>CM057163.1:17414945-17425083 GCA_029962745.1 Echinometra lucunter
CATGTTTCTCTAATAGGGTATAATGGGAAGTCTAATATTTCGCTCTTATTCTCACTTTGGTTGCTGACCCATCCATCGTTCTCTCTTCACCAGGCATCATGCTTCTCTCCTTCTTTCTCCAATGTCCTCCTCCTCTCTCTCTCTCTCTCTCTCTCTGTCCTGTAATGTTCTCGTTTCTCCACGTATTCATCTTTCTCCTATATCCTATTCTCTGTCACTCTCAATTTCGATTCTCTGTTCACGAGTGTGTTTTCAAGCTCGCAGCCATATTGGCAAATGGCTATTGTATTTTTCTGAATTAACTGGTTCGATGGGCAGCGCCGATTCCATCTCCTGGGATCGTACCCCACTAATGAGCAAAAGAAGCCTCTCGGAAACATAAGAAAAAAATCGATACCCGTATCCATATGATTTGCAAAATGAATATTTATGAAAATATGAATCTGGCTTTATCGTGAAGGCTACATTATTACACATAAATTTTAAAAGATATTGCGTAAAATGAAGAATGAAAACTTCTTGTAAAATTTATGAATAATATGCGAAAACTTGTACTGCATATCATTTTCTACAACAATTTTTAAATCTAACTTTTCAGAACGTAAATGTAGTAGTGCTCTTATAGCGGAAGACCCAAACTACGATTTTAATACAAAATTGCGTTGCATCCATGGCTGAATTTCTCATCAGGACCTTTTGAACACACAGTAAGATTTGTAATTAAAACATATTTGACGAGTTTCATGTGTGTTCTTCTACTTCTGCTGGTATCCCGCATGGCCCCGGGGATGTTCGGCGGTTGGACTCATGAGAAATCCAGAGACGGATGCAAAACCAAATTTGGTGCAGTTATAGAAAAATGTACACTTAAAAAGATGTCTATGATACTTAAGCACGGAAAAGTTAGATATTGAATTATGAGGGGGAAATAATAAATAATATGTGGCGTGAAAGTGAATATGACCTCGTTTCCTGACGACGGCCTGTGGGAAAATGAACTTCAAATTAAGCTTTTGGAAAATTATACTTTTGATAATTTACTCATATAGAACACTAATAGATGTAGATTTCATATACTTGACCCGGTATTTTTCTAAATGTTCTAAACAATTTATACTTAAATAAAATTGAATTGACTGCGTAAAGAGATTTTTAAAATATGTAAACGAGTATTTGCGCCCTCATTGACCGTTTTGTCCATAACCCTATAAACCATGCAAGATGTCCACGCTCATGAAACCCTCATTTTGTTGTGTAGTCAATGAACATACGTGTGTCCTGTTCTGTCATTTTTCGCTTTCATCTCTCTCTCTCTTTCCCGCCATCACTTTGTAATTTGCTATCCAAATCCCAGCTCCATTCTTTACCTCCACCACCACTTCTCACCCCCCCTCTCTCTTTCTCTCTTTACTTCTCTCAGACTACCTCTTATTTCTTCTTTAGATATACATTTTTTTATAAAATGGAGTTATTACTTCATCACTCTACCCCTTCCTCCTTCTCTCTCCCGACTTCCTACTTCCTCCTATTCCCTTTTCCTCTTCCCCATTCCTTCCACACACCCCTCTCTCTCTTTCTCTTTCTCTCTGTCCATATACTGGTATGCAAAATATGTCAACAATGTTGACCGCCTAACTGGGATGTTGCAAATATTTGGTAACATGGAGGGTTGTGAAAGTCACATGCCAACATGAAGTCGTGCTATTTTTAGTTCAACGAAAATTAGCGTAGTACCATTTCAAAAGTATCATTTCACTTGTATAAAAAAAAACAGTGTCAATTCAAGCTTTCCTTATGACGACCCATTTTTTTTCTATATGATTAATGTGATTATACATATTGAAAGATTGTTATAATATAAAGTATATAGAAAATAAATGAATAACAATCAATCAATAAAAAAAAACACAAACGAACAAAAAAGATCTATTCCCCCTCCCAAGAAAAAAAAGAAGACAAATACGAAAATGATGTATGACTGGTGAAAATGCTATGAAATAGAATTTTTGATCCATCCAACATACATCATTCTTTTTTCGTATATATTCATATATGTGTATAATACCAGGAGATTTTCGCTATCTTCAGTGACTTCCTGCTTTATTTTCATTTTCACAATCAAAACATTTATATTGCCCTCAATACTATAAGTTTCTAGGTGCATAGTACGACATAGATGAGGGTTTTGTTATGTACTACGAAATTCATTAATCCATTAATTATCCATTAATCCAACTTACTGCAAAAATATCACCTTAAAAAAAACCTTGGATCCTTACGGTGAAAAAACTCAATTATATTGTTCTCTTTAGATCTATGATACGGAGGTAAAGGAAAGATAAAATCTGACCAAAAAAAAAAAGTAATCTCACAATACCAATTCTGTTTCAAAGATGAAATTATGAAAATAGAGATAATTGGCGCTCAGAATACCGCCCTAGGGCCCCGTTGCATAAAACTTACCTTAATGTCTATTGTCTATATAACTCTGCCATCAACCATGGTCATGATGGTAACATTGCTCAACAGCCAATCAAATTCAAGGTTTCAATGGAAGTTGCCCGGTGATGGCAAAGTAGTTACCATCAATTGTAAGTTTTATGCAACGGGGCCCTGATCTTAATAATTTATTATAATCTCTCTCTCTCTCCCCCCATCTTACGTGTCCCTCCCCGCTTCCTCTCTCAGTCTCTTCTGGCCTCTCCCCTTCTTCTTCTATCACTTTCTTTCTCTTCTTTTTTTTTTCTGATACTATATAATCGGTCTTTAAACATGATTTATTTTCGCCCTCTCTTTCTCTCTCTCTCTCTCTCTCCCTCTTTCTATTATTCTTCGTCAGAATAATGGACATTGGTTTTGAAAAGCTGATTCGTAGCCTCATCATAATCACTAAATTGGAACGACTCTACAACTGTTACCAAAATTTCATAACTTTCACAATCTAATAAAAGTAATCACACTATGTCATTTGTAAAATGCTTAAATAAAACACATTCTGGGACATCCTCATTTCACTCCCCATTTAACACAATAACACACCCAATGCGACTCGTAATGGCGTCGCCCCATAAGCTTTATTCATTCATTCATCCATTTTCAGACACATCCTGGAATTTATTATAGGCCCCCAATCTCCCTGTCCCGACGGACGAATGTTGTTTTGGCAGTGAGAAAACGAATGCATGAAAAATTCATGGTTATCATTACGACAGGGCCTTCAATTTAGCGTGACCTATTTTAAAATTCATGGTATTTATCACTGCTTCTCCGACCCAGTCAACTCCCGCGTTATAACTCATGAAAGCTTAACAGCCGTCATCTATTTTTTTTCTCTTAATATTTCGGTTATGGTAATAAACCTTGCGGGTAATCTCTTTCACTCTTCATCAATTTTCGAAACACATCATCGGCTTTTTATGAGAATTAAGCAAAGTTCATACGAAGGGGTTTATTTTGTTTCTTTAATCATGTTAATCGATCATCTATAGGCTCAGTCGATAGGGGAAAGTTAATTACGATGTGTTCGAAATAAAAATACAATAATTTCATCTTCCAAACGCATTACTCTTTTTCTGATCGAATCACAGAGTTGAAATTGTTGTTGCTGTTTTAATTTCACACTTATTGAAAGATAAACAAATATTCAAGATTGCATGCACAGATATTATTATTATTATCATTATTATTTGGCACTTTCAGAAATCAAGAAACAAACAAAGGTAACATACAAAGTGAGTGAATACAATAATTTCATAGACCCCTGTGCACCCAGCCAGGTAGCCTGGGTAAGGAACAGGTCAACTAAATGGCCATGGCCCACAGGCCTTCCTTCCCACACCTGACCAAGTGCACAGAGATCTTAACATTCAGTATAAATACATAACATAATATAACATAACATAAAAAAACAGGTGAATTACATAAAGTGATAGTAAGAATAATGACACATTTAAGGTAAGTGAAGCGAAGATGAAAACCGGGAGAGTGAGAAAAGAGAAAAGAAAGAAGTAAAGAAAGAGCAGTGGGTATATAATGAAGAATGCAAGAAAAATAACAAGACCAGGATCATGATTAAGATGCCATTATTTGCAAACGCAGTTTTGGGTCCCTTCGACCTTTGCACTGTCATGATAGAATCTCTTTCAATCTCTGGTATATGTGGTATAAAAATATTTTACCACATATAGTACTAATATTAGATGGAAAATTAATAAGGGGAAGGATTACTTCACAAGTTTGGGTCAGAATCATGAGAATAAAGATCACAGTCCTAACGTTGCCATACCAACCAAGGTAAACAAACGTCGCCATGGTTTATGTACAGTTTTGGTAGGCCCTCAAAGCTATCCGTCAGCTTTTATTGCTGGTGAGACAGAAAACTGATCTGTCTCCAGGGTTTCATTTTCCTTTAAAAACCAAATTTTCGGGTCGTTGTCACGTAATCTCATTTTGAAAGATATTGAAGTTACTTTAATTCATAATTACATCAAATATGGATGATGGTGCATTGTATAGGGATTTGAAAATATCAGCAATCTTAAAAAAAAAAACAATAAAAAGTAATGTGGCGGAATTTGTCATTTCAAGAACGGATAAGCATTAAACTCATATATTTGTTTATTTATCTATTTACACAATAGGGGCCCTATGCATAAAAACAAACAACGTAAATATATAAAAAGATGAGAACATACTGATATATACATGTGTAATTATAAGCAAAATCGTAAAATATGGGTACATGGGACTAAACATAAACATGTAGTATCAGAATTGGGTACAATGTGAGATTATGAGTGCATATCAAACGCAATAAAAAGAGCGAGAAAGCCCAAATGTTCAACATGAGAAACTTAAGAAACTTGAATTCTGGGAGGAAGTGCAATAGAATTTGTGAGCTTTCTCAGTCTTTTGATGTCACTTTGGAGGTAATTTTTTTTCCATGATTTCTTATTGGAGATCTCATTCTAAAATACATCAGTACATACTTATGAAGCAATAAAAATAACAAATATACAAGTCTTGATTTTGTTTTCATAACATTTTAAAAAATAAATCAAATATACATTTATTAGTAAATGAGCTAAGAAAACAAAATTTATGCACAGACATGTTCCCTGAAACGGATTCCTCTTCAAATGCCCTTAAATTTGAAATATGACAGGAAACAGCTCGAACATTTGTGTGTGTGTGTGTGTGTGTGTGTGTGTGTGTGTAGTCCCATACATCCATTTCCGTGTAGAGCGCATAAAAAAAATCTTTGAAATTGCATGACCAGGGCCCCGTAACACAAAGCTTAGCAATTGATCGTACGATTGATCTTTGCGATTGATTGCATTGACCACTATGTGCAATCAATCGCAAAAATTTATTGTACGATCAATCGCTAAGCTTTGTGTTACGGGGCCCTGAACACAGATTTATCTCAAACCAAAACTCACGAGAGCATGAACTTCCCAATGGAACTCATCCGATAGAAATATCGATATTTTTACAATCTCTTGTAGCTGGAATGAATTCGTTCGTCCTCATAATTCAATGAAATATTTTTTCATTCCTCTTCCTAATCAAATGATTACATTAAACGTCAGTCTATTGGACGCCTGGTACAATACACAAAGACATGGAAGTGGGTTAAATGCAGTATGACATTTTGTGCACCACCGTTAGAGTGCACATCATTAAATCGATTGCAAATCCAATTTCATTCAATTATATTGCCATTCGACTATATACACTGGGGATTTGGAGCAAGTCAGTCATTCAGTTGAGCACTATCTCTCTGCGCACGCATTCACGACTAGTTAAAAACTTTTTTTTTCATTCTACACAATAGTTTCTTACTATGTTTTTCATTATGTAAAATGCCAGGAGCGAGAAGTGTTCATCGGCTAGTCATGCACATTGCACCGCCTCTTTGCTAATGCTTTAAATAAAATGACTTATAAAAAGGAATTTCAGTTGAATAATACTTATTTCAGCAACATAAAATGTGAAAACAGTATCCTTTCATTGGTATTGTTTTCCTTTTTTATATTATTCTTATTGTTCAGTTTCATTCCTGTTCATTCTAGTTGTGGTATATTTGGCACTAAAAGATCTGAAATATTGCAAACTATATAATGAGCTTTTAATTTACAAAATATTAACAAACGAAAATTCATGCTGCACTGCTTGACTTTTCGTCTATTTGACCGAAAATTTCTAAAGAATTTCTAAATAAACTAATGGCTATATCTTTTACAACTGAAGAGCTTTCTTTCAAAAGGCGCCAAATCTATTTTGGTAATTGAAAGAAAATGCATTTCTTTGTCCTGAGTTTGTACGCGTGCCAATGGAAACTTACAATTACAAAGCACTATCTTTTCTATATTTCTCGATAAATTTGCTTCAAAATGATATTCATAGCAAATCACTCCAGCTGAATAACACAATGACGTTAATAACTCAACTATGATTTAAAGATTTTTTAAAAATGGATATAACGCCTTTTGAAAGCAAGCTCTTCAATTTCCTCCTTCATTCAGAGGATGACGTTACGAAGCTAGGTCCATCACAGAAAAAAATAATTTGATTCGGAGTTACAATTTTCATAGATTTCGTTCCATTTTCGTACTTAAAAACATCGATCGTGCCATCAACAATGCAATATTACACACACACACACACACACACAAAAGAGAGACATGCAGAAACATGTTTCGAAAAAAACACACAACAATGTATCTCACCATGTTGAAATAAATACCTCAAGTTATGAAATTGTAGATTACAATATAATGGTGCAAAGGCTTTATACGTTAAAAAAAATTTAAACGACATATTAATAAAACATCACTTCTGATCATTTCAAGCAGGTGTTCTTCTGTTAATCAGACCCTTCGCAGAACCTTTGAACTACATTATACATACATTATATATATATATATATATATATATATATATATATATATATACACATATATATATATATATATATATATATATATATGAGATCAACTGAGAGAATAATAGCGTAGCAACAATCAAAGTTCCCCAGAGCTGTCCTACCATTTTTGGAAATTTTGCAAAGGTTGAAAAAAAAATCGAACCCGGGCCTTTGATTGTTGCTACGCTATTATTCTCTCAATTGATCTCACATGTATTTATTTCCACGAGGGTTGCCAAAGCTGTTTTATCTGTTACCTGATCACAAATATATATATATACTGTCGTGTTAAAAAGACGTGTGTTTTTGTGTCGAAAATTTAATGTATCAATAAACATCACTGTTGGACTTGAAAATGCATTGCTACTTTACTTTCCTTTGTCATCTCATATATATATGCATTTACGCCCGTACATACACACAACGACACACACACACTCACATAGTGCGGACACACCAATAGGATAATGATAAACTGCGAGGGTGTTTGGGAAAATAATCATGATAATACTTTTATCTGCGGTAATAATCGATTTTCCACAATCGAGGGATTTTCTTTTTTTCCTTTATCTTTTCTCTTTCCCCCATTTTTCTTTTCTCCAAGGAGATGGGAATGGCTTATGCATATTTCATAAGGTGGTTTACTCCATTTGTGGTGGATTGTGAATGATTTTCCCTCAATAACGATTCTCCGGGGGAGGTTTGCCAGCCGGCAATGAAGATATCGGAATGGGTTTAAAGAAACAAGATAACGGCTCATCTCCGAGATGGATGGATGCCGGATTAAGGGGAAACGTCAACATTTGATACAGTAATGAACGCAGATTTGTTTCATTTGCATACTGAAACACTTTCGCATGTGCTTCAACAGAGATGAGAAATGTTGAAAAAAAAAAAAGGTCTTAATTTACTGCAGGAAGACAAGAGACATGATTCCTAACGTAAGACCACTAAGGCTCTGGAATTAATTTCCAAATAGTGATTACGACCATGGGCGGATATTCTCTATTGGAAGGTGAAGAGGAACACGTCTGAAATTTCCAGACAAAGGATAAAATACCCGATTAAATTGTAAGCATATATTCGAAGATACCCGTTTCTATGACAACGATGAATTCGTTTATTATCCGTATTTCAATTTCTTTTCTTTCCTTTTTGCTTAATCTTCAGATTAAAGGTTGTACTGAGTACAGCTGCAGAGGGAGACTATCTCGAGGAATCCCACTGGCTTTACACTGAATATTCATCAAAGTTAGAAATAACACCTATTTATGTTGAAGAGTATAGTTTAGTGATAAAGAAATATATAAAACATTACAGAAAGCAATAAAGAATTCAGGAAAAGGTGGGGGAGAGGGACGCTGAAAACATGCTCGAAGTAAAAGAAAATTTATTCGACGTTTTATCTGGTGTTTGAGGGTTTGGAAGATGTGAAAATACGCAAAATGTTAACGTAAACAACCTAACGAAATTTTCGTGAAAAATCATACGCATCGAACATGAAAACCACTTATACACATGAAATTATCAAACGCTGAAGTTTGATAGAATCTTACATTCCGACATTTGAGAAACTCACAGATTTCTTCCAAACTAGATGACTCCAGCTTCTTCATATGTTCTTCAGAATAAATAAATGGATAAAGCGATAAGTCTAGCTGAATATATCGCAAGCAATAAAACATGATCAATGAAGAGTGAAAGTAAGGCATGTCAAGAGCGAAACTCGGATTGACTGATTCGTAAGATTAGGAGAGAGAACACCCATCATCATAATAATCATAAACGTCCCGCTAATTACCAATCAATCTTTATCAGGCAGCAAATGCCCTGAGGAGTGTAAAGATCTGTTCTGTTACATCGTTTCCAAGTTGCCAGCAATCCCTGCTGTGTGCACTTGTCAAGGGCTATGTAGTGGTAGGTTAGTCCAACCGAAGCCGCGTCCATCAAAAATCGTGTTTTAAGACTATTCAAATACAGACATTTCTGAAGAGAATGTTTATGAAGTACCTCTTTCGAGCATACAGAATATTTTAGTTTATGTTTAGAACAGGGACAGATTCAACAAAATGATGTACCTTGGACCAACGTAAATACTGAACTGAATTTGTTTACGAGGGATCACGCATGTATACGTGTGTGTGTCCGTGAAACATACCACGTGAGGGTTGGAAAGACTGGTGCACTGCCACGCTTCCAGTCAAAAACCACCCTCACGTCGAAACCAAGAGAATTGAGCACCCCTCTGCATTAGGTTTTAGCCTTGTGGAATGAGGCAGTGGGACGCAGGAAATGAGAACTTCGCTGGGTACGAGTCTTCAAATCTGCAACTCGAACATACCGGTCAATTATTCACATGGAAATTCTCTTGGGGGAATCCAAAGATAAACCTGATATTGTTATGGTCAATAAACACGTCCAAAGATCTTCTCGTATAAATGCATTGTCCTATATTTTGTAAGCGGTCAATCAATTCCCTCTCCCTTTTCTTCTCTTCGTATTCCTAATGTCCAATTAGCCTACTTCCAAAGGATAGACTTCAGAGTGATCTTGCTTTACGTTGTAAACAATTTGGAAGTACAGTAGCTGAGTGTAGAAGAAATAAACGAAAATGTTTTTGAACGGTATCCGATATCGCCCATTTTGTTTTTCAGCAGACACATATAAGACGTCTCGAGATTTTTACTGTCAGAGTTTATCACGTCACAGCATCTCTGCTAACTGGATAAAAATCTACCAAAGTTTACATTATCAGGCTTCTAAACGTCAATGGTTAATGATTTCTCTCCCACAAGACGGAAGTTAATATCACCACTTTAAATAATTCGAAGCCGTAAATTGAAATGGATTCATTTATTGAAATGGATTCATTATTGAATAACTTGTTATAATTGCTACTATCATTATTATTACTATCATAATTATAGTTGTAGAAGAGGATTAGCACATGTATCAGTAGTAGTAATACCATTATGACTTTTATAAACAGCAGAAGGGGTAGTATAATTATTGATATTAAAAGCGATTAGTGTTATACTTATCATTATGTTACATATTCGAATTATAATTTTCATTGTTATTATTATCGTTATCATCATTATTATTATTATTATTATTATTATTATTATTATTACTATTATTATCATTATCATCACTATCATTATCATCATCATTATCGTGACTATTGTTCCCATCATCATCCCCATAATC
>CM057163.1:17425583-17484598 GCA_029962745.1 Echinometra lucunter
TCTCGCGGAAATTAAGGATCACAGGTTTTCCGTTCTTTCGGCCACCTGTATAGGGCATCCACCATCCAGTTTGGAGTCATCGTTCTAAAGCTTTCAACCCCAATAGAAAATTGCAGGAAAGTTTTAACATTTGACCTCCTTTGACCTTTGACCTGCACCCATGACCTTTGACCCCCACATAACAATGAGGTCCTTAAAGGGTATTACCATTCAAGTTTTGTTATAAATGGACTTATGGTTCTAAACTTACCAACCTCAGTAGAAATATGCATGAATTTTTACCATTTGACCTTTGACCTACATACATGACCTTTGACCCTCAAATACCAGTTATTCCCTGAAAGGCATCTACTATCCAAGTTTGGTTACAAATGGACTTATGGTTCTAAAGTTACCAACCCCAGTAGAAATATGCACGGAAAATGTTAACATTTGACCTCATTTGACCTTTGACCTACATATGTGACCTTTGACTCCCCAATAACACTGGAGTTTGTGTAAGGCATCTATCATCCAAGTTTAGTTACAAACATGTCAATAAGCACAAATATAAGCATGGCCTTCTTGGTTTGTAGAGCGAAAATCCACGTCTGCACTTTTGTACAGGGCACATGCATGTTAATGCATTATAGGTCTATGGGAATATAACACATGCATATGCAAGAGAGAGAAATTTATGAAAAAATAGGTTTTCAAGGTTTGAGACATGTATAACTTAGAACGCGAGAATGGTATTGCTTTCTAATTTTCCACAGATGATTATTGAATATCAAGAAAGTTTTCTGGAAGGGTTTCAAGACAATTTCTTACATTTTTTTCTTGATTTATGCTAAATCATGCATTTTGCAAATTTTCAGTTTTTGGAAAAAATGTCAAAAAACACACTTTTTGACTAAATATCTGTACCGAATTACGTTTGACATTACTCACAAATGGCCAATCAAAACAGTAGGGAATTTAATTTTCTTTCAAGATGAGACTCAATTTTGTTGCAATTGGAATGTTCTTCATATCAAATTTTATCTTGAAAAATTCAAATTCCGTCAAAATGGCGGCCATTTTGGACGCCATCTTGGATTTGGAAGCTTTCGCTACTAATTTTTTGAGGTAGACCTCTTGAATATTGTGTGTTATGCTTTAAGCCTGAAAATGAGCATGGTCTACTTAGTTTGTACAGATTTTAACGAAACCCCCTTTTCTGCTTTTGGCCCTCCGCTATAATCTATTCGACCAATCACAATGATCACTAAAAGTGCAGATGCACTGGGCGAGGGAGACGAGTACCAAATCGAAGAAAAAGAACTGGTAAAAGAAATAGGTGCTTCAAGTAGATCACAAAATTCCCCTAAAGTTAAACCCATGTTAACAGGTGTATCCCTCCTATACGATGCAGTTTTTAAAAAAAAAGAGGCAAAAACAAAATAGAACAAAATATCCTTTACTGCATCTTGTGAGAATTTATTTTTTTCTCATATCCAAAACTAACTTGCACTTTAAAGCTTCATTCAAAATTCACTAGTACAGCATCCTCCTTCACTCTCGCTGGTATGGGTGTTTGCAAAAAGAGGGCTTACGGCGACAATCGCATTAATGTGACAACACATGTTTGAATCCTGAATCCGTCTGTTGCTATCAACATCTAAGCACCATAAAGCCAAACACCTTGCCATTCACTGAATTGCAAACTCGAAGATCGAATCCTCACTTCCAGAATTCAGTCACGATTTCTATGAATTGATCGTGGGCGGCTTCAGCGCATTTTCAAAGGGGGTGGGGGTTGTCTGAATAAATATTCTGACGAGCAATATCAGAGAGTTGCTTCTTCAGCGCTACGTCAAAAGTCTCTCTGTGTCTCTGTCTCTCTCCTCTTTCCTCTTTTTTTAAATAAAATTTATTTTCCTCTGCATTCCACCCACTTCTCTCTCTCTCTCTCTCTCTCTCTCCCTCGCTCTCTTCTAATCCTTCTACTTCTCTATAGCTGTCTGGTTTCTCCTTGTCGCTCCTTCCCTCTCTCTCTCTCTCTCTCTCTCGCTCTCCATTCTTTCTCTCATCTTTCATAGCCCGCTCTCCTTTAAACACAGTGCTCCAATTCAACTCGCCCAATTCGACTCCCCTCGCCCCGCCACCCTCCTCCCTCTGCCTATCTACCTCTGTTTCACTATCTTTCTCTTATGTTTGGATCTTTTCCCTCTCCCCATCTGTCCCTTTGCCTCCTAACTCCTTGAAAAACAAACGCTCCAATTCAAGGGGATGATGCACTCACTTACGCGATGTGGTACCATAGCAACCAACAAGAGAAGGGCATCCAAGCAGTCAGCGTTCGCGATGTTCGGGGTCGTTACAGATGGAAATACTCCTCTTTCTGAGCCGTGAGCGAGGGATGGACACATACTTTCAATACAAAGTGAGAAAATGGAAACTGCATCAGATAAGAACTCTAAAGGATTCCCGGATAATCTGCAATTTCTTGGGAAATATCTTGGATGAGTTCGAACGCCTTGAGAGAGGGCTGTGCAGATCTCTCTCCCTTTCTTTCTCTCCCTACCCCCTACCCCCTCACCCCTCCTCTCTCTCTCTCTCTCTCTTTCTCTTCGTCACTCTGTTCTGACAATCTCTCCGACCCACATCAAGCTGGAAACACAAAAAGAACAAATCAATAACCACTGTGATTCTTTGTAACGGCATTCTCCTCAAATCTCAAGGGCGAAAAGAAATCTTATATCTAGCATGCATCTGATCATGAACATACATCACGTTATAGATCGACCACCCGACAATGCCCGATATACTGCAAAATTCTACCACGAAAATGATAGCCGAGTATATACTGCACCGCCATGAGAATACTTTTAAATAATCAAATTGAACTAAACAACTGACGAAGAAGCAAAAAACGAAAACAAAACAACGAATTAACAAGCAATGCATTTCCAACCGAAGCGGGCTGCTTGTTTTTCATTGTTCATTTGGTTATCAAAAGACGGTTTATTTCTACTTTGACAATTTTAAACCTTTTCCGGTGTGTATTCTGAAAGTGGAAAACAAGAAGTTAATTTGAAAATCAAATTCGATTCCCGGAATATAATAGCAAGATTTATCTCCACTTAATTCTTATTTCTCTCCCCCAAAGCGTATACATGATGAATTGCTTTCGACCGATCTCCAAAATCGACGAAAAACATATTATGAAATCGTGCAATAGGAACGAAATTTAAGTCTCGATAAGATATTTGGTTTCAATTATATTAACATTGTTCACTTAGTCTCCTTATATTTATAAAACTTGCAAAAAAATAGGTTAGAGTAGCATGAGACGTACCTTGAGCAATTGCTTTAATTTTTACTTCAAAAAGATCCCAAGGGAAAAATGCATGCGTGGCTCATGTGTCGGAATAATGCGAAATTTCTGAATATTCATAAGCGTACGGGTGGTAAGGTGATAGATTTGTTTGCGCGCGCAATTGAATGCACCTTTCGCAAATGGAAGAGGCCGGAAGGATGTAATTTCCAGATGCTACCGTGAAATCTTCTTAAAGGAGAATGCAAAGCAGACATCAGTGTGCTTCCAGTGAATGAAGAAGAACAAGAAGAGAAAACAGTGAATGTTTGGAAGCAGAAATCGGAGAATCTGTTCAAGAGTTATGAACTTTAACAAGTGTAAGAGTAAATCCTTACTATGAGGTCCTTGAGTTGGCACTTGCCAGCATCTGTGATGTCATCGTGGCCAACTCTCCATTATTTACACAGAATTTCAAATTTTCTGCATTTTCACGAAAAATAAAAATTCGTTTTGATTTATTGTTTGAGGATGACATGGCTACAATCAATTCTGCAAGCATTTTGGGAAGAAAAATTATGTTGACTCCTGACTTGAAATTTCATATAAATCAATTTTTTTGAAATTCATGCACAAAATGATTGGGGAGTTGTCCACGATGACAATCACAGATGCTGGCAAAGTTGACACTCAAGGATCCCCATAATAGGGATTTACTGAAACTTTCAAAATTCATACTCTTGAACAGATTGTTCGATTTTGCTCAAACTTCTTTTCCCTGTTTAGCTCTTCTTGCTCATCTCCATTCACTAAGAGCACCCTGATGCCTGGGTTTCATTCTCTTTAAAGAGAAAATAAAGTATGGGAAAAGGTAAAAAAAAAAGAAGAATGAAGAATTCGTGAGCATTCCTCAGGCACTTATATACTACAACAAAACACAACAGGAAGAATATATGTCCCCTGTAAAAATATAGTATTAAATCATTTTAAATAAGACAAGAAATAAGTCTGCCTGGGCCTCTAACCTTAGCATTTTGCGTTCAGTCCCATATAATCATTTTCGAAGTATCACAGGTCATTATCATGCATTCTTATGTTAGTTGGGGAAAAATACCGCAGAAGGAAGAAGAAAAATCCCCTGAAAAAAAAATTGAAATATATTAGCAATACCATCGAATACGTGTGGACTAAAGTAACAAGTGTGTGCAGTCCTAAATTACACATTTTCGGCGAGCAGATCATTCTCATGTGTTTATTTTAGGTATATAGAAAATACTACAGAAAAATATCCCCTGAAAGAAAAAATATATTTGGACATAATGATAAGCAATTACGTTTGGCTAAGTGTGTGTAGTCCCAGCATACATATTCCTCTGCAGTTCCTATAAATTCCCCGTAAGATTTAATCATTATGATCATGATGATGAGTTTACTCCATTTTCATGATCAACTTTTTCTAACTGCTTTCAGACGTTTCATCAAAATTTTGTCGCTTGACCACAACTAAACTTAATCTTTACGGTTGAGCACTGGTCATCATGGTCATGTCATCAGAAATGTCGCAATGGCTAGAATTAATCTTAAAGAGTGAATAATCATGGAAATGTACTACCTTGAAACAAATTTGTATTGTGAGATTCTGAAATCATTCAATGGGCCAAAACTTTAGTAGAATTCAAATCCCTTTGCAGCTAATTTCACGTTCTAGGAATGACACTGCAATAGAGAGTTTTTTTATAATCATTGGAGATGTTTTATGTGATTTAAATCTTTATTCAGTCTTTTTGTTTATATGTAATCTTAAATCAAATATATATAGGGGAAACAGTATTATAAAATTAGCATAAGTACACGTCTACAAATGAATAAGGGCTTTTCCCCAGATGGTTCATAAGAGAGTAACCCTTTCATATTTGCTTGATAGAAGACAGAAGTCAGCGAAACAGAAAAGACATCCAGCGTCATACTCAACATGCAATCACCTTCGGTGCAATGTTACCGCCTTCTCTTCCTATTACTCGTACGTGAAACGTACATCTTGCGTCGTGCGGTCAGCAGGATGTTCAAATGCAGTTATTGTCTGCTGTAGAGATATAGCTTTACAAAAAGGAGCCATACCACGACGTATGGTAAGCCCAGCGTTGTACGCTGCAAAGGAAGAGCTTATAAGGCGCCATATTTGGCGTATTGTTTTTTAACAATCTTTTTTCTCTCTCTCAAATCAAATAAATATAATACAAATCATTCATAACAAAATTTTCATATTCTTCATACAAAAAGCAAATACATTATTCATTAGTATTTGGCTTGAACATAAAATACAAACAACACGGTACCTTTTCCATACCTCATCAAAGGTCTGAGAGAAAGATTCATGTCGGTTACGATGGTACCTGTTTAATGATTGCTCAAACTAATGGACAGATCTCAATCAAAGTTAACAGAACTATTTGGAACACTCAAAAAATCTTTACATAGTTGAACTGTACACATACAACACACGCCAAAATATTCTGACAAACATGTGCAATACGTTTAGGGGACATGTCCATATTGTGAAGCATTCGCCCCAGTGCACAGTAGCCACACACTATTTCCACATTTTGTACAAGAGATTTCCGTTTCCACAGCTGATAGGAATACACTGTTTGCACACTTTGTTTATCATTCACTCTTTCCACGTTGTGAATAGCAAACGTTGTTTCCACTGTACACAGCGTTGGCCCTAACTGTATCCACACTGTTTTCCTAGACTGTAATGCACACAATGTTTCTGTAATGTGTACAGCACACATTATTTGCGCACTGTGGGTATAACACACATGCTTCATAAACCGTGTGTATCGCAAACTGTTTCCACACTGTGTATAGCATGGATGGATTCCACACTGTGTATCGACTAGTATACACAGATTCCACACTGTTTGAGATAAATAGAGTTTTCCACATTGTGTATAATAGCATACACTGTGTCTACACTGTGTCTACACTGTGTAGCATACTAGCACATGTATATACTATTTCCACCATGTGTATAGCATACACAGATTCCACACATAGGATAATACTATTAGTGTTTCCACAGTGTGTACAGCATACTGCTTCCACACTGTATATAGAATACTAGTATACTGTTTTCACAATGTGTATCGTATCCAGAATTTCCACACCCGTGCATTGTATACACGAATTCTACACTGTGTAGAGTCCTAATATCCAGTGCTTCTACACTGTGCATATTCTAGTTAAACACAGTGTACAGCGAAGTAAAACAGAACTGTGAAAAACAAAAACATCAGTCTATTTTCCTAACACAATTTTACACCGTACAGAGTAAATACGCAGACAAAATAAGCGAATTTGCGAACAAAGTATGATACGGGGTGTGCCACATACTCAAATTCTAGCTAGCAACGTCCTTCCAACATATTAAAAAATGTATCGAGGATGTGATGCACATAAATATTGCTATGCGATATTATGTCTACTACATTTTCTTGTAAGGGGACGTAATTGACAAAACCGTATCTGCCCTTTGGAACACAACCATGACAAACAATCACCCTTTCTGTCACTTACAATCAACAGAGCAATCCATCGAGTATTTTATCGTCCACAGTAGCCATTTGGATGAACCGCGGGTGTGTGGTTTTCTTTTATTATTATTTACGATGCTCCAGACCCATTGCGAGATAGATGGGGAAAATAATACACCGATTCAAATGTCGCTTCTCGTTAAGGATACCATAACACCAAATCCGCCAGAAAGCAAGAAAGGTCGATACATTCATTTCCATTTGTCGTAAGATCTCTTTGAGTTAACAAGGTGAAGCGAGTTGCATTACCCGAGTATGTAGATTTTGACCCACATCATTTTTTTCTTCCTATGTAAGAACTCCTATCCATTTCCTTCAAATGAAAAAGCATTGATTATCCAACTGCCAGATTTCTCGTATTAACAATATTGGAAGGGCATAATACGCAAACACATGCAGAAAATAGCCAGACACTGAGAGAGAGGGAGAGAGAGAGGGGGGGGGGAGCAACGTCAAAAATGTAAATAGCACGCATAAGCATGATAAGGCAGTTAGGTTTGTAGAGCAAATACCAACCATGAGAGAGAGAGAGAAAGAGAGAGAGAGAGAGAGAGAAGAAGGAAGGAAACAATGGGACGGTGACAATCTTTTTCTCGATTTCTGAGAGTATGATGACCTGATTCGAAATATTTTATTCCATTGCTGATATACATCATACATGGGGAAGAAGTTTCTACACAAACTTCAATTTTTAAAATAGGGTCGATGTTTTTAAGATCATCATCATGATATTTTACAGTTTATAGTAAATCAAGGACTTTAACAATGAAACCAAAAAAAATAACATCCATTAGCTTCAATCAAAATGAAGTACAACTATGTCTATATTATGTGCAAGATCTATCTAAGAATTTGGCAAGAAAGCCTCCTAAATCCTCAAGTGCAGTGAATGACTTTAATTTCTGACCAAGAAAAAAAAAGAATTTCCCTCTCAACCCAGCGGTAGAGACAAGGATAAGGATTTGTCGATCAAAATGTAATTTGGTTCACAGAGGACCGATTACACCAGGGGCCCGTAACACAAAGGTTTGCGATCGATCGCAAATTTAAAACAGCCATTCTGATAGGTCCAGGGTCACCTATTTAAACGAGATGAACATGAAGCAATGGTCTTGATAGTTACAACTTTCGACTAATTGCAAATTTCTGTGTTACGGGGCCCACGTGTGCACTATAATGACTCGTTTAATGTCGCTTGGCGAAATGTGAATACATTTCAGTTCCAAATCATCTCTGATTTTGGTATCTCATGTGTGAATGCAATAATCTTTCAATGCAAGAGGACTGAAAGGCGATTTTTAAGAGCAATATGAAGGATACATTCCTCAGGGGTCCAATCTTCCTCAAAGTAAGTCTTTGAATCCCTCGCCCGGGGAGAAGTTTCAACTTCCAATCGAGAGTTGATTTTCACTCCACAGTAAACTCTTAACATTCCCTACAAAGAGTGGATTTCAATTCTCTTACTGTACACGAACACAGCATAGAAATAGAAACAAAACCGCGAAGAGAGGGGGAGATAGAGAGTAAGCATGGTAAGAGGAAAGTGAAAGAGAAAGAGATATGGGGAGCGTTTCATCAACATTTGTTGTCTGACAAGTTGTCAGATCTGACATCTTTCCTTGATTTTGATTGGCTGAGAAGCATCGTTATTATGGCAACTGTCGGATAAAACAGACTTTGTCGGATAAAACGTCCGACAAGTCCTTTCATGAAACGCTCCCATGGTATACACTCTTCGTGCGAAAAGAGATCCCCCCCCCCCCGAAAAAAAGGAAAGAACATACATAGACTAATAATGCAACAAAAAAATTAGAACGTGGATTGAGAAGGGGGTCATCAAAGAATTACAAAAGGAATACTGAGAAACAGGAAGGGAAATATTCTTACCAACATATTCGAGATGGGACATCTTGAAAAAAAAAAGAATAAAAATTGACCAACCCTGAAAAATATAAAGAAAGAATGTTGCAGGAGCTTATCCTCGCTCAATGTAATCAACAGAAATAGACAACAACAAAAAAGAGAGGGACATAGCCCTTCATGTAGGAAGAAGATCAAAAGTAAACCAGCGTCAGACCTTAACCTGTTAACCAAATAAATACATGTATATCACCCCCTCTTGTTCTCTCCTTCTCCCTCTCTCTTTCCCCCTCTCTTTCTCTTAGACGTGCAGGAAACGATAACTGGCTGGCCGCTTGGCGCACAATATTTGGAGAACAATTATTTATATACTGTAAGATATCTCGAACGATCGTCACTGGGCTTCACCGGGAAAAATATGAAGATACAACGATTCTCTTGATGATTTGTGCGCGATACGCTGTAATCGAATCCTAAGATACACGTGGGACAACAACAACACACCACAGACATGACAGATATACACCATGGACGGACACCTTCGCCCTCCCTTGCGACTCCTTCTCGCCTACTGGACAATCCCTCATCCCTCTTTTGAATTCAACATAATACAACTGTGAATCCAGACTGAAGGATTCGCCTGTTACTCTTGGAACTTCGCTCCAGAAGTTGTGACGAATTGATTCATGAAGCAATGTATACCCCTTTTCTGTTCTAAGAATCTTACAACTCCTGTAGATAGGGTAGATTTGTATGAGTTTATGCCCCTGTCACACTGCGAAGGCGATTTCAAGCCGACTCCAAACCGGCCGGATCTCTTTCATTCGATGTACCCGGCCGGATCTTTTCCATTCGATTATTCCGACCGGATCTTTTCCATTCAATATATCCGACTGGATCTTATCCATTCCATGCATCCGATCGGATATTTCCATTCAATGTATCTGACCGGATCTTTTCTATGCGATGTATCCGACCGAATCTTTTCCATTCGATGTATATTCGACCGGATCTTTTCCATTCGATGTATCCGACCGGATCTTTTCCATTCGATTTATTTATCGTAGCTTTATTTTATTTTTTTTTGTTCGGCCTGTTGTAAGTCTGGTTGATGTAACTTGGGTACAAAAAATTCAACAGGAGCCGTATAAAGTGTATATGCCTCCATATCTCTAATAAATTCGCAGACCAATTCTTATCCATTTAATACGAAATCAAACTTATTAAATATTCAGGTACTGCCTCACAACATTATTGGCACTCTGGCTGCATGTTGCTCCGCTCACGCTTGGACATATTTTGTTAGAAAATGCACTTTAGCTAACATGGCTAAGAACATATCCCTGGAACAATGTATCGCGCCTTTCTCATTTCAAGAAAAAAAAAAGAAAAAGAGAAATAACTATTAAAACAGGATTGGAAATGCCAGCTGACTGCCCCCCCCCCTTAAATCTCCATTGAAGATAATATCATCCCCCACTGAACATGTAGAACAGTAAAGAAAGAAGTCAATAACAAGGAAATCAAGGAATGGGCAAAGGCAGCAACGTTATTACTGTCTTCTATACAAAATAAATCTTTAACTGCAAACTGCATCATTCCCTCTTTATTAAATTGTCATTATTGAATTACTTTTATTTTTTCACATTGTGCTTACAAGAGATTAGATGACTAGGCACGTAAATTGAAGATCGAAATAAAAATCACATGACTTCGGGTTGAAATGATTATTAACGTCAATTCAGTATACTTCCTCCTAAATATAACAGTACGTTAATCATCATGATCATGATACAAACACGATGTGTATAGTTAATTTACGCCTTTTCAAAGATTTTATTAAGTACTCAATAATACTAGTTTTAGTTTAAAAGATATAGTCCTTCAGGCATAAAATTAATGAAAGATGGAGAGAGAGAGAGAGAGAGAGAGAGAGACAAAGAGAGAGAGAGAGAGAAAGACAAAGTTAAAGTTTTAAGCGATCAAGAATAGATGTATACGTGCAGCGAGATATAGATACTTGTAAACAAGGACAGAAATTATGGGTAAAAGACAAGAGACAGAGAGGAATACAGAAATAGAAAGGGAAAGATATATAAACACAAGCGACAGAGTAGAAGAAAATAAAGTAATATAGAGTTAATGATCTGTAGTCTAATGGCGTCCGATATTTTGCCCTGCACGGCATTATTTCCCCTTACGCAGAATTGGATTACTTTGACACATTAACGGCTATGATATGTTTTGCAATATTCATGAAATATTCCATTAATCTGGGGCTCTTGGTATAATGACGGCCGCGGCCATAACACACCAGCTATTGATCACGTCAGCGAACTCTATGCTGCATGGACGTCTGATTTACATCACCACGGAAAATCTTTTAAAGACGTGTATTTACGTTTATAAATGTCAACCCTGTTGAAAAGAATACATATTCTTCACTGAGCGTGTGAATGCAGTTAAAAGAACGTAGTGTATTCACATCTTCTGGCGATAGCAAAACTGGCAGTAAACGGGTAAACTTCAGCTTGCCTTCAGCAAAAGGAACGGTGTCTGAAGCCTAGACATTAAAGTTTCACAATGTAATAAACCCTTTGAATGGTTAACGGACTTATTACTGAAAACCCGGAACACCCCCCCCCCCCAAAAAAAAGGAGGTAAGACAACAAGAGCAACAACTACAACGACAGAAGAATACATTTAGTCTATTTCCAGTACAAAATACAAGTTTCACTTACCTGACGTCACATACATAATCTAGAAAAACGTTAAATTCATTCATTATCCTCCACATAGGGGAAAACGTTTATGTCTGCTCAACCATTTAAATAATGCAAGCATTGTGGATCTTTTTTTTTTTTTTTCTTTTCTAATTTTCTCAGGGTAGCAACATCAGTATTACGGAACTGTTATTCCTGCGGGCCCTGCAATTATTATGTTAAGTTTTCTATCTTTATTAACTTTTTTTGTTGTTTCTGTAAAGAGTAAGAAGATAATTTTTGTGTTCTTTAACATGGCAATAAATCTTAATTGAATTGAATTGAATTGAAATGAATTATTATTTCAAAAGCAATGCCAGGTATCCATTTTGCTACATCTGGGTCGAGAGGGACATATGCATAATGGGAGCAAAACATCGTGTCACGGGATGTGCACTCTAAAACATATTGGATAAAATGTGCCATGAGGGAAATTATGTGACCGATAACCTCTGGGCATTTCTTCGGGCATTTCTCTTTATCAAATTTGATGGAAAATGTTGCCCATTCTAAAGTAATTACTGCTTATTTTTACCCTAACTGGGCAATATGGTTCCCGCATTGGGTAAAATAATTGCCCAAAGTTGGTTGGACATAAAATTACCCTCATGCTGGTTAAAATTTTACCCAATGTTTTTTACAGTGTAAGCACCGGGTAAGGGTCGAACCCAGGACCTCGTAAACGGGAGGCAAGAGCCTTGACCACTACACCACAGTGCTCCTACATTTTAGACATTTTAATTAATAAACAGGCGTTTGGTTGAAATAACAGGCATTATAATAGCTGTCAGCCTCTCCAGACTATGTTCATGGAAGCGTCATTTTTTTTACACACCTACGGTTCAAATTCTAAAAAGGCAAATACAATTTCCTCATCACAAAATAGTGTATCATCTCCGGCAATACGGACTCTTTGTACTTCTCAACTCTTCACTAAGCCAGGGGATTTAATTTCCTGATCCCCGAGTGCTCTTCAAATTGGCAATGAATTATTCATTATCTTAGTTTCTCCAACCGACGTCTCGGATGCTATATAGATTTCGCGGAAACAAAATCTAGGGGTAATCAGGCGTGATCTCTTTCCAAACTTAAAATATAATCATTTCAGTTAGATGATTGCTTTTTTCCAGTTAGTTTTCCTTTATAGCCCTTCCGCCGTCCGTCCTCGCTCAATTTCCTATTTCGGGACTAAACATTACTTGACCATGCTGCCAAACGAGTTTTCTGGAAATGTTTAATTTGAAGTTTATATTAGGGAGTGCTTCTCTCCTTCCTAATCATGTTGATGGTTCCCTCGGGTTCGTAGAACCACTACGAAGAAAATTAGAACAAAATATAATGGAAACAAAAACAAAAACAAAAGAGGTCACACTTATAAGGCAATAATACGCTCTTAGCAAAGTGTGCCATTTAAAGCCCCTTTTGACCCCTATTTAGAACCCTACACAAAAAGGGGCTCTATAAAGGGTTCTTCATATTTTCAAGAGCCCCGAAAGGTTCCATGTACAGCCAATAATGGTTCTAAAGACCCCTTTAGAACCCTTCAGGGAACCTTTAATGGTTCTTTGAGGAACCTTTCAAGGTTTCAAATGTGGAACAAGAAAAGGTTATAATCAGCACCCCTTTTTTTTTCTTTATCGAGATCTGGTACTATGAAAGGATCAAATAATACGTACCAGAAAAAGAAGAAGGAAAAAAAAAAACATTATCAAAAGTAAAATAGGGAAAGAAAGGAACATATATTGAGAAAATATATAGGGGAAATCATTCATGCTTACTACAAAAGGAGGGGTAAAAAAAAACCCGCATTAAACAAATGGACGCAATTAAAGAACATGAAGAAGAAAAGATAAAAATATATCTATATGAAAATATAGCTCCTTTAAACATGTTACAGGGTGAACACTACATTATAATAAAAACAAAATGGCGAAACAAAATAGGGCATTTAGATATGATATTTGAATAGAGAATGCTCAACTTTCAAATGGGATAACCTGAAATATTTCTCAAGGTGAATGCATGCAGGGAAAATGTTCTGCCTCAAATATAAATATAGAAATGGAAAAGAAAAGAAAACATCTTTCAGTTCGAATTCTGAGAAACATGCGGTGGACCACATTCCGATTCTCATATACCTTTTTATTGATAAAAAAATGCAATAACAAGATGTTTTGGACCAATATCAGATTTGAGCTACTGTCGCCTGAGGTGTAAATATTCCAGCTGACTTTGCGGTCAAAATCTCCCAATCACTATAATTGGGAGAACAAGATCTTTTTTTTTTTTTCTGAATATCTAAAATGTCTTACGCATGAAATACATGTAAAAATCCATGGGTCTAGTTTCAGAAGACGATCGACAAAAATAAATTTGTGCAGTTTGTCACTAGATTTCAAACAAGAGGTGTAAATATTCCTGTTGACTTTGCGGTCAAGATCATTCTGAATCTCCAAACCAATGTAATCTGGAGAACAAGATCTACTTCTTTTTATGACTATCTACCGCATGAAGATCCACAGGTCTTTTTTTTACCGAAGACGACAACAAATAATAAGGTTCATTGTCCATATTAAAAGAAAATGGAAATTTGATACATTTACATGGCATACAAAATGCATCAATAATAGAATCATAAGTGCATCTAAATTCCAACTGAAATAAACAGGAACAACAATTAAGCGAATACAAACAAAGGAAAACATACATGTCTTGCACCAATTATAATTTTGTTTGAAAACATAGAAAGGAACAGAAATGTAGAAATTAAATTTACAAAACGTAACTTATATGTTTTCATTTTTATCAATATTACTTATAGTATTACCGATATCCTTATTGCACTGAGCTGAAATTTTCATTTATCGCTAATACCTTTATGTTAATATTATAAATTTTGTGTAGTTTGTAACTAGACTTTCAAAAATGATGTTCATGCGAAATTTTAACTCTATTTTGTGCATGGCCAACAACTCAAATTATATAAATGTTTAACAATGTATAAATCATTCATTATCCGCTAAGCTACTTTGATCAGGTACTAGGCAAAGAAAGAAAAAAAATCATTTCAGAGCTAAACTCTAAAACATATATCTGACCGACTAGTACTGTTCTAGTAATGGTTGAGACAATACAAGTAAAAATGACCAGAATTCTAGTACAATATTACAGAATATAGGATCACGCTGGCCCCAACACTAATTTAACTCGACGCTAGTGAAAATGATGAGAATTCTAGTAAAAAAAAGTGTTAATTTTACTTGAATTCTGGTTTACTATACTTTATAGAACTGTGTCAATTTTGACAAAATTAGTACAAGTTCCCGTAGGATCCGGTGTTCTGAAGTAAATATGTTTCACTAGAATTCTGCTCATTTCTGCTAAAAGTTGTATTAATTTTGACAAGAGTGTTGATTCCCGTGAGGTCCTATATTATGTTAACTTTACTAAATTCTGGTAATTTTCACTAGAATTGTGTCAATTTTTAGTAGAACAGTGCTGGTGCCCATGGGATCCGGCAATCTGACTATAGATCCTTTTTTAGAGTGCATCAATTGACAGAATGCTTCCCAATGGTACTGGAAGATAAAGGCTGCCCCCCCCCAAAAAAAAAAAAAAAAAAAAAAAAAAAACATGCAAGGATTATTCATTGCGTTCTCACTCCAAATCGGAGCCATAATACAATTCTGCAACTCTTCTAAAAAATCATAATAGGACCTTCAAACTCAGAAGAATACAGAATTATTTAATATTGTGAAATTTCTCCTCCCTATATATACCTGCTAAAAATCGGATCTGAGACTTGAAATCCGGCCAACGTCCTAGTCGCCTTCAGGTCAGCGGTAATAGGGGTTAAGACGTATCAACCAATATCATTTGCATTTTAGGTGTAAACCATGTAAACGAAACGTCGATGGTGATTGTCGAAAATGTCAAGTATAATTGAGAAGGCGAAACGACCGACCCTCTTTGCAAAGTTCATGAGTCGCCCGCAGATTTTCGCCCACGTTGGCCAAAAGAGGAGTGCTAATGAGTTAAGTAAGATGACAGCAGATTAAAAGTGTCGAGAACTGATGGGTAAAAATTATATTCTGCAATATTTTAAATGATACTATTCTCCTGCAACTTCGGAGCCATGCACAGAGGACAATGTCTTCGGCAGGAACGTCGATAGAAGGGCACAGTGCGTTGGCATATTAATAATTTCTAAGCTGGCAACAAATCTTTAAAAAAAAAAGAGAGATTATCTTCCCCCTTCTTTCTTCTTGCACTCTAAAAAAACCCAACAAATTAGTTTGACTAGATTAAGGGTCATCTGAGTGAAACTAAAATGTCTAGTCATATATCTTGCTATATTCTAGTCAGAAATGAATGTGTTCTAGTCATAATACGACTGAAAAATAGTCAAAAGTGACTACAAAAAAAGTTTTTAAAATGACTGTCATGATTATAGCTGCACCACGCTGACCCTTTCGTCTACTTTATCTTCAGAGTGTAGCTATAGCGCTTATCGATGAAAATGATGCGGGGAACGTTTCATGAAGAGTTTTGTCCGTGATTTTCACTAAATAATTTGCTTTCAGCCAATCAGATGCGAGGATTTTCAGTAGCTTATAACATTTGTCGGTGATTTTTACCGACAAAACTCTTCATGAAACGCTCCCCTGAACATCAGGCAGTAAATTTGACAATCGTACCACCAGCTTTTCTGCATATCGGTATATTTTCGAAAATATAAATAACATTTTGGCAAAATTTGATGTACTTAAGGAGGTACTAACCTCCTTGGTATACCACGGATCCTACAACGTATTCAAAATAGTTCATTCTTGAATCGATCGCCTTTGATTCTCCGACGATTATTATCCCCAAACAAAACACAATTTGATTAAGTCTGCAGACGATGCCATATACCAAAATATGATACATTATTCGCAACCATTTATTTCGCCATTGTACTCTTAAACCACACGAATTAACAGACACTCATTTTATACAATATAAATTCCCATGTCGTTCGCAAACTGTTAAATCATAAATTCGTCTGCAATTACCAATATCAAGTCATTCGCAATCGGAATTCATGAGATCTACGGGAGCACGATAATGTAAGCGTAATGTCGGTCATGGTGCGAGGTTTAACTCGCGATCAATCATCATGCGGTTATGTGCCGAATTACATTTTCGTTTATGCAATATTTGAACATACACTGATGCATACGAGTATGTAAAAACACCTGTTCAGTGTGTTTCCACACACACGTTTCAAGCATGACAGAGATTTAATCAACACTGTCAAATAATTCTCAGGCTGTCGTCCACACGGCGCACGGCGTACGATATCATGGCGTGCTATTACAGGCATCGACCCCTTTGTAGTTTTTCTTAAAAATGAACATAAACTTTCAAAAAATATGTGAACGTTGACCTGCAGCAAATACAGTATCCATACGGTTTATTAGCATGGTGTGTTTTTAGCGTGTCAATATTTATTCCTCAATCTGAGAAGAGTCGAGAGGGATCACCGCTCACAGGAAAATCTACATCATGGCGAGGCTATAGCATAATACGCAGTAGGTCCTTATTTCAATGATCCTTGGGGTTCGGGGTCGCTACCCCCTCCAATATTTGGAGAAAACAATGTGCATAATATCATAACATGAAAAAACCGGGACATGGCCACCCCTCTGCGCCCCCCCCCCCCTCCCCCTCCTTACCTTACCCCCCCCCCCCCCCCCCCCCTTCGGATTATTTGGGAAAGGCCCTCGACATTTCTAAAGGAAAGAACAGCCTTGAAAAGTGAAAACATGAGGAGAGAAAAAACGTCCCCCTTCTATTTCGGATAAGTCTGGACCCACCTCTGTGTGCCGTCTACGTTTACAAATACCCCTTCAATGCAAGCTTCATCCTCAACAGCTGGGGTTGGGCGAAACACATCCGAGACGCGGTCGATGTATTGATGGGTAAAAGTCGCCGAAATTATTGGATCGATGTTCACTTGAATGCCATTTTATGCCATGGACAAGCGCGTCCCATTTCGCTTTCGTATTTGATATCTAAATGCTTGGTTGCAATGCTCATTCAATACCCCTGAATATCAATATGCATAATAGTTTTTAAAAGGCGTAAACAGGCTGGGAGGGGATGGGGGAGCTCAAAAAAAAATTAATAGAATAAGGTTTCACATGTTTCAGGCAAACACTTCTGGAGGAGTGTTTCACAGAGCTGTTCGCAAAGTTTTACTTTAAGAATGACTTGAATATGGAATGCCAAATGGAATTCTCAATAATAATTAATCGCATAAGCTAAAGTTGAAATATCTATGTAGATTTACATCATTATCATTAACAAAACATTTTTAATGCGAAGTAAAATTTTTGCCACAATTTTGATTAAGATTATGGGGAATACAGTCACACTTTGTTTCACATTTTTCCATAGAGAACTTCTATGGACCTTAATGCCCATGCTTATAAGTACTAGAACTTTCCTGTGAAGGTCTGGTTCGGGAAGGTGTGAAAGCACGAAATAATTATTGGTTATTTTGGAGCCTGAAAAAGTTCCTGTAAGTTTACAGGTATTTTTCTTTATTGGGTAGGTGTGAAAGCGCCTATCAATATGTTGTTTCCATCTGCCCTGAATCTTTTTCCAGTTGTTTTCATCACAAGAGAGCCCAAATAGCATGAGACTCCAGGGAAAAGCTCCCATGGATCTCGAACTATTGTTATCCCATCCAATCTATTCCAGTCTTACAGGTATTTGATATCATGGCGCCTTTTTTCTTGCGGTTACAAAACGCTGCTGTATACACACCACTCCGCAATGTTTTGGGGGACACAAAAATGTTTCAAAACATGACTCGAAATGCAAACGTCGTTGTTTCGAACTGTGATTTGGCAAGACATTGGCCTACCTTTGCCACTCTCCATCCAGGTGCTTAAATGGGAACTGGTGGGAAGGAATTCCTTGAACGCTGTGAGCACCGAAATCCTTATCCGATCTGGGCCCCGTTTCATAAAACTTGTTATTAGTAACAACTGCCACGTTTCTATGACAAATTTGCTCTCAGCCAATCTGATGCAAGGATTTCAGTAGCTTATAACACTTATTGCAACTTGTGGTTGATAAGTTTTATGCAACAGGGCCCTGGAGTACCTGGGTAAGAGGGCTTTGAAAATGTTCAGTGTTATTACGATCAACACCATCATCAGAGGCGTCTTTATCATGATCATAATCATCGTCGTCATTGTCGTATAGTTTTCTTCATTAATTTTAACATGGTATAAATGCTATGACCATAATCACTCTCTTAATCATCGTCATCGTAATCATCATCCTCATCATCGTCTACACTTCATGGAGGAACCTATCTAGCTCAAACAGAACATCATCAAAAACGAACTACCGCGATTTCCAGTGTAAAGTATCTAACCCAAATAGAGCTACGGATCACAGTTCAGAATAATCAAATGACAGACTAAACAATGACAAGTTAATGACAAAAAAATCAATGAGCAAAACCCTTCATTGTATAGATCGTGCAGATGAAATCAAGAAAGGTATCGCCAAATAGAATGATTTATCGCGGGAATTCCCTTGATCAAATTATTTCTGATTTTTGTCTAATGCTTGCCTGCAACTCGTAATCCGCCGCCCCAGGCATACTAATCCAAACCTATCAATCAATTTGACCATCGCCAGTCTTCCTTTCTCTCTCTCTTTCCTGCTCTCTCTTTACCTATCTAAGTCCTCCCTGTCCCTCTGTCACCATCTCTCCTTCTCTCTCTCTCTCTCTCTCTCTCTCTCTCTCTCTCTCCTATTTCTTTTACTCCCCCCCTCTCTCTCTCTTTCTTTCTATCTCTCTGCCTCTCCCACTCCCTCGCCGTCTTCCTCTCTCTATACTGTCTCCATTTTCTTTTGGGAATCCAGCACCTATAAGACAACCGATAAATCAAGCAATAATCTGGAAGGTGCCGCGGATTTCAAGAAGTCTTCTGAAAATTAAATAGGTCGATCTCTAAAAAAAGTTGCGCCAATACTACACGTGTTGCACGTACATGATTTCGTTTTTGATATCAGTCATGTGTCATGTCCCATTCACGACTGACCGGAGGTTAAAAAATGAACGAAATTCGTCAAGGCACGCCAGGGCCGTATTTTGGTAATTTTGTAAAAGGTGTAATGGAGGCAAACTATCTGATAAACAAAAAATGGATTGCTTTATACTGTTACATGAATTCAAAAGATGGCATGTTTATCAGGGATCTTTTGAAAGGGGGTATATGGGCGGCTTGTGTACTTATAATATGACATGCAACATGGGGTTAGGAACGAGCTGGTTGCCCCCCCCCCCCCCCCGCACCCTTCATCAGGCAGTGATGCTGAAATTCGTTGAAAATTGGGCAGGTGCAACTAAATGAGTATATCAGAACGTTCAGTCATTAACCCATTCGGAGCTTTAGTCGTCTAATGGCACACGCGTTTTAGGCTGCCATTGTCGATTCTTGGCACATGTACACAGTGTATTATGTACCAGACACTACAAACAATGTGGCAGAACACCATGGTTTGAATCCATGATGCATCTTTGTTACCAGGAAGGTGGAAGACAAAAATTACCCTATGGACTTGCAAAATTCCCTTTGAATCCTTTCTTACTTACAAAAAAAAAATTGAAAGAAGTTTTATTGATGTATTCATTTAGCACAACATGTTTAAAGGAATGACATAAATAATATATCCTTTATATAACTGGTGTATTGTTTATACATGTACAGTCCCACATAATTATAGAAGGCAATAGTTTCAGGACCTGTTTCAAAGAAGTAAAAAGAAGAGATAATAGTAAATATCCAAGAGTGGTATACACATTGCCATTTTCTGCGGTAAAATAAGAGTTGCCATTTCGACTTCCTTTCCTACTTACAATCACTATGAACATGAGGGACAAAGAAAGCGGACAAAATAAACAACCCCTCATTCTACCCTTCACAATGGTTCTGGTAGTCAAAAGAACATCCCTTCACTGCTATTATCTAAAATATGTGGAACAGGTGTCACATGCATATTCACCTACTGATTAAACATTATAGCAGTGAAGGGATGTTCTTTTGACTACCAGAACCATTGTGAAGGGTAGAATGAGAGGTTGTTTATTTTGTCCACGTTCTTTGTCCATCATGTTCATAGTGAATGCTGATACAGGTAAAGTAAAATAGCATTAGATATATACATTTAAGCCTTCACCATTCTATCATAATATTTTGCACATAGCGAGCGTATTTTTCATTCTATTCTTTTATGCTCTGTGTAATGTTCTGCGGTTTATACCACACTACATACAGCTGCATCAAATCAATAACACAGTAGGTGATCAGTGTGACAGGATCTTGCGTTCATGCCACCAACACTCAACACAATAATAGCCAACCACTATGCCAATTAGCAGGTGGCAAAAGAGTCATTAACTTGTCACCTGTGATTAGTGGCGCAAAGGAGTCCCCCCTAGTCTAGGTCCAAGTCTTAACGAAATCATCTCTCTCCTGGAACATTATGATAGATCTGTTTACTACTGTATTCACATTCATGCACGTTTCTTTACCCGTTTAATGCATAACGGCATCTGAATAGATGAAACTAAAAGAATGAAAATATTCTGGACGCATGGAAGCCAGACTACATATTTTTGCTGAAGCTGCGCACTGGTAATTTGGGTGCTATTTCTGTTAAAACGGAACGCAGCAGGTGATTATTGTGGTGGAGGTGGTATGGTGCAGTTCACGTAAGGTCATTCAAATGGGATGAAAAATATAGCTTCATGAACTTTAGAAGCGGCGTAGAATAGAAACATCCCATGTTCCCATGCTGCAGATTCAATGGATTTTTACACAAGTAAAAAAAACCTTCGGACGATCTTTGTTTGCAAACTGCCATCTTCAACGTGCTACGGTGCTATGTGAAATGATGGGGAAACGGCAAATGCTTGGAGAAACAAGATTCGATGTTCTTAACCAAGGATGTATAACACAATTTGCTTGGTGACAACCCACTTCACCGAAGGCCCGCGAGACCGAAGGCTCGCGAGGCCGAAAATAGCAAATTGTACTGTGCCAGAAGGAAGTTTAAGAAGTATTAAAGAGCAGCGGGACCTCCGGAAACGAGGACTAAACATGCTAAAGGAGACACAATTATTTTATATACCGATAGCGTATTATTTGTGATGAAGGAAAATACAATACGAGAAAAGTCGGCCTCGCGGGCCTTCGGTCTCGCGGGCCTTCGGTCAAGTGGGCGGACCCCTTTTGGGTGCTTCAGCTGTAATAACTCTTTGTTTTCACCGACACCCTTGCTCTGAAATTACCAATATAAACATCCCCTCTAGTCATCTTTCTCTCTCTCTACATAATCTACCCCCTCCCTCTCTCTCTCTCTCTCTCTCTCTCTCTCTCTCTCTCTCTCTCTTTCTCTCTCCTTCTTCCATTCATTTTCTCTTTTCAACAACCTATATTCATTTTGTATCGCCTTGACTTTTTGACACTGACGCACCAATTTCCAAATAAACTGGTACCATGCGGCATACGGTCTATATCTCGTTTCTTCTACGTTTTTTCTTCATCGCCTCCATCCCAGTATGAAAGGCATTGCTTGATCCCGTTTTCAACAGGCGAATCTGGACATCGCAATCGTCGCGGGGGGGGGGGGGGGGGGGGAGGGGGGATTATAATGCACCGGGGCCAACGGTGATCCATGATATATTTCAGCAAAGAAAATTACTTTTGCAGGCACGAATTTTAACGGGGGGGGGGATGGGGGTAGGGCGATGGACGCGTTCCTTTCGTCATATCCTCCATTGCATATTTGATTTTAATATTATTTTGATTTTGCTATCGTTTTGGAACTGTAGATAAACAGGCGAGTAAAAAATGTTGACCATGATTATTTTCCGTGGCATTGCGGGTTTCGGACAGTGTATTACTAATAAGTCGAAAATTCTTGAGAAACTGTCGATAATTTATTGACAATCTGATGGTTATATCAAATTTCATTTACCTTGACAAAAATATTCTTACTTCACTGAAAAGTCGGATATTCTTTTTCCTTGGCTGGAAGTCTGACGGAGTGGGGAAGTACCCCCCCCCCCCCCCTTCGCTCTCCCTCCTCTATATACGCAACTGATCCGTGTACGTTGGGACCAAGAAAGCAATTCATCAAAACAAACGAGGAAACAATTGAAACTAATGTCTCTTGGGATACCGATAGAAGATTGATTTGGAAGGGGAGTTATCGATATCTTTCCTTCGAAATAGCTTGATTTATGCAACGTGAATGGGTAAATGCCTTCGTGAAATTGGTTTTGGACTGAAGTTCACGCGACCTTAAAACTGTTTTTTTTTTTTTTTTTGTAATGATGGTAGAAGCTTCAGAAATGTAAAAAAGACTCCCCTTTATACCCCTGCCTCTCTCTCCACCCGCTCTCCCCCCCCCCGCCCATTTTTTTCTCCCTCAACCCTCCCTCCGTCTCCCTCTATACAATCATGTCTCCCTCTTTGCTATGGTGGCCCTGAAGTACGCTCGACAGCAGGTCATGTGCGACGTGAATTTCGCATCCCAGGTCCTGAATTTCGAATCCCGGGTCCTGAACTTCGCGTCACGGGTCATGAATTTCGCATCCCAGGTCCTGAATATCGCATCCTGGGTCCTGAACTTCGCATCTCAGGTCCTGAATTTCGCATCCCAGGTCCTGAATTTCGCTTCCCGGGTCCTGAACTTCGCGTCACGGGTCATTTGTGTCACGGGTCGCGAATTTCGTGACTGGGGCGCAAAGTTGGCCGCGAAATTCACGTCGCACGTGACCTGTTTTCGAGCGTACTTCAGGGTCACCATACTTTGCCGTCTCTGTCCAATTTTTTTATCATCTTCCATGTCTATCCCCCCCTCTCTCTCTCTCTTTCTTTCTCTCTCTCTCTCCCTCCCTCTCTCTCTCTCTCTCTCTCTATTTCTTTTTTTTTCTCTTCGTAAGCCTTTTCTCTCCTCTTCTTTTTGTCTCTCCATTAATACCATGATTCTTCAAAAAGAATATTGGCTGGAAAAAAGGGGAAAATGCTATTTGTTTACATTCCAAAGTCATAATTCATGCGACCTTGGACTTTATGTGCCTTGCCATAACTACTATTTAACATCATCTCCAAACATGCTCTTCCTCTGAAAAGAAGATGCACGTATTATCATGTAAAGGCAATTTTAGCCAAGAATTTTCTTGACATAAGTTTCATAGGCGAAATGCCATTATTGTGAAATCGGAGTCCGCAGACTACCTGTTTGTTACGTCACTCGATCACTCAACTCAAGGTAATCGCACTTCTTTGGATCGCGATACCCATCGATGACGTCACGTAGAGGTGAGCATAATTTAAAGGGAAGAATAAAGGCATATTTTAAAGGCAATACAGTATGTCACATCAAACTGAAAAAAATAGCAGAATATGACCTTTTCCAGCACTGCAGTCTAAGTATGAGGTGCTTTTTGAAATCTTTATACAATCCCTATCAAGCAAGAAAAAGACTCATATTTCTTTATTCTTTTTAATCGTTTTAATCGCGATAAATATATTCAGAATTAATTTCATCAGATTTCCACAAACTGTTTTGGAGTGTTTGATACAGTGATGAAATGAACACATTGTGATATCTTCCACGGCATATATAACATCCAGAAAGTTAAACTGCCAACAAAACCGTATTTTGTGAAATACATTCAACAAAGTGAAAAGCGGTATGTGAAGTCAGTAACAGGGGCTGCGGAAGTCTATGGAGTGGGAATACCATACAGGCAGAGTCCCTTGCGGTTTTACGCTTTTGCTAGCCTTTGAGCAATCTGAATGTCATTGATCACTATTTTTTTTTTACATTTTAGGGTTTTTCTTTATTTGTTCTTTTCATTTTTGCCAAAACTGGGGGGAGGCTGCAGTCCCCATCCCCCCCCCCCCCCACACCGCTCCCGCGTCCGGCCCTGAGCAAATTTGAGAATCAAGAGATAGTATATTCAATGGCTAACGATAATACACATTAATACAAGCATTCAAGACTTAACAATGTGGTTTCGCTTCTCCTTTTCAACATTTCTCGAAATGTCTAAAAATACACGTTTCGAAGGAAGCTCAACGCAGGTGCTTCTTGTATAGTCTCCCGCCAGGCAATATAATATGATATCATTTCAAAACCGTGCATGATATTTGACGAACATATTACATGGTTGATAAAATCAGATCATACTCGGTTTTCTTTTACTGCCTAGAAGTAAAACCACAGGTGGAGCAACATAATGTAAATTGATAAGACGGATTCTCAATCATATCATTATGCAAGGCCTAATGTGTCTGCTGGAGTCAATAATGAAGACATCGCATTCCTTTGTTTGTTCGTTTGATTGATTTAATTTCGCCTTTTTTTTTTCTCGAATGTCCAATGAAGGTCTGACCAACAAAACCCAAAGATGGGTATCAAAAAAGACAATTTAATTCTATATCCATGATATCTGGACTTGGAATGGCTGCATTATTTAAATAGCATGTACCCCCTCCCTCATCACCGTCTCCTCACGATCTCCCTCCTCCGCCCCATCCTCCTCACGATGAGTACTTCATTTTCATTAATCTGAGGGATATAACAGATTTGATATAATTTGAACTGATCTGATTTGATTTGATTTGTCTTTGTTTTTATTTGAAAGGACTTCATTTAATTTTATTTTTATACGACTGCTATGATTTGCTATGATTTTAGATGGCACCAATCTTTCCAAATCGTCCAAGCTCCAACCCTCTGCTTTCTCGGCCCTTGCGATTATCCAGCCAGCCAACATTCCCGACCATATGATCACTGACCTTTGTGACGTCACAAGGAAGAGGGCTAGTTTCCTTCACTCATCTCGACTCCTAGCCGGTCACTCAATACCCCTGTGACGAGTTTAGTGTGACGTCACTATGTCCAACAAGCAGGCGCTGCGAAATGCGAGTACATGTATATGTACTAAAATTATGACGGTGCGTTTACACTTACAGCTCATTATCAAAGCCATAATCAGAATTTTTGAAAAATAGCTAGAAAAGAATGCGAAAACGTGTTTATTCCCACTACTTCACTTGGCAAATTTGCGTCCTTTCTGAGTTTGTAACTGTGTTTCAACACCATATTTCTGGCGAAAGCAGTTCCAAACGCAAGCTTGTTGGAAGCAAATATGTCAACAAAACGCTGAATTCGTGCGGACGATGGATGTATAAACGCACCCCACACGGGACCATACCGTGGCGTGTGCGGGCATGGAAATTAAAACTGTCTTTAACTTTTAATCATTAATCGGTCTCCGGATGGAAAGCGCGTGAATCCCAAGAGTGCTATGGCGTCTGTGTATGAATTCTTATTATTGATGATTATGCATTGAGTCTATACGACCCTGAATCCCATCGGTATATATAATCATGGTTGTATTTGAGTCTTAATTATTAATACTTCTCGACTAAAGGGCAGCGAGTCCCAATGCAATCATAACGTGGTTCACACAGCGAGGCAGTCATCACTATGGTAGTTTCATTCGTCTATTGACATGATTGAGGCTGGACTGAAGGGCTGCTTCAGGCAAGATTCATGTTGTAGATTCATGTTGTAAATAGAAAAAAAAAGAACAAAGAAGCAACGATTCTAGTAGTTGAAACTATTAGCTGATGACCTTCAAGCACGACTCAAACACAAAATATTACAAGCAATATCGCGATTTTAAAACAAATTTAACTGACATCGGGAGACTTGCTTCATTCTACTCATCTCCTCGACCCCCCCCCCCAGCAGTTTTTTTCAATTGCCCCTGTTCATGCACCGTCCTCTGTTTAATCACCCTCTCTTATAACTTTCCTTTCTCTTCATCTCTAATGCTCTTTCTCCCTATTTTCCTCTCTCTCTCTCTCCTGTCCTCTCTATTTCTCACTTATTTATCTTACGCCCTCCAGCGACATCTTCTCTCTCTCCCTCCCTCTCTCTCTTTCTTTCTCTCTCACGCTCTCTCTCTCTCTCGATCTCTCTCACAACCTCCCCACCAATTCTTTTTCCATATTAGCCCCTCCAGCTCCATGCCCTCACACCTCCGTTCCCTCTCTCCCTCTTCCTCCTTCTTTTCTCTTCTCTTCTCTTCTCTTCTCTCCTCTTTCCTTTTCTCTTCACTTCTCTTCTCTCCTCTCCTCTCCTCTTTTCTCTTCTTCTCTCTTTCATTCGGACCGAAGACGAACTTTCACATCCTTGATGCTCTTACTCGTCTTAGGATACACGCTCGCCAGCACAGCAAGGTCCCCTGCTGACATATATTCACAACATTGCTCGCTTTTCCTGCGATAACCCTCTGCCAAGTTTGTCAGCAAGTGGCTCAAAACATAACACAGGTTGAGCAACATTTGATCGAGAGAAGATTTTAAAGGGGGACATCTCCACTGTCTTGGTGTAGAGGGGTGCTGGAAAATCCATCCTTTCAAGAGTCATATCCCGGGGGTGGGGCCGAATGCATCATTGTAAACACGCGTGACCACCAGAAACCACCCTAAACAAGTTTTATCCATCGATCGAAAACACATCCGTTTCAAGATTTTTTCGTGCTTTTTTTTTTTGATAAACAAAAAAAAAAAAAAAAAAAAGAAGAAGAAAGAAGCCACCCCAAACTCATCTAGCCTACTACACCCCTCCAAAATATGTTTAAACTAAAAAACATACCTCCCGGGAGCCCCCCTCCCCTTTTTTTTTTTTTCCTATTTGATATAGAGTCAAGCGGTTCACTTGCCGAAACACTAGATTTCACGTGGTTTTTGTTTGTTTGTTTGTTTGTTTGTTTGGGGTTTTCTTTGCGTTTTTCAGTGCGTGTGTACAGCAATATATCAGTGCCTTGTCTCCCCCCCCCCCCCCCCGGCATCATGGCCATATTATGAATAAACTCGTTTCGGATTTGAATCTATCATTATCTGATTGGTGAAATCTACTGCATTTAAATGGAATCCACTTTAATGCAACAATCTAAATCATTTTGAGAATGAATTCTACTGTCTAAGAGTGGAATTCTAATCAAAAACGAAGTGAATCGTCACATGAATCCTAAACGAGTGGATTCCAACATTTGTACAATGATAAGATTAAATCAAGAAATTGACTGAATAGCATTTCTGGACAAACAATTCCGTCTGTAAAATGAATGTAATATCCCCTCCCCCTCCTCATTTTTGAAAAATCTGGGCGAGAAACAAGAAATTGATTTTACTTAGTCCGACATACAGTAAGACTTTACCTATGTTACCCGTTGTTCTAACATCTACAACAAATATTCTACATGCGGTATGACAGGTTATGTCTAGACTTTGGACCGACTGAATACATTGCCGACAAAGGAAGGCTGAGGAAGAATTGATCTTTCCTTGAACAAAATGATGAATAAATGGAGAAATCCTTCTTTAAAAAGAATACTCTACTATAAGGATAAATGATATTGCGCACTTATGTGTCCTTGCGGATGCTCAGGGCGTCTACAAAATAGGGAACTACCAGTTACACTGACTTTAGTGAAGCTGCCCAAAGGCGCTGAAAACATTTCAGCATTACATAATGTTTTCAGACCTTTATATAAAGGTCTGTGATAATACATGCACATGATGTAGGTGCCTATTTGATTATTACTGATATTTGTATTGATATCTGACTTGTACATTAATGTCTCGCGAAGAGACGTTTGCGATTCCCGCGAGTTCCCAAGCATCGATTTCTGGTCGAATTACAGCATATAGCTCTGAGTGAACACCACTTGAAGACGACAACAGCTCCAAGAAAGTGTTATTCAAGAATGATGCAGGGGATAATCCCTTCTCCAAACCCTTGTAAGGATTTAATCCCATTTGCATAATCCCTTTCCTATTCAGGCCTCTTGCGGTAGGTCAAAAGACCATCCTTTTCCTGTACCTGAAAAGTAATTATTCTTTATCTATCTCTCTCCATATCATCTGTCTATTTATAATGCCCCATCCCCTCCCCCTCCCCCAAGATCTCTTTCTCAGCACTTCCTTTTTCTTAACCCTTCTTTGACGGTTTACAGTAAGTTGTCCTTCTACAGTCTCTTATAGACTGTCTCTTAAAGACTCACATCCTTTATCAGACATTTCTTATGCTAACTTTATTGGAGGAGTCATGCGCCTTTGAATGTTCGTGAAACAAATATATGGCGCCATACAAATGCTGTGAATTAATCAATCTTATACATTATTACACTAGACCTAATACTTGGCATAAATAAAGGGCCCGGGTTGTTCACCCCAGCCCTTCTCCCCCCCCCCCCCCCCCCCCCCCCCCATGCCAAAATCTCGCACCATCCGCTCATGACCATGATGACGTCTTGCCCTCTTCGCAGTCATGACAGTCTGTGCATCATTCCCTCTGCAACAAGTATACATCATGATACGAAGGCACGATACGCCACAAAATTCATTCAGAATCATAAAAATCAGTATCAAAGCCTAGATCGAGCCCTTCATTAACAAACAAACAAACAAAAAAACCCAGTGGCATGATTTTGTTCTCTCCTTTCCCTGATTAACATGTACAGATAAATAAAGGCGCCGCATCCCATGTATTTTGTCAAAGAAAGAAAATCAGTGACTACTATATACCATGAACATCGTTAGCAGTGCCAGTTAATATGCTCATATCATATGATTTTATACACCGCGGTTGTACAGAAATCGAAACTTCGCAGAAACTGATGCAAATACATGAATCACTCTTTGTTAACAACACTTCAAGACTTCAACAAACTGCACCTGTGTGTTGCCGACAATTGAATATCATTTCCTCTTTGTCCACCGTTTTCTATAGGAGGCAATTTTCGAATCAAATATGTAACGGGCTGAACCGACAAGTGGGTGTAAATATGGGGAGCCCGAGTATTTAATCATGCATAACTTCCAGGAGGTTTATGTGGGTGTGGGGGGCTGTGGGTGTGGGTATGTGTGTGTGTTCAAGGTGCAATCCAGGGAAACCAGTTCATGTTTTGAATTTACATGAATGATACTGTATCTTGCAGTTTGTAAAACCACTGTGAATCAAATTTAATTGATATAGGGGAGCTTGACATAGAATTTTGTATTTTATGTTCAACAGTGATCATATTGATAGGGTCGAAACTAGTCCAAAGTTTGTCCAGCTAGACGATCTGGCACTTCCAGAACACACATAGCCTGATACTATTGAGCCTATGTATAACGACGAAAGAGAGTACACCATGCTCAGATACTTATGTGGAAAAAAAAAATGTTTTAACACAGTGTGGTCCAGTGGTAACAACCAGTGTCGTCAGTAAAAAATCATCGACTCTGTACCACAGTGCCGTCAGTGAAAATTCATCGCCTCTGTACCACAGTGTCGTCTATGAAAAATCATCGACTCTGTACCAAAGTGTGGTCAGTGAAAATCATTGACAGTGTACCACAGCGTCGCCAGTGAAAAATCATCGAATCTGTACCACAGTGGCGTCTTTGAAAATCACTGACTCTGTCATCGACTCTGTACCACAGTGTAGTCAGTGAAAATTCATCCACTCTGAACCACAGTGTCGTCTGTGAAAAAATCATCGGCTCTGTAACACAGTGTCGTCAGTGAAAAATCATCGACTCTGTACCACAGTGTCGTCAGCGAAAAATTATCGACTCTGTACCAAAGTGTGGTCAGTGAAAATCATTTACACTGTAACACAGTGTCGTCAGTGAAAAATCATCGACTCTGTACCACAGTGTGGTCAGTGAAAAAAAAAATCAACTCTGTACCACAGTGTGGTCAGCGAAAATCATCTACATTGTATCATTGTGTGGTCACAATGAACGATTCTAGTATTCGTGAACAATGTGACCGCACTGTATGCACAGTGGCATACATTTTAACTGGGATTTTCTCATTGGGGGTATGGTGGTTATGGGGGGAGCTTGCATTTGGGGGGCTCGGTGAAAAATCATCGACTTTGTACCAGTGTCGTCAGAAAAACATTGACTCTTTACCACAGTGCTGTCAGTGAAAATCAATGACTCTGTACCACAGTGTAGTCAGTGAAAAATCATACACTCTGTACCCCAGTGTCGTTAGTGAAAAATCCTTGACTCTGTACCACAGTGTGGTCAGTGAAAAAAAATCAACTCTGTACCACAGTGTGGTCAGCGAAAATCATCTACATTGTATCATTGTGTGGTCAGTGAAAAAAAAAAATCATCGACTCCAGGAATTTTGAAATTGAAGTTGAACGAGTTTATAACGTTGGCTTTGAACATAATACCGTACTAACTTTGGTTCCTCATAACATAATGCTGATGCGCCCGCTGCTAAGGGTTGCCACACTTGTGTTACGAAGTGTGACAACCTGTGACATTACTGGGCGTCACAAAGACACTGTCTTGTCACAATGAACGATTCTAGTATTCGTAAACAATGTGACCACACTGTATGCACAGTGGCATACATTTTAGCTAGGATTTTCTCATGGGGGTATGGTGGTTATGGGGGGAGCTTGCATTGGGGGGCCTCCTCAATGATTTTTTTTGGGACGTGGGTGATAGCTGAGACTGATTAATTGCGTACGGCCTAATCATTTTTTTTTTTAGACTTAACTGAAATTTTATTCACATGACGCATATGTACAGTGGTATAGCAAGGATTTCTACAGGGGTGGGGCATACTATTTCGAGGGGGGTGATAGGCGAGGCATAATTTTCACTTTTTCCACTGTGCCATATTTTCTAATTATGAAAAGAATGAATAACATATAAGAAATGATAGGACAATACAAAAAAGGGTGTAATTTTAATAGAAGTGTGGTCGTTATACTGGTCACACCAACGCATTTTTGTTGTTGCTTCTGCTGTTGTTGTTGTTATTGTTGTTTTGTACGATGGTGTGGTAGCAGTGAATGATCTCCTACTTTGTCGCTGGATCCCACGTTCATTCACTCAATCAAACGACCCTAACTCGCGAGTAATCTCTGGACCGCAGCAATTATAGAGTCATCAAAGCATTGACCGTATTACCATGCCTCGCTAGATACATGATTGTAAGTGCAGGTGTACGACGATCGAGCATCCCTCTTTTTTAATCTCGAGCCCTATATTTCTTATGCCCTTATCCCTAAGTCTTGCTCACGGTTTCAGTGTCTTAAGCCCACAGCACACTTTACGATCTGTCTGCGATCCAATTTTGGAACATTTGTTATAGCATATGATCATTTAATATAGTAACATTCAAACATTTAAAATTTTAATGATGAAAGTTCTAAATAGTCGTATGAATACTAAAATCGAAATCCCGGACTAATGCAAGCCTTCTTGTGGGAATAACAACGAATTCAATTCCGAATCGTAGTGACGTCATAGAAATATTGCGATCAGCTACGATTTGAAGCCGATTTGGCCTTCACCCTAACCAGAGGGCTTGCAGTCGACCAAAATTTCGATTTTGATATTCCTATCATTATTTCGAACAGTACATTTCAAATAAAATGATTTTACTTGTTTAAACTTTCACATTGAATGCAAAATGCCATTAAGGTAAAAAAAAAATAATAATAATATAAAAAAATCGGGTAGCAGTCGGATCATATGCGGTGGCCTTTTAGAATATACCACCAGTTGCATTTCGCAGGTCTTCGGATTATTAAAGTCCTTTTTTTGTTGTTTGTTTATACATCAGAAGGGAAATATTAACAAAATATCGTCAGATGAGGTTTAGATGTTGTTGTTACAAATGATGCTCTTTCTTAAAGCTAAGCGTCTTTGCTTTTGCCAGCGGACCTCACTATTAACTGTGTCATTTTGTGTCAAGCTCTTGATTAGGGAGATTAAATCACAGCTAAAATTAACCTAATTTATGTTATTAGGAATGACACTGCGAGAGAGAATTACTGTCTGTATACAGTGTGACTAGAGTTTGGTGAACCCTCTTGACTCTTATACCAGAGGCCTTGGGTTCGATCCTTGGTGGTGCATACTTACATCATTGTCAAGATTTTTTACCTACATAAGTCCCACTCGACCCAGGAGTAAATGTGGACCTACATGTAGCAATAGCTGGGGTAATAATGATTTGCAGGGCCCTTAGGAAGAACAGCACTGAAGCTGATGAAGCTTTCCAGGGTGAACAAAATTATTATTAATTATTATTGATTATTATCATTATTATCATTTTTATTATCATTATCATCATCATCATTATTATCATCATCATCATTATTATTATCATCATTATTATTATTATTATTATTATTATTATTATTATTATTATTTTATCATTATCATCATTATTATTATTATTATTATTATTATTATTATTATTATTATTATTATCATTATTATTATTACTACTACTACTACTACTACTACTACTACTACTACTACTACTACTATTATTATTATCATCATCATCATCATCATCATCATCATCATCATCATCATCATCATTATTATTCCAGTCTGACAGATGCGCTGGCCTATCTGACATGTCCGTGTCCTTTGCATGGATGGACATGCATATCAATACTGGCCGGTATGAAAGCATAAGTACATCTGAAAGCTTCTCCGGTCTACAAAACTTCTTCTTGACCATCTCGTCACGTCAAGCCGATTTTCATTGGGGACGAATTTCCACACGAATGTAAAAAGGCTACTACTCAACCTCCATCAAAGCCTTCCATTACAAAAAAAAAATAAAAATGAAAAGAAATCCCCATATCGTAAGCCATTTCATGTATCCAACACAAAAAAATGATATCATTATTTCAATTTGAGCCCACAAAGAACAGAGATCATCACCCTGCATCAATAATTTATTCCTTGATTCAATCGATCTCCAATATTGCCTCCAAAATGAAAATAAATACATAAGCAAAATGACGGAATGAAGAAATGACTAATAAATAAACAGAGAAATAAAAGAATAAATGAATGATATATAAAACGGATGAATAAATTAGTAAATACATACATGTATACATGGTATCAATGAATGAATGAATAATTTGGGATCTCCCATGTTTCCCAGTATAATAGGACAGTAACTAAACAATATTCGTCATGACTGCGGTGAACTATAAATGATCATAAAATCATACACACGCTTGTCTGAATACAGTATCTCCTACAAAATTATTCGCAGCGAGAGTGTTTTGCCACGCAATTAATTGTTCCTTTGTTGAGCATCAACGTTAGAGATGGGGTGGGTTTGGGGAATTAATTAAAGTCGATGGTACTGAAAGATGAATTGGGAGAGAGGGGGAAAGGGAGAAAGGGAAAGCACATAAAAGAAAGAGAGAGGAGAGAGAAAACGGGAGAGAAATAGAGAGAAAAGAAGAGTTTAGAGAAAGGCATAGAGAAAGAGAAAGATACATGTAGGGAGAAAATAAGAAGAGTAGAGAGCGTGCAGGAAAGAAAATAAAACCAAAAAAAAGGTTTTTAAAAAAAAAAAATATATATATATATATAGTACACACACACATATATATGGGTATATATATGGGTATATATATATATATATATATATATATATATATATATATATATGTGTGTGTGTGTGTGTGTGTGTGTGTGTGTGTGTAAATAGGGAGATAGAGAGAGATAAGGGAAAGAAGAAAGGCATGAATAGAGAGAATTTAGAGAAAGACAGAGAGAAAGAGAAAGATAGGGAGAAAATATGAGTAGAGAGTGCATGAGAGAGGAAAGAAAAGTAAGAAAGGTGAGACAGAGAGAGAGAGAGAGAGAGCTGGTTCAATGATGAGAGACAGACAGGGAGGAGACAGCGAGTTGATATAGAGACTCTACACGACATGCAGGAAGAGCAAACAAGAAAATTATGCGAAATGATATCGTTTTGACGTCGCTGTTTGTATTTCAATTTTATATATTAATTTATTGATATGAAGGGCCCATTCAACAACAGTTGGTCTGTCATGGGCCCCTAAAAATGACATGATAAAATATATATATTATACAAATAAAAGCATTAATCTAAATTTTTAAACAGATAAATATGGGTGACTGGAAGATGCCTAATTGGTTCCACCCCCACCCCCTCCAAAAAAAAAGGGCTTAGATATTGTTCCTAAAACAATTGAAGAATTAAACCACTATAGAACAGTGCAATATTGAATTCCAGCAAGCGACCATTATCTATCTACTTTACCTAGGTGTTCTCGATACTATAAACAGGTAAAAGCATGCTTGGAGATTAAGAATAGATTTTTTCTATCATACACGCTTAGAATTATGAACTACAATACAATTAAGAAATGTAATGGAATAAAAGATGAAACAGCCATATCGAAATAGCAGAAAGAATGTGACGAATGTGCGTGCACAAATTATTACAAAAGCATGACTCATATATTTTTCATACTTAATCATTATGCAAATCTTTGTTTCATTATATTTGCATAATAATACGATCTCGTGCAAAGTCAGTAAATATTGTCTTTACGTTAAATCGTTGCTCACAGCAACTAACCATATTGACATTTTGTCTCACACCTGACATGCCTGAGCGTATATACAAGGTGTCTTATAACAAGGCACGTCAAAAGGGGCCCTCCCTGATCAAAAAGTCCCGAGTGACTCCACTCCCCCCCCCCCACCCCGTCATTCATTTTCATAGATTTCATTCTGCATGTCAAAGGTTTTCGTAAAGTGGATTCCTACCTACTCCCTCAGTACTTTGTCTCACCAGTTATTTCTGTGCTTTTTCTTTTTTTTTTTTTTTTTTTTTGCTATTTTTATTTTTCAAAGATTTCGGGGGAATTAGGCATTTCTTTTTTTTACAAAATCATGGAACAGCCTCTAATAATGATGTTCATTCACATGACTAAACTAAAAAACAAACAATTTCAATCAAATTAATTGCTTCTTATTCATTACAGGGGTCCCGGAATGTAAATAAACATCCCTGGCAGTTTCATGAAAATGATAAAGGAAAAAGCTACTCTGCACTAGGTAAAATTCAATAGTTTATTTTGTCAATGTATATATTTTACGTTAACCTTATGTACAAAAGTGATGCTATATTTTCGTGATTTTGCTGGTACATATAGGTCTGTACTTGACCTTTTGCATGATATGTTATGATGCTCTGGGCATAATAGATTTGCTCTTCACTAGGTGAGTCTGAATTTCATTATTTTCATCATAAACTCCATGTCTCAATCATTTTCTATCCTCTAGCACTTAATGACGTGCTAAACACTTTTTTTTTTCTTAATTCATTATCTTTAATGCACGCATCATGGGTCTGTTGGTGTTTCAGCAATATGCAAGTAAACATGCCAGTGTCAAATTATTTATTTTCTGTAGCTTTATTGATACTCAATATTTTTGTATGATACTCGCACTGGTTCATGCCATCATTATTCCATTTCCAGTAACATTCATCACCACCGTTACAATTATTATCGCCGTCACCATCCTCATCACTATCACCATCCATCATATTAAAAACTATCATGACCACAATCATCATCATCATCATCTACATCATCATTATCACCACAATCATCGGATATTATCATCCATATCACCATAATCATCACCATCATCACACCACCACCATCATCATCATCACTACACCACCATCATCACCAACATCAACATCACCACCACCATAATCATCACCGCCCTCACCATCTTCAACCCCATCATCCTCGGCACTATCATCCTCACCGTCATTCATTATTTCAATCATCGCCATCATCATCACCATCATCATCATCTTCGTTATCTCTACCATCATCATAACCACTACCACCATCATCATGATCATTATCAGTATCACCATCACCACCACCACCATCATCACCACCATCACCACCATCATCATCATTACCCCATGATCAAACTCACTGCTCTGTCTCACCTTCCTCCTCCGTCCCCCCTCTTCATCAGCATAAATTTAGCATGTTTCCACTTTTCCGTCTTATCAGTATTACCATTCACCACTCCGAAGATACAAGTTCTATTTTCACAGAGTTTAGCGCTTTCAACTGAGGCAACTGTTCAAACAAATCGCCCTATAAATGTCACTCGGCCTACTCTCTACATTTCTTCGCGTACACCTTCTTTTCAGCAATATTCCCCTCTGTTGTCTAATTACTCTGATTGATATGTCTTTGTCTTATCTCCCTCTGTTCCCTACGGAGCTCAAAGCCAAGCTATCCGCCGAACAATGAGCCAAATAAATTTTACGTTTACGACCAGGACACAAGTTGTAAAAATCAATTGCTAAAATAAATATCGACTCTGCTAGTTTAGTAAACAGCATGGTTAAATAGAGACTTCATTCCCTGGATTGTACAACTACCTGTACTGCAAATCTCAATGCAATTAGCGCCACAATGGGGGAGCGTATTTATTCAAAGCCTCGAGCACTTTATTTCTTCCTTTTAACCGAGCTGAGATTTTTATTCCCATCAAAGCGATATCAATTTGCGCGGCGCGACTGCATGAAACTACATGCAGCTGCAGCAGACGACATAAAGGTGCGGTAAGCTAGCCGCTTAGCCGCCTGGAACTCAGGCAGAGGTAACCCTCCAGTAACACCTAACCATAGACGTGTAATTAACGGAAAAATAAACCTCTTACGAGATCAAATTCACCCCTCCAACCCGGCCTAATTAATATTCCCTGGAAGTGAGACAAAAAATGAGTCAGGATGAGGTTCTGAATATCATATGCAATGCTGGAAAAAGACATGAATTTCAGAATCAAAATGACTCACCAAATTTGTAATGCAGCAAGCCACGACCAAGATGTATTTAAAACACCAGACGATCGCCTCATCTCCGCATACTCCCATCGCTACGAATCTTCGCCTTCTTTTAAGATTTCCGAGATGAAGAAAGCGGCTAAAATCCTTCCCAGTGCACGAAATCCGTGAATTTGTTCCCGTATTTAAATCCAGGTATAAAGGTTTCCACGGTTTTGGCTCAGTAGTCGAGGTAGAAGTGAAATAGTAGATTGTATTAGGGCATTTGTGACAGCCTTTACGATTTTCTTGTCACTCAGCCCTGCCTTCGAACGGGAATGTTTACGAGTGAATGAGAGGAACCGAAGATCGTGCGTACAAGTACTCCACAAAATGCGTGTGCCTAGCCTGCCTTAGATTACACACATCCTCGCTACACACAAGCTACTGGTGAAATCATTATGTGCAGAGTAGATGCATAGATGTGTGTGCTATAATAAAGGAGACTCGTACCTCGGCGGACACGGTCTCCAAATTCCCTAATAGAATATACCGAACAAAATATGATTCATATCTTTTATCTCCATTTCAGTTCAATTCTTGGGGGGAATAACCTCTATAAATAGAGACTTGGGTAATTTTGCTCGTCGAGCTTTCAACCATAGTGGCGTTACAACTGGAATCCACTGGCATAAATGGATAAAAGGGAAGAATTTTTGAAGTGGTGATGAATACTAGAGATCGCAGATTAGGAAGATGAGAATTTTTCACACTGGATTACCAAGATTCACGTGTTTGTCATGCACTAGTGCACTGAAGAATAATCAAATGTCGAGCCCTAAGAAATTGAGGGGTTGGTATAGGAAATAGGGGCTTAGCTGGGGATACTGCTCCAACTTGTATATCTGGCAAAGGTGATACAATCCCTCCTCCCCAACCCCTCGATAATTCGTTGGCATTTTGTTTAGGGTTTGTCGTTGTTGTTTCTCCCTTTACGCTCTCTCTCTCTCTCTCTCTCTCTCTCTTTCTCTCCTCTTCTTTTTCATGGAGGGAGAAAAATGCTTCTACCCTATCCCCCCCTCAAGAAAACTACCACTGTCTTACGATAGAAAAGGGGTCATTTTTGGTCGAAATTTGAAAGGGATCACACAAACACAATTGACAGTTGTGTTTGTATGAAAACTCAACATTCGTGTACATCATAGTACTCTAACGGCTGCATACCATTATAATTGGTTAGTCACGGTAGTAATATTTACTCTGATCCATGTTGCATAGAAAGATATTCATTCATTGTTATGAAAGGAAATTACGTGTCCATCGATGTGGAAATGTCAATAAAAATTATTATTTCGGAAACAAATAATTATGGTATTTCTATCTCCCTCTACCCTCTATTTCTTCTTCTTCTTCTTCTCTCTCTCTCTCTCTCTTTCTCTCTCTCTCTCTTTCTCTCTCTCTCTCTCTCATTCCACTCAATTCTTATTCAAACTATATATTTCCCCTCTCTCGCCTTCAAACACACGCACACCCACTCTTTCTTTCTTTTCTCTCTCTCTCTCTCACTGCCCCTATCCCACTCTACCTCCCATTTTCTCTTAATATACACAGAGCTAGAGAAAACGCTGTTTACAAATGCAAACAGATGTTTAGAGTATGAACTGAACAATTCATTGTACAGTTCAGTGAGTTCACATTGTAAACAATAATATTGAACAGGTTGTATAAGTTTTAAACAACCTTTAAACAGCGTTTTTACTGTGAATATCTTTCTCCATCTTTCCTTCCCCTAATTGATTTTCTTCCCGCATCTATCTCCCTATCTCTCCTGTACATTCGAAAATAGGCTGGGAGAATCGGGAAAAGATTTACCCAATAATTAATATTGTTGAGTGCATTTTCACACACGCACGCACACACACACACACACACCCACACACACACACACACACACACACACACACACACAAACACAAACCATTAACCATTTAACCGTTTAACCGATAAACCCACCTATAGCTTTTTCAGATTGATTTTCTTCTCGCATCTATCTCCCTATCTCTCCTGTACATTCGAAAATAGGTTCGGAGAATTGGGAAAAAGATTTACCCAATAATTAATATTGTTGAGTGCATTTTCACACAAACTCACACACACACACAAACCATTAACCATTTAACCGTTTAACCGATAAACCCACCTATAGCTTTTTCAGATTATACTCTTTTCATCCCCTCGCTCTGCATCTCCCTCTCCCTCTCTCTACCTCTCTCTCTCTCTCTCTCTCTCTCTCTCTCTCTCTCTCTGTATCTATCTGTTTATCTATCTATCTATCTATCTATCTTCTGCATCCCTTCTTCTTTCCTCCATCACCTATCTCGGTGTGCATCTATCTCACTATCAGTGACTATCTTTCTCAGTAATCCCCGGCCCCAACCTCCCTCTTCCCCACCCTCGATCCCCTCTCCTCCTCTCCTCCTCACTCTCTCTCTCTCTCTCTCTCTCTCTCTCTCTACCTCTTTCCCCTCCCTCTCTTCTCTGCTCTTACCTCTCCATCTCTCTTCCTTTCCATCTTCTCTCTATTTCCTATTACAGCTCTCAGAGGACTTGGTCCAGGACGTGATCTGAATGAAGACCTGCCCACCCCCCACACCCCGTTTCATGAAACTTGTTATCAGTAACAACTGCCACATTTCTATATGACAAATTTGCTCTCAGGCAATCAGATGCAAGGATATCTGTAGCTTATATCAGTTATTGCAACTTGTTATTGATAACAAGTTTTATGAAATGGGGCCCAGCAATCGTGACATCTTAGAGAACAGGACCAACAAATCACACATCAGTTCCTGGCCTATCTTCGAATCTATGTCTTAAATATCAAACTATATACGACCCTTGAAAAAAAAAATACGAATATGCCTTGTTACACATGGACAAAATGATAAAGGTATACTCGTCATCGGACCAGGCCACAATTTTACTTTCCAGACTCAGATGGATTCTCTTATTCTTCTTTTCTCCCCTAACCTCCTCAACTTTTTATGACAGAGAGACCTATTGAATCAAATTAAATGAAATCAATTTATTGAATTAAAATCCAAATAAGTATGGATCATAACAATAATTATTCGTGTGAGTGCAAACTTATAAATGAGCCAAAGCAGGTTACAAAAGCATTGCTGAAACGGATGTAAAATCATCATCAGCACATTATTATCGAAACAAACAAAAGACAAAAGACAAGAGCCAGGAATAAGTGCAATACTTTTATGAAATGCCTACACACATGACACACGTGTGTGTAAAATTAGGAAAGGTCATACTCATGATACTCTTTTATAACACTAGTATTTGTGACTGAAAAAGAGGAACTAAACGACGATTTGTAGAGATCGTTTAACATACGCAGCTATAGAAAAAATGCACATTTTTCATAAATCAGTCAGACGTGTACATTCCCCCCCCCCAAAAAAAAAATAAATAAATAAAAATAAAATAAAAAATAAAAGGGGCAAACTGTAGAAGTACGACTTTAACTTGAAATTATCGAAAAATTTATTCGAAGAGCAGGATCATCATGACCAGCAATGACATATATACTTTGGATTTTCATTTTTGACAAAGACTTTGACGAAAAGTGCGTATATAATATACTTGCATATATATCGCAAGAGTAAATTTAGCCATTGGCTTAGTAATACCAAGAGCAAACTTGTAAATCCCTTATCGTGTTTGAGTGTGTGTGAGAACCTTTCTTGCGTTCTCTTTTCTTTTCGAAAATGTTTTCTCGTCAATTAACGCTGGATTATTTGGCAAGTGCTTAAGTAGTTTCTCCTTTACTTACTTTTCATCTAAATTCGGATCAAACTAACAGTGCGTCATCTGACCGATATTACGTAATGTCTAGAGGTATACCGGATAAAATATCAGGGAGGTGTAAGAAGCCCCTTACATGTCTCTACTTATTGGGGCTCTTTGGCTTATATTCCGTGGGATCCTGAGGCTCATCAAAGTGAATTACAACAATCAGCATACAGGCACAGCCATGGTCGTACGCACATGGAGGGGGGGGGGGGGGGGGGGGAGGCAGGGGGTAGTCCCCCGTCCCTGAAATTTTCAAAACCCTTCTTTTCTTTTCTTTTTTTCCTTACTTTTTTTATTGAAAATTTTCCCAAAAATTTCCACCCAAAGTGTCCACTGTTCAATTTCACTTATATAAGTGCGTAAGCTCCAGCTCGGTCGCTTTGCTCCCTCGTTTGCGTGTTGAAAGACACATATTTCGGTCAAAGTTGCTTTGCAATCAATTCTATGCCACCCAAATAGTCTATACAAGCCAGACCCGGTGGTGAGTGTCATAGATAGGTCTGCGTTCGCAACTACGCCACAAGTCATGTGACATGTGGATATAACTCAAGGGACTGTCACTGTCCCTTCCAATATCCAAGAAAGGAAATTTACGACTTTCCATATTGGAAGGGGTCAAACGGAGGTCAACATTATTTTTAGACATCGATGTAAATGTCCAATCCGTATATGGCCATGCGTTAAATGGTAATTCTACCTTCAGTATAGTGTACTTTTAACTTTGAAAACTGACATCTCCCTAAGTATCAACCCTCTGATAGCGAAAGTATATAATTATTTTCTGAAAGGAAATTGCAAGAGGAATCTAAATGTGCACTAAAGAATGGCGCAAGATGCTTACATCTTGAAAAAGAATTATGTAAAATAAATGCTTATTATCTCATTATTTTCAACACAACCTTTTCTGTGATACTCTTAGGGCAATTCTAATGTTATATTCTTCCAGAAGACATTCAAACCTTTTCAACAAGGTATAATTGTTTTAGATTTATGATCATATGATAACTAAAAAAATCATAAAGATTTTTGCCAAAATTATCAAACATTTTTATGAGCCACTGTATATTGAGTGTTCTATAATGTATTCATGTTTAATAGTCATGCTTATTTATCAATCATAATATAGTTAAGCTGAATATAATAGCTTTAATTTGGAACCAGAAGTGAAGCCATATTGCAAGTTTGACTAAAATATTGACATCTTCCCAAAACTATTGAAAAATGTAAGTTCCGTATTAACTTTGTACAGGCAGTACCATTTTTGAGCTAAAATTCCAAGTACATATATTTCAGTTTTAAACACAACCATTACTTAGTTAAACTCACTTTTCAATAAGAGAAAAGTAAAGAGGAGTATATTAGCTTTAATTTGGTACACTATTTGAAGTCATATGACAAGTTTTGACAAAAATATCAACACTTTTAAAAAAGGTGCAGTGAAATCTGAATTTTCCTGCATTTATTTTGTACAATGCTGCGCCGCTTCCGGCACCACCCCCTGGCCTTCCAAATATAAAAGGCTGTAATTTGAGTTATATATTACCTATGGCTGTAAAACTTTGCAGACTAATAGCATACTAATACAGCTTTCAGACGATACCAAACTTATTATGGTAGCCTCAGTACTTCTGATAAAAATCAAGAAATACTTCAGCTTGAAAGCACAAAAGGTAACAGCACCATCCTTTTTTGGGAGGCGAGTTCATGACACATGACCATATTTGTTTTTAATGTACTGAAGGTTCAGATCATAATCCAGTCTATGCACGTTTCTCTCCAGAACCTTTGGTTACCAACTACTATTCAGCTCACCTTTGCATAATGCATTTGGATACTGGAATCCAGTACGCATACATTAATAATTTCTATGTCGGGCAAGCCGCTGGTAAGCTTCTTAGTTGTCTTGAAGGGAAACTTTTTTTCAACTAGTATGCATAAAATTAGTAAACATGACTATTGGAGCAATAACATTCGGCTAAGGAGGTGTTTGTTTGGTACCTCCTTGGCAAAACTACTCCCACACAGCTCCTTTGATCTTTTTCTAATATATATTTTCATGTTCATAACGTTAGCCAGCGCTATCGTTCTTCCGATCCCACGACCCCCTCATTTCTTATAATCTTAACACATGATTCCGAAAATGTCTCTATTCATGTAATATTTATTATTTATATTAATTTGTGACTCTACACGCTCTGATCAACATTTTGGTAAAATCTCGTGCCCCCCCCCCTTCCGCCCCACTTCCTCTCCCTCCCCCTCCCCCTTGCTTTACTGAATCAAACATCAAAATGCCTCAGTGACCTAATAAACCATAACGTTACTGACAAATAATTGGGGTCCTGTCAGACGAGTCAGAGTCACTCGAAAAGAATTACGCCCCCCCCCCCCCCGCACATTCCCTCCTTTACGCTGCTGAGTTAGGACGAGGAATGTGCGACCAAGGAGTTTCAAGAGCTGGAGTCACATCTAACTCATTCCCTTTGAACCATGTCCGATGCCGCCAGGAAAAAATATGTCAGGCATGTGTTAGAATGGATCTTCCTTGCAGATACATAGACAAAAGTTTTCTGCCTGTCTGCAAATTTAGGGGCCATTTTCAAAGGGAAATATGCTTTTGTAATGATAATGACTTTTCGCTACCACTCGTCTGATAATATGAGCAGTACACAGTGCTTACCTTTACAGGAAGCAAGCGAAAGGAAATTTAACATATAACATCATAAATAACTGTACTCGAACAATTTCACTTTTTATTTTTGTTTGCAGGAAGTAATCGGAAAAGTGTCAAATTGCGGGTTTTAGGATTGTAAGATTTTACTATTTTTCACAAATTAAAACTGCTATCATGCGACATAAGCAAATTTCTGGACACAATAAGGCATTTGTATTCCTATTTTATCATTCTGTTCAATTTTCTCTCTGTTAATTCAAATAAAAAGTGAAAGGGTGCAACCCAGACATCAGTGTGCTTCCAGTGAATGAATAAGAACAAGAAGAGTAAACAGTGAAAGTTTGAGGAAAATCGGACAATCTGTTCAAGAGATATGAACTTTGAAAGTTTAAGTAAATCCTTATTACAGGGATCCTTGAATTGGCAACTTTGCCAGTATCTATGATGTCATCGGCACCAAGGTGGGGGGGGGGGCATGGGGGGCATTTGCCCCCCCCCCCACTCAGAAGCTTTGCCCCCCCCTAGTTGCCCCCCCCCCGAAATTCTGAGGACTGAAAAGAAAAATTATATAGTAATTTGTAAATAAGTAGATGTTGTCATAAGCATCATATTCAAGCTGTGAAGTGCTCTAAAATACCGATTGATAACCCAAAAAGTGGTTATTTTTGGCTCGCTCGCCTTGCTCGCTCGTCATATTTCAGAATATTTATTCGAAAATTCGATTAAAACCAAAAAAACGGTTATTTTTTGTTCGCTCACTTCGCTCGCTCACAAAATTGATATTAAAACGTGTGTAAGAGGAAAAAAAATTCAATTCAATTATCCCCCCCCCCCCCCCATTCCTCAAAGTGGATTTATACTGGCGACTAAAACTCGCGCTTCACGCTCGATTTTTCCATACACGCAAAAAAAAAATTGACTGCCCCTGCCCCCCCCCCAACATTTTCTTTTGCCCTCCATTTGCCCCCCCCCCCCCCCACTTTAAGAATCCTGGTGCCGCCTCTGCTTCCAAGCATTCATGCTTTCTTAAGACCGTATCTCACCAACGGAGACGCCGCCGCGACTGTTGCGAGTGATCAGTCGCAGCAGTCGTGATATCGTCTCCACCCCCAAAATGGCTTGCGCTCTCACCAAGGCGCGACGTCTAGGAGACGTCTCCGGGCAAGATGACAACCAATTTGCCAGGAAGTCGCGGGAATGTCGCCGCGAAGTCTCCGAGACGTCTGCTCTCACTGGCGGAGAAGTCTCCATCACGTCTTTTCAGTCTCAACGACGTCTTCACAATGCGCAGGTAGAACTATTCTCCGAAACTGATGGAGACATCTCAAAGACGTCGCAGAGACCTGTTGGAGACTGGAAAAAGTCTCAAAAAAATCGAACATGTTTGAATTTCCCGCGACTCCCTGGAGACCCGGCTAGTCTTCAGGAGACGTCGCGGAGACGCCTCCGCAACCGCAGGAGACTCGAGTCGCGAACTAGTTTTCAGGCCGGTGAGATATCCCCTTTAGCGGTCAGGCAAACCAAACCAAACTAACCTAACATTATCATGACAACAGTCTCACAGTTCAGACCATTTCATAAGCATTTCGACTGAAAAGGTAACCGTACGTGGAGACGCTATTCTACATGCCGAGTCTAGCAGCGCTTTATCAGTGAGTGAGAAAGAACATTGTGGGCACTATTCATTTTTACACATTCTTTCTTCAACGAACTTTCCTTCACAGACTCATTTTTCACATTCCTTCTTTGGGATTCATGATCCCTTCTGACCTACATTCATCAAACAATCATCATTTTAGTCTCGAGAACTGCACACTGTAAAAGGTCAAAGTTTACGTTTACGCTCGAAAGCTGATCAACCTGAATGGTTTCACCCGCGTAGCCAAGGGGGAGTGGTTGGGGCGGTCGCCCCCTCCAAAACGCAAAAAAAAAAAAAAAAAGAAGAAGAAGGAAGAAAGAAAAAAAAAGAAGGAAAAAGCGTGAGCGAGAAAAGAAAAAGGTAAGAGAACGTAAGAAAAGCGGGAGCAGACAAGGAACACACTAAGAAAAAAAGGTGCAATCTTGCACCCTTCAAATGCAACACTGGGAGTACCTTTAAGGGTGCAAATTTGCACTTTTTACAAGCTTCTTGCACCTTAAAGGTGCAGTTAGCGGCATTTTGCACCCTAAAAGATGCAGAATTGCACCCTCTTAAGGAAGGTACAAATTTGCACCTGTTTGTACGCAAAAATCTCTGCACCCAAAAAGGTGCAAAGTTGCATCTTTTAAGGTGCAAACAGGTATTTCAGGGTGCAAACAAGAACAAAAAGGTGCATTTTTGCACCTTTTTCGTCCGGGGTGCAAGATTGCACCCAAAAAGGTGCAGCCAGTGTTGCATTTAGGGTGCAATTCTTTCTTAGTGCGAACAATTCAAAGAAATGTCGGGGCTCACTGCACCCTCCCCCATAGGGAGCGCGCTTCGCACGCTTCGCGTGCTCACTACCGCCCCTCCTAAAATGAAATCCTATCTACGCCACTAAATGGTTTAAGCGTAGAGAGACGGATAAATGACTATTGTGTGTACGTCAGGTCCAGGGAAAAACCACTCTCTCTACCAAAAAAAGAATAATAATGATATGAAAAAGAAAAGAAATTCTCTCCACTTCGCTCTTCCGGGTTCATGTGAATGGTGATTCATGTAGAAGTGAACACAAGTGAAATCTATTATAAAGGGCTCTCTAAAATCAAAATACACTAGTAAATGTTCGAATTTTCCACTCCATTTCAATAGGCGTCAATCGAAGGGGGGCAGGGGGATGCGTCCCCAAAACTTTTAAAGGTGGGCAGACATGATCCCTTTGTTTTCTTTATAATTTTTTATTGGGAAAAATACAACACAATTACAAACATACATATATACATAAACAAACACATTACAATATGGTACAGTCTAACAAGGCATTAAAGGAGAAGTCTAGGCGATTTCTGTAAGCATGGATCATAAAGAGAAAAAAATTCAGCAGCTAGAAAATGTCTTACTTTACACGACATACCCTAGGATTGCCGACTTATCAACATTTAACTTGTATAAACAGTATAGTACGAGCCCATTTTCATCCACAATACAGTTCGCACCGGGACCGGGCCCAGTGACGTAGCTGATGCACCGCAGGCAGGCCAGGCAATGCAAGCGATATGCGTGTACGACATTCCGGCTCGAAATGGTCTTCGCACACTTTCTTTAGCTTCAAAAATTTCTAAGTTTTGAAGTCGAATTTGTCCGTTCTAATATCATTAATCCATCAGACACACCTCTCCCTGTCCGTCAGGGGATTTGTGATTGCAAGAAACTTCTCTTTGGAACAGAACTGGTGTGATTTGTACATCCAAAAGCTAGACATATAGGCATTTTGCATAGAGAATGTGCAGAGAATAAGTGCTCATGCGCAGTGCAACTGCATGGCCTACGTCACACGACCAATGACCATATTTGGGTTTCGGTGGGGAAATTTCTATTATTCGGAATAAAAAAGCCAACACTTAATCGGTATTTAAAAATCACAGAAATCACTTTGATAAATGAAAGTACCATTGTCTGTTAGTGTAAACTTTAAGCTTTACAGTGTAATTTTAATGAAATCGTCTGGACTTCTCCTTTCAACAACAAATTTAAACTTATTAAAGTAATAATTGCCATGCTTACAATTTTTAAAGGAACTATTGTACTCTGTTTTGTGTATAACACGAATGAAAGAAAGCAATGCATGAAAAGAGGGTTTAACCTTTTGGAATTTGCAGCGGTATATAAAAAATCTAGTGCAACGAAGAAAAAAATAATAATACAGGAAGAATGTAGCGAATGATGTCGCTTTGCATTCAACGAGAGGCCGATTGAAATAATAACACTTCTATAAAACAGAGTGGAATTTTATCTTTTTTCGTTCATTTCAATAACCGTTAATGCTTAAACTGATAGATAATTAAGTACTCAAGTACTCAATGAAAAAATCGGGGTTCAGGATTTAAGCAAAGATTTGTGTATTTTTTTCAGGTAGTTTCAGGTGTAACAACAGATTCTTGGGCAGCGCCCTCTATGAATAAGGGTCTTCAAAAACACCAACCTGGTAGAAGAGTTTGAACGTCGGCACATAATATTATTTTATAATTATTTGAACCCGCTTTTATGCCATACGATTTCACGAAACCGAAATAAGTCTCAGTTCATGGACATCCCATCGAAACGTGTGTTAATTCTACAACACACGTTTTAATGGGATGTCCAAGAAGTTAGTTTCGTGAAACGGCCCCTATGGGAAAACGGAGGCAGAAAATAGGTCCAAAAAAAATCTTACTCTGACGTCACGACCTATTTTGCTCTCCGAGGAATTTTCTTTTTCTGGCTAAATTATGATTAATCACGTGAAAGGCTCTCGACCAATCCAAGAGCAACAAATATGGGATATAAAGAGAACGAAGTACCAATCTTGACGAGTGATAATCATTAGCTCGTAATGCATGCCGGACACTTACAAAGAAGATGTGATGATCGCTGCATGATTGAGAAAGAGTTAAACGAAAGAGTACTTGGAAACTTCGAAATTTCAAAGAGAACTAGTGTTCTGATGTGGCGCCCTTTCACATTTTGCCACTACAAGGTACAGTAGTTAGATTGAAAAGCCCTGCTGTATTTGGAAGGAATGACTTGATCCGTAGTGCAAAGGCATGCTGTGCACAGTCAGACGGCCGAAAAAGAAAAACGATGATGCCAAGAGATCTCGTGAGATGGCGCTATACACAAAACAGCAGAACAGCAGTGACGTTGCCGAGTGGTTTAAGGCACTTGAATGGAGACACTAGAATCAGGGATTCGATCCCCTTCACGGCCCTTATGCCCTTAAGCAAAGAATTTTAAAAAAAATCTACAATGAATAAATCAAACAAAGCTTTAATATTCTTCTGAGATAGCTGACAATTACAGGTGGATATTTCACAGTCAGAACCCGTTTATACGGCCCCTTTTCATATGGTCCTCTCTATGTATTACGGACACGCCTACCACATGCACTAAACATACTTACAGTACCACTGGTGTACTACTGGTGGGGGGGGGGGTCTCCTACCCTCCCCCTAAAAAAGAAAAATCACGACTAAGGTTTTTGTTCGCATCTCTTCAACAATTTAATAAATTTTCTTAAATGTCTAGCCTATTGGACACTATTTTTTTTTTTTTAATTCTGATATTCTACATATTCCTTGAAGATTGGGGAGGGGGATATTGCAGCCCCGCATCCCCCAAATATATATATATATATATATATATATATATATATATATATATATACACATATATATGTATATATATATGTAACTAAATATATATATATATAAATAAATAAATATATATATATATATATATATATATATATATATATATATATATATATGGGTATATGTATAAATATATATATATATATATATATATATATATATTTGGCTCTTTATGCTACTGCCCAGTACTGTAATTATAAAGTTATCATAATTATGCATAGATTTATCAGCTTACTGAAAACGTGAATTTCAGCAGATCCTTCCTATCCGGCCAAATCAGTATCAGAATAAGTATCTCGACGTGCCCGGATATGACTGTTATCATTATCATTATCTATCATACAAAAACTTATAACGTCAGACAGCATATTAAACATTTCTCTCGCATCTCATTTCTCGTCTCATTAGTGTTTCATCCTCATTCTCTTTGTTAATATTGTGTCAAAATTCCCGTCGTTGCCACCAGCAATGTGGCGAAATTACCCACAGATGGAGATCTAGATATGGAATGAAGAGGAAAAGTGAGACAACGGGGAACTGTGCTACTAGCTAAACTGTATAATCAATCATCACTCACACAATAAGCCTCCTGTTTTCACATGTCATTCCTTTTTTTTCTGCTTTCAATAATGTTCACACCGTTATATTAATTCAATTGGCAAATTTTTTAATACTGTTTTCTGTTTCAGTATCCTCCAATTTGTTGTATTGTCTGTCTGTTTTGTATACTCGAATATGTGGAAATAATTTGAATATACAAAATTTCCATGGGAATTGGGATGATTGCTAAAAAAAGAAAAGAAAAATAGAAACATTAGACTGGAGCACATTCCTCATGACAGGAGCATAATTCCAGAAAACAAAAACATATTCCTATTCTTTAATGTTAATGAATAACAAGCTTCGTAGTAAGGACTACATCAGTCCTGCATATACAATTTCTATCTTTAAATTTTAACATTTCAGTCGTAGAATTAGGAGGCCTACTAGACGGCAGACATGTTAATAGACAGATTCAGTTTCCACTGACATTATTTTGGCATCTTACCCAGTAAAACATGTAGACAGTTTTTGTGGTTCCTGTTGACGTGACAACGGCACATTTTCCATGGAATATTTCTGATGCGATGTGATGGTTAAAAAAGATGTTTGCTGTCTTCAGAGTCTCAACGACGTTGCTTTGTCACTGTTCCTTGTCTGCTCCCGCTCTTCTTACGTTCTTTTACCTTTTTGTTTTCTCGCTCAAGCTTTCCCCCTTTTTTCCTCTTATCTTCTTTTTTTTTCTGTTTTTTTTTTGGGCGGCGACCACCCCCAACCGCCTCCATCGCCCCCGGCTATGCGCCTGTTCATGAGTCTAGTTCTTTGTCACTGGCAACAGAACACAAAACCTTGATTGATCCCTGAAGTCACCCCTAAAAGAGTGAATATCACAGTTTTATTCTTAATTCACTCTAAATGCACTCTTTCTGAAATTCACCCGTAACCGGTAACAGAGTGAATGCGTTCACTTCTTTTTGATGAGGGAAGGAATCGTCAGAATTTTACTTTTATACTTAGAACATTTAGGGAGTCAATGGGCCCCCACAACAGCCAATGTTTGAAAAAAATTAGGCTGTTGTTTTACCAAACACACAAATATTAGGGTGTGAAGAAGATGAAAAACTCGTTTAGGTGTAAATGGACCCCTGAACAGACCTTTTCCCCTTCCTTTTTAGTAAAAAAAAAACCCAAACAAACAAAGAGGAAGGAAAACAACAACAACAACAAAAACCCTCAGGGTTTGATATTTCAAAAGCACAGAATGTATATTATACATTTACCCTTAAAAACTCCTTCCTGGTCAGCCCGAAAAGCACGGAGGCTTCGTTTATAATCAACCCTTCAGCTGACTTAAAAGTAGGGAAAATGAATTGGTGAATGAACAAGTGATTAAAAAGGAAAAAAAAGGTGTGAATTTGGAACCGAATCGGATGACTTGCATGAATGCATCAGTTAATATACAGACACATAAAACAAACTGAAATAAGAGTATTAACAGATCAAGAAGGATTCTAAAGTTGCCAACATAAAGGCTGACGCGAAAGCTAATTTGATACATCGTGTTCATTTAATGAATGGGTTTATTTATAGATGTATGTTAAAACGTTACAAATTTTGTCCCCGCCTCGCCCCCCCCCCCCCCAAAAAAAGGGAACGAATGAATAAAAAAAAAATGACTATATGAATGAGAGAATAACTTTATAGACAGGATAGAGTTCTCGGAATACAAATCCCATTCCTCGCCGAGCGCCCCCCCCCCTCCACAAGCATATGCCTTGGCATCCATAACTTCATACAACTTACCATATTCTCCGACCCCCCTCCCCCTTCCCTCGCCAACGCATGTGGCTAATCGATGGGAAGAAGGAATATGTGTGTTTCTACGTGTAAATTCTGAAATAGGCAACTTTGTTGCCCGTTCTGCCATGTGTGGCTGATTTGGAGGAGTTTGATTGGCTCCAAAAGGTGACCAGAAGGGTACACTTTTTTTAGGGTTGTTACCATGAGGTGATACGTTAGCACAATAGAGATTCGGTTCGCCTTCGCAGCTAAATCCTTCGTCGAATTGTTCCAAGGAAAAAATCGCCTGGTCAGAACCAATCGCCTATGACGCTCGCATTTAGTCGACCAAAGCGGATCAAATCGACCGGTAAATATTCAGGCGATTGGTTCCGGAGGATCCAATCGACTGCCCTGAACAAATCGCTTATGACACCCATAGGCGACGAATAGTCGATTCGTTCTCCGGAACAGCGTTGCCAGGTTCAAAATGTTGTATTATCGTACTAGAAAGTCAAAATTATCGTTTTCTGGAAAAAAAATTATCGTACAAACAACGATTAACGGCCCTTTGATTTTAGGAAAACTCATTTTGATTGGCTGCAAATTCAATGTAGGGGCATACAAGAAGCGTAGACGGGTTAATTAACTGTTAGGTATGCAAAGTAAGCATGTACTTTGCAGAGACTTTGAGTAGCTTGAAATGACTATGACTATCGCATCGACTGGACCGAGGCGGATCCAGACGGCGGATGAACACTCAGGCGATTGGTTCCAAAGGATCCAATCGCCTGCCCGGAACAAATCTGCAATGACACCCCCCCCCCCCCTCTTTTTTTTCGAGAGGTGAATTTTTCGGGGATGGCGCTTTTCGTGGAGTGCAGCGCTAGTGTGGAGAGTGCGCCGAATGAACAAGGTTGACAAAGGGGAAAAAGAATTTAAAAAGGGACAGAGTCTGGACTATAATTACCCTCGCCTTTGGGCAAGGCCTCGTGTGCTGCTTGTCTGCCAAGCGGGGTTTGAAAAATAGACTAAACAGTGTGAATTTATGGCAGTAATCAGTGGAGTGAGCTGCGTCAGCGGCGAGGCCTTTGCTAACTTGCGGAGCTCATGCATATGCATGAGGGTCATGCATATGCATGAGGGTCTTGCATATACAGCAGCTAGCGACGATCGTGACCAATCGTAACTGTTTTAACCGCGGTGTGTTATATGGATTCGTTCATTAAATTACGGGGGGATAGATATTCAAATATACTAAATAATGAATAATATTTAGTTCAATTTTCAATCAAACACATAGATTTATAAAACAAAGTGAATAATTTAATGACTAGCTGTATTTACTATTTTGCTAAATAAGTAGATCTATCGTAAAATTTTCCTCCCTCCTTTTTCATTTCAACCTACGCATAGTGGTTCACGCGATCAGCTGGTCGATTGTTATAGTACAACACGTCGAACGTTAGGCACATGTGAATAATAAATATTCATAAGTTCTCTAGAATTGTCTACTCTGATTGGTGTACCGGATTCGAACAGGCGGTTGGGGGGGGGGGGGGGGGGGGGGGGCTTCTGTAAGCTACTTTGTTATCTCTGTTTGAGAGGGAATGTCACGCCACGTTTACCTCAGATAGTTGCCTGGTGCAGTGACACCGAATGAAGCAGATAAACGGGGTACGCCGTTCATATCTGTTTCATTCTCTGCTGCTGCTGCTGATAATGATAATAATAAAATAATAATAATAATGATAATGATGATGATAATGATAATAATAGTAACAATAACAATAATAATGATAATGATAATAATAATAGGCCTACCTACAATAATGCTTACAATAATGATGATGATGATAACAATAACAATAACAGCAATAATAATGATACGAAGAAGAAGCCTAAATGATAATCAGAATTATAATGATCACCATTATAATTATTATTGTTATTATTATTATTAGTAGTAGTAGTAGTAGTAGTAGTACTAGTAGTAGTAGTAGTATAGTAGTAGTAGTAGTAGTAGTAGTAGTAGTAGTAGTAATAGTAGTAACATATAGTAGTAGTATTAGTAGCTGAAGTAGAAGAAGAAGAAGTAGTAGTAGTAGTAGTAGTAGTAGTAGTAGTAGTAGTAGTAGTACTTAGTAGTAGTAGTAGTAGTAGTAGTAGTAGTAGTAGTAGTAATAGTAGTAGTAACATATAGTAGTAGTATTAGTAGCTGAAGTAGAAGAAGTAGTAGTAGTAGTAGTAGTAGTAGTAGTAGTAGTAGTAGTAGTACTTAGTAGTAGTAGTAGTAGTAGTAGTAGTAGTAGTAGTAGTAGTAGTAGTAGTATAGTAGTACTTAGTAGTAGTAGTAGTAGTAGTAGTAGTAGTAGTAGTAGTAGTAGTAGTTGTTGTTGTTGTTGTTGTTGTTGTTGTTGTAGTAGAAGAAGAAGAAGAAGAAGAAGAAGAAGAAGAAGAAGAAGGGGAAGAAGAAAGAAAGAAAGAAAGCGCTCTTTCAGAGCGAGACTTCCGGTTTCTCCCCCGAGAGCGTTTATAAACATACTTTAACAAGGGATCACACTGGATTTATCTGTAGGTTCCGGACGACGCGAAATAGCCTCCAGAGGTTATTACCTCGCGTTTTTCTATAACCTGCGTGTACGGACATAAATGTTTTGCGTGCGCACCACCTCGATTTGGCATACTACTTTAGCAAGCACGTAAAATTAGAGGCCCTGCACACTGAAAATACCGACCAAGGCGAAAGGGTGTTGGAAAATTGCTACACATTATTTAGATATGATGAATCAGCATCTTTAATGAAACACAGACATGGTAAAATTTACCAACTTCTGTAGTGTTGATAGATGATTAGCTTCGTGATGATCGAGAAAATGGCAAGTATTCATTGTTTTTTTCCTCTTTTTTTTTAAATTGCCAATTGTAATTGGAATGAAAACCGTGATTTAATACTTCACTCCTTATGCTGATTTATGGCAAACAAGGTACAGTCATCGTTTTTTTTTTTTTAATGTACCCATTGAAGTTTATTAGGAATTGTAACTTACTGAAGATGATCGTGAAAAAATGCTGATGCTGATGAAAATTGCCAGGTTGATGATGTTTTTTTAAACTCTATACGAGGTTGATGAAGATTATGATGATAATGATAAGGAGCACTAATGAAGGTGCTGATGGTGATAATGATGGTAATGGTGGCGATGATGATGATCACTCTTAAAACGATTCAGCTAAAACTGACAGAACGTCAGAACTAGAATAGTTATAATGATGATAATGATAATAGCAATGAAATACACTTTGACGGAAAACTGTTTTTATCAATATGGTTTTCAAAAAAGGTCATTTCATTAATGGGCCGCGACGCGACAAAAGGGCCCTTAGGGCAAAATTTTTCAAAAATGAGTTTTCAACACTATTTTGTAGTATAAATGCTGCAGAATCTGAATATGCAAATGTTTTTCCAAAATTCCGTCCCCAAGTGTCTAAATCGAGGAATTTTTAAAAAAGCATGTTTTTTTGCTCCACTGGCGCTATTCTGACATTCGCGCGTGACCAAGGTTAAACAAGTCAATCCCGGATACCATTTTCGCCAAGATTCCTAACGTGTCTAAGTAGCTACCTAAACGTTCTCCTAGTACCATGACGGATACTTGCATTATATAATAGAGAGAATATTATTTTCCTTCTTATCTTTGTCTTCTATAAACCCTATACTACCTCAAAATGACTTTAAAATGACCTTGAAATGAGCTTGTACACGTCTGTGAGACGGCCTTGAAATTGGCTTTCAAATTGCTTGCATTTTCAATCACAATTAAGCTGAAATCAAATTCTGTTTTTTCATAAACAATTATATTACGTAGAGAGATATAAATAGAGAATAAAACTATTCTGTAGCGGGTATAAACGATTATATTATGTAAAGATTATAGAAAAGGAGAGGGGTCATATTTCAGGGCGGAGGCGGCGGAACGTCAGGCTCATACAATGAAAATGGAGGGGCACCGATTGTTTGGCAGACAAAAGGTGCCCCTCCACTTTCTTTGTCCGAACCCGATGTTCCGCCGCCTCTGTTTTAGGGGCGTCATATCCAGGGAGGAAGGGGCCGTATCATCTTTGCTCACCATAAATCTTGGTGAATATACACTTTTGTCATTAAGTGAATTTCAATCACAAATTCACGAAAATAAATTTGTGATTGCTTCTTTTTTCATATTATACAGGGAGATATAGGGAAAGATAATCAAAGAGGAGTCAGAGTTCACCAGGGGCGGATCCAGGGAGGATGGGGGCGAAATACCCTTTGTTCACCATATATTTTTCATGAAACATCTGTCTGTCTTAAAGTGAATTTTAGAGCAAAAATGTCATCTTAAATTCACCTTCAATTTAAGTGGTCTTTTGGGAAGAGGTGTGGGGTATTCTCAGAATTTTAGTGCCCCTCCGTTTTAAAGTTTGCACGGTTGTACGGATTTGCCCCTAATTGGCAAACGCGTGTCATAGATTTTATGTTGCTGTTAAATGATATCAGTGTTGAAGATGGAGTGCAAATCAATTGAATAATTACTAGCACGCTTGTTCATTATTACAACATCATCAAAAATCAGAACCATTTATCATCCATTCAATCACAAGTCATTCAGAAGGCGTCAACATTCAAATTAATTCTCATTACCGTGCCACTTTCCATGTTCATGTTTCTTTCTGTCAGCTAGCTCTTTGTCTCTCCTTCATACCTTCCTACTCGGTCTATATCTTTCCTTCTCTTCCTTTTTCTCTCGCTCTTTCTTTCCCTTCCATTTCCACCATCTCTAGTTTTCTCGCCTTTCTCTGCTTCACCGTTCTTATCTTTCGTTTCTAAAGCTCTCCATCAGCTCCCTCGATTGCTTTCTCTCTCTCTCTCTCTTTATACCTCTCTTGTTATTTTCACTCACCTTCTTATCATGAGTAGTTATTTCAAGTGTGTGCCTAAATTATGTTATAATTTATTGTCTTACTTCATCGTTCATTTTATTAACTGCAGTGTATTCTTTTGTATTTGCACTGCCAGTGGGAGTCCAATTTTACGGGTTTTTTTCTTCAAATAAGGATCAATGAAAGATATGAACTGTGAACTTTGAAATACTTAATAGGTCAGTACAACATGGAACGAAAAAAAAAATTAATTGCACTTGTCATACTAGTAACTTTTATTCAAAACAAGAGTTGACATACGCTGTACTTCAAATTGGGAATTCAAATCCGACTGGGATGGTGCTCTTTATTAAGCTGTAGTCTGAAAACGTTAAATACTTTCGATTTCTAATAAATTTGAGATTGCAAAGTGTTTGTTCTTTCTTCCTAATAAAATTCATCCTTTCCTTTTCTTTCACTAAAATATGAAATAAAATCACGTTCCCCAAAATATCTCTTCACATCTACCCATTATTTTCTTTTACAAAGTTTAGCTAGTAGGTTTTTTTTTTTGAGGGGGGGGGGGGTATAGTTAAGATACAAAGAAGCAATTCCATCTAAATTTACATCATTGCACATGTGACATCATTCTTGAAGAAAAAAATCCTTTTTGACCTTTAGAGATCTTATCGTTAATCCAATAATTAAAAAATTTGTTAGTTTTGAATTTACTTTTCAAGTCGTCTGCTTTTGCAAGCACACTAACGCAGTGGATATTTGGAATTAAATATTATATATGAAATAAAGGTAATATCATCCTGAATGTGAGATTGCTCCTATTGAAACATGTGTCACGAGTTCTTAAGGCACTTGTCAGTCACCCAAATTATGAAGATAGGCCTACAAAAAGCAATTTTTTGCACTTTGGTTCATTAAAGTAGTAGCAATATCGCTTCCTCATAACTTCGACTGTAATGCAGCTAGACGCTGTCAGTCAGTTCCGACATAATTTAGAGGTCATGCTCAGCTTTCATGGCTTTGGTAAGTTCATTCACCCACTGAAAGGATGTGATCATAGACCAAAGTTCCAAACACTACTGGTTCGAGTGACATTTTCATTTTGTAGGATCTCCATCATTGTGAAGTTCATCCTGGGTTGACGCAACGAGAATCCAACTTCAGTTATTGTTTCAAGATCTTAGATCACCTCTGCTCCTCTGATATGAATGCAGTGACGTGACATTTCCAGCATCATTGAATTAAGTGTGGTTATCATATCCTACCCCTCTCCTTCCACCTTTGCCTCTACGTTACAGTCTAACATTCACGGGCGTCGCTAAAGGGGGGGGGGGGTGGGGGGGGGTGTGACATCCCCCCCCCCACTCAAAATTCTTGTCGGCAAATTCACGATCGCTGTCGGCAAAAAAAACGTGTGTGTTTTGTTTTATTTTTTCCCAAGTGCGCTCTTGATACGCTGACTTTAATAGCGCGGTTTTACTGCGTAAGCCATTTGGAGAGCTAAGGGCCCATTGTCACGTCGCGGCCCATTGTCATGCTCAATTTCAGCTATGAATATATCAATGTACTCTACGATGTCATTTATTATGTTTACTGTGTGTTTTTATTGTTCTTGTAATGTGATTGTAAATTCCCTGTACTGTGTTGAAAGACATGGTATCCTGGGAATAAATGTTCATTATTGAACTAAAAGGATTGAAAAAAGAGAGGATATTTGACTAGACAGATTAGTTGCACCCAGTTGACCCTTAAAGGGCCTATTATGGAAAAGTAAGTTGTTTCCTCTTTGTGGTATTTTTTTTAATGCCGAATCCAGATATAGCAACCATTTCCCCCGAAAATCACTCCTAAACACATGAATTCAAAAGAAAGAAGTTCATTGGGAACGCCCCTAAAAATTTAGGCTAAGCCCCGCCCCGCACCGGGATTGACACCTGACGTCACATGCAGAATCAAGCACCCGGAAGTGCGGGGAATCTCTACGTGTAATATGCGGGAAATACGAAGGATCCGTCATTGGATTCGGAATTTCAGCGAAATATCACCCTAAGAATAAAGCGAAGTGGAAAACCAAACAAAGATAATGTTGCTGAGGAGATGCTCTTGAGCCAAATAATGTTGTGGATTGGCGAAAAACACCAAAAATTTGACTTTGAACTGCAGAACGACCTTGACGAAGCGAGTTTGACTGGCTGCCAAATTTATGCATGCAACGCAGCCATGCATGGATCCTGTACGAAGTACGGTACGATGCAGCGTTGCCATGGTCAAGCACGAAGCAGAGAAGTTTGAAAAGCAAAAGGTAAGACTCATCTTTGAAAATGTTTTTCGGTAATTCCCGTAGGAGCTAGAGGCACAGATTGAACGTGATATTTATTTTTCCTTCCCTGCAGAGCTTGCGAACCCTCAAATATGCCTCCATAATACATGTAATACTCGGACAATGTCAGGCAACTGCAGATAAACTCAGTACTGCAGCAGGTGCAGCTGCAGCAGGGAGTTCCGCCGTCGTGGAGCTCCCTGCCTGAGTGCCTGGCATGTCTGGAGACTATATGCACCATGCAGCACGGTGAATGGAGTGTGGTTCAGTGCAGTTTTTTAAAAAGAGGGTCTCATGATTAAAATGGGGATTGAAAAAAAAAAAAAATCTGTAGACCTAC
>CM057163.1:17485098-17621803 GCA_029962745.1 Echinometra lucunter
TAATTATACATTTTTACAAGAAAATATTTGTGAAAGAATAAAATGCAAACGTTTTTGCGGGCCATGAATTTATTTCAACAGTTTATGAAAGGGAGATTCCATGGCATGCATCTTCAACAAAAGTGCAATTTTTGAAGGCTTGATCCGAACCGTAATTCTGTTTTCCATGGAAAAAAAACCTTTTTTTCAACTATTTCATACAACACAAACGTACAAGTAAGACTTATATGTTTCAAATTTGGTAAACTGGCGAAGATAATGCTCTAAAATTATGCGGGGAGTTACTACAGTCCAGGCAGTTTCACGGGCTTTCCAGTAGGAAGTTGCAGTGAACTGCAGCTGAATGTCTGCGTGTGACGTCACTCGTGTATACGCATGATAATCACGATTCTGGGCCTAAAAAGGGGGCGGGGCTTAGTATACGACTGAGGGGCAAAATCAAGTTGCAAAAAAATTATTCAAAGTTATATCGTTGCACAAACTCTTGAAATGAGTGTTATTTTGAACGTAGAACACATTTATCTTCCAAATAAAGGTTATATTAAATTTCATAGATGTGGACCTTTAATGCAGTCATTTTGACTGAATCGTTTTGAGAGTGATGATGATGATGGTGGTGGTGAAGAAGATGGTGACGATGATTATGATGATGATGATGTTGACGATGAGGATGATGATGATGATGATGATGGTGATGGTGACAATGATGATGAGGCGGTAGGCCTAAGTGGATGACGGCCGGGGGCAAAATATCCATAATCGCAAAGACTTTCTAAATATCACCTTCAGGCAATTTCAGTAGCCTATCCTTCTTTTTTAAAATGATCGAACATTGCAATGACGTATTGCTTAATTTATACATGATTGCTATCAGACGTACAATAGGGTACTGAAATTTCTCTTGAGATGGATTTTCCTAAAGTAATTCCAGTTTTGATTTGCTTCTTTTGACAGACTATTGGCGGGAGGATTTCTTTGACATTCATGCAAGGCATAACAGCCTGCTTATCATTCGGTATGTATTTCTGAAATTAAAAGAAAATTGGTACCTATCTGTCAGAATTTGTTGTTTTCTGAATCTAAAGCATAATCTTTCAGACAGGAAATAACAACTTCTAAGTGAATTCACAGGCCTCGGTAATTTAGTCTTAGCATGTTGTAAGGTAGGACCTGATTAGATTTAGGAATAATATGTTTCATACTTTGCCACATCCTTTTGCTACTTCCTTTACTGTCATCTGATTAAAATGATTTTTTTTTTCCTTTCTCGAAAGATGACTTACCTTGATCTTTAGCCCTTTTGTACTTTTTCCATGATGCGTTGCCCAATCAAGGACTGCATTAATCCAATCAAGGACTGCATTAATCCATTCAAGGACAGCATTTTCTCGTATTCTTTTCTCACAGAGCGTCATGTGTATATTCATAAATGAGTGAAGCCATTTCTCCCACGCAATTATCGATATTAACATTATTTATGCATGATCCCCATGGAAATCTTTGTGGATCACATTGGTGTAAATCCCGGGGGGGGGGGGGAGGGGATGGGGGATATATCCCCCCACTTTCTCGACAGGGGGGGGGGGGGGATGGCGTGTACAAATACCCCCCCCCCTCATATTAAGGAAAAATGATATTGCAATTAATAAGGTGGTGAAATTTTTCATTAAAATGTCATAAACGGCGGTCATATAGTGGAATTTTCATTTGAAATGCGCTTAAAAACCAAAAAGGGGTTATTTTTTCGCTCGCTCGCAAAAAAAAAAAAAGAATCATAATGTGTGGGGGTCTGCTCGGGTGGGTAAGGGTATGTGTGTGTGTGTATACTTAAGTGTGAGTTTACGCAAGAAATTTCGGCAAAAAGGTCGATCATCCCCCCACTCCCAAAAACGGATTTACGCCGGTGGTAGATCACATAAAGAAATCGTTCACAACAAGGTTTTTCAATGAACGAAATTAAGTAGATTTGCCATAACCTGACTTTTGGTTATTTTAATGAACTCTTCACACTATATACTAGGTAATAGTCGCTGATGCTAATTTTAAACACGCCTGTCTCAATAACTCTGTATCAGATACGCGTGTTTACTTCAGCTGTTAAAAAGGCATGCTTAGGGTATCCTTTTCCAACGACTTGTGCGGCCTCGAATCGCATGATTCTTTTTTGAAAGAAGAAGAAGAAAAAAAAAACGAAAGAGAAAGAGCTTGTTCAGGGGTTATGTTCGAGGCCCCCCGGGGGCTAGTCAGTATAATTCCTGTACATGGGCAATTCCACAGGTTGGTGGACATGGACCTTGAAGTTTCAATTTGGTATTTCAACAACTATGAATCATTATTTGTGCTACATAACTTGCAAAAACTTGTGCAAGCATTGGGAAACTCGTTACAAGTTTTGTGCTAAAAATAACGAGCAAATTTAGGGAAATGGTAAAAAGCATGCATTTTCACAGTTTCTGTGATAATTTATTTGGCCTATAAATTATTATTTTTGATTGCTTATCTTGAGGTAAAGTATCCAGATTTATATTATAAATTTGAAAGGTCCATTGATTGTTTTTCATGAAGAAAATACTAAGAAAAACCTTAGCCCTGCAAGCTAGAATGAAATAAGAGTGGCCACTGTTTTATGGACAAAATGTAACGCGAGTTAACGTAACATGGGTTACCATTATTCTTGTGAAATCTGCAGTTTGATTGGTCCAGCAAGAGCATGGTACCTTGAAAAGGGCAAAATATTTTATTTCAAGAAAGCCTCTTATTAGAGCACTTTTCATTTAAGCCCTCCTTACAATGTATGCATGTCGAAATTTTGTAACGCGAGTTACCGACACATATGTTTTTTTTTTTTTTAATTTGACTTGATTTACAAATGACAATCAATCATACATGATAATTGATAGTGAATATTAACAAAATATGAATGATAGCATAAGTATAAAACAAGAATACAGTGAAGTACATGTATTCACAATTATTGGTAAGGAGTTTATGATTAAAAAACACATTCATAAAGAATTGAATTCAATATGAATATTAACATCATGTCAATATCAATTTCACCATTATTTATGCATGATCTCTACGGAACTCTTTGCAGATCACATAAAAAAAAATCGTTCACAACAAGGTTTCTGAATGAACGAAACTTATTAGATTTGCCTTTACCTGACATTTGGTAATTATTGATACTCTTATATGCTAGGTAATGGTCATTGATGCTAGTTTTCAACGCGACTGTCTCAGATAAGTATGGTGGCTCTGAAGTACGTTCGACAACAGGTCATGTACGTACGACGTGACTTTCGCGGCCAACTTTGCGCCCCAGTCGCGAAATTCGCGACCCGTGAGGCAAAATTCATGACCCGTGACGCAAAATTCAGGACCCAGGATGCGAAATTCATGACCTGCAGGATGTGAAATTCATGACCTAGGATGTGAAATTCATGACCCGGGATGCGAAATTCACGTCGCACGTACACGACCTGTAGTCGAGCGTACTTCAGGGCCACCATGGAAAAGGATGTGTTTTCATTCTTCATTTGGTTAACAGGCATTTTTCCATCTTAAGTCCAGACTTGTGCGGCCTCGAACAGCACGGTTTTCTGAAAAAAATATTTAAAAAAAACACACACGAAAGAGACAAAGACCTCATGCTTAGGGGATATTTTCGACGACCCCTGGGGCCAGTCAGTATAAAAGCTACGTGTATGACCATCGTTTTCCAAAACCACTCTAAACGAGTTCAATCCAATTATGGTCAAAATCATCATCCCCTTTTCCAGCCTCTAGCTACCCTCTATATGAGTTTAACCTCCACGAACAAGGCAACACAAAGTTCACACTGAGGATGGGGAGGTGCACGCGTTGACAAACTGAAAAAAACCCCACCCTTTTCCCTAATTTTCGACCATTTTGGCACCCTAAACGGATCACTTGCGTGACACGCCAGCACCCAGGATGGGATATTTGTCACTGGATAGTTCTTACGCATTAAGGGAGGTTTTGGAAAAATCCGTTGTCACGCGTGTGTACCCCACAGAAATATAAGACGTTTTATATTTCTGTGGTGTACCCCCTCCCCCTCTCCGAGACTGCTGGTTCAGCAGGTCTTGAATCGTCTTAAAAATAAAAATAAAAATAAAAAAAAGTCTAAAAATGTCTGCAGCCAACGAGACTGAAACTGTTTTGCGGTGTGCTAGTGCCCTCGTGAAGCTTCTGTATCCTCAACCTTGCGACAGGAAGTCAGAGGGGAACCGAAATCTTTAGTATAATTATGGGCTTCCAGTCTTATGAATCTTGAGTAATGAAGGATGTATATTGGGGAAGTTCGATCCTTGCTCGGTGCTTTCTTGGACGAGATGATTCTACCTCCCCTCATATATCAAATGCAATGCATACTGTTCTCAGGGCCTGCGGGAAGAGCAATGTCAACACTAACCTGGCTACCCTTGGTAGATAAGACGCAACTGTATACTCTACCGTTATTAAGGATGGCTTTGACTCCTATCATCACATTTGTGTTTCTATAATACATTGCTTGCAGCTTTACTCGTGTCATCGGATGCTGGCAACAGAACAAATAGTTGCTGTAAAGACAGATTCGGCTTGAATTACACCTTACCAACGTTCCTCATATGTACGAAGAAGAATCACCAGGGCAGAATGGTACAGACTATACCAAAGCTCATCCGTGCTTCTTTTGCACATGCCAACTGTCACTCAAGGAACAGTATCTCGGGAATAGTTCCTGGACACAGAGTGTGTAGATTTCCGGGTAAGTCAAAGAGACCTGTATTAATATAATTATATAGCACTTAATGCCGAACATGCATTCTAGCAACTTCATCAAAGAGGATTTCATCCCAGGAATGGGAACATTTAACTAATCAACGCTTCCTTGATATCAATGTTGGTTAACCCATTCGTGACAGGAATTATTTAAAGCCTAATTTGATCAGCTTTTATTCTTCAAATTGGCAACACCCACATTTTTTATTTTATTGCTACATTTTCCTTATAAAACGTCATGTATCTGAAATGAATATAAATTGACAGAAATTATGATGAGAAGTCAAAAGTTGCCAATTTGCAGGGGAAAACGGTGATTTTAAACCTTCTATCACATTGCCAATTTAAGGATTTTAATGCTTATTTTCCTTTAAAAAATTTTCAGCATCAAACAACAAATATTGACACAACCAAAATGGGCACAGTTTGTGTAGAATTTTTTGCTCTTTCTGCTCATGTATTTGGTATGATTTTTAGGGCTTTGCATCAAAATATATTAGGCCAAACCACAAAATGTGGACCTCGGTCACGAATGGGTTAAGGTGATGGGGCAAACTATCGCTTTCGAGGCGATCTGGATGTAGCTATCTTTCATGTCTTTCCGAAGCAAAGCAGAGGAAAAATAGCGTATACACAGATCGTCGAGGAAGTGATAGTTTGTCTCATCGCCTGAAACGATAAGGTGGTTATTTGCTTTTACACATCTGAAACCATTTAATTGTATAGAAGGAAGAGGACATTTACTTTTCTATACCATGTATACGAGAAATGTTTACTTCTCTACGGAGTAGAGATTGGGTTAGAGTCGACGGCGGCCGAACGACTGATAAGCAATTGATAGTCCGAATTCATATGGGGTGCATTCAGGCTGCTCGTACTCAAAATATTGATTGATAACACGTCGCGACTCTATGGACTGAAGAGATCAGAAACACAAATTTAAGTACTATCACAATCGAGTGCAACGAACTTTTCTTCTCGGGTGATTGATTGGCAAAACTACGCTTTCCCACGTGATTAACTTTTGACCAATCCTACAGCAAGATTTTTAGTATGTGGAATATATAAAGTGGAATGTCAATACTCTCCTGTAAAAGATACCGCTATGTCGAAATCAAAACTGACCACGGGGGGCGGACTGGTCATAGGGAGAGGCGGGAGTTGATTTGAAATTTGGAGGGGGGGGGGTGGTAATCGATTCTTATGAGGATTTTACGCTGTAATCGTCGAGTGTAACACCTGGCCCACGATCCGATGATAGGCAATAATAATTGCCATATTAATTATAGCGTCGCTTCTCCGGAATTTTATAGTTTCATTAAAATGAAATTGCCTACTACAGTCCAAGGAGGAACCATGGCCCTTTCAGTCGGCATTATCAAAACTGCGTTCGTGCCTTATACCTCTGAGAGTAAAGCTATCTCTTTCAAACGGTGAATGTCGCTTGGGATTAAAATGTCACTTAAAAGTAAGCTTTTAATCTCCCTCTCTCCCAATCTAACCGTAAAATTCTATCAACACACACGTCTAATGCTATGAATTAATACTATTGTTAAGTGTTCGTTGTGTTGTAGTTATGGTAATTGCTTTCGTGCCTAAACCTGTATAATAATAATGATAATAATAACAAATTCAATATGAAAGAATCGATTGTTGCGTTTACGTCCTGAAGTATTGCATTAACAAGTTATCCTTGAGTGAGCAATTGAATACTTGATTGTCTTGAAATATGATCTCTTGCTAATCTGGCATACTTTGGATATCAATAAGAATATCACAATGCATGGTCACGTAGAAAGAAAATATTTAAAAGCTTTTTTTTTCGTGAAAAATTCAGACTTGTGCACATTCATTTCGGTTTTAGTAGTAGTAAGTGACTGTGGAACAGTTTATTTTTCATCGACACTTTAAATAAATTGATTTTGATTTAGTAAATGATTACGATAATGATATATTAAAAAAAATATAATGATATAGAAGAATAACAATAATAATCATGGTGACTGCAGAGCTTGGCGTAAAGATGAGGAAAAGATAAAGAAGTATAAACGACCTGGCATGGGAGTTGAAAAGGATATGGAAGGTGAAGTCGAAGGTAGTAACAATAGTCATCGGAGCTTTAGGAACTGTAACAACCAGACACAGAAACTTCCCGCCTGATCTAGGAGTCGAGGTGTCCTTTGAAACGGTACAGAAGGCAAGCTTGCTTGGGACAGTTCATATCCTACGGAAGGTCTTGAACTCGAAAGAGAAGTGAACAATGAGAAGAGGTCTTGTTTGATAGAATAGAGAACAGATAACCCTAGATTTCTGGAAGAAGTCCTGTTTAATATACAAACAGAACATCAAGTTGTGGGAAAAGGAAATAACAATGATAATGATAATGATAATGGTGAAAACTTATGGAGCGCACACAGCGTGCAAGGACGCTGATGGCGCTAGCCTAGAAAGACATTACAGCCATGGCGGGACTCGAACCGCCAACCTTGTGATCTACAGTCTAGCGACTTGTCCACTAGACCACGACACCTCTACTTCCGTGACAGGTGGAACCAATTCGACATTTAAATACCTCACAAATTTCTCTGTCTCTGTCTTATTCTCTCTTAGATTGTGGCAAGGAGGTCTGTAACAACGGCTGGTGCGAGGAGACTATGGAGAGTTCCAAATGCCACTGCCTTCCTGGATATCGAGGGGAGCATTGCAATGAGCGTGAGAACAATAAAAGACAAAAAATAATCTCTGCATATCAGCTGCCATTCTTATTATCATACCAATCTGTTAAATTCCATAACATCACTGAAATAGTCCCGTTTTCAGACAAATAGGAAGTAAAATCAGAGCAAGCCTCTTGTACTGTACCAATTGCAATTCCGTTCCACGTTTTCAATACGTTGGTACTCAACGTTATCCTGTTCATGATTATCATCATATATTCTAAACGTGGCTAATCGTGTTTGTTTTTAAATAAAAACGTTTTGTTGTCACATGTTATGAAGTCTTGAAAACGGATTTAGCCAGAAGTAAAAATCGTATCAGTAGCTGACTCTCATTCCTCTTCTCCTGTTCATTTACATTCTATCGAATGTTTGTACTGATTTCTCCTTTAGCTGCGGAATCAACCTTGGCTACTGACACAGTGATATCTGTCCAGACAGAGTTAGAAACGTCTCTAGCTGTTACCACTATCGGTAAGAAAAAAAAAAATGAGAAGACGATGCTACCCGTTGTGGCACAGCTATGTTGACTAAAGACTTGTAAGACCAAAGGAGCCTGAAGGCCTCCGAGATCAGAATTTCGGAGTTCAAATATTTGGAGGTTCTTGAGAGGGACGGTCCACCGTAAAATGGAAATTCACGACACTAGAATTTTCGGTCATTTATTGACCATCAATCTCGTTAACCTTTTTAAGCCTCCGCCCACCGAAGGTGGTGCCGGAACCATTATGATTTGGGGTTGGTCGTCCGTCCGTTCGTCCCGCTTTGTCGTTAACGCGATATCTCAAGAACCGTTAATTTGAGGTATGAACTTCAACCTTGGTCCCAGTATGTATCACCTTAGGTAGACGATCTGATTTGATTTTGGGGTATGTAGGTCAAAGGTCAAGGTCACAGAGCTGAAATATATAAAATTTCAGGTGTTGGCCTCGTTAACGCGATATCTCAAGCACCGTTTAAGGTGTGAATTTTAGACTTTGTCCTAGGATGAATCACATACGTCTTCTTGCATGTCCAACATCTACACACGTCTAGAATTTTAGATATTTGGCCAGGTCCTGGCACATCGCAAAGCCTTCTCATTTGCAGCCATGAGATCTTCTTGGCTACACTGTTCCTCGAGGGCATGGAAGGAGATGTTGGATGATTTGTGATGTGCCACAGTCGTAGTTTATGTCAGCCTAGTCTCTTATGTCTCCCTAGTAGGAAGAGGTAGATTGTCATGAAGATGGTTGCTGCTTCGCCTCTCCTCCCTTAATCTCCATCTGGCCATCTGTGGGGATTCAGTCAAGGTTTGGACAGTGTGGAGGAAGGTGTTCCTTCATGAGCCGTTTCTGGGCTGGTTGGATGTCATGATATGAATGGCTACTATCCTGACTTGGTCTGAGATGCTCCATGACCGGCGTATATATGGTGGCCCTGAAGTACGCTCGACAACAGGTCATGTGCGACGTGAATTTCGCATCCCAGGTCCTGAACTTCGCATCCGAGGTCATGAAATTCATGACCCGTGGCGCAAACTTTACATCCCAAGTCGTGAAATTCACGACCTGCGGTGCGAAATTCAGGACTTGGGATACAAAGTTTGCGCTACGGGTCATGAATTTCGCATCGCGGGTCGTGAATTTCACGACTTGGGATGCAAAGTTCAGGACCTGGGATGCGAAATTCAAGTCGCACATGACCTGTTGTCGAGCGTACTTCAGGGCCACCATACGTATATCAGGTGGGGCAATGCCGCACAGAACATATAGGCTGTTTACATTTTTCGACTTTGACAACCAGAAATTGCTTTATGCACAGCTATCGATCGTTGAGAGTTGGTCAAGTTTCTTCGAGTGCGAGGATCTTACCCGGACTGGACACGCATACTTCGGAGCAGAATAACATAGCGGAAGAGCTGTTGCCCGTAGTGTAGATGCACTGGCACACCAGGAGGAGTTTACCTGTTTCCGGAGGAGGTGGTTCAGGGTCCTTACTTTCCCCTTCACTCTCTCACTGTGCTGCCTGAATGAAAGTGACCGATCAACATGATCAAGGGTAACGCCAAGGTACACTGGATGTTTGCAGTGCTTAAGGGGAGTACCATTCCATGTGACTGACATCTTCTACCCAACGTTCCGATGTAGATAAAGGTGTCCTTGGTCTTGGTAGGGTTCACTTTCAGCTGGGTGTCTCTGTGAGTATGCCGTCAGGTTGTCTAGGCATGCTAGGGCTCATGTTAAGGTGGCGCTGTTCTGAATGGCAATGCCGAGGTCATCAGAATATTATGAAGCCCCTTTGCCTGGTCAGTCAGGAGGGTCGTTCGTATATAGATGGTTTACGGAACAGGAGCGAGAACACTGCTCTGAGGGAGTCCGTTCCTCTATATCCTCCTCCTGCTATGCTTCCCATTCGGCTCCACGAAGAAACGTCTGTTTCCTAGTATCATGAAGTGGACGAGTTTGGTCAAATGATTGTCACTTGTCATCTTGTTTAGCTTGTTAAGGATTAACCGATGGTTCGCTGTATCATAAGTAGCAGTAAGGTCTGCAAAAACTACACTGGTAGGTTGGTTTCTCTCAAAGCCATCTTCAAAAAGATGTTAGCGACGCATTTATAAAGAGTATAGAGATTCATAAAAATTCTCTCCCTCATCGATTATTGTTTGACTTTCTCCCGGTGCACGCTAGCTACTCAGTTCTGCCCCGAGCCTTGGATAAGGTTTGAAAACAGCTGTTATCGTCACTTCCCTGATAGAGTCAACTTTACTCAAGCCTTGACGAACTGTCGGAACATCGACATGGGATCGGGTCAACCTGACTTGATGTCCATTCATAGCCAACGGGAGAGTGACTTCATAAACAATACCTGTCAGGGTTTGGTATGTATTCCTTTATTCCTGTTGGAATTTCATAGTATAATCTTAAAAGTATTTATAAAATCCATTTATGTCGGGGTTTTTTAAATTATAATAAACTGAGGCATTTATCTTCTACTACGTCGCTCCTAACTCTCCTCATAGTCAACGGGAGAAGGACTTCATACGCATTACCTGTCAGGCTTTGGTATGAATTTCTATATTCCGATTGGTATGTTATAATAACATTGTTAATAGGTTTTTAAAAAAACCCACACAATTGGTTATATAATGCTGTTTTCCTACGATTCTCTTCCTTTGTGTCCTTCATTCTCTCAATGGCTCAATTACATACAGTTCATTGACAATGGCTAGTCTGTAGGCACAGACCTTAATTGACACTTATGAATGCATTACGTCTTCAGAGAAGCCTAGCAAGACTGCCTACTGGCTGTGTCAGTACACGATCCCCACCAAGGCGTAAATCCACTTTGAGGAGTGGGGGAGGGGGAGGGGGGGGGGGGGGAATGATCGACCTTTTTTGGCCGATTTTTTTTGTACCCAGAATTTCGAAATTTTGTCTCGAAAATTATTTACGCTAATTTATGCGAAATTTATTCAAAATCACACAAATTCTTCTGCTCCACCATTTTGTCGACCGAGTTTGATTTTTTGTATGTGTTTCTTCTGGTAAGACTGCATGAGGTGCACAGACCTTCTACACGGAATTTTGAAATGTTGTTTTTAGAAAATTTATGGTAATTTTATGCATTTTTTTTAAGAATCACAATTTTGTAGTTGCTTGTTCTCCCCCATTTGTTGACTTGCAGAAAAGAACTTTCATGCATCTCTGCACAGGTCAATGTTTCAAGTTAACATGACATTTACCCTGATCTGTAATTGGCACTTTATGATACGTATAGGATCCATATCTTATTCATTCCAGTGTGAATTCATTAAAAAATTGTGTGAATTGCTTTAACTGAATGCCGGATGAGCTCCACATCACTGATGTGCTTGTTTTGTTCTGCAGCCCTTTTTTCGGGTGCTTTAAACAATCGAAACATATTTGCCCAGAATCAATAATATATGGCGATTGATTTCATGCTGTGCATTATGCCACAACTTGTTAACCTTGGTTATTAACAAGGAATATGGAACCAGATATTTTATTAGAAGTGGGGCTAATGCTATTTTTGCCTGAATATCCTTTAATTTAAAAAAATCTGGGCACTTGCTTTACTCACAGGCAAAAAATAGACACTAGCTGGCTGTAGTAAACTACTTATTCAGGCAAATATTTTCCAAGTATGAGGGGATTTGGGCATCTCCCTGCCCAAACAGTTGGTAATTGCCTGAATATCTAAACTACAGTTTCACCCCCTAGTCACACACCTATGCTGCTCAGAAAAAATAAGATTTTAAAACGACTGGGGGATTCAGCTGAAAATATAATATATTACAGGTCAAGAACAAGAAGCAAGTAAGATTTTAAGCTTTCGCATGCAATTTTCAGCAAATATCAGCTTTTAATTTACCCACATATACATGCCAGAGCTAATTACATATTTTATAATAATCAAATAATCAATTCAGGGGCTTAAAGGGAGAGGATAACAAGAGAAAGCAGAATTATGAAGTCAATAAACTCTGCAATAACAGGGCCAAAAAGAGCGAATTGCCCCGTTATGCAACTGGCTATCTGCACCCGGGTCACGTGTGTGACCAAATTTAGTTAGGCGATTATAAAGAAGGACAATCATGATATTGGCCATACTATTCGGTGAGGTGTTGCACGCAAAGAAGTTAGCTTATGACAGGAAAAATGAACATCATTCGAATTGTAATTTTCAAATAGCATGAACGTCATGTTATGGGGTTACGTTTGTGACGTGAGAATTGCTTAATTATGCATGCTCATTACTACATAATGCTAAACACAATTTTTCTTTTTTCCTTCAACTGTTCCAAAGGGACCAAGGAACAAGGAAGGGTATGATTTCATTAAATGAGGGTAAATACTATCAAAGTTCACACCAAGTGATGAATTTTATAATGGAAAAAATTCCCATTAAAACCTTAATTTATGCTAATGTAATTGTGTGCAAATTAGCATAGCTGGGTCTTCAATTCAAACATAGCATGTGTTCTATGTAAAAAAAAAAAAAAAAAAAAAAAAAAAAAACTTTTGGCATTACTTTTTAAGAATATATTCAAAAGTTGCAAGAATAAACTTAATTTTCATCAAAAAAAGTTTCAGTTTACAGAGAATGGCCAATGAACGCCTTTGGCTGAATATCTTTTTAAAAATTCGTTATTTACTGTTTTACTATTCATCTAAATTTTACTATTCCGAACCAAAATATTTATGTTCTTATCTTATTGTAAAGTGGTTTCTGGTGGTATTCATGCATACACGAAAAAAAAAAGAAAAAAAAAAAAACTCAGTAAAAATATGAATGTTACATTGAGACGATATTTCTTTCTCCATATAAAAAATCAGACATGCCCCTCTTTTGTAGTCTACCTGCTCAGGTCCATGGATAGGCCTCTGTCGACCTGACTCTGACATCAAGGGTCCGTTTGTCTGGTCTGATGGGACACCGGTCGACTACGAATCCTGGCATGACGGTCAACCCGATGACTTGGAAGGTGTCGAGCGCTGTGTCCAGAACTGGATTCGCTCCGATGGATCGTCCTGGAATGATGTGCATTGTGTCAGAAAGTTGCCTTATATTTGCAAGTTCACTCCGAATGCTTGTCCGAGGTTTTGGCGCTTTTTCCAGGGCAGCTGTTATCGACACTTTCCTGATAAAGTCAACTTTACTCAAGCCTTGACGAACTGTCGGAACATCGACGCGGGATCGGGTCAACCTGACTTGGTGTCCATTCATAACCAACGGGAGAGGGACTTCGTACACAATATCTGTCAGGGTTTGGTATGTATTTCTTTATTCCTGTTGGTATTTCATAGTACAGTCTTAGATGTATAGGTTTTCCTGTCCAATTTCGCACTTAGTGCATGCAAAAGTAAAGATAGGTCATTCACTTTCGCACATTGCATGAGAAAGTAGAAATAGGTCATTCAATTCGCGGATAGGGCAGCCAAAATCACCAATCGGCATTCAAATTCGCTATAGGGCAGCCAAAATAGCCAATTGGCATTCATAATCGCTTTAGGGCAACCAAAGTCGCCAATCGGCATACGAATTCGTACATAGTGCAACCAAGTTCGCCCGTGAAACCCCCTCGAGGTAAGTTAGAGCATTCAATTTCGCCCTAGGGCATCCAATTATACACTGTGCATCCAATTTAGCACATGTATTTTTCTATTTGTTTTTATAGCTTTCTCATGTTTGTATCTTCTTCCACTTTATGAGCTTACTTTGTCTATATTAACATGATTAAGGCCCGAATAAAAATCGTATTTATCGGATGGCCCAAAGGCATATGAATTAACAGAGGGAAAAATTCCTTAAATTTCCCTCTGTTAATTCATATGCCTTTTTTTTTAATCTTTTCAAATTTTCTTTTATAAAGTATATTTTTCGTGGTCATTTGCACCATCTCTTCAATTTTATGCATTGACTAGAGGCATAAATCATAGCATGTATACAAGAACATGATTTTCTTTCATAATGTATTTTTTCGTGTGGTCATTTGCTCCATCTCTTCAGTTATATATGCATTGACTAGAGACAAAAATCATAGCATGTATACGATAACATGATTTTCTTTAATAATGTATATTTTCGTGTGGCCATTTGCACCATCTCTTCAGATATATGCATTGACCAGAGACAAAAATCATAACATGTATACAATATCATGATTTTCTTTCCTAATGTATATTTTCTTGCGGTCATTTGCACCATCCCATTATGCATTGACCAGAGACATAAATCATAGCATGTATACAATATAATGATTTTTTTTTTCATAATCTATATTTTCTTGCGGTCATTTTTCACCATCTCTACAATTATGCATTGACAAGAGACATTAATCATAGCATGTATACAATATCGTGATTTTCTTCTTTCATATTGTATATAGTCATGTAAATACAGTGCTAAAGTGAATGCACTAGTTGTGAACATGAATATCCTATGGCAAAATTGAATTCACTATCTTCAGTCACGTGTCCTTCCTTACTAACTTGAATGCACTATGGGGAATCTGAATGATGTTTTTTTTTACACTTTTGATTGCTCTATGGCGAATCTGAATGCCATTATGAATTTCTGGCTGCCCTATGGCGATTTTGAATGACTAGTTTGAATTTTTTGTTGCCCTATAGCGGAATTGAATGAACTATTTATACAATATATTTTATACTATAATTTATACTCTTGCATGCACTAAGTGCGAAATTGGACGGGAAAACCTATATTTACAAAATCCGTTTATGTCGTGTTTTATGATTATGATCATTGGCGTAACTACGGGGGGCACGGGGGGGGGGCACGTGCCCCCCCCCCCCTCCATGGGTTGGCCAAAAAAAAAAAAAAAAAAAAAAAAAGAGAGAGAAGAGAAAGGAGAAGGAAACTGAAAAAAGGGGGAAAACAAGGAAAACGAAAGGGAAATCGGGAATTGTATATTTATTAAAGAAAAATGCCCTTCTTGATATGGGACGCCTTTTAATCGAATCAAGACCACACTTTTTCAGCAAGTCAGGATGAGATTTTTCCGAAAAGGTCAGTGGAAATCCTGTTTTCCGATTGGCCGAATAAGGCCAAAACAAGCCAGCATCTTTGTGAAGAAAAGAATGCCACATCGGAAGAGTGACCTTCAGTAACCCAGCAGCCAATAGACGGTTGGACAATTTACAAACCTAGAAAAGTTCTTTCTGTTGAATTTTTTCATTGATTTAGGTTCCTGTGTAGTTTATGAACATTTTCAGCTTGGTTGCCCGAACAGCAACCTTGAGCAATTTGCATACTTTGCATAAATCTGTATGGATACAGGATATGCCACCCAAGATAACTTACACAGAATATGTAAATTGAACTACGTACTAATTGTGTGTGTGCGGTGATACGGAACTTTAATAGCGTTGTCAGTCTTGTGATTTCAAGCTTTGTTGAAACGAAACGGGGTACACTGATGTGTGATACTTCCATAAGATAGGGGTTTTGTAGGGATTTAGAATAGAGTTTAAACAAATTTTTGCAATTACAGGTCAGGGTTTAGTACTGAAAATCAAGGAAATGTCAACTTCGTTATCTAAATGATTGAAAACTTGGTCTTACATTCATTAAGAATATTACTAACAGCGGTAGGGCCTATATACATGTATATTCTTCGTTTAGGCCCATCTTTAATTTTTTTTTTTTACTGCAGCCATATTCTAGTCGGAATTAAGTAGCGTTCACGCACAGAATTACATATCAGTGGTTGAAAATATTTGGGCTCTATAGCATTTTTACAAAATACAAAGTCTTATAATTAAATAGATACATATGTACATCATTCTGCAACAATCGTATCATATTTTTTTTTAAAAAGGAAAGAAATCTTTTTGAAATGTACAATTGAATTAGAAACATACTTGTCTTGTTAGGTTGTTCAAATAACGTTGATTTAATCCATACGGCTAACATTACACGAAGAGGCACCCCCAAAGGAACTAAAACAATACAAGAAGGCTGCCAACCTGCTTGCGCACATTACCGGTTCATCAAATAGGAGCAGGCCTACTCTCATTCTAGGTGCAAAAAAGTACACTCATAGTTGTTTACAGGTATCAAGTTGATATCAACATGATTCTTAGTACAAAAACGTGATTTTTCTAATTGGAAAATAACATTGAAATTATTTCCATGTCCCACAAACCCCTAACTGGATGTGCATCCATATCTAATTGTGTGTATTTCGTTTCATCAAAGGTTGAATTCACAAGATTGACAACGCTATTAAAGTTCCGTATCACCGCACATACACAATTGGCACGTAGTTCAGTTTGAACGTTCTGTGTGAGTTGTCTTTGCGCTGTAAAACCTACACGCATACAGATTTATGCAAATTATACAAATTGCTCAAGGTTGCTGTTTGGGCAACCAAGCTGAAAATGTTCATAAACTACATAGGAACCTAAATCAATGAAAAAACTTCAACGGAAAGAACTTTTCTAGGTTACACTGTTAGCTAAATAGGACTGTCCAACCGACTACAAATAGCTGTCACAGCTATGCAGGGATTCCTGTATGAGTGGATAGTATATCACAGAGCAGCATTCCTGATTTTAGGAAGATATTTTGAAAAGTGTGAACTTGACCCGACTAAAATGCACCATGGGTTGACATTGATAGTTTCCTGAAGCAAACATGTAGGTCCTCAGCTTATTACCATACAGAATTATTTGGAACAAACAAAAAGCAACTCACAAAATAACCATCCTTTGACTGGGTGAAAAATTCATGTTCATATCGTGTTTTAAATCCGAAAATTTCACCTATTAGACAAAATCTGTTAGTTTGATCACATAACATGAAAAGTCTGATTTTTTTTTCGCTCTATACAGACACATACACAGCTTTGCATTACTCTACTTCCGAGGACAACAATTGGACTACTATTGTCTCCTGTCCTCGCAAGGCTGACGGAAGAAACCTCAACCGAGGACTATTGTTCTCAGGAATTTTCTTTGTTCACTGTCCTCGCTTGCAAAGCTATACAAACCACCCGCGCACACAATCACCAAAAAAAAAAAAAAAAATGTATGCAGCGTTAAGAACAAGGGCTGAAATGAAAGAGGTGCAATGAATCTTTTGATTGACCTGCGGACTGACTTCATTTCATACATAAGGGTACATGAAATAGACATGGCCAAAAAATGGCAAACACAGAATCGTTCTTACAAATCAATATGCAATTTAAGTAATACCATCAAGACGATATTGTTTTCTTCTGATCCAGTAAAGACAAACAAAACTGATTTAAATAACGCTCTCTTGCAGGATACCTGCCAAGGTCATCAATGGATAGGCTTCTATCAACCTGACCCAGACGTTGAAGGTCCATTTGTTTGGTCTGATGGGACACCTGCGGATTACACCCCCTGGGATGGACGCCAACCAGGTAACCAGCGAGGTGACGAGGACTGTGTCTTTATGCAAGCCAATTCTCGCGAATGGCATGATGATCAATGTTTGAAGGAATACGATTACACTTGTAAGATTATTCTTGGCGTGTAACAACTTTACCGCGTTGTACAGGAACGATGAAAACACTGTTCTGCATGGTATACCAGAAACAAGGGCGGTGAAGGGGGGGGGGGGGGGGGGGGCAGCAGTGTGGCATAACCCAACGCATTCGCGTTACTGAGGGCATCATAGTTTAACCAGACCCTCTCACGGCCGTATATATATATTTGGTTTATATCCGTCATCTTTAGTAATAGTAAAAGGGCATAATCTGCCGTCTTAAAAATCAGAGATTCTACATCTATAGATACTAGTATTCTAGATAACATTAGCGCTGTTGCAGTGTTTGCATTGGGCGCGGATCTAAATTTAACAAAATGATGACATCATCATCACGCTTTGGCGCCTGGCCTGAAACAATAGACACGCGCAAATTATGGCGGAGCTAAGGGGGCTTGAAACGTCTTTGGTCGTCATAATCAAGTACGCACTTTTTGTGTGATGTCATACGCCGTATATAGTATCCGTAAATAGTAGGTCCCGACGAATAACGGCTTGTGACGTCAGATGTTACCGTCCATGGCAAATTTGCTCATTTGCATGATGCTGGTGGGAACTGTATTTTATCACATGATGCGCATTAGACCAATCAACTGCAGAGATTCTTATCATGATGGAGATATAATGGGTAATACAATCACTGACTATTATCTGGGGGTATCTGCGAAGCATTTCATCAACATTTGTCTGGCAAGTTGTCAGATCTGACATCTTTCCTTGATTTTGATGGGCTGAGAAGCATCTTTACTTTGGCAAACTGTCGGATAAAACAGACTTTGTCAGATAAAACATCCGACAAGTCCTTTCATAAAACAATCCCCTGAACTTTAATTGCAAGATGACATTTTTATTTTTTCTCTATTAAAATGTCGTCATGAGGCGTCAAAAATGCATTGGTCAATAAAGAAAACAACCTGGTGGATGAAGATAACAATGATAGGGAAGAGCCCTAAAGTAAATTTGCGACATCTTTATCATCAAGTCACTGTAAATAATGCTATTACCGCAGTCCTCAACCCCAAAACAAAAAAAAACAAAAACAAAAAACAACAAAAAATGTTCGCTCACTTCGCTCGTACGCAAATAATCAGAATAATTTTAAAACTGCAAACTGGTGTATCGAAAATGATCCTCAGAATTGTATTAAATAGAATGAAGAGGTATACCAACGTCTCAAAGCACTATTTTAACTTCTGATTTTCGCCATTTGTAAGTGCCCACTTTTTCAAAAGAGTACCCTATATCGCTGGTGCCGCCCCCCCCCCACTTTAAAAGACGCTCCGCCGATATTAAAAATAAACTTAATTCAATTATGATCTCTTAATCGACGTCATTATCTTTCAGTGTATTTTCTTCAGTCTGTTGTTTACTGTGTAAGTTTATATCATACTGTTTATTTCTTTGTGCGTTCCCTCTGTTTGAAGCACTTTGTGTATAAATTTGAAAAGGCTCTTTATAAATGAAAGTTATTTTTATCATTATCATTATCATTATCATTATTACTATTACCGGTACTGTTATATACCTAAAACTGACCATAGGGCGAATCCAAACAATGGGGTTTATTGCGTCACAATAGGGAAAGAAACGTTAAGGGGAAAAAATATTCGCCCTAAGGTTGGAATTATGATTATTATCACTATTATTATTATTATTATTATTATTATTATTATTATTATTATTATTATCATTATTATTATTATTGTTGTTGTTGTTGTTGTTGTTGTTGTCGCTTGTGGAAAGTCTTAAAGTCCCATATTTATGTTCTCAAATTTTCGACTCTCCCTAAAGTCTTCGTCAGGAGACTAAAGACGAAGAAGGTAAAGATAACTATCTGTTACTTACCAGTGATATGATATCATTCCTCCCAATAAATGATCAGTAAAGAAGTTCACGATTAGCTATAACCCTATAACCAATATTTACGCTTTGCCTAATCAGTTTGGAAATCCGGAAGCACTTTTTTGTACACTTAAGCCATATGCATTATAATACACATGTACATTGGATTTCGTTGTTATTTTTGTCTCCATAATCCCTTTTCCTGTGTCATATAATCATTCATAATATTGTCAGCAACACTGTACTTGTCGATATCTTTTTGATAAATGTTTATTCATGTTTGCAAGATTAAAGGCGTCATATTTCCCTGTGTCCATTTTAAGTTTTTTTTTTTTTTAAACATTATGATTAAAACAAAAGGCTGAAAACTTTGTTTTTGCTTTTATTATTTCTGGGTTACCATTTTTTTTTTTCTTCAGCTACTCAAATAATCTCCATTCCTTGATAGTCCTTTAACATGAACACAGTAAGTTGATAAAATCATATCGGTTGAATTCTGCAATTTATTCACAGAAAGACAAAACAGAAGAAACTTTTAGTGCAAAACTGGTTATCAAAGTCGGATTTTTTTAGTTTCTAAATTTGTCTTTCAAAATTTGCGAGCTGTTGTTTTTAACTTGCGATTGAATAGATAATGACAATGAGTGAGGCTTTCTCAAATTTCCTGTCGAGACGCAAAGCCAAATGGCATTTAAAAATAATAAATAATTCAAAGATTTGTATGATGGGATTTCGAGAAATTTAAATTCAATTTTGATCTAAGCAGTTATGGACAGTCAGAGTTGGAAATTTGTTTATATAGATCTAAGTTTAATACAAATAGCACTGAGTGTTGTTATATCTATACTCTCTTTATATTTTTCCATGCTTATTTTGTGAAGTAAATTTGTATCGATAAAACCTGTGAAATGCTTGTTATTTGGAAATAGCTTACTATAAAGTGCAGAAAGAATTCTAAGTACTGTTTTGGTCATCTCTCCCTGTAGAAAACAAATGAAAAGCGTTTTAAGTTTTGACACTTTGCTCGGTCACTTGTGCACGCAAAATGTATCATACACTATGAAAATTTTCGGTCTTGATGTAATGTTAAACAATGAAAGACAACACAAAAGGTTTATTCATTTCTTTCGATTCATTTATCATAACACTCTCAGGTTCTAGCAACCATGCGTTTCCGATATTTTCGCCCGGTCGCGCCCCTCCCCCATTACGTAACTGGCGCAAGAAAGGTATGGCATCACAATGACACCTGCGCACTGCCCGAACTTTCCCTGTGCGCAGTTAAATGGGCACAAGGAGAGAAATGAGAAATATGTTATGTAGTGTATTCTATCATTGTACTCTGATACCCTAAAAGGGTCTTGAGTTTTAAATAAACTTTCACACTTTCAAACTTTCACACTTTCAAACTTTCAATCTTTCAAACCTATTAATATGCGGGTGCGGTAGTGTGTGTGTGTTTGTGTGTTTGTAATTGTGTTTTTATAGACGTGTATCATTCAGATATGAGCATTTACATCAGAGATTGACCTTTAACATCACCATCCGTGTTGATGACGTGACTAAGTTTCGGACCTGGGTCCGATAAGAATCTGCTGGCGAAGGCAAAGAACCACGTTACCACTAGACCATAATTGTGCAAGCAATGCGCAGTTTTCTACGGGAACAGGAGAGGGAGTGGTCTGATGATATATTCACACTTCTTCATTGTGACGATAGAAATGGTATGTGACGCCGACTCAATTTAAGATGTTAGTTGTCCAAATTTGGTAAATTTGAAAAAAAAATTTAATGAATAAATAAATAGATTAAAATAAAAACAAGTAAGTAAATAAATAAATAAATAAATAGATATATAAATGAATGAATAAATTAATAAAAAAAAACCCACAAATCAATAAAATAAATACATACATACACCCATACATACGCCAATTCATATACACATGTATACATAAAGAAACGAATAAATAGATTTGGCGAAGACAATCAAACTTCACGTCAGGTATAGGTACCTGTATTTATTTCAACAATCTATTCTGTACAACAAAAATAATAAGCTATCATTAACATTTATTCACATTTCTTTTAATTTTATCACTCCATCTTCTTATCAATTCATTTTTTAACTCCCTACTGGCAACACTTTGTTTTACATCCGGCCATTTAAACCAACCCAAATAGTTGCAATGAAATCCGCTATAGAAAGTGTTTTGTTGCGTGACGCGGACTTTCATCTCAGTTGCCCTGGGATTTGCACCATGCAACTCTTCTTCACCATACTTAGCCAATATCCTCACACACTATCACCCGCCCCGCAAGCTCCCCTCAAACAAGCAAGCACTACTTCATATACCAAGGGCCCATAAATCTTATGACAGGGGCGGGGGGGGGGGGGGGGAGGATCTTTTGCAGGTCGGGGACCGAATCTTTGGAACAATCCCCCACCAAACATTCTACAGGCACCCGATTTTGAGCATTTCAATTCTGTACTTAAAACCCACCTTTTTCGCCTTCCTTAATTATCATACCGCACTTACCAATTTGTTCACTGTAGTACGTATTAAACATAAAATATTAGTTGATGTAAAAATAAAAATGAGATAACCTTCGAAGACGGATAATCAAGAAAAACGAGTAAATGACACAAAGAAAGAATATCTCTTTCACAGGATTTAAACACTCAAAATACAATGCAGCAAAGTTATAATGGCACTACCCATTTAGCTCTATGTGGTTGGTATTTGCGCTTTCGACACTTTATCACACACATGCAGTTATAAATTTTGAAATATGACCAAAATATGTTAATACCCGTTAAATATGTAATAGTCACGATAAAATGATGATAAACGATTATCAAACACAACGAACAAACTCATCATATAGACAAGCTCGAGTCCTCATGGGAGGTGAAATAATTTGTGAACTTTCTCAATCTACTTACGTCACTGGGAAAACATCGTAGCACAAATTTCCCACGACAATGATTACTCTTCAAAATGCTCTCATATTGGAAATATGACAAGAAATAGTTTAAATGTTCGGCTCAAACACTTGTGTGCACTCATATATACTCATTTCTGTGCGCATTGCATGTGCTTTTCAACAAGATTGAAATGATTTCTTATCATTATGATTTCAAGACCTCAGGTCATACGCCAAATTTGACTTCCTTATTCAACAGCCGCTCTCAATTACTTTGAAATGGTTCATTGTTGAAATGGTTCCTTGAGGGCGTTTCATAAAGCTGTTCGTCATGTTACGAATTACTTTACGAACAACTTGAATATGTAAAGACAAATGGAATTCTCAATCATTATAAATCGCATCAGCTCAGGGGCAGCGCTAGAGGGGGGGGGGGGGGGGGTGGGAATGCCCCCCTGTGATTTTTCAAGTGACAAAAAAAAAAAAAAAAAAAAAAGAGGAGGAAGAAGAAAGAAGAGAGCGGGGAAAGAGAGGTCTGGGGCTTGCAACTATATAATACCCACATTTGTTCATTTAAAACGTCAATATATTCACCTATGGGTCATCTTGCCCCCCCCCCCCTCATCAAAATACCCTGGCACTGCCCCTGCATCAGCTAAAGGTGAAACATGCAGACTTAGATTAACATTACTATTGTTCACGAACATTTTTATTACAACGTATATTTTTTGCCACAATTTAATTGAGATCATGGGAAATGCAGTCACACTTTGTTCAAATGTCAAGAAAATTTGGGGCATCCCATCTGGCATTTCATATTCAAGTCGTTCGTAAAGTCATGCGTAACTTTACGAACAGCTTTATGAAACACCCCCAGATCGCATAAAACTTACCATTGATGGTAATTTGGCCATGAATGGTAACTTCCGTGGAAACCTCAATATGATTTGCTGTCGAACATGAGTTAATCTTCAATATACTGACAACTAGACCCCCCCCCCCCAAAAAAAAAAAAAAAAAGATTAGAAAAAAAAAATCAGTCTACTTCATTTCGGAATACTCCTGATGAGAGTACGTCCAGCTCAGACAGACATTCTCATCACTGAAATGAAGAATAAAGAATAAAAACGGAAATTCATCAAAATAATGGAGGAAACTTCTTTCATACTCAATACCAATCCTTCCCATATTTAGCAAGTTTAGAAACATTGCAGCTACTATTATCATACCTACCTCATTCACAGCATTCACCAAGACCAGATTCACACTTTGATTAACAGTTCTTCACCTGATAACCATGGACGGGGTAGCTGGCCGGCCGGCCGCCCCTGGCTATGACAACCAGCCAACCTTCTACAGCGATAATTAGAAATACTTCATGGAAAAATTAGGTATACAATGTATGATGTATGCTTTTTACATGCAAGTGTCAGGAGGGTTGATATGACAGCACTATGTTCAGGAATCCTTCCTCCAAAATATGAATATTAGAAGACCAAAGGAGAGCACGAGGGTAGAAATGCCTACAGCTCACCTTTCTCTTATTTTCCCAAATACAATGCCACGAAAAAAAACCCACACCAAACACCCGTACAAGAGACACAAGCCACATGTTTTGCGGATAACACCCACAGATATCGCATACAGGTGAGAGGCATTTTCCCCTACAGGTTATTCGAAAATAGCATAAAAGGAGACTATTTTGTCTCTCTATTTGGTCTCAGGAAACGGCAGACAACTGAGACAGAGGTGTTAATGTACAGCGCCAAATCCCGCACAAAATGAACGACTATTTGACTGCGGATATTCATTAGGCTAAGGTGTTACAGTCAATGCATTATATTCTGCAAGCTGTAAGAGGGTGCAATTTGTTCTTTACATATTGCATTTCGCATGATCTTTTTTTCTGAGAAAATTCGCATAGTACTTTCCCCAAGATTTGTCTGCGTCACTTTCAATCGTCTTTCTTCAGGCCCGCTTCTTTCGGCGCCTGCTGCGGAAGGGAAGTCACATCGGAAGGTGGCGTCGGCTGATCAAGGTGCAGCTTCTTCGGAAGCCCTTTCAGCTTCCCCAAGAAACCGTAGATAGCGTCCTCGTACTCGTCGCGGTGCTTGACAAGGTGACCGACGTGGGGTGAGCTCTGCCAACACTTCACGTAGAGATCGTCGTCGAGGTGCTTGCGCCACTGGTCGACCAGGTCGTCGTTCTCCTTCGCCGTGGCGATATGGTCGTCGCGAGAGAAGAGGATGAGGGCGGGCGCCTTGACCGGTCGTCCAGTGAAGATCTCGTTGACCTTTGAAGGAAGAAGAGAAATGACTTCGGGATTGAAAAAATACCTAAATTTAGTAGAGGCATATGCGTAAATAGTAAATCCGGACAGCATCAGTTTTTTAAGGTGTGAGCGCTCCCTGTCTCTATACAAATGCAATGAATTAACCACTCCCTACTACATGTACTAGTAACTCACACCGGGCACAGCTAACAGGAATATTTCACTGCGTCGAGAGTGAACTACTTCGTTCAATTCAACAGAATTCCTGCTGCATGCAGTACGCAGTGAACAACAGGCCCGTAAAATAATGTACACACAACTGCGCTGTTGTTTGCAGGCGGGAGTTTCTTGCATGCACTCCCGTGGAATAATTTTTGTGTCTAGAATTCCACGCCGACAGAAGAATCTGAAATTCGCCTCTCGGCTTAGCATTCTATATACTTGTGGGGCAAAGCTGGTAAATAAAGGAAAGAAAAGATCAAAGATTATTGTAAATCTTTTATAAAGGTACCCTACACAACAGTGCTGATAAGCTATATCTCCCTAAAACCTCCACGCCGACTCAAAACCGATTCCGAACCACCACTTCTAGTCAATTTAAGGAAACCCATTTTTTTTTGCTTTGTCCTTTTGTGGATTTCGCCGGTGTGGCTGTCATAAGTATTCTACAAAAGGACTCTGAACTGAAGTTCTTACATACCTTGATGATACTGTCCATCGTGTACTTATTGGTCACCCAGAAGTACGTCTCTGCGATTCTCTTGATGACGAGTTGCGTGAACGAGTTGGTGGACGCCTGCGAATAAATCCCTTCGTAGCTGTCCCTCGACAACACACAGCTGTCCAGGATCTGACCGACAATGCGGTAGCGGACCGCAGAGTACTTCTCAATGGCGTCGGTGAGGTCCAACATCTCGGCGTAAACGTGGCTACTGACGGAGAAGGCGTGGATCAGGAGAGGGCGCTTGTCACCATCGGTAACGTAGTCGAGAATCTCGCGGGCGATCTCCTTGGCGTTGGCCGGCCAGGCAATGTCAATGGGACGGGTCTTTACGATTAGGACATCCATTCTAGTTTGACACAAGGGGACGAGAGACAAATTAAAAAGATTGGCTAAGAGTACAGTTATATAACAATACACTGTCCTTAAGACGAACTTTACAAACTTGAAAAGATTAAAGAAGGAGCTTTTCATCCCAGACTTATCAAATCAAACTTTGCTTTGGTTTGCTTTGCTGTCCTGTCACTTCTGATCTGACCGATTTCGATTTGACCATAGCCACAAGGAATTCACTTTTCTATCCCCCAAGATCTTCCATGAAAAAAAAAAAACCCACAACGCCCTCAAACTTCTATACTTGAGAAGAAATTTAACCGCGTGAGCACCTCAATTATGAGAAATATTAGGCCAATCATAACATTTGGCGTGTGGAAATCGTTTATATTGCCAACATCAGCAACGGTAAAAATGGCTTACAGTGCTTGCGCTGGCGCGTCTGTACCGACAATACTATTTTTTTTCTCTTCGTGTAGAATACTTCAAGTGGTTTAAGTTATGAACTAAAAGGATCATGGGAGCTTGATTTTTTTTTTTTTTTTACCAACCTCGCAAGTCTAATTTGAGAAACGAATTTGTATCCACCGGGAAAGGTGCTTCGTAAATCAATGTGTCATCATCCTGATTATCATCACATTGTCAAATGCAGATAAACTGAGCGTCAGAAGAATCTTATCACTTCTTCAGAGTGACACACATTAAAATCCAAAGCATTTAAATGAATCATGATTGGGCATAGATAAGCTAAATTACTCCTTACCAAGCACAACTAAAAGTGTTTACGTTTCGTCCAGTCAAAAAAGAATAAATTAAGGTGAAATCGCAAGAGGTAATTTTTCAAAATCACAAAAACTGCTTGCCTCCCAGGCACGGAGCTCGGTATGGACAATGGCCAGTACAGCGGTAACAATAACCCGCCTTCGAAATTGAATGAACAGCTTTGGAATGTTCTGAATAGGAGGCCTTTCGCGGAGGTTCTCAGCGAGCAGTTTATGTGATTTTTAAAAAGTGACCTTTAGCAATTTCATCATATTTTTCTCCTTTATGGCAAAACTGATCTTTAAAATTTTCAAATGTGCGTCATAAGGAGAATTGTAGTTTATCTGTGTCTAAATATGATTAATTTTGATGCAGATTTTAGTGAGCATTGCTGTGAAAAAGTGATAAATTTCTTTTGGAACCAGGTTTGCATGTAACAATCTATGACCCAAACTTAGTAACTTACCCTTTCTTTGTGTAGAGCTCGACATACTTATTGACGTGACGCGGCTTGGCAAGAAGCCAAGTAAACATGACGACGAGAGGTCGCTCCGATGGATGTCCGAAGGCCTCATCAACCACCGGCGACGATGATGTGCTCCCGAAGTCGACGTCCGATTCGAAGAGGCTTTCGTCGTGGAGAAGGTCGTCGTTGGTCTTGAGTTCGAGGTTGTCGGAGATGACGGTGGTGTTGAGCTCGAGCAGGGAGAAACTATCGATGTCGCCCAGGACATCAAAGACGTCCGATGACGATGACGACAGACGAGCTCGTGGACCCTGGACATCGAAAAAGTAGAAAAGTTCGGTATTCTCAATTTATATCATAAAAAATACACTGTGTTGTTCGTTTACCAGCTGACTATACAAATTACAATGAAGTAATATAATATTACTTAACTGTAATTTGTACCATTGTACAATCTATAATGTAAAAAATCATAATTAACTATTACTAAATTATTATTAAATCATTATTATTAAATCATTAATTGTACAAAATACAGTATGCTTGATCCAACTTTAAGAAAAGGAAACCAAAACACCAATGCATGGATTTGTTTTCTTTTCCTTTAACTTTGCTATGCTCATTAATCTCATCCGTTTTCTATTTATTACCCATAAATTATTTCATTCTGCAGTTGCTTTTGCTTTCATGTAGGTCCCATCATATTTCTCTTAGTTATATCAGGACTCCTATAGTCTGTTTTCCTATATTGACCGCTTATGTTATGTATTTACTTTTTCATGGTTTGTAATCTCATAATTATAATTCGTGTGTCGTATCCAAAACGTAGTTGTCGTATGAGAAATATGAAAATACATGAAATGAAATAAATGACATGAAAATTAAATGGAATATAGGGCATTCTGTCTATGAAGTCTATAAAATTGAACAAGTCCAAGAAATTTGGTTATTTGGTATCCTATGCGGAGATAAGTTCTAATTCATAGAACAATATAATTTGTAATTATCAGAGAAAAGCTGCAGCCCTACTGCCAACGCCCTGCTTTTCCTCCATTAAAAAAGCCGCAATTCATCCCCCCCCCCTTCAAATTGGGATTCACTCCTCCCCCCCCCCCCCCCATCATCAGCGAATTTATGCAACTAAGAAGACAGACACTTGAAGCCATTAATAAAAAATACACGCAACAAAATGATGCATCCTAGAAGTTGTTCTTTACAAAATTGAAAACTGTTTTCAGTTAAATGTGGGACTTGTTAAAATGAGGGCTTTCATAAATAATGAAAAAAATATACTTGAAGCAGAAAGATATCACTTTCATCTACAGTGACAGCTCCTGACCTCTTAATGCCTGTCCTAAAAATTGAAATTGATAACTGTTGCAGGTAGTTATGCTATCCAATTTCTAGAATAAACTGTTTAAGAAGTCCCCATGCATTGACATTAATGCATTTGATGTGCGAGCCTTTGTTGGTTTGCATTAATGGAAATCGAAATAATATGTGGGATTGGAATTGTCTTGTTATACCTTTATCAAACTCACTCAATGCAGACCCCACCCTCTCCCTGGTAAATTGCAAACATAATCATTTGCCAATCCACATACTCTCCCCTCATCCCCGTTCTCTCTCTCTCTCTCTCTCTCTCCTTTTCCCCTGCTTCACGTCTCTCAACTTTTCTTTCCATTTATCTCTCCTTCTACCGCTCTCCCCCATCTCCCTCTCTCTTTCTCTCCTAATTTCTCTTAAAGTATTCACTGTATTTATCTGTCCAATGCCCTTCTCACTCTCTTTGCCCCCCCCCCCCCCCCTCTTTTCTCTCTCTCCATCCCTTTGAAAGTTTGTTGACCTGTTCTTGGAAAGCTTCATCATCTACGAAAGAGCTTCATCCCGACGAACATGTGAATTACATGGAACTCTGCCCAGCCATCAGCGGTGGCGAAATTAAGAGGGCAAGGATGGCTACGCCCCTCCCCAAATCGAACGGCGGGGGAGGCGGAGGGGCAGAAGAAAAGGAAACGAAAGGCGGAAGGAGGGGGAGAAGAACAAGGACTACTGCTCTTTCCAAAGCACCCCAACCGCCATTCATCGCCGCTAGTCGGTAACTTCATCGAAGTACACTAATTCTTCGAAATAAAATTTCCGTCCCTCTCTTCCCTCCCTCTCCCTCCCCCTTACAAGGTGAATCTACATAAAGCTCAGAATTTAGATTTTGTTTTTAAATCTTAATATTTAACTGATTAATTCCAAATAACAAGTGTGTTATTTAGTATAAATATTTCTTTCACAGCCCCTCCCCCGGCCGACTAGATAATGTTTTAATTATAATGACAATAATATCGCTACTATCATTACTACTACTACTACTACTACTACTACTACTACTACTACTACTACTACTACTACTACTAATCCCTTCATGTATAGCGCATACCAAATCATGAAAAAAAAACGTCTATGCGCTTTCAAATGGACTTTGGATACAACAATCTATTCAGTAGACAGTGACTTCCGACTACCGCGAAGGAAATATCAGTTCATTGCCAAAATTTATAAACTTGTGTCTTGGCCAAAGGAATTCGTGACTACGGGATATTTGTATTGGATCATTGATGGAAATGTTATCGTGCAGTATCACATCATAATCATATCTTTACCTGTACTTTTTAAAATTTTTTGTACTTTTAAAAAATTTCTTTGTGCATTAACGTCGTTCTCATACTAATCCTCACTGTCTTCTTTGCCCTCATCATCGTCTATTTCTCTACCATTCTCCTCCACATATCATCATGCGTGTCAGCTCCTACATCTTCCTCCTCCTCCTCCTCCTCCTCATAATTATTTTCATCTGTTCACCACCATCGTCATCATCATTGTTATAATCATCAAAATTTCAGTTTTTCAAATTCAAGACAGTTTTTATTTCCAAAGTAATACAAAAACATACAATATCTTTTGAACAGTAATTCATAAACTAATATACATCATCATCATCATCATCATCATCATCATCACCACCACCACCACCGCCTCTGTAATCACTACTACCACCACCAACAGCACCATACCATCCTCCTCCTCCTCCTCCTCCTCCTCCTCACCATCATCATCACCACCACCGCTTCCGTAATCACTACCACCACCCTCAGTATCAATAACATCATGTTGTCATCATCACCATCTTTATCATTACCTCCGCTACTATATACCACTATCACACCACCACTACCATCTTGTTGTAATCCTCCTCCTCCTCCTGCTCCTCCTCTCCCTCACCATCTTAATAATCATCACCGTTATCATCATTATCATCACCACCATCATCATTATCACAGTATTCATGGTTTACCAAATCATCACCCCTCACTTTTATTACGCAGTAGACCTGTTTACTAATGTTCTCAAATTCACGCATGTTTCTCTCCAGAACCCTTGGTTACCAACTATTCAGTTCACCTGTTATGCATAATCATGATAATGGCATCTGAATAGATGGAATCCAGTTTGCATACATTAGTTGTTGCTATGTCGGGCAAGCCCCTGGCAAGCTTCTTTATAGTTGTCAAGGGAAACTTTTCTTCAACAAGTATGCATAAAATTAGTAAACAGGTATGTTGTGTCAATATCATTTTCTGAGAAAAATATCCCATGATAATCCTGTGCATGTTGAATTCGGTTCATGGATGACACATTTCGTTTGCAGGAATATCGCTCACCTGTATCCAGTATTACCTATTCTTGGCAAGTTAAGGCCTATTGTCTGCGATTCAAAACAGCTGCAAGGAGTTAATATACCATGTGTTCTATGTTACGCACTGTTCATGTCAATCAAGAACACAAAGTGATATTTACTATTTACCTATATGACAAAGTCATTTCCTTCAGCTGTTGCACTGCAGTGCCATTTCTTTTTCCGAGAAAAGAAAGGGGGGCCCAGGGCCGTACGCAGAAATGTTTTTCGGGGGGGGGGGGGGGGCTGGCAGGGCAAGAATATGTAAAAAGTAATTCGAAGAAACACGCAAGCTAGGGAGCCAAACGGCGGAGCTGGTCGCGAGGGTGCTTTGGCTTTTTTAAAATTGAAATTGAAGGATCAGGTGCACACTTGTGGTGTAATTTTTGAAAAATTTCTAGTAAAAAAACTTAGGTCTTGAAAATTTTAGGGCGGGGGGGGGGAAGGAGGAGTGTCCCCCCCCCCCCCCCGCTGCGTGCGGCCATGAGGGGGCCTGAAGCTGATGAATTAAATATTATAACAAAACATTAAGACGATAGTTATAGGCCAGTGAGTTCATCTTGTTCTCGGGTTTTACGTTACACCATCAGTATTAACGTTAACAGCGAAAAACGTACGTTGTGCAACTTCCACTTCCCCTTTTTAATTGCCATTATGACGTCCATGTCTGACTGTTACGTAATAATGACAAGAGTTTCGGACCTGGTTGTGCATGTTATCATTACTGCTAAAATGTTTTATCCCCTTTCACAAAAGGACATAAGTGACATCCCATAGATTTTTTTCCTCGTTAATTTGTGAAAGCCCGACACAGTTCAAAATCTTGAACCAAATCGTAGGCCTGATCTGTCTTAATTTTCACGGGTCTTTTCATATCATGATGGTAAACATATACGTTACTGCCATACATGCAGTTTCAATTTGTGTGTGACCCGTTGTAAATGGATATAAACTGAATTCAATAAATAGCGCTCCAGCAAATCGGGTTCCCATATACACTTGGGTGGAGAGCGGCAAACGTGGATTAATGCACAGATCTCCGTAAAGATCGCATATAACTTGAACTGAATAAAATCAATACAGCCCTACACATACACACAAAAGCAACGATTGAAGGAAGTATTCACATATCGTACCGAGTCGTAGAGATATGATTAATCATCTATAATAGTAAAAATTACAGACATAATCACTGCATGGTACAAATTGATTGTGAGAAGCCGTCAAATTGAAAGAGAGCTCTGACTAACAAAGACAATACTCGAAGACATAATTGTGAACAAATCAGTATCTAAAATAGTAGGCCTAGTAGGCCTAAAATCAACTTTGAATTCGTTTCAGTTTCGATTTGTCTTACTCGTCATTGTATAAACTGAAATGTATATTTGATGTCCCTTACGTCCTTTTGTTATAGATCTCGCTACAGATACAACGGACATAATTATTGTTTCTCTAATGAGATATGGCACGCGCCATACACGTGGGGTGCGCGGAATGGGGAGAAACATTCCAACCCTACATCATCGATGTACATTTCACACCATGGGAATTTACATCCCTTCTCCACTCACACGCGCTTAGATGGTGGTGGTGGTGGTGGTGGTGGTGGTGGTGGTGGTGGTGGTGGTGGTGGTGATGATGATGATGATGATGATGGTGATGATGGTGATGATGATGATGATGATGATGATTGTGATGATGATGATGATGGTGATGATGATGATGGTGATGATGATGATGATGATGATGGTGATGATGATGATGATGATGGGGACGATAAGGTGAGGTGAGGTGGTGGTAGGCGCATGAATACATGAGTGGAAATTGAAGCCTAGGATAATTCATGCACACTTCCAACAATGCCCATTAAATTTTCACAAAGGAAAACAAAAATCAATCGTTGCATTTTTGTAAATAACAAATAAAAATTCCGTCGCATGTCCCATCCTTGATTTAGTTAATTAGATTCACCTACTCAACTTTCCCTTCCGAGAAAAAAGTAATCCGATTTCAGAATTTGGTGTCGAGTGTTTTTGATTCTGGATGAGGTGAGACCCCCCCCCCCCCTCCGAACCCTCCCTCAATGCATTTTACCCTCTATTTGCTCCCTTTATACCACTCTCGATACCCATCCTTTCCAAACTCGAATGCTTCAGTCTATTGTCCGTAATGGAATGGAAGGTATTAAATTCTCACTCATGGTTGATTCGGTCCTTTAAATTGGGGGAAACACGGTCTAACGGTCCGAGTGTTGTATTGTTGATATTCGTTGAACCCAAGAACAAAATCCTGCCATTCTTTTCCTAACTTGAACTTGCATTGGCTTCCGTACAATGGTCGCATAATATACCCTCACAGATATAATGGGCTACCCATTCGCCACGCTGTGAAATCAGGGTTTTTCGAAGATACGAGGAAATTGTACAAGAGGACGATTCTCCTTTGGAACTGCACGAGTAGAGTTTGATCCTATAGATCAGCTGAGCAGCCCCTAATCTTTTTGTTATTTTAATCTCTACCCCATCATTATTCCATACTCCTGTTGTGTTGTTATGTTGAAGAGGGATTTAAATTCTCATTCAAGATTAAACCAGGTCCTTCAAAAATAACAAAGGGGAAAAGCGATCTCATGGTCAGTTATTGTTGGTGTGAGTTGAAGCCCAAAACAAAAATCCATTATTTGTTTCTGGACCTGAACTAGATGTATGACTCCCGAATATTGTACAGAGAGTGGCGTATACACATGTATACTGCTCAGAAGATGAAATTCATTCAACAAGGGTACTTGTGAAATCTGGTCTTTTGGAAAGCTTCAAGGAAATCGTACACGCAATTCCCATGAGCCTCCCGGGATGGTTTATGACAATTTTTTTTATTATCATATAATATGAAACCTAAGCAAAGAATGTAATTTGAAACTACGAAAACAGGTCTATACGCCTACCCATAAAATGTAGACTGAATCTGGTGTTCCTTTGTATTAAAAACTGGTTTCACATTGACAATAAAACCGCATAATTAATCATTTATCATTCATTTACTCATTTATTTATTTCCATTTTCCAAAAATAAAATAAGGAATATTCTACATTTCTATTCATTCTTTTATTCTGACAGTATACGCTAATGAATGGAAGGGCATTTCGTCAGAAGGGCCGACGTACACGTCTAGCAAGATATAATTTGCGAGGACATCAACTTACTGTAACTTCTAAATTTTTACGGGTTAGCAAGCAAGCGACCAGACTTGCTAACATTTAAAGTGAAGATAACTTGACATCTAAATCTAAATCTGCCTTCGAAATCGACTGGGCATGGTGGCTCAATTATTGATAGAGCGTCCGCCTCATGAACGGGAGGTCGTGGGTTCGATCCCCGGCCGAGTCATACCAAAGACTAAAAAAAAAAAAAAAAAAAAGGGACCTTCTGCCTTCTAGCCAGGCGCTCGGCATAGAATGGAGAAGGGTAATAATAACATATTATGTTATGCAGGGCCCGCTGGAAGATCAGCTTATAATAATTATTATTATTATAAATATACAAAATACAAACGGAACGCCTTGCCGCCCGAATATGAGTTGCAATCTGCCCGAATATCAACTGTAAATTTTCGGGGGGGGGGGGGGGGCAGTCTCCCCCTCATACGTCTTTGTGAAAAATTGTTTACATAATTCAAGGAAATAAGAGAAACTTAAATGCATGTTTTGATTACGTAATTGACAACTGCATTAAGGACGGCAAATAATACTCAATAGCACGCAAGGTCACGCAATCCCGTCATTTTCAATTAAGACTTTAAAAACAGTGCTTTGAAATTTGAAAGCAAAACACCACATGTTCATTAATTCATTGATATGTTAGGTGATGGATCAGTAGGCGGGGTATAACGTAGAAAAAAAACCCGCCCTATTGTTGCATTGATCACATACGAAGGGAGTGGGGAGGCATTTCCCCCCTTTTACATTGGAAGAGCGGTATCCTAGATCGTGGATCTATTGAGGCTTTGCAGAGGGCACTGGGCACCCCCCCCCGGCCATTAATTTGCCAGCTTTCCTTTCACGGAGGGTGAGGTGCTTGATAAAGCACACTTCAATGAGTTCAATCCATCTATTTCAATCCGTTGTTTTCATTCCCCTCCAGAACTTTAAGGTAAACAAATCATCCACACCAGTTCCGCAAACTTATTTCTCTCCACAGATTAGAAATTAAAATTCCAATCCATTGAAACACAATACACACTGCTAAATCGTCATTGCTAATCATCTTTGCACGACGGAAACAAAAATCAAAACTTGCACTTCTCATCGTATGAGCTTCTGGTTTTGTCATTATAATTTTTCTTTCATTTTTCTCAGGTTCAAGAGTGTGACAGAGACAAAGGAAAGCTGTGAACTCTCGGATCATACGGACAAGGTCACTTCTATCCTAATGTAGCTAGCTACATTAGAATGAATGTTGTGTGTGAGTATCTGCAATTATGATTAATTTTGAAATATAGAAGTGATGGTTATAGCGGGGCCGGGTGTTAACAATGATCACAAAATGATCGCAGAAAATATTATTTAATAACTCCTTTTTTTTATCTGCCCGTCTGTATCTCTCTCTCTCTCCCTCTCTCTCTCTCTTTATACCTCCCTGCAGAATGGCTCTAGTAACAATGATTGTAAAACATCACGTAATGCGCTATATAAATGCAACATGTTATCATAAGTATTGTTTCTTCATCCTCCTCATCATTCTGGTACAGGACAGCTCTAGGAATTAGCCTGTAATTCCCGGTCACTTCTTCTAAGAGAGTACTTCTTCGAGGAACTTCGAGCGCTTTCTCTATCACTCCCTTCTCTTTCTACCCCCTCGCATCTTTTCTTTTATTAACCGACTTGTTAAAGAAAGGAAGAAAAATCCACATTTTGTATGATACCTAATAATATGCTTCATCATGATGTGTCTCAGAAACACACCCCTCCCTCTCTCTCTCTACCTCTCTCTTTCATTCTATCTGCCCGTATTTTGTTTATCTCTCCCATTTTTTAATTTCTCATTTTTACAGCTTACCAACCAACCAAATAAAATAATGAAAATAGGGATATACTTACTGTATGTCCATAAAGCGTGGCAGCCCCTTTGCAATAGAGATCGTACAAAATCAGCCCCAGAACAGCAGCCGATACAACCGTGTATGTATTCCATTCAAAGAACGGAAGAAAAACATCACTCGCCGAATCGAACATGGCTGGAAAAATGTCTCTTTCCACCTCTAAAAATCAACCTCGAGATATCAGTCTTGGGAAAATAAAGCAGCCAACTGGGTTATTATTCGGAATTTGATGAAATTTCAGGTTGAAAGAACCCAGAGGAGCCGTACATCAGCAAAACTCGCTTTGTTTTGGTAGTGAAATTTAACGATGTTGTCTGGCCAGATGATTGTGTGCGTGCATAGTACGTCCAACGCCCATTCCTGCACAAGCACACAAACATGACAATAACGCAATACTCGATGGATTATTATTGCTCGCAGCTGGAGGAGACAAGTTCAACGCATTGCCAATTTGCGTCAAATGACATCGCGTTAGAGATTCACGCTTTATATTTGAACTGGTCCTCGTGGTAAAACCATTATGTAGACTGCTAAATAAATTATTTCGTGAGTCATGGTATGCTTTTCTTCGATGATTTTGGGTCGGGTTGACCTCTGCCACGGTTATGCAAAGTGCACAAGTATGCAAAATTCTATTTTGCAGACACAAAGAATTTCAGCAGTATAAATGTTAAAAGTGAAGTTTTTAAACTGCTTATTAATGATTTGCAAAGTATATGCAGGGCTAGCATTTCCCTTTTCTCTTCAAACTGAACTCGCTTTAAGGAAGTGCAAACCACTTAAAGATTAAAGATTACAGGTTACTAAAAAAAAAAAAAAAAAAAAAAAGCAATCCTGAACGACTAAAAGCCATTATAACAATTTTCACCTTTTCATAAAGAAGTTAGGTGTGGTTTTATTGCCAATCAACTAGTTTCTAGATTATAACGAAGAATGTATTATTTTGAATCCAATATTTATATATGTCTCCAGATTCTCCGTTGGTATTATGCAGTATAGCCTATTAGAAAAAGAATAACGACCGCTGTTTAACAAATTTCATTTTCCCCCCTTCTAAGATATAGCTGAAAAAATAAAAGTGACCATGTAAATCTAAAAGGGTGTCGATGGTCTGGTCAGCATTTCTTTTATTTTGCAATTTCGATATTTTATCTCTGACCTTTTAACTTATCTCTGACTTATCTGTGACAAACAGCCCCCCCCCCCTCGCCGAAATAGTACATCCACGAAATAGGTCCATAAATTCCGTACTCTCTTTTTAAAAAGAGTGAACGCATTCACTCTGTTAGGAATGAATTTAAGAAAAGAGTGACTTTAGAGTGAATTAAGAGTGAACTAAGAGTAGAAATGCTGATATTCACTCTTTCAGGGGTGACCTCAGTGATCACTCAAGAGTGATCACTAAGGTCACCACTTAAAGAGTGAATAAAGAGTGAATATCACATATTTTACTCTTAATTCACTCTAAATTCACTCTTTTTAAAATTGCGTTCACTCTCTCTCCTTTTTTTTTTTTTAAAGAGAGTACAGTACCACGTAAGACTGTAATATGGAAATAGCTGAGTGATGGGAAAAATGCAATAACAAGGAAGTTCTCCAAGTGCATTTTGTAAAATTATCTTAACGCCCCCACTTTCTACCGGAAGTTCACGAGGAAATGAAAGTTCAAGTCTAACAAAGCCAGCAATCAACCATGATTGCCGGATACATATAAAACAAACGCACAAGAGACAGATGTTACAACAGTGGAAGACGGAAAATAACTGGGTGAGGAGGAGAAGGAGGAGGAGGAGGAGAGAGAGAGAAAAAAAAAATGGGGGAATGCAGGGAGACTTTAATCTCTTAAAAAGTTCAAAATTTTAATATGATATAGCCACCACTTTACAAGATCCTTGCAACAGTGCTATTCATTCAATCATTTTGCTTAAGGTAGCTGGCCCCTGCATTCTTGTTTTTTTTTTTTTTCTGCTTGTTCATTTCTATTTATAATCATGTCTTTATTCTGTTGTCATTGTTATTTAACTGTCAAATTTGTAATTTGAACAATTATGTTGTATATTTGTTACTATTGTTTGTAAATTTGTTATCTGATCTGACAATAAATGCAGAAACTCCTGCAAAAAAAAATAATAGAAAAATCCGTCAAATACTTGCTTTGTGTCGAGTACTCTCCGCTTTACTTTCGGCCCCCTCCCAAATTCCCATCTCCAACTCTCCTGAATACCCCCCCCCCCCTCTCTCTCTCTCTCTCTCCCTTCTCCTTCACTCTAGAAACTAAAATGTTAAAAGGGCCGAGGAGTGACTTCAATTTCAAAATGGTGGATTCAACTCTAAAAATATTGGGATCCAGCATGCTCAAAGCATAATCTACCCCCCCCCCCCATTTTGAAAATGTGGTCACTCCTCGGCCCTTTTAAATGGTGATTTAACATTTTATGTTTTTTAATGTTCCTTTTCTCTCAGTCTCTCTCTTTCTCTCTGTCTGAATCTCTTACTCCCTCGGTGCTAATCTGTTCCATCCCCATCATTAAAGTTCATTTTTTCCCACAATGTGCAGAGAACATGACCTGTAATACTTGTAACTGTATCAATCTCTCTCTCTCTCTCCCCCCTCTCTATCTATCTTTCTCTCTCTCTCACAGACATACACACGCACACAAAGAGAGGAACGAAACAAGAAGTTTATTTCTATCTTTGTCCCATGCAACAATTCATTTATTTCTTCCTTTTTAAAGATGCCACTATTAGTGAGCCACATTCTTTTAAACAGACAATAATCATGAGCGGCGATGATACTCTTCCTTCATTGACGTATTGTGTACATCATTTATTATCATAGCTACTGCAAATTGGCCACACTACATTTGCAGCCTTGCCTGGATTTCTCGAGGCCAACCGACCATGCTTTCACCAGCTGATCGCGAGCCAGAGTATTAACATAAAATAGCAATGCACACTCGTAGGCGGAGAGTGTTGATCGAGAGAAGGTTGGACTCGCGCGCCATTTTAAGAATATCTCTTCTCTGATTGGCTCGAGCTATTTCTATCAGCTCAGTAACAGGGCGGGTGCGTTTATTAAGGTGAATGGGGGTAATCAACCATGAATTCTGTTGCGAGGGACAGATTTCTGAGTGGAAAATTGGACGGTGTCTGCTGTATACTGTGCAACAGCCTCGGAAACAAAGAAACAAAGAAACAAAGAAACAAACAAATAAAAATATTTAAAAAAATTATTGGACCGAGAAGATTACTGATGGTTTATTTCGCTGGTCAAGAAGGAAATAAAATGCCGTTATTACAATGTACAATTTCTGTCGTTTGCCATTCATTCATTCATTCAATAAGCTGACTCCTCCCCCTCCCTACCTCAGAGCGAATAATGTACAAACCACATGTGCGAAAGGTACTTGACCACTACAAAGAAAATGTCATTGAAACATGAATCATTCTTTACTGGTTTCTGTTGACAATAAGTACATGCATGCTCACTTATTTTGGTGCATTTTTTGTGCACCAGTGCGAAAATAAGCGAGGCAACGGTTAAATAACGAAAGAGGGAGCTCTTTAGAGGACATAATTTTGTATGATCGCCTTCGCTTGGCATATCAGTGTCTCTTGTACTATCCTGCTATGGGATATGACAGTATTTTGCGTTTAATCACTATCACCACCACAGCCATCATCATCACCAACACTATCTTCATCACCATCGTCATGATTGTCTCCATCATCATGATCGTCATCATCATAACCATTATCAAACTATTAAGATTATTATCCTCACTATCACCACAATTATCACCCTCACCTTTATGATTCTCATCATTGTTTATTCATTCATTCACGTATTAAGAATTCATTCATACAAATTATTTTCGCACTTTTTTCACAGCTGGTTCTAGCAACGTTCATAGCATCAAAAGAAAAGAAAAGAAAAAACATCAGGGTGATGACGATGATGATACGGATAATAATTATGATAATAAAGATAACCACCACCATAACAAAAACAACGACGACGACGACGATGATGATGATAATAATATGAAAAAATAGTAACATTATAATAATAATTCCAGTACCAATAACAACACAACTTCAAACAACTGAATGAGTGACATTTTATTGTTTACTTCTCTCTCAGTGACATACGCCAAAAATAGGAAGGAGAAAAAAAAAGAGAGAACAAAATTCATACATACCAAAAATATAGGAGAGAAAAATAAAAGTATGGCAAGTGATATCAAAGAAAATATCAAGAATTTTACAAATCACAAGAAAATGCCTACACAAATGAATAGCCTATTGTTTCTTTGACAACAATATTCTAACACAATGAAAGAACAGTTCAATTAACTGTCATGATGGGGGGGGGGGTACATTTTTTAAAGGAATGAGGCGGGGAGGGGGGCAAAAACTGAAGGAACAAAAGCTTGTTTAATCAATTAGTTTACAAGTCTACACTTTTTCATGGAATATACAAGTATTCCATGCCCTTTTACATTATTAGTTTACATCCATCTTTCCCTGAGAATTTACAATATACAAGTTTTTAAAAAAGCTAACCTGCTTATCTAGCATTCTTCAATATTTACTTCTTCGTATAGATCAATACATTTACACAGATTCCATGTGGTTTTGCACACATAACCTAAACTGATAACTACAAACTGATTGTAACTATATACTTAAATTCATTCTTAAATCCATTCACATGACCCTTCTTTTTACCTTTTTCAAAGTTTATATATGCATAATTATAATGAATTATTTTGAAGAGGGTGAAATATACTATTTTGTCATGCTGCCATTTAAAAAAGTGCAATCTCCTCACAATTGTTTGAAAGTTTGAAAATCTTGCATCTCAGAGTATAATCTCTCGCCCTTCAATTGTGAATTTTGGAACAGTCCATCACGTAAATCTACATGTGATGCAATACTGAGTGGAATATTTCATTTTCTAGCAGGGGAGGGTTGTTATCTGATGTGAAAACTGTGTACATTGGTGAAACATTGAACAATTCAAATTATTCACTTGAAATGAGAGGGAGAGATAAAAAAATAATTATCACAATTCATGAAATCACCCTTACTCCCTTCAAATTATAAGGATGATTGCATTATTTTCCTCTAATGAAAGTTCATAATGTAGAATGTTACATTCTAATGGGGGCCAATCATTTGAATTTAACAAAAACAAGCAAGTTGGAATCAAGCAATAACACACAGTGACATGCTTTTCATTGTCATAATTATTTAATCAACAATATCTACATTAAAAGAGAGAGAGAGAGAGAGAGAGAACAATAACTTGGTTTTCTTATCATACACACAAGAGATTGGTTCATTCAAGATGGATGCCTGTGCAAAGAGATCAACATTCAGAACCCCTGAGTAAAATAGAAATGGGAAGGGATAATATCCCAAGATTTTTTCTTCCTTTTCTTGACTGTAACAAAAAGAAAGAAAAAAAAAATAAGGAGCAAAAGGATATGGGACAGAAGAAATACTTAACAAAATCTGTGAAAGAAAAAAAAATGGGTAAAGGATTTCCAATGAAGAGCAAATAAGAATAAAAACAAATATAATATACGCATTAAGGATAAAAACCCAAGACAGATAGCATGAAATGACAATGTAGAATCTTAACTTTGGCATTCAATGTTAATTAACATGCTTAAGGGGAATTATCATTTCATAAAAGCTTCTAAACTCTCATTAGTCCTTACATAATTCGAAATTTTTGTTTCAAAACAATATTAGATGACAAAAGTGTGCAGGGTAAGAAACCCGGTTACATTTCGTTATTCCGAAAATGAAAAACGGTTTGTTATTCCGAAGGTTCATTAATCGAAAACGAAATAAGGTTCATTATTCCGAAGGTTCGTTAGTTATTTTCGGACTAACGAACCTTATTTCATTTTTTGAACTATCGAACCTTCGGAATAATGAACCTTATTTCATTTTCGGACTAATGAACATCTAGGTATACGCAATTTGCGTGTTTTGGAATAACGAACCTTCGGAAAAACAAACTTTCGGAATACCGAACATCACCCAGAAAGCCAATCAGATTGAAAAGAAAAAAAAAATAAGAAAAAAAAAAAATCCTCAAATGACTCATTAATCATACCGGTTATTCATAAATCCTTTGCTTTACCTATCGAAAGAAAAACTTGGTATATTCTCCCCTCCCAGTCTACATTTTAACAACTGAATGTTCTCTGCTATGTCAGGCATCTCTTCAAACCTTTCTCCTTCTATTTTTTTTTTTGCATCATATTTTTATTACATACGCAATACCATAAACATCTTTTGCCCAAGCCACATACTTATTGACCCACACAAAACATTCTGCAAAAGACGAAAAACAGAGTAAAATGATCCATAAAATTGCTTATTTGAAGTCTGTTTTAAAAAAGATAAAATCCACCAGGCGTTTTTCAAACACCGAAATATCCACATGAAATGTACACTATTACAACATTCACAGTATCAACATTAAACATCTATAACATTCAAGTACATGTCGTACAATCACACAATTCCTTTTTACATCGCCTTGAAAAGAATCACATCATAATTATCTTCATAATTAACCTTACAGCATCCCCGCCATATACTCAGCGAGCATGAGATGCAAATAATTCTTTAAACTGTCATTTTTTTTTCCTCTCATCCATGATTTGAAATATATATGTCTGATAAAGAAATTACATAGCTGGATACAACTCTACATATCAGGTTAAAATTTCCACTTTGGTTCCAAAAAAAAAAAAAATTCTAAACACTAAAAAGTTCATCCGTGCGAAACAATCTCGTCTTGAACGCTACTACCTACATCAACTGTACAAAGAAAAAGAGAAGTTTACAACTAATGATATACATTCCATAAATTGATAAGACATTTTCAATGTCATTTACGTAAATTCAGTAGATTATAATACACAGCATAATTATTACACCTAATGGTGTATAGGATATCTTAGGTTTTATTTAATACATATTCATTAATCAATGACATAACCCTGCCCAAGTTTTGATTTAGCTCATGAATATTCATGAGCTACGCTAACACACATACTCATTGCATATTCATGATGAACCCATCACAGGGTCCCTGCTGAGTGCCAGAAGGGCATTAAGTCTGATCAATTTACATAGAGCTAACGCCTTTCTGGCTTGGCAGACACCACGCAACGAAGTCATATTGCAAATGTATGACGGCGTGTGACATTGGTGAGTTGTCCCTTTATCAAAGAACCAAACATCAGCTGAGAGCCAGATGGGATTAACTCTCGTTATCGAGGTAACGTCCTTCTGGCTGTAAGCAGATGAAAAGGAAAAAAGAAAGCCATATTGCAATTGTACAACCCTACAAGAATCGATCATTACAAGCATGTTTACAAAAATTTAGTATCTCCATTATCAGAACAGAAAGAAAGCAATGATAACATAAAGACTGAAAAAAAACCCCCCACACAAACAAAAAGAACAAAAACAAGAATTATAAAAGCCATCGCAATAATATACTGAAGCAAATATCATTACATAGAAAAGAAAAAGAGATATATATCATACAGTCCTGTGATCAAATGAAGTATATACAAATGAACTCTCAAACAAGGTGTTTACATTTTCCACGCCAAAATCTCAGATTGACATTTTAAGAACAAGGTATTATGCGACTGATTTTAAACTTCGTACCTGAGGACTCAAACGGCATTCAACGGACTTGGTGACTTTCTGGCAATGATCTGTCAAGATTTCAACCTAAATAAGTTTCTTGTCCCTTATATAGCTAATCTCATCAAGCAAATGTATAATATAGCACCGATTATGATGATTTATCGTCGAAAGTTGATGAGAAATCAACAGGGGGGGAAAAAAATGGGTTTTGGTGAAAAATTACGATGTTTTCATGACTATCATGTCGTTTTTTCAACGACAGTGGGGAGAACAAAATTTCTGCAAGAAAGATGTCATTATCACCATTCGTATAAAAAGAAATATTATTAACTCTATGAGGACATAAATATATAAGTTGTATTATTCAATGACTTATACAATTTGCAGGTCCAACTGACATGGAAAAAAGAGAATAACAGAAAAATAGCAATAACAAATTTATACTTGGGTATAAGAATAATAAGGACAGAAGTAAATCATATAAATGCATTAAACTAGATTTTGTTGTATATACAGCACTAGAAGCCAACAAAGATATGTGAATTTAGACTAGAAAGATATCTAACATATTCATACAAGAATTATTCCAAAGTACTGCTAGTTTCAACAGAAAAAGAGGTTGCTTTTTAGTATATACTTGTCTTCCATTACGAGGTAGAAATTTAGATAATTAAACACCAACTACTTTAAAATGCATGCTTATATTAAGCCAATACACATCTCACAACCTGATCTTATGTCTTGATTTCTGAAATAAATTATAACTGGACAGCAATTCAGGGATTAAAGGAGAATGATACCCTGGGGATAATCAATTTTAAGACGTGGTTTCAAAACGTTCCATCAAAAATCGGTTACGAAATGGGAAAGTTATGAAAGTTTGACAAGTCTTGATTTATTTTCTATGGTGATCCTTAAATTGGCAATGTTGCTTCAAAATGGCAGATATTTTAGCACAACTCTCAATACATTTTGTCCACGAAATTTCATATTTTCTCCATTATCTCTCAAGGTGCAGCTTGTCTGCTTCTTAGCTCAAGATATATGGGAAACTGTATTTGACACAACATATGGTTTCATTCTCCTTTAAACTATTCTTGGAGATCCTTGAATTTTAATCATAAATTGCTGTGCTATATTTCTAGGTGATTAGTTTACTTGAAATTGTTACGTCCTTGGCTTGACTATTAACGAGCATACACATGCTTTCTCAGCAATCAGGTTAAATAAACCATTAAAACAATCAACTAACTGAATCTAATTGCAATTTCTTTCAAAATCCAGTCAACATCAGATGTGCAGTAGGCGTCAGAACACTCATTTACATTCCTTTTTTAAGTGAAATGGCAGAAATCTAATAACACTCATTTTATACTAAATGTTCCTTAATTCGATGGAAGTTGAAGAAACAGACCCTGAATAATTGACATGCGAAAGTTGCATCCATAATTGGGAAATCATATTTATGACCTTAAAACCCGCACTGACCAAAGTGGAAGTATATAAAGTCACATTTAATCACACACGAGAAAAACAATTTAAGAAATGTAATTAGTTCTTACATCAGATTGAAAAAACATGATATAATTCAAAATTAATAAATTTATGGCGTTTGAATATCTCTTAAGTTTAACCAGCATATAGTAATACTATCAGAGTGACGTATCAAACCTCAACAATAATGCAAATGAAAATTTTAATATTCTATCATGGTGGATTTGGCATAAAGACATTGGTTAACATTGCTATAATTTAAAAAAAAACTCATTCTGCTACTTGAAAATGAGATAAACATAAGGGTTATAGTGTAAAAATACAAGTCTGAAAAATTCAAAGTACAATATCCATAGGAAGAATTTTGAAATATTAGAAATGTGAACCAATGTTTGAAAAATATATAACGGTCGGTTGCTAGACTAGATGAACAGAGTGCGCATGCACGCATGGCTCGCCGGACCATACTTTGTGTATTGGCGTAACACACGGAGGGAGGCAGAATGTTTTTTTTTTTAACTCGAGCAAACGGGTCCTCTTATCTATTATCTCTGAGACCAAAAATAATTCAATCGCGGTTAGCGTCTTACTAACAGTTTTTCATTCCAAATTATGGCTGGTTTCAGGGTTTTTGAGTGCAAATACAAGTACTCATACACATGTTTCATCTTAGTTTGAGAATTTTTTAAATAGACTGCTCACAAAGTTAGCCAACGCCTTTAAGTTGTTTAGACTATTTGTATCTAAACATCAACTAATTTTGAATTTTCAAATTGTCAGCAAAATCCACGCTATTTTTCTTCATTCCTTCATAAATTTGTGTACTTTCTAAGAATTTGCAGGGGAGGAACGAACTAAGCATAATGTGTGCGAGAGTATTCACGAATTATTCATAAATCTAGATATTTTTTATTATTACTAACACAAATCTGACACACATTTGGCAAGTAGAGGAAATGTTCATGGCTATTTTCTTGCTGGAAGTCTTTCTCAAAGACATAATATTTCATCCGTGGGAAGTTTGGCACCATCGTTACTAATGGAAGAGAAAAAGTAACATTATAATGAGATGTATATCATTACTGGCCAAAATTCAATAATTCAATTAATTATTGCAAGAACATAGCATACTGGGTAGAATTTAAAAAATGATGTTTTTAATGACAAATATAGTGAAAGTTTTCTTCAATTCAAAGAAACTATTCTTAAACAAAATTTCTTAGGCAAACTTCCAAAATAATAACAAAAAATTCATTAGATATGTAAAAGGATACTTAAAGACTTGAACAGATTTAACATGACTAGTTACATCATCTATTTAACACATACATGTGGTTTGGCAATGAATTTGTATATGAAAAATATTTCAATGATTGAGTTGGAAAGCATTGGCACTAAGGAAAAAAAACACCCCAAAACAGTCAGCCATTTGAACAAGAAAATTTCAATCTTATTTCAGTTTAGGATGTAGGCATTGCAATATAAAACAAAAAAGGAGGACTTTTACTTGTGACAATGCAATTTCATAAAATCTTGGTTTTACCATTTATAATCTAAACAAAGTTGTAAATAAAATACACCATAAGTGAAAATAGGAGGGAGTTCCTGTAAATGCCATTTCATTAGAAAGTTGGTCCATGACTCATGAAAATTGCAACATATGAAGGAACTCTTTTTAAAATGTTCAGTATTAAATCAGTTACACTGCAAATGAGAACAAAGGGAAAATTGTACACTTATTTCTGTGACCATGACACAAACAAAAGAAAACTTATTGGTGAACACGAAGAAAAAAAAAAATCAACAGCGTGCTGCAACACTTGCATTAAAATTCATTAAAAATAAATGGTATTACAAAATCATACAGGTAATCCCCCCTCCCCCAAAAGAATAATCGGTTTTAGATTTTAGCAGGTATTGCCCAAGTGAGTAATAATCTGGATAACTATATTTTGTATATGACGTGAAAGAAAAATGTAAAAATAAATCAAATTTTATGACTGGAATAGATGTAAATGGTTTTATCTTTTGTAAATAAATGCTTAGGTGTATGAAGGAGACTTGTGGAGCTACATCTGGTTGATGCATGCACTGCCATCAGACAATGCAATTGAATAACATATCCTCAAAAGTATTTAAAGATTTTTAAAGGGAAGAATTCCGCAAGAAATATATCTTTGCAAGGGTCTTTTTTATCAAATCTGGGAATATCATTGCCTTTTCATTCAACCCCCCCAAATAAATAAATAAAATAAATGAATAAATATCTCTAAGCGGGAACTATAGATTTAGAATAGGAGAGAAGTATATGTAAAAATACAGCCTACAATCCAAGAATTTCGGGTGCTTTAGAAATAATAATAATAAAAAAGCTACCACAAAAAAGGCTATTACAAAAAAGGAAAAGATTATGTGCAATATACTCCAAAGCAAAAAGTACAATTAAGGACTGCGTAGAATACTGAGTTTAACCATACTGATGATACTATGCCCAAACATTAGACAATTATTCTCATGCACCACATACATTATATCTACCACTCAGTAAACGCCTCCCAGGCTCATGAATATTGATTTACACTTCAGGAAAGCGTGCAATATGATGAGATTTTTTTACACAAAAGTGTGCAATATTTTCAAATTCTCCTTCTATTTCTATTCTACATCGTTTCGTCTTTGACCTTCTTTTTTCCATGCTATCCACGAAACAAGTACATATACCCAGGCACTGACAAAAAATGAGGTAGTCTTTACATCAATAACCTGCATGGCAAAAAATCTTGGAAATAATTCCTTTACCCAAAGAAGATCCATACAATAACGGCAATAACAATAATAAAAGAGCAAAAATCCTGGCTTCCATAAAAAATTGTACTTCCATATTGTCTAATATAACTTCCCATGAGGTATAATTGCGAGGTAAATACATAGTGCATACAAAAGTTTTGAGCGTGATACAAAAATATGCTCTGCAAAAGAACTCTGGAAATAATCAATCAACCTGGTGAAACAGACGTGGATGGTGTGCACGGATTTTCAATAATCAAAAAAGCAAATATTTGCTTAAGGGGGGGGGGGGGGGTTGGGAGTCAACAGAAAATCGGCCTGAACGAATTTGTTTTCAATGAAAATGGACATTACATAATACTAGTTCCATATTCAAAGTCTCTTTTTTACCAGCGTTAGCCTATCACAACAATATATAATCTATGAGAATGTGACAGTTATAGGGTAGAAATTTTGAAGACATTATTGTGGGCAGTACATGAACTAATGAGGTACCAATATCTAAATATACACATATCAAAAAACATATTAAAGCAGTTTGAAAAAAAAAGAGGGGGAAAAAATGTGAAAGAATTATAAAGAGAATCTCCCTGCCGTTCATATACCTGCGTAGATTATCATAGATATTTACAGAGCTGCATATGCAGGTATGTATTTCTCATCACCATTTTTGTTTACAAGACACCATACTACAAGCTTATCTACGCAAACTACATTAAAAACTTACACTGAAGTGTATAAACATTCTTGCATCACATATTGTGTGATGTAACAAATCCATTAACTACATACAACACTCAATAGTAGAAAGACACCACCTAAATGCCATTCTGCTACTACTCCTTGAAATTCGAAACAAATCTAATCCTTTTTGGCACCGTATCCACATAATTTTGCGCATACAAATCAGGAAAAAACAATTGCAAGCAAGATAGACTTATATATAGTTAGCTCACATTAATGCATGTAAATATATATATTTTTATATATATATTTATATTATAATACAAAGTTAAATGCTAAAAGCAAAAAGCGCTTGCTTCATAATAAAATGCCCCTGAACTGTATATCATCTTTTATTTTTTTCTGAAAAATCACACACAGTTTGAATAATTTGCTGCCATCATCTCGCCGATAAAATCCACGGCAGTATACATTTTGAGTTTTATGCAAAGACGATCAACGATAAAAAAAAATCTTTCCACACGATGAACAAAGAAATACTGGATAACACTGCTCGGACTACACGCGACTTGAACACTGATCAGTGATGCTCTGATAACATGCATCTTCATACCGATGATACTAAAGAAGTTACAAGCCTTTCTTTTCTTTTTTTTTTCTCTTATATACCATAACCATCTTGCTGTGGTAACCGTAACGAATTATGTTTCCTTTTTCCATCTTTTCGATAGATTCAAAATCTGTTTTGCTCCATAAGAGAAGTGCTCTTGAAGTTCTTTTCAACAACCCTATGGAATAAACTCTTTCTTAAGTTTAAGTGTTCTTAACAACCCATGTTGCATTTAACAGCTGCATGTCCCCTACTCCAAGTTTCTTCTAACCTAGAATATCAAGTAACCATTTAATTCAATATCATGACCTCATTAATGCTGAGGTTGCGACCTCATTTCCCTTGAGGGTATGACCTCCAGACACTTATTAAAGGTGACCTCATCTACCTAACAGACAGAAACTCCAATACCAAAAGGTCATCATTTGATCTGATGACTTTATTCACCTAAAGGTCATGACATCTACTTTGGGATTATGACATCATCAACTTAAGGTCGTGACCTCATGAGCTTAAGGTCATGATCTCATTTACCCAAAGATTATACTTAATTTACCATAAGGTTGTGACTTCATTTACTACAAGGTCATGACCTCATCAAGTTCGAAGCCATGACATCATTTCCCAAAGGGTCATGAGCCATTCACCACATGTCATGACCTCTTATCTCACTCCCCTCAAGATTATGACCTCAGTGACCTTAGGGGCATGACCCCATTTGCCCTAAGGATGTGACCTCATTCTCACTACTGCCATATGCCCCTAACATGATTTTTCAAAATCATTTTCTATAAAGCTAGTGACATCCTAGTGACAAATGATAAAAATGCCAAATTGCATGTGATTTGCTATTAGAAATTAGATTCACCATTAATGTAAATCTTGAGACCCAAATAACAGTGGTCGGATTTTTACAACCAATTTTCTTTGGGCAGCGTAAGAAGCACTTCATGATATCCTAGTGATATTAATCTGTCTCAGTATATTACATTGCTTGTAGTTTCTATCTTTTCTTAGGATATCCTGCAGCCGTTAGTACAAGTACAACCAACAAACACTTCCACATTACCACATCCAACTGTCTCCTCCATCTTTCTCTCCATAAGTCAATAATTCTGAAGAATGTTTCATCATAACATGGAGTCATCAGTTCTTCTCTTCATCAGCCAGTTCTCACAGTAAATAAGATATTATTCATAGGATTCATCCATTAGTCTGTTCTTTCCTTCATCCATCCATTCTAACTATCAATGAAACAGCTATCATCTTGAAGATACACTCAACATCGCGTTTCCACCTTCCATTCCTCCGCCATCCTCTCCTTCCCTCCATCACATCACCGTTATGTCCATCATCTCGGTGTAGAGAGCAGGAAGCCCCTGGCAAAGGTCGGGCCAGCGTTGCGAGCAGCCCATCACAAAGTCCCGATGCATGCCCCCGATCCGTCGTAGCTCCTGCACTCGCCCATAGAGGGTCGCCATGAGGGGAGCTGCGGCTGAGGGGTGGTTGCCGTCGACCTGGACCTGAAGGGCTTCGACCAGCTGGTGCTGGAGCTCTGCTACTGCTTGGGGGTTGCTTAGACCCATGATATCTGGAGAGAAAGGCAACAAAAAACGTTACATAAACCCTCTGACTACTGAATTCTCATATTACAATAGACTTGGTACAATGCCATTCGGTTCCTGTAGCAAACGGGTAAGATAAATGTTTGTGGAATCCACATTTAACAAAGAAATAACTACCCTGCAACTTCTTAATCCGTTGAACCCTAAACCTGAGATATCTCGGGATAGGGCCTTTGAAAAATGTGTGTTATACTGAAATCAAATCGTGCTCAACGGGGTCAACTATTTTAAAAATGGCAGCCTGCATCCAAAACGTTTATGAAACCTTTGGTCTCATAAACTGGAACCAAGTTAGGAAGTTTGGCCAAAAAAAAAGTGGCAAAAAAGAATGCGAACAATGGAAACAATACAAACGACTGTATGCATTTTGCATCCTTTCCCCCCCTTTTTTTGTTTCCCTACGTATCACCTTAAAGCTCCCTTAGCATCACTATGCTCTTAGATTCTGGAAAAGTGTAACAGGATACGGGGGTGGGGTTGTGATATTTAAAACATACATTTGTCATGTATCAAGTTAGGTTTTCCCCAAAGTCATTTGTAATATTATCCAACATAAAATATTCCTGATAAACTGCCTGAAATCTGTTTCGACCTACTGTTAGGCATCTTATCTTTATGTCGTTGTATGAAACAACGCGTCTGGAACGCAAAATGGAAAATTATTGCAAATCTAATTTTTCAAACAATGATTCATAATTTCATGGGTAGCATGTAGACCTTGTTAATTGATATATGATCTTCTTGTGCCATGATCTTTGCTAAAATTCTTTTCCAATATGTCAAAAATGGATATTTTAATTTTTGCATGTTTGTATTTTGTGTTCCGGACACGCTCTTTTGCACGACAACATGGAGATAAAATGCCTTACAGGTCTTTTATTTGGTTATCCAACCTGTCTGGACACATCATGTGTGGGTATACTGTACCATTAGCCGCAAGTAGGGAAGATGCGTAAAGCGCAACCTCTGTTTCCAGTAGCCCGAGCTGATTGAACTCCTGCGCAAACTGATGCATCGCGTGGTAAAGGTCGCCTCCCAAGACATGGTAGAGTTGTTGCCATAGTAACGACCCTGTGCCCATGCCGTTGACACCGGACGATGGGGAGTGGTGCATGTCCATGGTGAGGGATGTCATCATGGGGCCCATTCCGTTGCTGGCGTGGGGGGTGGCAGGGATCATCAGTAGAGGGGCGATCCTCACTACCCACATCTCAAAGAAGCTGAGAGTTTGGTAAAAGAAAATTGGTTACTTCTTGCTCCAGTGTATGATTTTCATGAAAAACCTTTATTCATCTTTCAGTTAAAACCCTAAAACAGTTCTTGGACTATTGTAAGAGCTGAATTTCGCGAATCACTCACCTATCGCGAATTTAACAACACGTGAAAATATCCGCACATATTTGCTCTACCTCTCGGCATCATCGGCACATTGTTGCCACTGCCATGCAAGTGCAGCAGTCTGTGTGTAGCATTATTACTAGCAATAACACAGAGAGAAATTGTCACTCACACAAGTTAGCTCCGTACATGGTCACCCCCCAGGCCCCTGTAAGAAGTCCAATTCTGCTACCAAAAATGCGGAATCGGTGCCATTTTTCCAAAGCGTGCAGGCTTTAGTGGGGTGGTAAGAAAGAGAGTCACCGAAAACGCGCTATAAATTAAGAAATCAGGAGTTTTATGACAGCTTTCTTTTTTGTCCATCCCACCCTACGAGTGTGATGGTATTGGCAAAAAATAATCATAAAACAAATCCTCCGGATCTGCTGATACGGCTCTGCCGATACGGCTCTTTCATGTACAGATAAGTTTACTGCAAGTCCTGCTCTTGTGCTCGCAAAATTTACAACTCGCGAAAATGTCTATGAGCCTATGATTCGTGAAAATATCTTTACGCGAAAATATTGGCGTATACAGTATTTCTACCCCTTCTTCTCTGTTAGTATGTCTCTAGATATACACTTGCTCCTAAAATGTACCTTTTCCATTCTGTCACTAGTTTTCCAATTACGATTTACAGGTCATACATCCACATGAGAATTAGGTTCTCTACAAAAATTTTCAAAATCATCTAAAGCTTTATAAAGCAACAGATATTTCGGCAATTCACTTCATTTTGCATAATCAGTTAAATATTCTACATTTCCCCTTGCTAGTAGCAAAACTAACAAGTCGATCAATTTATCAAGTTATACATGTTCAAAATACCTAGTTGTCATACTGAAACTCAGTAGTGTTAAGTGGTCATTTTGTATTTCAACTAGCTTTCAGGAAGGTTTACACATCCTCCATCTCACCATGTCACTAGGTCATTTCAGTATGGTCATTCTGTCACCCACCTAGTTTTAGTAACATCAATTGATCATTCGGGATTTCACCCAGTTCGGGGTTCGACCATTTCTTCTCGTAGCTCACTTAGTTTTAAGCATGACTGTCTAGTCCTTGCAGAACTCACCATGATTTGCTCAGGATGGATGGGTCATTCCTCATTTCACAAGGCTTCTATAGAAAGAAAATCTCACTCTCACAAAGTTTCTGGTAAGACCATGTGATCACTATGTTACTCACCTAGCTTTTAGTAAGAGCAATTGGTCATCCTGAGTTAGATTCCTGAAACCCGGAATGGCTTTGGCAAATTCCACTTGACCACTGACTGCTTGGTCAAGAATATGGGCCAACTGGACCCACTGATTGCGACCCCTAGCATCCAAGTCCTCGCTAGGAAAGTGTGAGTTTTGATTTTCCTGTGGAGATAGAGAAGAGATACACTGAAGGTATCAATCTGTCTTGAAGGTCAAAGCATCTGGGAGGTCAATAACAGTAATGTCTTTGATTCTTCAACTTGATATTTTGGTCAGACACTAATGCACAGGATAGCAATGAATGATATCTCATGCATCTAAATCTCTAAAACCAATGAACAAAAATTTCCTGAAAAGAGTTATTCTCAATACTTTACAGGGAGAAAGAAAATGCAACAAAGTAAGAAACATACCCCTATCACCTAAAAAACAAGAAAACCAGCACAAGTGGAACTGTTGGACAATTACACCGTGTTAAGACGAAGCTCCATATTCTACACTGGATGCATTTCATCGTGTTACTGTATAAAGAGTACAGTCGGACTCCATCAACCAGACAACCAGATGCAATCTTGCAATGTTCTTATGAAATGTATGTACAGTGTATGCTGTTCCTTCACTTGATGCCATTTGAAAATACGACGCAAATCTTGCATCAGTTTTTAATACATTATCACTTCAGAATGGACATTAGAGAATTCTGAATCCAAATGCTAATGTAACCACAAGTTTTCTCCTCATTCCTATAAAAGAAAAAGTATTAGAGAAGGTATGGAGTTGAAACATTGTTGTCTGGTTCCAAACCAAAATGTACATTGCATGTTTTTTCCTGGCAGATCAATCCAAGAGGCCACAGTTTCAACAACGTCAATGCTTCTAATGGTGATGTAGTCAAGATTTGTTGTGGTTTCATTTGTGAATCCTAGTCCCTAGAACTATAGACTCCTTACCATCACTTTGAAATGCACATAAGAAAATCTCTGAAAAAAGAGATTGCAGATAGAATTAGATTTGTACCTGAGGAAATGTGAAACCCCTGAGAAAGGGAGCGTTGGATGGCGTATAGAGACACGTCATCCGGAAGGCGTATGATATTGTGTTGACCAACTCATACATCTCGGCCTGTTTGACGTGCAACGACGAGTCCGTCCCCATCGGTAACATGGAATGCGGAGGGGTCAGGTCAAAGGTGGACCCGTTGACAGGCATGGGCGGGAAGGGCTGAAGGATGTCGTCGGTGTCGTTGGGACCATATTCCGAGTCGGTACTCTTCTTCCTCATGGCCGTGGCCCCGCCCGGTGATAAGCCCCCAACGGGACCGTTCTTCTTCCCCCTCTGTGGAACCCTGCCATACCTAACTGCTGCTTTATACAAAAGAAAGAAAGAGAAATAGAGAGATAAATGAAATGGATTAAGGGGTTGAATACGGTTTAGTTCTGCAGAAAATGCATTTCAGAACAGGCACAAGTTGAAGTTAAATTCATCTGGAGCACACCCTCTTATTGAACTTTTGTTAACCTCAAGTGAAACAGTGATACCTCTTTGTTGTTATAAATGACAATAAAAGAATATATGATTATCATGATCTGATGGCGTTGATTCCGTCAGAAGAAATTCTGGTGTATTATGTCATTCTGTACCTCCTACACTACCAAGCATCAATGTCCTGAAAATTGAACATAGTTAATGCAGATCATGAGATGCAACTTATTCTGTCCTTCTCTCTTTCTCTCTGCCTGCATCCATCTGTGGTTCTATTATTCTCTCATCTCATTTTCATCCCATCCCTTCTCTCTTTCTATCTCTCTCTCCTTCCTTCCTTCCCTCCCTCTCTCTCTTTCTTCCATCCTACCTCCCTCCCTAAATTTCTCTCCCATCCACCCTCTCTCTCCTTCCCTCCCCTCTCTCCCTCCCTCCCACCCTCCATCCCCCCACTCTCCATGTCTCCCTCCATTCCTTTCTCCCTCTTTCCCTTACTCCATCTCTCCATCTCTCCCCCCTTCCCCCTACCTCCCTCCCTCCTCTCCTTGTTTCTTAATCCCGCTTCTTCTAGAATGATGAATTTCACAAATTCCGGAAGGTTGGATGTTCCTGGCATGAGGCCCCAAGTCCGTCAAAAAAGTACAACGCACTTTTTGAATATCCTGCCTCCTACATTCAACCTTGTGAACAAAAGCACCCTTCCTCTAGCATCAACAATATGGCATTAAAGGGGCTCAGACATCTCAAGGGCAGAAGGACTTATGTCACACGAAACTCAATTTGAAGGTTTAATGCAAGAAAGCACAGGGAACTGTGCTTCATCGAGGCTTTCAATTTTTTTTTCACGACTACTTAAGAAATCTTCTCTCACTTCTCTAACTCTAAATATTTGATAGAGAGTAAATTGTTCTTCACTGTTGAATTGTTTGGAGTTATGTTTGGAGTTCATGGTGGGAGTCCACTATTTCCTCCTTCTAACAACCAAAGTAGGTTTAGAGTTCAAATCTCACTGATGACCAATGCACCCCTCCTTGCCAAACTTCTTAATGGGATGTTCACTGCATGGCCCAAGGGAGACCCCACTGGCAAAATGTGAGTCACATCAGACTAACATGAGTTTAAAAATTCTTCAAAACTGCTTTTGCCCTTTCAAAATTTTCGAGCAACAAGCATACTCTGTTCCCCAAAGTTTTGACAGAATTTCCGCAACATGGTACAAGGGGAACCCCACTGCCAAAATCTGAGTCAGGGGGATCCAACATGAGTCGCAAAGTTGTCAATATGACGTGGTGAGAAAATGTTAATATCACAGAGGTGTGTCATTTCCCGTTATTTGCTGTGAAGGAGGTGTAAATCCGGCACAAGAGAGTTACGGCCGTATGAAATTTTCTGTTGACATGTTTTACACTACAATAGCTATTGATGACATCGTTTATGTGGAAAACAGATGTACATGTAATGTCTTGCTCAAGATTTGCACATTTTCTTAAGCCAAACTCAAGATATACAATGTAGGAGTGTTCTCCCCACAACAAATTTTGGATAAGGACAATGAAAACACATGTTCTTCGAGATACATGTAACAGAGAATATATGAAATTCTGTGTACAAATATATTGTGAGTTGTCCACAAATTACATCACCAATAGCTATGGTAGTGTCAAAACCAGAAAATTCATATCTATAGGCATTACTTTTTTATTCCGTGTCTGCATTTCGTTTAATTTTTTGAGGAACTGTTTTATCATTTCTTGACTTGAGGGTGCGGGGTTCATCTAAAGTGTAGAGGTGCAATGGTCTGACCACAGACGTACAATAAATTTACTAGATGAAAAGCAGCATATGTGGATATCATTACGCGAATGGCATTAGGCCTCGCCTCTTTTGGATCTTTTGAAGGGGCCCATAAGCACCCATTATTGCCATGATATCGATAACAATGTTGCATTAGTCATAACTTTGATTTAATGCGCATTGGTTTCTCATTTATTGTGCATTCACTGCGCATGGGGTAAGCTGATGCGTGTAATGTTTCATAACGCGTACAAACAAATGCTACTAGCTGGAAGCATCTTACAAAATGAATTATTCATCTTTGATCACGAATATTGATGGATGCTTAGGTCGGCCTTTCAATGGATCTGGACAAAATGGCAGAGCTTTAGGGGCCTGGGTCTGACGGTTAAATCACTGTAGACTGAATTCCCTTGTTTCACATAGTCTTAACCCGTTGAACACGAAACCTGAGATATCTTGGGCTAGGGTCTATGAAAAAAGCGTGTTATACTGAAATCAAATTGTACTCCACAGGTTAATAGAGGGACTACAGCAGGCAATGGAATACATGTTCTAGAACCCTTCCTTTAGGAATGCACAGAAAGGTGGAACAAGTGGTTGCTATGAAGCACATTTCAAAATCACTCTTCTTAAAAACTGCCATTTATTTCTGCATTTAATAATTATCACTCATGTTGATTTATTCAATACATGCTTGTAGACAAATTTCCTTTGTTTTTCACAAAAGAACTTTGCCTGTAAATGGTCAAAATAAATAATAAGAACAACTGTTTTTGCCTGTAATGGTCAAATAAAAGATAAGAACAACTGTTTCAATTTTGAGAATGCATAGATGATTCTTTTAGACACTTAGAAAATTCTGAACTGCAGTGGATTTTGAAGTGGATTATTTTTTCGATGGTTTTTGCCCCCGCCTCTTCACCCTCCTTCTCATACGTATGTAGCCCGGCATGAGTGACAAGCACCCCACTAGGGGAAGTGGCGTTGATTGGGACAGATTAGCATCCTGGGAAGCACCCCCACGTTTGACTTATGACACCTCCCCCGACAACCCCGTCAAACTGACAACTAGCGCGCTGACTAACCTGTTACTCAGAGAATCAACAAAGCTTGCTCAATTACACACACAACTCCCCGTCAGCACCCAGAAGGGCGTATGTACGGCACCCCAGGAGTGGCTCGTGATACCTCTTGGAGTTCAACACAGGATGTGGCTCATAGACCTCTATGACTTTCAACTTTGGAAGGTGTGAAAGGTTGCCCAAGTGATTTGAATCACTCAGAGTTATTAAGCTTTAATTGCCTCTAATAGAGGGTGGTCCGCACTGATTTAATACTGCTACTAATGAATGGTGGATAGCTTTGGGAAGAGCCATTAATAGGTCATCAGATAAAACCTTGGCAATACCCTATTCCACAAGTGTGAGGGTACTATCAAACAAAGTTTCAGAATGGTGCTTGCAGTCATCGATGTGTCTTTAAAATCAGCATTATTGGTCCACAGTGATTTACTACATATACTGTTCAACGGGAGTCTGGTTTGGACGCAGCTAGTCCAAGAGAGTCATTTGTCAAGGGCCTTGGTATTACAGTATCCTTTCAATAAGATTGGTGGAATAGCCAAACATGGTTCCAGAATGCTTTTACATATATCTCTGATTTGTCCTTTGAGTCAGTATCATTCAACCACTCTACATGTACACTGATTTCCTACTGCCAGTCTTGAACAGTAGAGTGGTTTGGCAGGGTCATTCATGGGTCTTTCATTAAGAATTTGCAAATGCCATATTCAAGAAGAGTGGGCACAGTCCAACAAAGTTCCAAAATGGCATGTGTTTGTGTCAAGTTAGTATCTAGTAAATATCATTAGTTCTTACACTGGTTTACTCCTGCTTATACTAAACAGTGTACTCGTTTGGTAAGACCATAAACCGGTCATTTGACAATATCCTATTACAGAAGTATGATGTAGAGTCCAACAAAGCTCCAGAATGTTGTCCGATATGTCACCAATGTCATCGATGTCTTTAAAATTTTGTATTATTGATCCACACTATCGAGTATAAAAAACTAACCGATGGTGAATCTGTTTGGGCTGAGACATGAATGAGTCATCCCACTGGTAATATCCCTTTTCAAGAAGAGTGCGGGATTTGTCCAACAAAGTTCCAAAATGGAATGCAATGTTTTTTCTTTATTTTACATGACTTTATCTTAGTCCCCTGTACTGTGTTTTTTCTTTCTTTTTTGGTTTTGCTTCTGAGTAAATGTACTGATTAGAAGAGCAAAACAGCAAAATATACATACTATTACACCAGCCCTTGTACAGAGTTATTTTAATCTTGAGCATAGCTAATGTGTCTTTTTCCAAATTGTTGAAATTCTGGTAATGGAAAGTTTGTATCATGCAGTTAATGGCCTGCTTATACCAGCTAACTACCGTTATTTAAACAATGTTTCAACTGAGCATGGCTGAAATTTCTTCTTGAAAAAGAAACAGGTACCCTTCTTGTTTATTTACAAGAAAAATGGTGTAGTCTGATCCCACAAAACTAAACATGTGACAGTTCATGCTACCAGTTCTAAATTTAGTGAACTAGAAGGAATTACTATGGATCAATAACAAACAAAAATAACTGAAATAATTTAACTCAACTGATTACAGACTAAATGCATTGGACCACCTAAACTAATAATAAAAAAAAAACAGAACAAAAGAAAATTATTTCAAAAGAAAATTGAACTAAAAAGGTAAGAAGGGGGAAAGGTTTCTCACATGTCTTACCGTCTCTGGACATTCCTACCGCTAGACACTTCTTGTAACGACAGTGTTGACATCTGTTGCGATTCATCCTCCCTATCGTACAGTGACCGTTGCCATGCCGACATGTGTACTCCTTCTCTCTTTTGCTACTCCTTCTAAAGAAACCCTGTTTCACACAGAGAAGGGATGACAAAGATACATGTACCAATTTTCTTAAAAGAGTATATTAGACCGTTTAATTATGTCCCACAGGAAAAAGTTAATAAATTTCAGCTGGAGCTGCAGTATAAAATTTATTGTGAGGGCCTAGACTGACAAGGGCATATTTGTTCACAGACCCCTTTTACATAATCCCTCTAACCACATCACCAACCTATCCTGGAAATGGCCCCTGCAACAAACCCTGAGAGATTGGCAAAAAGCATCCATCAGTGATCCCAAACCATACCCCCACCAGCACCCACAAAAACCCCAGCAAGTTCTCAAATGGCCCCAACAGAGTCTTTCCAGTGATCCTGGAAGGCCAAGAGAAGAAACAACCGATCCCTCACAGGTTCCCCCCCCCCCCAAGCTTTCATTCCAAAAGCCTTCATGCAGATGGGTTACAGAACTCACCTTGCACCCTTCACAGGCTAAGACTCCGTAATGGAACCCTGAAGACTTGTCTCCGCAGACCTGACAACAAGAGTTGGGCGGAGGTGATTGCATGTGACCTTGGGTGGAGGTGGGTTTCTGGACGGGCTGGTGTGAGGTACTGGTTGCGGCCATTGCGGTGGGCGTGTGGCTTGGAGTATCATCTGCAGAAAGACACACAGAAGGAGAGCATGGTTACATGGTAGGCTTACAACAGTGAAGCTGTGATACCCCCAAATATGCTGGTGACTGCATAGTAAGGAAGTCACTTTCTTTTTCTTGGCAAGGGAACCAACAAGGGCAATAAAGATATCTGTGAAAACCTATAACCCCTTGATTACTGACTTCATGCAGGTGCCAACCAGTTCCAGAAACCAAAGGGTTAATCATGTCCAAGTATACTTTCATCCTGCAAAGAAAAAGCACCACCCTCTGCAATATGATAAAGTGTTACTCAATTTATACCAATGGTGAAGAAATTCCTGCTAAGAAGCCCATGATCATGAATATTCATGATCAAGATGAATCTGCCAAAAACAAGTTCAAAGGTTATCCTGAGATGAAGAATATAACAGAATTGCGAGGAAATGGAATGAAAAGCAAATAAACGTATAGGCAGAGGTAAAAATAAAAACGTCAATGAGCTCCATAACTTAACTATACTTCTTAGGCCGCTTATCAAATGTCTCGTCCCGTGTCTTTGATCATCTTCTCCGTGACCGTTCTTTTACATCGGCTTTCTACGGAGAAACCGGAGGGGAAAAGACGCTGAGTGGAAAAGACACAAAAGGCTGCATTCCATATTGGCTCTGACTTTTGATAAGGTGCCTTAGAACATCTTCAAATCATCCTTTAATCAAATTATCATCTTTGCTGCTCCAACAAGAATAATTCCATAAAGAAATTTAAGTAAATGTATGATTGATCATTTCAACTATTCTTTACTTTGATTAGAGTAAGAGATTCTAACTATATCAGTAAGAACACCCTTCAGTCAATGATAAGAATCCTGGAATTTTGGAAACTGTCCAAAAAACGTGGCACGGACAATAACTGTGCCCCAAAACTCTCTCCACCCCGCCCCTTCTCTAAACACAACAACACCACCAAGACCCTTTGGACATACTTCTTTGAGGTCCCCCTCTTTGATCATGACCTTGTCAAAGTTTGAGGACCTTTGCTCGGCGATTGCCGCCCAAGACTCCAGGAATTGCCAGCGACCTTTTGACCTCGGTGTCCTTATTTGGGGGTCTGTGGTCAGCTATGTTGACAGACCCGGCATAGAATCAGGTAAGATGTATGCCAACACTGACCAGCACATACCACATCTACAATCACAATTATATTACGCCATAGAAGGAAAGGAGAAAGAAAACGGGAGGGAGAAAAGGGAAGGAAGAAAAAAGAGAAGGGCTACTCATAGTGGCTTCATATCTCCTTGAGATACGTATATTTATTGTACACTATGTCCAGAGAACACCATAATCTGGAATATTTACCCAACAAATTGGCAAAGCCAAACGATGTTCAAGCAAATCATCAGTGGAAAAATAAACTTTCAATAAAGTCACCTACCAACAAATGGTTCTATGCAGTAGGGTAGAGTTACATGCAATTTTAATGTAGAACTTAACAAGGCATCAATACAAAGTTCTGACCTAAGTGGCAAATATTACCAGCAAATATCCTGCAAGATATCACTATTTATTGTACAGCTGTTTGTTGGTGATAGTTTTTCCAACCATAAAATAGTATATCCTTTTCCAAACTTATCACTACCATGAACAGAGTAACTAATTCCTGATAAAAGCACAATTTACTAAGCCTCTACTCTCTATTAACCTTCTTCTTCTCTTTTTTGATGGGGGGGGGGGGGGATCTCCAATTCCCCCCCTCCCCTATTTCTTCTTGTACCAATATACTGTCTGTGCAGGGGACCATAGTTGCAGATGTTGCAGGAGCCAGAGGGGGGATAGAGGGGGATAGAGATGATTATTCCTTACTGAGTTTCTGTCTTCAAATTTGGAATTTCCAGCAAATTGCAAAATTGATAAATCAATTTCGTATTGTCCCAGTGGCAGATTCAGGGGGGTGGTGGGGGGGGGGGGGGGGGGGGGGGGGTGCGTACCTGTAATTATTTTTTCTAAGTGCCAAAGGAGCGGCTGTTACACTTAAAGGAAATCACCATCATCTTATCACTGCCTTTAAATACTAAAAAAGCGTGCGCTCCTCTGCCCCGCGCCCCTCTAATTTCAAATCATGGATCCGCTAAGAATCCTGCATGATTCAAATAATCCCTGCCTTATTAGTAGGGGGGAGGAATTCCCCATCCCACCCATGAAAAATAATGCTTTGCATGTCCATTTCTACCTCTTAAATATATAGCTGGTTGACTGGCTGTAGCTAATTGCTTATATTTCTGTCCTTCAACATATGTACCGTACATAATCTCTGCGTCTCTTTCTCTCTTCCTATCTCTGTGCCCGTGTCTATGTCTGTCTGTCTGTCTGTCTGTATGTCTGTATGTCTGTCTGTCCATCTGTCTGTGTCTGCCTACATCTGCCTGTATATAAGTCTGTCGCTGGCATTGTATGCATCCATCTGTCTGTCCCTCTTTTCCTATCTCTATGCCTGCCTTTATGTCTGTCTGTCTGTCCATCTGTGTCTGACCAAATCTGCCTGTATTCATGTCCGTCTCTGGCCTTCTATGTGTCTGTCTGTCTGTCTGTCTGTCTGTCTGTCTATCAGTCCATCTGTGTCTGACCAAATCTGCCTGTATTCATGTCTGTCTCTGGCCTTCTATGTGTCTGTCTGTCTGTCTGTCTGTCTGTCTGTCTGTCTGTCTATCTGTCCATCTGTGTCTGACCAAATCTGCCTGTATTCATGTCTGTCTCCGGCCTTCTATGTGTCTGCCTGTCTGTCCATCTGTCTGTGTCTGTCTATATCTACCTGTATTATGTCTATCTCTGGCTTTGTATGCATCTGTCAGTCTGTCTCTCTTTCTCTCTCCACGTAACACACGTAATCATTCACCAAAAACAAACTCTGAAGAAGTCTGATTGAAATCCATTTTCTGGAGTGGCAAAAACCTTCACAGTAATGCAGGTGCACATAACACAATTTATTCTATAAAACACAAAAAACAAACTCTCTTTGAGGTGGCAAAATTCGAGTTGAACTTACAGAGAACAGGCGTGCTATGTCCAGCTATGTCCATCGCTGGTCAGCCCAGCATGGGAGGCATTGGTCATCACACGTGAGACTGACCAGCGGCTGTCTCGGTCTCGGCTGGAGAAATCTTGAACTTGTTCCAATAGCCGAAGTCTGGGTATGAGTGTGTGAGATGTGTGAATGTGTGTGTATATACTGACCACCGCACTGACCACTAGGATGGACATTGCTGTGTGTCGGTGTGTGTAGGGGTGGGTTCCATTTGCTTGGACTAGACTGTGTCTCATTGCAATGTCAAAGACACGAATGCCACTGTGGAGGCTAGTCTACCTAAGCAGGCCCCAGTATGGTCACAGTAGGCAGTTTTCCACCTCTGAAGGCCAAATATGCATCCAGAATATGCCTTAACATCTGTCTCTCTCTCTCCAAACTTTCTGCATATGTGAATATATCAACTGCAGAATATTGCATTCAACTTAACCTGTTTTTGACACTGAATTCCACCATTCCCACAGCCCAAGCAAAAGAATCATCGGGTTTTTACAAATAGTACTTGAATACCTTATAAATTCAGCCCAAGCCTACCAAGCCTATTCTCCCCTAAAAAAAAAAAACAATGAAAGAGTAGCTTAAAAGCAGTAAAAAATTTGTCTGTTCTTCTTATCAATGTGCATCAGTACTCAAGATATATACAAACTGTTGATTTTTATTACCTTTTACTTCTTTTTATTACAAAACTATGTGTCTGTAATGACTAATCATGTACAATATCAAAAGCAGTTCAATGCAAAAGCAGCAGTCCCAACAGATATTTGAAACAGGTGAAAAAGAAAACTTGATTAAAAATAATCCCATCAGCAAAATGACCAATAAAAAATGTAGACTGTTGAATAATCAACTTGTTGAAAACCTCCATCAGTACTGCTTCTTTGATTTGCATATCAACCCGCAACCCATCGCCATTTAAGCATTAACGGGTCTGCGAATCCAGACTACTCACAGTCACAGCCAAGGCTATGTGAAATCAAACAGAGATATATTGGACATTTGTGTTAGACTGGACATTGATGCATGCAGCCATACACAATACACAGTACACACCTTCAAATCTACCTATATATACAAATGTATATGTATACACACATGCACTAGGTCTTGGCAAATGTCCATTCTTTTCGCTCCGGCCAGGTCAAGGCTATTCGGAGATTATTTTCATGCTATTTTTTCTCTCTCTTGCTCTCTTTCAATCTTTTTGTTTATCCTTCTAAATCCCCAGGGAGGGTTTCTTTACACATAATCCAAAAAACCTGCTTGGACATCGTAAATTGCGGTCAGCGATTGTTCATGACACTCAGTTCTTGGACTTCCTACTTTCGTAAGTCATGTCCAGTTTGGAGGGGAGTGGAAAATGTGATGGTCAAGGGGGAGGATGGGGTAGCCAAGCACCCCCCTCGGAGAGATCCAGTCTTGGACAGTGTGATGGCTTGGGGAGGAGGGTAGGGGGTATCCAAGCACCCCCCTCCCTATTGATGATGTGATGGACATTTGACTGAGTTTGGGGCAAAAAGTGCTTTTGAACAGTTTCAGGTAGTTCCTGAAAAACCATCATGTTATTTTTTCCTACCTCTTTGCCAGTCCCCCCCCCCTGCCCCCCCCCAAAAAACACTTAAAATATCTGATCCACCAGTATTGCTACTACCACCACCTAATTTCAAGTATCAAGTATAATTACCTACTGTTGCTGCAAAAGTGGATGCTATTTTTACTGCCCTGAATGCTTCATACTTCATACTCTTGTTAATTTTGTTAACTTTTAGGTATTCTAAATTTCTCTTGTATTGTGAATTAATATAATGTAATTTTTATTTAAGGTAGTGTAATTCTAGTGCAGGAACTTTTAGGTTATGTTACTTAAGGTAATGTAAAGTAATTTAAGGTTATAAACATTTAACATACTTCTTATTAATCTAAATGTGTACAGCGCAGTGAAATATTTCAAGTAATGTGCTATAAAAATGTACGCATCATCATCATTATCAAGTGTAAATACATGTCTGTGATGTGTGCAAGAAATCACTGAACAATGCCTTTGCAAAACTTTTGAGCAATAAAACACAATTTGTCTCCTGTTTCAATCCACTGCTACTTCTCTTCAATACAATTCTCATATTGGCCCCTCCAGTACCTAACCCATTAACTTTACCCCGTATCATTCTCCTCCCCCGTCCCTTATAAACTCCTTCACTTCCCCCACCCCTCCAAATACCTCTTTCCTTATGTTAGCTTCTATCATCTTGACCACGCCCATCTCAGCCCATCGCCGTCACAGTCAATCGTGAACATTTCATTCTCAGTTTAGCAGACTGCTCTTATCAGCACCAACATCAAACTGGATATGAGATAACTTCTCCCATCCCCTTCCATCCCTTCTTCCAACCTTCCTTCATTTCTTCCTTCTGTTCTACTTTCTCCATCTTCACCATCTTCAATTTTTCATCTTTTTTCTCATCATCAATCTTGTTCATGGTATTCTTGGATCATGATCATGCATTCAGCAGAAAGAATTAATGACATCAAGCTATGATCACTTCTCTCATTTCTTCTCTCCACTCCCTTTTCTCCTTATCACTCCATCTTCTTCCTTTTTTGTGTTCATTTTCAAATTTATAGCAAGTAAACCCCTTTGTTTTATAGTCTCAGTATTAAATCTCTTCTGATCAAAGACAGCAAGTTCTGTTCCCTCTCCCTTAAAAGACAAGCATGCCATGGTTAACTCTTTATGAGCCAAGCAAATGATTTCCCTATGCCATATCGTGCTTCTCGCAAGAGTGATTTACAATTAGCATTAGGAGTATTACAGTTTGACCATACAATATGAATCTAAACAGGGTGTCCAAAGTGCTGTCCTGCATCTAATCAAGCCGAGAAATCAGTTAATTTTGCATCTTTTTTGTGTTGAATAGAGCAGTTATTCTGCTAATAAGTGTGCATTGTTCTGTGCCAATCGGCATGTGTGGCAAAGGCCCAAACATGCCGTCTGGCTAAGAAAGCAATCAAAGTATTAAAGCTAATTACATCCTAAGACAGCTTTTCCTATCTGGACATTCCTCTCTTCATTTTCCTCCACCCCCCCCCAATCTTCCCTCCTCCCTCCTATCCATTCCCCAACCCATACCAAGATCTCCTCAACCCTCTTCTCTCTTCCTCCACTCACCCCTCCCTTCATCATTCCTCTCATGATTCCTCCTTTATCATCCCTCCCTTGCCCCCCTTCATCATCCCTCTCTTGCCCCCCCCCCTCTCCCATTCATCATCCCCTCATTATTCCTCCTTCATCTCCCCCTACCAACCCCTCCACTGGTCAGCATCAATCTCCACCATTTTACTGTCAGTTTAACAGACTTCCAGCATCATCACCATCATCATCATTGCCCTGGCCAAGTCCAAGGCGTCTGCCTTCCCCACTGAAGGTCTTCTTTGTTAGAAGGGGCACTAAAATATTGCCCACTTTATCCCCAGTTTATTTACCCTCCATCAACAAGAGAAAAAAAATTCCAGAGCCTCTTGGATCTTAAAAGAAATGTCCAGAGAGTGATTTCTGGTCAGTAAACTTGGGTTTACGGCTACCAAAACAAAGAGCCATTCTTTTCATCCATTTGTCTTCAACTTTCTTCTTATTTCATCTGACATGGATACTCCTTTGTTTTCAAGCTTCATTATAATCTCAGAAATAATGACGTTTTCATTATGCACTCTGAAATTTTGTGGTGATAAGAAGCAGAAACCTTTACTTTCCCTTTATTTTTGTAATTAGTTATATATGAGAGAGAAAGAGAGAAAGATAGAGAGGTAGAGAGAAAAAGAGAAAGAGATAGAGAAAGATAGATAGAGAGAGAGAGAGAGAGAGAGAGAGAGAGAGAGAAAGAGAGAGAGAGAGACATATTGATTCCTCATTTAAACATTTATAATTCAAATCTAATGAAACTCCTGGATGGAATCAAATATTTTATTTATTTCGAAAAAATTAATATTTCAAGAAAATGTTTTATTCATTAAAAAATAAATATATATTTGAAGAAAAACAAACAATAAAGTAAACAAACGAACTACTGGGAAATTCCTGTAGATGCACCAAGGTGAAACCACTGAATATCATCCTGACAGAAAAGAGTAGGCCAAAAAGGTTCTGAAGAATTTTGCCCACCCCCGCCTTTAACTGATGTTATTCCTCACTGATCCATGTCTAAATCAAACAACGTCACAGGTCTAAAGCACAGATAAATCTAGGCCTTTTGAAATGAAAAACACGAATGAATGAATGAATAAATAAAATGGAATAGACTAAAATGAACAGATTGATAAACCAAGCGAATATACAAAAAAAAAAACACAGATAAACAAACTAAATGAACAAATAAATAAATACACAATGATTAAATACACAAACAAATGCATAAATAAATACTGATGAAATAAATAAACAAATAAATAAATATGTAAACAGATAAATGAATAAATAATGCACCATTTATCATGATAAGAAAGCAAAGGCAGAGCTTTTCATTCATTAGGATTTTCTACCTAGAACATACGGTACATGATACTTTTTATAGGTTTCTTCTCGTCTCTTCAACTGGTCAAGAAGTATGCTATCGGAATGTTTTATGACATCATCACACATTCTATTTGCCAAAAAGAAGCCGGTCGACTTGTGACCCCGTTCCACATGACCATCACATTCAACCCACTTCTGAACTCCTTTTTTATCTCTTGACCGCAACGTTATTTACATCATTTGTCTCAAGTGACCATTGGTCATCTCTGTAGCCTTGAGATGGTCAACCTCAAGAATGTTTATGCTCCACGTAATAAACCTTGGACCTCTGAACTCCTCTGGCCACAGCAAGGACATGGGGTGGACAGTCATGTTGCATGGACATGTGTTCACATTAAGTATTAAAATGATTGTGTAGGTGTAAACTTAGATTACAAAAATGGAGAGGAAAAGCATATGCTTAGACATTACCTGCTAAGAGCTGCATTCACATTGTAGATTTTTCTCAGAAAAATGGACAAGACAGTTGCCTGCTTTGACAATAAATCATATAATGTTCATAATGGAGCATTTAACATGAAGACAATGGCATTGCAGTATGCATTGTCATGTGATTGTACATGCATAATACCTGACAGAGGTTACGTTCATATGTGGTTTAAAGAATGATCACAAAGAAGAGTTAAGAATGAAAGTGAGAAAAGTGACAGATGGGCTGGACAAAAGTAAAGAAAAGAAAAGACAAAAAAAGACAAAAAAGACAAGAAAAAGGGGAATAGAAGAGGGCAAAGGAGAAGGATGAGAGAAAGAGTAAAGATTTCTTTTTCTTTTCTTCTTTTTTGTAAGTGAGATTAAGGACAGTGACTGAAGTTTAAACCTCTAAGTTGAGGATGACCAATAACAAACATGTTGAACTTCTGAACCTTCATGTAAACATGTTTATCAGAAAGTGCAAGAAGGACATTTGTGTTTTAACAGTCATCAAAATAACAGACTTTACTCAACATTCCTTTAACTTTAGAATCTTTTATTGATCCTTCAGAAAAAAGAAAAAAAGGGGGAAAAAATGTAGGCACCACTTCTTCAAAGTTTGTTTTGAGTTGAGTTAATCATGAAGGTGTGTAAACTTTGCGAACTTCTGACCCCCATGCAATATCCAACCCCTTGAAAAATAAAGGAAAGGGGCACCTCAGTCGGCAATGAAGCCCCCTATTTACATTAGTGACTCACTCATTCAATAAGCAGAAAGAAAAAAAAAAAAACTCTAGGAGTGTTTTGAGTTTGAAAAAAAAAACTTATGGGGGGCACAATTGTCTTATGTGTACTTTATATGCCTCATTGCTTTTTTTTACGGGAGGCACAAATTGGGTGCCCCCACAACTTTCCGACTTTCGTTTGGCATAAATCAGAAATACAAAGAAGTATGTGGGAGGAAGTGACATTATGGAAAGCCCCACTAATTTCAAAAGGGTCAAAGAGGAAACATGTCCACCACCCCCTTTCAAAAACAACAACCAAAAATACCATCAATTTTCAGCCAGATCAATGGAAAATGGAAAAAAAACCCTCTATCAACAAGTGCAGTAGAATGTCCTTTTATGTTTTCCTTCTTTATCTTCAAAGTCTGACACATTTTTAAAAAGGGGGGTAAGGTGTGTGCCCCCCCCCCCCCCCCCCGAAAAAAATCAACAAGCAACTATTTTTCTTCAGTCAGAATGAATGAAAAATAAGAGGAAGTACTGGTATACTTATCACCAACAGGTGATCCATCTTGTCTCACAGTTTACACCAAGTTTGCTTTTATTGACTTGAACCTTCAAAAGTCCTTCAACTTCTCAACCCCACATCTAAACAACACAGAAAATTTGGAATACAAAGACTCACATTCAGGAGGTGTCTTAAATAACTTTAGAAAGTCGAGTCATTTCTAAAGAAGAATATAAAATACCACAAAATACTTCATTTCACTCAACAATGAGGCAATTTTCAATAATCTAACATTAATCAATGTTCATTATCTCTGCTGAGAGCCAAAGTGCAGGTATTAGGCCGAACTCTACATCAAATTATATGAATTAATGTCCATACCCATGGATAAATCTAAAACTAGAAGTTTACTGCGTACATTAAAGAAAAAAAGAGGCATAAAATACGGAGAAAAGAGAGGAAAGGGTAAATAAGAGAATAAAATATTCATTGAACTACAAAACTTTCCTGTGCAGTTGGAATCAAACAAGTATCATTTCATTGACATAAAATGGCCAATGCAACAGCTTTCTTGTGGTAGGTTATCAGTATATTCAGACATTAACAAGAGTTGGGGTTTTTTTTTTTTGGGGGGGGGCAACTGGTCAAGAAATAATGAATGCAAACCTTGGACTTGTCATCTCAGCCTGCTGACCACAAACTTGACTCTGAAAGTGGACATAAGATATGAACAATGTCCACTAAATCATTTAAGGCCACTCCCCCCCCCAACCATCTCTCTCTCTCTCTCTCTCTCTCTCTCTCTCTCTCTCTCTCTCTCCCTATTCTTTTTTTAAAGTTTGTCTCCTCTCTATCAATCAAATATTAGACTAATGCACTGGTTGTACACACGGTAATGAACAATTCAATCTGAAAAATAGATCACAGAATATTATTCTACATTGACTATTCATAGCCCCGCTCATACTTCCCTACATCACCACTTGAAAGGAGTACACTTGTGCTTTATCCTACAAAATCAAAATCACATGATATAATAGTGCTTCCCCAAACGCAATGAAGAACAAACATAAGACAACCCCCCCCCCCTCCCCCTCCCCCGAATGAGAAATATTATATTATACCGGTAAATGAGAAAAAGAATACAGATAGAGCAGCTAAAAAAGAACACAACATAGGAAGAAATATATCAAAGCCAAAAAGAAAAAAAAAGGGAGGGGGGAAGAGGAGGAGAGACTGAGCTAAAATTTCCAACATATTCAACAATCATAGGCCTATTCATAATGCATAATAAAAATACAAAGATCCTCACTCCACTAAAAGAGCAATAATTCTCATGAAAGAACTTTATAGAACTGTTTGAACTGAATATAGAATAGCTATTTGTGCAAGGTATCTTAAAGCACTAATCATTGTCTGTGTAAATGCAACTCTGGTTGTGACGCATCATGTTTTTCTTGTTTTAACTCTATTATTCACATATTTGTTAGTTTTGCAATCAACAATGCCATCATTCATAAATGCCTCCCTTTGTAGAGTCTCGGAGCCTAGCCTAGCCATGAAACCAGTCAAATTAGACCAGCACTGATTGAAAAGCTTACCCCCTTTTCATATGACACCGGACCTCCAGGGAACGAAAAATGGGCGTGGCCAGCCGGACTCAAAGGACCACAGTCACTGCCGCCTCCATCCTGTCCAAATATGCCGTTGCCACGGCGATCAGCAATTTTATATTGGGAGGGATGATGTTTGCAGGTGACAGGAATTGGGTCATTCTATTCTGATATTTCTTTCATTGACTGGGTATATCCATAACTCAGTTGTGCGTGCAGTCAGCGTAGTCGCTCCAATTTGGCTGTGCAGACCCGAGTTGGTCATTCTCTATAATTTTCGACTGCATGCCATAAAGCTTTTTTTTTGGTTGTTTGGACAATCTGGTTCCGATGAGACAGTGAGGTATACACTGTAATGCCCAATTCAATCTGATTCACATTCTAATTACACTGAATTGTCAAATGTGGACGTTGTCACAGAGTCTTCATATTTGGTGTGCCCTGTGCTACCCCCCTTTTTTTTTTGGGGGGGGTCTATTTTGTTACCCTTTAGCTCTTCCCTCTCCTTTCTTGCCCCCCTTCCATCTAAAGAATCCCTACTACATAATAATAATAATAATAATAATAATTCTGTATTTATACCATGCACAAATCTGCCAAAGGCACCTTAGGTGCACAAAATTATTCAACAAGAACAATGGTTAGAGTAATCAAGGACAGTATTACAAATTAAAGCTACTACATATAAAGAAGGGAATTAATCAGATGAAAATAACTCTTCTCAGCTACCCCTCCTTTAGACAAATGTTTCAGAATTCTTCTTTCAAATTCAGAAAGTATATGATTACTCACGAGTCCCCCCCCCCCCCACCCCACCCCAACCCTTCTAATTTTCCCTCATCTACAGCAGAAGTCTACAAAATATAGAACAGTGAAATAAGCGAAATACTGACATACTGGGAAAGCTTTTGTCTCTGGTCACACAATGATGTAGCCCAGACCCCTCCCTGCCCCTGCTGTGTGCCCCCCCCTTCTCCATCCCAATCAAAGCCCTACAACACACCAGACTTTATGACCTCTTGACCCCCACCCCAAACAAACTTCTCCAACAATATACTTAGGAAAGGTAAGGTCAAGGCTAACTAAAAATTGAGAAGAAAAAAAAAAGCTCAAGAAAGGCAATCAATAGCTTGCATTCCTTTCGATCTACTCAGCAACATAATTGTCTTCTTAAAGGTATAGTCTTAGGTTCAGGTGGAAAGTGAAATTCACCAGAAATGGCATCCAATTTACCCTAAATTTTAATTCTTTAGGAGCCACGCAAAGGATTTCCCTGCACCACAATGTATTCATCATGCAAGAGATTTAACACAGGCTTTAAGATTATCAAGGTGTTTCAAGCTAAGTGTAAAATAAATCTATACAGGGTCTGAAAAGGTTCTCATGCAACTATCACAGTGAGCAGAATTAGCAGATTAGCCGTTTTGTAGCCATTTTTCTGCTCTTTTATAGCCGTTTTGTAGCCGTTTCGTATCCCTTTTGAAAACGGCTACAAAACGGCTACGAAACTGCACTTTGCAAATTTGGTTCACTGTGATACTGAAGTCCAGAATTGGGTAATTTTGCAAAGCTTTTGCGTTGAACAGAGCAATCCTTCCACAAAAACTGTTTTGTGCCGATTGGCACACGTGGCAAACAAGCGACTGTCAATCAGCATTCTTCCTACATGAAAGGTTAACCAACAATAATATCAATAACAGAAAATGTAGCAAGGAGTGTGAGCAAAGAAAGAATTAATGCGGCAACAACACTGAGAATTCTAGTCCAGAACAAAAAGGATGACTCCTTTCTTTCTTTGCTGATATTTTCTTTGTTTCTGTCTTTTCTGTCTCTTTCGCTTTCTTTGAAATCTAGTTCCAACCATCAGATTGCAAGACAACCTTTAAGCTCAGAAATCGTTTGAGATATCATCAATCAAGCTACAAAAAAGAATGGCCTGATGCGTAATTGTGGTTTTGTTGGTACCACACTGCATAATTTGGGATAAAAACGGCATATCGTCTGTTCAGAGCCAAAAGAGCGCGAACTCATATCATACAATACAGACTTAATGGCCTTCTGGCTCTAAAACATATGGTATCTGAGACTTTCCATGTAATCTCAAGGAAGAATTATTCATGCTGCAACTCATATTCTTGGTATATTACATCCAAAAAGCTGAGTTCACAGAGACATTTCAATATCAAATGCATTTGCTACTTGAAAACTTTTTTGTTGTTGTTGAAAACTTTTCACTTTGTTGGGGGAAATATACAACTCAGTACCAATGAAATAACAAATGTTGTCTGTTAACCCATTGAGCACAATTTGATTTCAGTATAATACACATTTTCCATATACCCAAGTCATCTTGGGCTTTATGTACAATGGGTAAAGAGACAGAAGGGCATCAAATTTATGTTAATCATTGGAAATAGTGACCTTCCTGCTTTTTGAACAAGATGAATGCAGGTTTACATATCAATCAGGTTCATGAAATAAATCACAAGAAACTTTGGAAAGGACCTGCTACTCCCCCCCCTCCATAGTTAGTACATTTGAGAGATAAAAACAAAAACTTGTGTTTTACAGATGGTACAAATAACCCGTTGACTGCTGATTTCTGAAATTCTCATAGACTTAATACATGGATCACCCGGTTCCAGTAGGTTTAAGGGATAGGAATAAATTTAAAAATGTGAACAAACTATTGAAAAGTAATCCAACTTTGTCCCTTAACAAGTGGTATACTAAAAAAAGAAAGATGGGAAGATCATAACCAGAAAAATTTACAGAGTAAAACAGGGGGAAAACCCCAGATGGGGTACATTCATGAGGAGAGCACAGGAAGCACAATAAAAATCATTACAGGACGGAAAACGAAATATCCACTTCCCTTTCTCAGTTGTGAAGATGAGGAGATGCCAAAAACCAGACGAAAGATATCAACAAAACTACGAAAAAATGACATCATACATTCTTGCAGCCATGAAATGGCGTGTACATATCTACTTTGGTAATTAAGACTTGTAGGAGGGAGGCATTTCTTACCCGTTTCGGTGAAATCGATGTGATTTGTTTAAAACTTCCCGTCTAGACCCAGTTTATTACCGGCTCAGGATGGGGGAAAGGATTTCCCAGAGTTTTCTTTGGAGGATGACTCAAAACCAGTTAGCCGCGTCTTATTAGAAACTATGACAGGTCGTTGAGTCGTTGGGGGATGGAAAGATGGGGTGGGGTGGTGATCATACCCCCCTAATTACCTACCGGTAGTCTTAACAAGAAAAAAGAAAATGGAGGATGGAGACTGCAGACTGCACTTGTGGGTCCAAATCCTGGTATGAAACTATGACCAAGACCCAACTTCTGAAACATTTCGAGGGTTTAGTGCAACAAAGGGCTATCTTCATTTTTGTTCAAAATGAGATTTCAAAATCAGAATGATCCAGTAGAGACCAAGAACCCATCGGTAATAATGGTTTCTACAGCAAACTTTACTGCAGCTGGGTATCACCCCAAATAGATATGGCTGTCTGCTTTAAACTGCAGTGTGTCAGTGCAACAAATCTTCACAAGATTTATCAAAATTTCCAAAAATGCAGAAAGTCCTTTGTTGCACTGAACCCTTGAGTCACTGCCAACTACTGGTATGACACTGAACCCATAAAACAACAACAGCAACTTGGGTTAGAGTCTATGGAGATTGTATGTATACTGAAATCACATTGTGCTCAACATGTTAAAAAGTGCAATTCTTTTTAGATGAGAGGCTGAGTAGTCATCATGAATGAATATCAAAATATCAAAGTAAAAATTGTAGGGGTTTAGAGCCTCCTGATCAGAGGATATTCTACACCGTACCAAGAGGTATTGTGGTCTCAAGGAAAGTCATGGGACTGGCTTGACCTGTTGGAGTCCCACTAATGTTCTTTAGGAAGACATTCGCCAAACATGGTTTGCTGTCTTGTTTTTTTTTTCTTTAGTGTGATTTGGGTAGATAGCTTTCACTGGCATTTAAGGTAAACCCACTTACTACAGGAACAGAGTGATCCCTGCATTTGTTATGGAAATAGAACATGCAGTAGTCATCAGGCTAAGTGGGCTCTGAATGTGTTCAATGGCCATAGAAATCTGTCAATTTCACAGCAAGAACACAGGGAGAGGACCCCACACTGACGGGCCACACTGGACTCTATGCTCTAACACAGCACTTCTCAACAGTGGCGTAGCTAGGATTTCATTTTAGGAGGGGCGGTAGTGAGCACGCGAAGCGCGCTCCCTAGGGAGGGAGAGTGCAGGGAGGGGGGAGGAAGCTCTGATGTTTCTTTGAATTGTCCCTGGTCTGCTCCCGCTCTTCTTACGTTCTCTTACCTTTTTCTTTTCTTGCTCACCTTGAGACCCCAAAATCTAATCAGATCATTGTCCCTCCCATATATGCATACAGGAGCCAAGTTTGAAGTTGATCCGTCTAACGGTTCTTAGGTTATCGCAAGAACGAAAACGGGACGGACGGACAGAAGACCCGAAAAACATAATGCCTCCAGCACCCACCGACGGTGGGCGGAGGCATAAAAAGTTAGCCTTGCAACAACCCTGCTGGTTTTGGAAACATCATTGTTTTATTGGTACTGCATGGGCAGCGATGCAAACAATGTAGTCACTTAAATAACATGTTTTTCTTTCCTCCTTTGGTCATCCGGACAAAGTAGTGATTACAAAACAGGAAATAGTCAGAAGACCAATGAAAATATATGCCTCCAACAAAAGCAGTTTCACAAATGGTCCACCATTATAGAGTATTGTGGGTACATTATAACAGTATTGGCTCACAGTTTTAGTTTCACTCAGAAAATGTTACATAATAGAGCTCTATAGAAAATGCTTATCCTGTTTTAGAAAAGTTTTCAAAAGTTTCCTTTGCCTGCTGCCGTACGTTTTTAGATTTCAGACATTAGCTCACTAAAATCCAAACCTGTTGCAACTCATTAACCTGCTGCATAACTAAGTATCCCATGCTAATCAGCTTAAATAACCATTCATCAAATTCTGGTTGCCAATATATTGACAGAAGACTTCTTCCCCCTTTCACCTGTTTTCTCAAAGGTGCAAAGGTGGATGACTTTTTTGGAGCTTGATATCACACTAAATCATCTGTTCAGAGCTAGAAGGGCATTAACTCATATCATTTTATACAGAACTAATGCCTTTCTGGCTCCAAACAGACAAAATAAAATAGAAAAATAATTATTCAACAAAATATATGAATCCCCAATTTTCACAAACAACAAGCATATAACTGACAATAACTCAAGTTTAAGGGTTTGTATGGCATTGGTGCCTCAGCTAATAATTCACATATTAAGCAAAAGTTATGTCGCTGATCCTATTTAAGATCTTCGTAACATTCAAAGGAAATATTTGGTAAGTGCTTACCTGTACTCATTGATGTATAAACCTTTCCTTTCTATCCCGTGATGTAATTTCCACTATATATCCTTGTATTTATAACTTTCAAGTGTTATTTTCACAGCTTTAAACTACATGTACGTGTAATTCCACTGCTTAAATGCAGTGGAATTTTCGTCTATGGCAATCACTGTGAAATGTTCTTTTTCAACGTCAACATCACCACCGCGAATACCAAATCCTAGCAAAGAATGGCTTATCTCCTTGGTCCAAAGGCAAAAACCACTAACAAGAAGGTAAATCCACCATTCGTGGTCAACTGTCTTGTGGATTCCAAGAAACTTTGAAATCCCTTGTGTCCTGGGCACCAATCAAAGAGACCACTACAAACGGGAAGTAGCCACGTTTTTACTCTCAATATCGTTTTCTTTCCTTTTGAATGCAGAATCTATAGAGGTTTGGTAATATAACTACCACTTTTCATGACTTTGGATACCTTATCTGCGCTGCCCTCGCATGACACATGTACGCTACTCTTCCGATGACTATACCGGTCCAGGAAACAACCACTACACGCTCTCTCTGAAATACAAGGAAAATTAAGACGATACAACAACTTGCCTCACATAGCCCTTCTAGTCTGTGAGCCCAGACTCACTAGAATCCCATCTTCTCTGTTGAGTATCCTAGTCTGCAAGCCCAGGGCCGATGTTCAATTCAATACTTAAGTCAGAAATATGAGTATTTTGCTTAGTTTGTTGCTTAGATAAAATACTTAGCAAAATTTGGTATTCAATTCAATATTTTGGCTAAGTATTTTACCCTAAATCTAAGACCCCTACCTAGGACACTTAAGCCAATTGTTTTGGAAGCCTTGATTGGCAGGCATAGGTTTTTATACGCAGTCATCATGAGCTGCGCAGAATTATATTATAGCGTATTCGAGCATATTTGATGCGTCGTGTTAATTGTGCCTTGAAAATATGACGTCACAATGCTTATCAGTAAGAATTTTGGCTTAAAGTTGACTTACTAAAGTAAAATTCAAAGTATTGAATTGAATATGACTTAAGCAAATTGCTTAGCCAAGTAAAATACTTAGTAAAAGTTTTACTTAATCCAAGTATTGAATTGAATATCGGCCCAGGTGTTTTTTTCGATTTACTTAAGTTTCTTGACAGATATCGGTGCCTGATGTCAGCATCATATCAGCTCTAATAAACCAAGAGTAATGATCCCATACTGTCTATAGGTGTCTTGTTTGGGAGGATTGCTTTCTGCTGTATTGCTTTCTCGCAGATTTCTCTTTTCCAATATTAATTTCCTATTTTTAAATACATTGTGTCAAGCAGACATTTATTTTGTTTTGATGTTAAAAAAGGAGAAAACTAGATGAATCTTCGACCACGCGTGGTCGAACTTTATGCCTCCGCCATTACCAGATCAGAAATAAATGGCACTTCATGTTGCTTTATTTTCATTTATACAATGACATCTTTGACCTTGACCTTTGACCTTGTGACCCCCAAATCTAATGAGAGCATTGCCTTTTCCATATGCATACATGAGCCAAGTTTGTTGAACTGTCAAATGGTTACTGAGTTATCACAAGGACGAACCATTTCTATGTACATAATGACCTCTATGACCTTTGACCTTTGACCTTGAGACCCCAAAATCTAATCAGATCATTGTCCCTTCCATATGCATACCTGTGCCAAGTTTGAGGTTGATCGGTCAAATGGTTGTTGAGTTATGGTGAAAACGAACCATTTCTATGTACATAATGACCTCTATGACCTTTGACCTTCGACCTTGTGACCCCAAAATCTAATCAGATCATCGTCCCTTCCATGTGCATACATGAGCCAAGTTTGAAGCCAATCTGTCAAATGGTTCTTAAGTTATCGCGAGAACGAGCCATTTTTATGTGTATTATTACCTCTATGACCTTTGACCTTTGACCTTGAGACTCCAAATTCTAATCAGATCATTGTCCCTCCCATATGCATACATGAGCCAAGTTTGAAGTCGATCCGTCAAACGGTTCTTAAGTTATCGCGAGAACGAAAACGGGATGGACGGACGGACGGACAACCCAAAAACAGAATGCCTCCGGCAACCACCTACGGTGGGCGGAGGCATAAAAATCCTGTATGTTAATTTACGATATTTTTGTTCGAAAAAAAAAGAAAAAAGAAATTTTATGTCTCATGTTGGAAATAAAACCTGAACTTCAAGCTTGAAGATTATAAACTAAATATGATATTCCATTCATTACCCTTACAAAATCTAAATGATTATGAATGTATAAATTCATTTGTTAAAAAAAAAGAAAAAAATCATGTATATTAATTTACGATATTTTTGTTTAAAAAACAGGAAAAAAAAATTTATGTCTCGTGTTGGAAATAAAATCTGAACTGGAACCTTGAAGATTATAAACTAAATATGATATTCCATTCATTACCCTTACAATATTTAAATGATTATGGATGTATAAATTCATTTGTTAGACTGTATACCTAATATATGCACATCTCATATTGTAGCATTATCAACAAACAATTCCATGACTATGCCCTCTGAAAACCTCATGATATTATATCATAAGAAATGGTTGCAGGGGAGATCCTCGAATCATGCCTGAAAAACCAGACTGTGATGTTGGTGTATTCTTACATCCTCTTCCTCTCATACTGGAGTCTGGATGACAAGACTAAGCTTGGTGAAAGACATGGATCTACATGTATTTCAAGTCAATGTATTTGTGGGCTGGGTTGTTAGTGATACTACCAAGTTAACCAATACCTAGCAGTGAGGATGATCTTCTTTCAACTATTTCAGCTTCTTTGGAACAGTCAATCTAAATTGGGTATGGACAGGTATTTCTACATTTCCTTTTCAACATTCCAAGCCAGATTGATTGATATGATATGAGTGAAAAGATGAGGGGGGGGGGGGGGGTGGAAGGATGGGAAGGGAACCAAAAGGAAAAGTTAAAATAAAGAAGGGGGACGCTCTAACCAGGGAGACTAGATGATAAAGAAAAACTATTACCCTCACAAAAATAAGTTTGCAGAAAATGGTAACAATGTTTAAAGGCATTGGCTAACTTTGTGAGCAGCTGATTTAAAAAATTCTCAAACTAAGATGAAACATGTGTATGAGTACTTGTATTTATACTCAAAAACCCTGAAACCAACCATAATTTGGAAGGAAAAGCTGTAAATTAGACGCAAACCGCGATTTTATTAGCTTTCGTCTCGAGAGACACTGAACTAAGAAGACCGTTTGGACGAATTCAAAAATACCGTTACTTGCCTTCCGCCGCGTGATACGTCAATACACACAGTGCGGTCCGTTGAGTCATGTGCGCATGCGCACTCCTTACGTTGGGTCTATATGCAACCGACCCTCGTATATTTTTCAAACACTGGTTCACATTTCTAATATTTAAAAATACTTCCCGTGGATATTATGCTCTGAAACTTTCACACTGGTATTTTTACACTATAACCCTAATGTTTATCCCATTTTTAAGTAACAAAATGAGATTTTTTTAAAATCATGACAATGTTAGCCAATGCCTTTAAGAATCAACAAGGAAGGAAAATATTTGTGACTGTGAAAGGATTTTAAATGTTCTGAAATAGCTAACCCCAAGGATGATCAGCTACAGAAAATTTTGGGTAACTGGTTATCATTGCAATACACAATAGAGAATCCATACACTTGCTCAGAAGCAGATTAGTTTGCAACAACAACAGATCCTTGGCAGTCATATTGCATATTGTATCACAACAAAGAGTCTGAACTATAAATGCAGTAGACAAGTTTACAGGAAAAAAATCCAGTCTATCTAATGCATTTTATAGTACATTTTACATCAATAATGTTTAGGCTTAGATCAAGGCACAAAACTTTCACTACATTTGTTCAGCCATTAGGTATGAACTATAAGACTAGATACAGAGAGCTATTATGTAACAAGTACCCTTGGAGAGGCATGGCCCAGAGGGGATTGGAGGGGAGCTGATAAGTACCTGATAATGGCCGAGAGAGGTCATCTAAGGACAAACCTATTCTCCTCTCAAGGATTGTTTATGCTATTAACTCCATGGAGGCGTGCTCTGTGTGGTCTCATCACAGGCAGTAGTGAGTTTGTGGCTGCTTATCTTTGTTCTTTCAGGGTCTGCGTTTCTGGGATGTAGACTAGTACATTTAACTTATTGAGCACTATTTGATTTTGGGTTTAAAATGCATTTTCCATTGACCCTAGACCAAGTTATCGCACAGCATGTACATTACACTGACCGGTGCAACAATTCCCGTCGTCAAATTGGCATTTCTTGGCGCCAATTTAAAGATCGTACATTAAGAGGATAAACACTATGGTTAGTATACTAGTGTTCGCAGTATGCAAATTACATTGACTGGTGCAATGATTCCCGTCTTCAAATTGGCAATTGACTGCACGCACAGGCCTTAGACTATAATACATGATCAATTCTGTACATTTCCGTATTTCAACAGTAAAAAACGTACTCCCGTATTTTAACTTGATTTCTGTATGAAATACGGAAAATCTGTGCTACTTGGCAGGTTTGCAAGATGCATGCTTTGTATGTTTTCTTTCTTTTAAAAGAGGAAATACAGGAGGGATACACGAGACACTGTCTATAAATCTAAAGACCCATATTTCAACTACAGTATGCACAATGCAATATTATTTTTCAAAATTTTAAATCTTTCAATCTGCTATTGATAAAACAAAACTGAATCATTCTAATCATTCCACAAGCCAAGTGCTCATCTTCATGCACAAATAATGTCATATTGCAACAATTAAAATCCACCTGTAAGCAATCACCTTGAAATCTCCTTCAATAAATATCTATCATCTGAAACTTCAAACTCATGCAACTCTCATGGTAACTGGTACCTGTTCTGCATAATGTTTAATTGTCCATAAACTAATTCGCCCACGGACAGCCCAATATTGTCAAGACATGTCCTTCCTACAACATATAAATCACACGTGTAACAAGCTGAAATACGTGTAAAACCAGTATGCAGTAACTATCTTGTGATCTATTTTAGCCATCAAGATGAGCAAAAAATGCTGATCTAATTTAACCCCGTGGGTTAACTCATTCCAACTGAAGTGCAAGTCATGATCTCAACGTCATTGGCTGTCACTGGCATCATGACCAGTGGAATATTTTAAGGTAGGGGACTACGGGGGGCAATCCCACTCCCCTGGCCGATGTCGCTACCATAGAAAAATGCAGCTACAAGTTTAGATAATCATAAAAACAAACCTCATAGATTGCTCTTAGAAAGGCACAAATATTACATTTTCTGAAAGAAGAGCCGTCAAAGAGTTGTTTCCTGGTCTGAATGGGTTGGTTGGTTGTTGGTTTTACCTGACTGCTAAGAAAGCATGAATGTTTGTATAAGTAACCAAAGGACCGATGGCTTTGGGTCCTCTCTGAAGGACCTGGTAATGAGAATCACTGCCTTTAAAAGGCCAATGGCACATCAACTTGGTTTCAGACCCGGACCACCGGATTATGAGACCACTGCTCTACCAACGGAGCTATCGCCCCCTCCAATCATCATTATAAGCCGAGATGTTTCCCCCCTTCAGTGGCAAAAAGCCTGGATACACTACACTGCCTAGACCCCTTCCCTTCTTCCCTCTGGTGGAGGAAGTGATTCGAAACCAAGTTCAAATGGATTTCCAGAGAAAGGGGCGGTACATTGCAAAAGCCCCTGCCAGAGACGAGTCCTGTCAAAGATCTGACAAGTAAATCAGCAATGCAGGATTTGACCATGACTGCATTGAGACCAGCCTGTATGTTCAATTGAGTCAATACAGCAGGGAGCTATGGGGAGTTTAATTGGCGAAAATTGGATTTGGACATCCAATAATGAAAATCTATATTCAGCATAAATCTTGGCCATCAGTCGATGGCTAGTTCTCATCAAATTGACCACTGTACACAAGCCACAAAATTTATCATTATCCCTGACAGCCAATCAGAGCTCATATTTGCTCAGTTTGTTTCCTTGTTTCCATTTATATTGTTTTAATTTTCAACTTTCTGTTCATTCATGAAATATATACTCTGATGAGTGCACCTCGAAAAGCTAAAGTATGTGTGTCAATCGCTATTCGTCTTCAAATTGACCACTTCAAACATGCTGCATAAACAATCCCCTTTGAAGGACAGGAAAACGGAGAGGTTACAATCATGAAAACTGAAAGTTCTGGAACAGACTTTGTTTTCCAGAGTTTACATTTCATGACATGGATGACTCCAAGTGACCAACAATGACCCTCATGTCCTTATGAGAGCCAGTGACCATCACTGGACGTCATGAAAGTTTCTTATGACCTCATCAGGGAAAGCAGAATCAAGGACCAAAATCCTTCATTTGTAATCACAAGCAGATAGGTAAAACAGACAGGAGTGTGCCTGTTTTACCTAGGAGAAAGGGGTGGGGGATGATATCTAGGTTGGTAAATCTCATATCATCAAAAGAAAATTTTCACGGCATAAGTGGGAAATTTTTTCCTTTGCTGGACAGAAATTTCCCTTCCCATTCAAAGCATACAAAATCATCAAAAGAACATTTTCACGGCTTAAGTGGGAAATTTTTTCCTTTGCTGGACAGAAATTTTTCTTTCCATTCAATGCATACAAGTGAAGCCCATGGTCAAAATTTGTCAGCATCATCATCATCATCATCATCAGCAGCAGCATCATCATCATCATCATCATCATCATCATCATCACCATCAGCAGCAGCATCATCATCATCATCATCATCATCATCATCATCATCACCATCAGCAGCAGCATCATCATCATCATCATCATCATCACCATCAGCAGCAGCATCATCATCATCATCATCGTCATCACTATTATCATCATCATCATCATCACCATCATTACACTTAACACTCCTTCTGCTCTTCCTTTCCATTCCTTATTCAAGCTACCAAATACCAAGAAATGGCATCACTATCAGTAATGGAGAACTACGGTACTCCTGTATATGCATTATCATTATTATCATAATTATTCTCAAAATGGCATGTATCTCCTTTTCTTCTTCTTCTTCCTCCTTCCTCCTCCTCCTACTCCTCCTCCTTCTCCTCATGAATTCCTTACCTAGAAATGTTCCTGGTGATGCCCCACTCCCTGGCAGTGGAACTTGGACATTGGACAAAGCTCCCAGTACTTGCTCAAACATGGCTTCTGGTAAGAAATCGAATCCTGTCATAAAAAATAATCTTCACTGCTGGCAGCTCACTGGCAAATTCTTCCAGGAATTCCGTGGAAACCCGTATCAGTTTACTCCCCTTCACTAATCTAGTTTGGCAGCCAAAGTCACGCAAATGGTATCAGACCTTTTCACCACAGAGACACTTGTCAAGTATGAAAGTCTTGCGGCTCAGTTATACAACATTATAACTGCTATGTAGCATATGACTCAAAATTGAACGCCTAAACTCCAACCATGTCTTAATTATTGGTCTCCTGTATAGTTAGATGGAATGGTAACCAAGATTGAGCATTTACAGAAGCATGTGATGATGATTTCATTCGTCAGTTATTTGCTGGAATGTAGTCTTCATCACAATGAGATTGTTCTATGATCTCCAGACAAAATTGCATGCAGAGACACACACGCTGAAACTTAAAGAAGGGGTATGTTTCGGACTAGTCTTTCTCCCAATACTTTTCTTCTGCTTCGCAACCAATATAATGAAGAAGTAACAACAACAAAAAAATCTGTACTTCTCAGTGAGAAGATATCTATAAATCGAAGAATGCCACCCAATCTGCTTACAAAGAGAAACTGTCCAACCTGTAAGCAACAGTTCCAGAAGTATTCTCATCAATCTTTTTTTCAAAGTAATTCCTTGCTTCTGTAATCTTTATAAGGCAAAAATGACATCGAAGAGATCTCTTGCTTTCATCAAAGGATATCCAATGTGGAAATGTTAGCAGCATAAAACTACTTGATGAAACTCTGTCAACAAGTCAAAAGTTCTGCAGTGAATCATGGAGTCCCAGACCACTGCTTTGAATAATTACAACCAGTGCTCTCTTTTATATTTCTCCTTCATTCCTTAACTATTTCTGGTTTTGTCCCGATCGTTTGGTCCTCTTTTCAGACCAATCATGCAAGGTCCGTGAATTATCCTGAAAAGGAACTCGCAAACAAACGGCAGACAATTGCGATTACACCAACTCCCAGACCAGACGATAGCAATCAATGTATGATGATGAGGGGTGGAATAAAGAGATTAGCGGAGCGAAGTGGTCAGTTGAATGGTCAGTCCACTGGACACTGGCTATTATGGGCTGTCCTCATCTCAGGACATGGTCAGAATGTGTGAGAGAGTGAAAGCCGGTGGCCGCTGGCCGAAGAGAAAAGGCTGGGTGTCATTCAACGGATGAATGTCCAGTTTTGTTATTGCCTGTAGAAGGTGATTCTGAACATTATATAGGTGAGAGAAGCTTGAAATAACCAAGGAGAAAACTGACCGAGAAAGAGAGAGAGAGAGAGAGAGAGAAAGAGAGAGAAGTGACCAAAAGAGGAATTGGGGAGGACATTGAAATGAGAACATAAGCTGAGCCTCAATGGTACGACCTTACAAGAAGTGCACGTCATTCTGTTATCAATGCTACATTAATTTAAAACCGGGAGGAAGGTAAACGAGACCATGCAAGGTCAGACGGTCATTATAGGCTGGACACTAGTGGACGGAGAGGGGAGGGATTTGCATATTAATGACTAGGATGGACATAAGGACCATGTGGTCAAGCCATTCATGGTATTACAATATGTTGGGAGTCTTTCATCAATGCCTTGCTCTCATGTTAACCCCTTTTCTGCCACAGCCACCAACCAAATCCTACTCAAGAGCTTCCATATTCTCTAATAATGTAGGACTTTTCAAAGGTAGTGGTTTTCAAATGATGACATCATATGATGACACAGTGGAGTCGAGTGTGAGAAGGTACATGTATGATACTATCATTCTTATGGGGTGTAGCAAGAAAGTTGCAATCAATTGCAAATAATTGCTAATTTTGAAACAACCATTCTGACTGGCTAAGGGTCTGCCCTTTTAAGAAGACATGCATGGAACAATGATTTTGATTGGCCAGTGAGAATCAGTTGCAACTTGCAATCGATTGCAACTTTCTTGCAACACCCCATTAGAGAATAGTTTCAAAGCTGAAATAGCTATGTTTTTAGTCCTGCCATAGAAACAGATTTGTGCAGTGTTCCTTAAAATAAATATACCTCCTTAAAGGTAGATTTGCATATTTCCATATGAAGTGGGTAAGCTTTAGCTCAAACAATAACTCTGATACCTGTCAGTCACAAATTTAATCTACAATTGTCAAGCTAATTTTACATGAATTGGAATGAATTCATCTTTCAAGTCTTACATATTCATTAAAGGTGAATTAAATCCAGTTCTGGTTCTAGTAATAACTTTTCTTCAAAATAAACAGGAATAGTTACAAAATTCAATATTCTGTTACAATGTCAAAATAATGAAGAATCAGATTTTTTAATAATTCATATAATAAAATCACGAGTATCACCATAAACCTTTCCTTCTATTACAAAAACTTACGATCACTTATCAGCTTTGTACATACACACATCTGCAGCTGGTATTAATAGGGTTGAGAAAGTATACTTGATGTAAAACATGCATGTGCTATATGATATCTCAGAAGTGACCACTGTTTATACAATGAGTGCTGACCACTGATTTTTGCAGGTGGGCATCTGTGTAGAAGTTGTGTTGATTTTGTGCTTATTTTTGTTCTCATTATAATAATCTCTTGTTATAATTTCAAAAATCACTCATCCAATTAATCATTTATTCAATATACAGATATTTTTTTCATCATTAACACTACAATATAGAAAAGCAGAAAGAGCACTTGAAGATTTGAAAACATTTGTAAGATTTAGTTTGTCGTAAATATATTCTAAATGACTAATAAGCATACATAGAAAACACGCTTTCCTTCAGTCAAAAAGATAATTTTGGATAAACATGAGGAAATTGTTTTAAAAAACATATCAATATTTCTATCATATGCCCTTACCAAATTTCATGTCATTACTTGAACTGGATGCTGGGGTGGTGGACTTTATGAAAAAAATAAACAATTTGATCATGCCTTACTGGTTCCGAGATCACAAGCAGAGATGATGGGGGGGGGGGGGGGGGGCAGGGGGCGAAACCAAATGATAGAAGGGGTGGAAAAAATATGAATAAGAATTTCACCTAGCATCCCCCACCCCCCCCCCAGCATCCCCCACTCTCTCACCCCCACCCCCCTCAGACAGATAGCCAGACGAAACAGGCTGTGAGCAAAATCGGTCACAACCAAACAAAAGCCCTCCCTCATGATGAGGGGAACAACCTTTAATAGAAATCCTGTGAACCACTTTCCAACTCTCTTCCAACCCCAAGCAATTCACCGCCTAAGCTTGTACTTTTTCAAGATCACATAATTTGGGTGTAAAGTATAATATAGCTGTGACCAGACCACCTCAAGGCTACAGATCAACAGGTAGAGGTTTTGGGTTTTTTTTCTCCCCACTTTTGGGCATGCCGATAAATGGGAAACATGGATAATTAGAGCCATGGACAGCATGATGTGGACAGAGATTTTAAAAGTACAAGTTGTTGAAGTACAGACACATACACATCAACCTGAAACTTCATAAAGATAAACTTCATGAAATGGAACTTCTAGTAATTGTATATCTTCAAGAAAAATTACAGGGATCATTTCATGTGTAAGATTAATCTCAATACTCGTGAATTTCATTTCCACTGAAAAATGTGAAATTACTGAGAATGATATGCATCAAAATGATATCATTCAGATTCTAAATGACTACATTTAACACAACTGAATTATCACATGTCACATTCACCCCAGGAAATCACTGATACTTTACATTTTTTGTCTTATCTTTAAATAAGGAATTTAAAAGTTAATACAAGGGTGAGAATAAATTCTTAACAAAGTTAATTTGAACTATTTACACAGGAAGAATTTGAGGAAACTTGGACATTCTAAATTCTATCAGTGTCCTTCAGCTCTTGATGGTAAGTCATGTCACATAATTTATACAAAATAATTTGGATTTTTAAACTTATGCCTTGCATAAGGTGCCTTTACACTCTAAAGCATAATCCTAAGAAAACAAATCACATTAGCTTCTTGTAAATTCAAAGCAATGCGAATGCATCAAAGGGACTGAAGATACAATAAATAGGTGTTCTTGAAAAGATCAAAAGGAGAACGCAGACCGCCAAGGTGATTTGCAGGAATTGGTCGGCAAGAGAGAAAAGGCCCTTTTCCAAATTCTGCCTGTGGTTTTGATAATCCAATTCAGTTATTTTAATCTTTATGTGATGAAGTATAATGCTGCATAGTTAATGCTGCACAATGTCCAGTGATGAATGAAGTGAAAAACATTACTATTAAATTGTTAACATGATTAAAGCTACTGTTGTTGTACAGGTTTGGTAATTCTATTTCCAAACATCTGAATAACAACATTAATGAAATACATGCAGTATACAGTACTTTCAATGAAAGAAATAAATTGTTTTGTAACACGCAGAGATCAATTTTAGTCCAGGGCCCCATTTCATAAAACTTATTATCAATAACAAGTTGCAATAACTGTATAAGCTAGTGAAATCCATGTATCTGATTGACTGAGAGCATATTTGTCAGAGAAATGTGAAACATCCCAATACTGACTCACTGTTATGAAAAGGGTAAGGATGAAAAAGGATAAATAATTCTGCTTAATTACCTAATGAATAAAACATTAAACAAATTATTTATCACAGTTTGTTGAATAACTAGAAGGGAAGATAAATAATGAATTAAAAGAATGGAAATAATAAATTTCTGTTCACAGAACTGAAGTATTTGAAAAGTCAAGGAAATGCTAATCATTTTTTTCTCACTCTGATTAGTCTGCTTACTTCTAAAGAATCACAAACTAATCAGCATCAAATAATCATGACAATTTATAGATTCATCCTCTAAAGGTCTAATTACTAATAAATCAAGTTAATTAGTGAATAGGGCAATTGAGTGAGTTGTTGTCCTTCGAACTCTTCAAGCATTAATAGTCATTCTGACTTCTCTTAAAGCACTTGTTCAAGTGGTTTGTGGGTATGAGTCATGATATAGAACACTTGTAGACTATATGCCTGTTACATTTTGGTGAGTCAGATATCGTCAGAACTACATGGCAAGAGGGAGGAGAGATGGAAGGGAAAGGAGGGAGGGAGTGTGTGAAAAAAGGAGAGAAGGAAGAAGAAGGAAGGGAGGAATGGGAAAGGGAAATATAGGAGGGAGAAACTGAATGATGATGAGTGAAGGAGGGAGGAAGGGAAAGAGAAAGATCGAAGAGGGAGAAAGGGAGGGAAAAGCAAAATCAGAAAAGAGGGAAGAATCAAGTATGAAGAGGGATGAGGAACTGAGGGAGAAAGAAAGGGGGAGGGGGGGGGGCTCACTGGTTTACATATTTTCATTATGCAATTGATATAAGATTATGTTGTTGCTGCTGTTTAATTACCACCATAATATGATGTATCAAGCCCTTAGATAAAAATACTGATTTAAAACATAATCATTAACCTTCTCTGGTGCATGGACAAAGTACAGAGGTGTGAAATGACCTCATAAAATGTGAACCCCCCCCCCCCCCCCTTCTCAATCCTCAAGCTCAAAATAGAACATGAAAGGTTTGTCCAGCCAACCAATCACCTTGAATTGTGGTGGGAACATCAGGGCCACCAAGAGGTTGCAAAGTTCAACCAAAGTTCATGTTAGGGACATGGCCCCTAAGCTTACATGCCTTCATATACACTGGACTTGCAGGGGCGTAGACGGGCGCATGCGAAGCATGTGCCCCAAACATCTCTGGTGACCCTAGGTGCCCTGCCCCCTACAGAGGCTGTTGTACAAAAGCAAATATAAAATATAACAACTAATTAATACATACTACAATGACTGTACTACTTTCTTCCATTTGCATTTTATCTATTCATCTATTTACTTATTCATTAATTCAACATCTATTAATCTAATTATTTATTGATTTATTGATTCATTTATTCATTTACTTAAATTCGTCCCCTGGCTGGCAGAAGGGCGTTAGATTGAGCATGCGCTACGCAAAAGGTAAATTGCGCACACGTTAACGCCCTTTTGCCAGCCAGGAGACGAATTTAATTATCTATTCATTTATTTACTTATTAATTTGTTCATTCGTTCATTTATTTGTTTGCTTGCTTATTATTTCTTCTTATATCTATTACAATGTCTATTCATTTACCTATTAATTCATTTACGTTTTTTTTTTTCCCTTTCTTTTTTATGTATGACATTTCTTATTTACTTATGAATTGCAAGTATTTATCGATCTATGTGTTAATTAATTAATGTATACACACATGTGTATGTATTTATATATTCATTTATTAACATATACATTTTTTCATTTATTCATTTATTCATTTATTCATTTACTTACTTACATATTCATTCATCCATTCATTTATTTATGATGTATTCAACTAATTTAGTATTTATCAATTTCTCTATCAATTTATGTTCAACTTTAATTCTGGGAAAGATTTTGGCTCTACAGTATTTCATAAGTGTTAAAATTTGCCAAAGAAATCACACCACAATTTAAGCAAGCACAAGGAAACATGAGCAGTTGGGAGATAAAACCCTACGGAAGGAAATGGATAAGGAAGAGGGAAGCCATAAAAAAAAGAGAAAATCTTCATGAGATTTCAACTGTTCGATTACAATCTTTCTGATAGGAGTGGAGAGTGTGTTATGTAGTAAACGGATCCTTTGAGCTTGAACGGTTAGCTCAGTGTAGACAAGTTTTATCACATTACAATCAAATTGGGGTATAAAAACAATCAAGTCTTTTTTTTCTGCGTCTAGTATATATGCCTGCTTTCCCTTATCTTGAACAATTAACAATGAACAGGATATTATATTTCATTACTATAGTACATTAGCAAAAGTAGCAGCAGAAGTATTCAACTTACTACTACTATAGTAGTAGTAGTAGTATTATCATAATTAGTAGTAGTAGTAGTAGTAGCAGCAGTAGTAGCAGCAGTAGTGGTAGCAGTAGTAGTAGTAGTAGTAGCAGTAGTAGTAGCGGTAGTAGCAGTAGCAGCAGTAATAGCAGCAGCAGCAGTAGTAGTAGTAGTAGGAGTAGTAGCAGTAGTAGTAGCAGTAGCAGCAGTAGTAGCAGCAGTAGTAGTATATTATTAGTAGTAGTCGTAGTTGTTGTTGTAGTAGAAGTAGGAGTAGTAATAGTAGTAGTAGTAGTAGTAGTAGTAGTAGTAGTAGTAGTAGTAGTAGTAGTAAAAGTAGTAGCAGTAGTAGCAGTAGTAGCAGTAGTAGTAGTAGCTGCAGTAGTAGTAGTGGTTGTTGTTGTATTAGTAGCAGTAGCAGTAATAATTGTAGTCACAGTAGATATTTGTAGATCAAGTCAATTGGAATCCAAGTTATGCCCTTTTGGTGATATCAGTATGGGTGTCTGTAATTCCAAATCTTCACCATAAATCAACTGTTCTGAACAATTATTCTTATTTCTATTCATTTCTACTGGATGCATTCCACTGATTGATTTATCTGCAAGTAACACATTTAACTGAAATCACTGCAGGAAGATTATCCAGTCCCTTATAATACAAGACCAATTCCCTTCCAGAATTGAGATGCTAAGAAATGCTGGACACTGGAGCGCTTTCTTGAACGACGTTAAGGTCAGCCATATCTGGGTGAAGGAACTTTGTTCAAACAAGCATTGGCCTTATTTGCACAAAGGTAACACAGCTATAATGTGAACGCAATTCAGAAGTGTGTTGTTCTTTCAGTGAATTCTCTAATCCTCCCTCCCATCTCTATTTCTCTCTTTCTCTCTGTGAACAATTCACTCCTCTTTCTGTCTATCTTACTTATTTCTATTTCTCTATTGTTGCTCCAATTCTCTATTCCATTTTATTTTGCAATTTATCACAATCCATCTTTTCTGCCTCTCTTTTACCACCCTTCTCTCTCTCTCTCTCTCTCTCTCTCTCTCTCTGTCTATCTATCTCTCTATCTTCCTCTTCATTCCTGGACTTTCTATCTACACAATGCTTATATGACATCTTTGCCCTAAACAAGCTTATTCAACAGCAACCTTGGGCCTGAAAATCAAGACTACCCTCTTACAACACACAAAATATATCAAGGCAATGGAGATCTCAGTGTGTGCTACAACACGCTAAATGTGTACATTGCTGTGCTGAGTGTGTGTGCCAAGTGTGCTCTGCAGGGCTGCTACAGCACTTCAATGTGCGTATCAAGTGTGCATGCTTCGGGCATGGGTGTGTAATGTTTGCCAAAGTGTGTGTGTCTGCTGTGCACAGACTTTCTTTCGCTGTGTGTGTTCTGGTATGCCAGTGTGCTACTAATGTGTGCCTCTCCTATTGTCAGGTGCAGCTTATGTGTGCTTGCAGTGTGCCTTGATGGGAAAAACAGCATGGCTGATGCATTTTTCATGGCATTATCAGCTTATTTTCACAATTCTTATTTTGTCATCAGTTTTAAAGTGTTGATAACACGTCTGCAACGCATGAAGGCATATGCTTTTCTCTCTGAAACCTTATTCTATCCCTTTTCTAAAACAATGTCTTTGCCCCTAAGTAGAACCAATCCACATAGCAAATTTAACACACAACAGGCCAATAAAGAAAAGATATATCTCAACTCAACTGCACATTTCTCTCTTTTTAAAAACATATCTTACTTCCTTTGTATAAATAACCGATGATTCGATTCATCTGAGTGCAAAATCCAGATGACCAAAGATGCCGAGCTAAGCATCCATCTAAATTCTAACACTCTTCTCTACTTTTTTCTCCTCTTTTTCTCTCTATTGCAGCACACAGACACATATTTGTGATATGCACTATATCATTACTATTATCATTAATACCTCAAAATTCAATAGAGTTGCAGCATACAAAACTGAAATAGTGAAAAGTATAACTGATATGTTATTAACTGGAAGGAGAAGGGCATACCTATATCAAAGCTGTATGAGCATTTTTCAGCCCTGGTAGTATATGAACCTAAAGAGATGCTGAAACAGTGGTATGAGAAGGCCATTCAGCTAGTCAGAGCAAGAAGGACATCAAGGTGGCTTGGCGAAACAGAATGGCGCGAAAATATTTGTCCAGAACTCAAACAATACACACGACAATGTGTATCCTGTGTTCTTTATGTGTCCTTTCGCACCACCGTTTTGCTATAAGTGATCTAACATGTTAAATGATATGGGTAATACTCTTTATGCTCTCCTTCAATTAAGAACAAGAAATGATGGATGTTGATAATGATGATGTTGATGATGAGGATGAAGATAACAAAAATGATGACGCTGATGACGACGATGATGATTATGATGGTGATGATGATGAGGAGGGTAATGATGATAAGGAGAGTGATGATGACGATGACGATGATGACTGTAATGATGATGACAAAGATGATGATGATGATGATGACGATGATGACTGTAATGATGATGATGACGAAGATGATGATGATGATGACGATGATGATACTGATGATTCACGACATTTACATGTTGCCACATTTCTGCTAAAACAATCAAAGCCTTTGCTGAGTTTCCACAGGTTTGTCGAAAGCTACTAAGGAGTTATTGCATAATAATATGCTGCAACAGAAATAGAACACAGTCCACAAAGACAGACAAGCAGACAAAAACTGCTTTCTGTCTGCAAACATCCATCGATGCACGGCTGGCAGATGGTCAAATGTGGCGAAAATAGCACTGTGCTGACCAGCGTATTGTGGTCTGAGTGCTTGCAGGTGCCAACAGGCCTGGATATTAACCGACTGTACAAACATACAAACCTCAGTTATTGCAAATTACAAGCTTTGCATATGTTGAAGTAGATATCAGAGTCGGAAAACACAAACTGCTGTGCAGTATTGTTAATTTCGTATCAGAAACATTATTCTATTTCATTATTCATTTCATCTTGTAATGGATAGACTTATCACCACCATCTGGGCTACAAGTTCATAAATATCATATCACAATATACTTTTAAGAAATGAAGCTTTATTTACAATCCTTGGTCTTTTAAAACTACAAAAGGCCTACTGTACATTATAAAATATATCAAATATTTAAAATCCTACAGGACATGGCCAAATCAGAGCAAGTGGGGGATCGCCTTATCATATCCTTGCAAAAAAAGAAAAGAAAAAAGCTCAAATAATTTGTAAGTCATGGTAAGATTCCTGTACTGTCTACCCCATCATCCATTTCAGGAAGTTTGCAATGTGCATTTAAAAACAGGCTACAAAAAGAAGAAATCCTCTCTTCCAAAAATTTCATATCACATCCTCATCGGATTTTGGCAGCAAAGACAACCCTCGGATACTTAACAACTTTCATTTGCGCTTCTTCAAATGGTCTGAGAACCACCACTATCCCCTCCTCAATCTCATCTGTGCCTAAGGAATATATCTGGCCTTGGAATTCAAGCACATATGCTAATTTGGCCTGCACATTTTCCTCCGCTAAAGATAGCGGCCAATGGCATTGCAGCTGGCAAGACGCAGCACACCGTTATTAGACTCCAAAGCAGGCTCTTGGAGGGGGAAAAGAGGCAGGGGAAGAAAAGTACGAGGAGTCTGATTAAATAAACACTTTGTCCGTTCAGAGCCAGAAGGGCATTAACTCACATCGTTTTATACAGACTTAATGCCCTTCTGGCTGCAAACAGACAACTTGATAAACCAATTTTGGAAATTGGAGATATTTGCAACTGAAGGTGAAGGAATATAAAGAAAATAACAAGAAAATGTATGATATCTTAGATCATAATTCCATACTTTTTCCTTGATACATGATGAATGAAATATCAAATGTTAAGCATTTTTCGTTTCATAAAATGGTGGTGTTACTTTTAAAATGTAAAAAAAATAATAATAAAAATGGCCTTTATTGCTTTTTGCAATCAAACTCTACAGATTTGCTTGTTCTAATGCCCTCACTTGGTAAGGGAAAAAAGCACACTGGAATGGGCTTTATGCAATGTTCTGATGTGAATACATAAGACAGAATGGAGGCAAAACAAGAATGAATTTCCCTGATAATATGGGTCAATCTGTTGGGGCAACACAAGAATGAATTTTCTAACACATTAGTCTGGGAACAGCTCAGCAGGAAATAGAAAGTCGCGGAACATCAGAATTTTGCAACATCTAGACTTTTGTACCACAGTAGCATTGTATCATCAACCAGTCCATCAAGTGCTCATTCCCACAAATGCTTGAGCACCGCATTTTAATTTCAAAATTTCCCCAGTTGATAACCCTTTGTGGAAAAGTCAATGCATTTCAGAATAATACATTATAAACATGAAACAGATCCACATTTGTTTCTGCAAAACAGGTGAACCTATATACTCTGTCAATTGTGGGGTATGCAGGGAGCAATTCTGCATGCGTCATTTTGCCTCTATAACCACCTGTCTTATCACATACCATGACATCATCCGTACATCTCTCACTTGGCAACAGACCGAATGTGTCACATGACTCTCTCTTGCTCGACATTCCCCCTCCTCAATCACTTTAATCTCCTCGTTAAGACGGGGATTAGCGTGGAGCCCAAAATGAATCCATTTCCCTTCCTCCTAGGAAAAGCAAACTCTACATTCTGCCGAGATAGAGAAGGCAAGCCCCCGATAATTGTCGCAAAAGCGGAGATCAACCGCAAACAGCTCATATCTACCCACATCCTAGGCAAAAGAAGGGGTTCATAGAAAAAATATGAAAGGCTGTGCTTGTTGTGAAAGAGAGAGAGAGAGAGAGAGAGAGAGAGGGAAATTGCTGGAAGTACAAAGAGCTATAAAATTTGGGTTGCTTTGAATACATGCACAATGACTTCTGAACAAATTAATTTCCCACATGTATAGAGAGAAAATCAACATGAAAACAAATAAGCACAAACAAATCTAAAAATTAACACTATGAATAAAAGGACCCATTTGTTATTCAACCAGACTAAAGGGTTTTCATGTTAAAATTAAAATGATAGATAAATGAATTATCAAACAAGTAAACATCCAAACAAAGAAATAAATGAAATAACTAGGTAAATAAATAAATAAACAAATGAATAAATAACCAAAATAAACAGCTCTAATCAAGTTCCAAGTCTGATTCTAAAGAACTAATAAAATAGTTAATCTGAGATAATAAAAAACCACAAAGAAAGTTTATTCTTAAGCTACGAGAATCAAATTTTCATCAAACTGCAACCTTTCCTAAAAATGAGGTCTTCGTACGTCTCCACCTTTTGGCCAGCGACCTTTTGTCATTGTGGTCCATATCAATTCGTCCAAGTTCAACTGACCATGAAAATATCCAATTTTCAGATTCTTGCAGACATACAGATGATCTAGATTAACAGACTGAGTGGCCAGAGTGGTCAGTTTGACCAGGAATGACCAGTAATGACCAGCAATGACCATACAGACAGGGAGAGAAGACAGATTTGGATGTTGATGTTGTTGATGATAATGATGATGATGATGATGATGGTGATGACAATAATGATGCTGATGATGATGATGATGATGTTGACGATGATGATGACGTTGATGATGACGACGATGATGATGATGGTTCGAGAGGATGTGAGGTAGACAGATTTAAGTGGCCAGAGTGGACAGTTTGACTAAGAAATGACCAAAAATGGTCATACTCCAGAAAGCACACAGAAGATGACCGGGATATTAAAGTCTATGATGAAGATAGTGATTAGGATGACGATGATGATGATGATGATGATGATGATGGTGACGATGATGGGACAGGTGAGTGGAAAGACAAATTTAATTAACAGAGATGCACACACAGGTCTATGATGAAATCACCAAGGTAACACTTGAAAAGACAATTTCACAAGAATTGTAAATATCAATCACAGAAGGAAAAGGCTTGTGCAATATTTCTCCTCAAACTTTTGCTACATGGTTTGTAAATATTACATTGAAAGTATGGCTTTGAAGCATTACCATTTTTTCCTGCAAATTTTCAAAACAAGGAAAATATCTTTGGAGATGCTGAAAAACACAAATGAATATCAACAATCAATGAAAATAAAACGCATCATTCCTACTCGCTATTCCTGTCAAAAGTAATATTTGCAAAGCTGGCACTAGCAGCACGATTCAATTTTTAAGCAGCTTTCAATAGCATATCATAACGAAATAGGAACCCTGCATGAAGCGCAACAAGGAAATGAATACAACATCAGCTAGAAAACAAAACTTTTTCCTCCTAGATTAGCTTATCTGTAGCCTTACAGTCAAGCTAGCATGTTGCTCTCCATAAAACAAGATAGGTATCTATCTTAATCTCAATACATACATTTCCTCTTCAAACACAAACTTCTGAAGTTCTCTGTTTTTCAATTTGCAATTGTGCCATTTGTCTCACTATTCATGTATTCAACAAAGAATATTTTGATCCCTCCCTGCTGTGCTAAATGATTTAAAAAAACAAAAAAAACAAATGCTTTTACCATCCACATCCTACTCCATTCAATTGGTATTTGATTGTCAATTTATACTGTACTACTCAACTATTTCTCTCATTCAGTCACTCAATTACATGTATCTATATGGCTGTTTTCTAATAGGTTATTTCTAATTCCCAACCCTTCACTCATTTGAATAAACTATTCACTTATAACAATTAATCAGCTACTCTCACTACATGAAGAAATCGCTCATTAACTAATCACTTTTCATTCATTCATTTCATTTCATTTCATTTTATTCATTCATTTCATTTCATTTCATTTCATTTCATTTCATTTCATTTCATTTCATTTGATTTGATTTCATTTCATTCATTCATTCATTCATTCATTCATTCATTCATTCATTCATTCGTTCGTTCATTCATTGACTCATTCATTTGTTCCTTTATTCATTCATCCATCCAACATTTCAATCACTCATTCTTTCATCCATTCATTCATTCAATCCACACACCAAACATGAATATTGCCAGGTGATTTTCCCTTAATATTCTGCAGAGCTGAGGAACCTCTTCCCTTTATTGCTGGTATAATCAAGCACAATCAAATTCTACCAGCTAAAAATCAAAACTCAATCATGGCAAACACGCAGAGATACTTATCTTGGATCTAACACCAATACAAAAAGTATCAAAAAAGTTATTTAAAATACAAGAATTATGTATCAGGATGCAATATTTGCAATCATCCATTCCTGCAAAAATATATTAATTCCATTCATTCACTAAAATGGGTAAAGCTCCAGTATAAATGAAAAACTAAATGAGTAAAAATGCACACAAGCACATGTTTGATGTCCTGAAAATCTGTGTGCACTGTGAGTGCCTTTTATCTATGGTAATATTTCAAATGTTTTTACAATATCTTTTTTGAAGAATTCTGTTCTGATGATGTACTTCAATGAAAATTAGCTGTTACTGTTAAGGGGCTTATCTCATGAGCAAAAAAATAATAAATTAGTGAATGAATGAATGAATAAACTTCCATTCAGTCAAACTTTCAAAAAAACATTTTTTTTTTCAGAAATAACCATACTTCTCAGGAGAAAAAAAATGAAGAAACAATGTGTACATGTGACAAAAGTTAACATATCATTGAATCATTGCTATCAAATCTTTGAAAAATGATCATATAAATGATGAAGACCCATGAGAAACATACAGGAAAAATATATGAAATAAATGAATTCTGAAAGAGAAATATATGAGAGAAACATACCAATGTAATCCCGTTTGCTGAGCATGCCTGTAACTTCCATTGTAGCGTCACACCTCCCTATTATATCTCTACTAGACGACTGGTCAGTCTGGCTGGATATCATTATGGTCAGATGCAAGTCCGTGTCTGAAATTTTACCAGTGGATATGCAGAGTGACCAGTGGATTGACCACTGGGGCTTAGTCTTCTTTCAAGGCTCCTGGGATCAGGGGTGACTTCCTCCTCCGTGCAGAAGGAAGTATTATGTAAAGCTCTCTCTTAACCCCCTGATAACTGGAAGCTTGCGGTATACCTCTGAATACATTAATGATATTTCTGCCTCACATACTGATAGGGGTCACATGCCATCATTTGGATACAGAGTAGAAAACTCACATCAATTCATTCCCATGTATTCTGGCGTATTTTGAGCACTAATTTCACTTCAGAAAGGCCCCCCCCCCCCCAAAAAAAAATATTGGAGATACCAAAATTAAAAAAACAACAAACTAAGAAGCAAAGCTTTAAAAAAAAATTGTCAGATTTCTCTGTCTTGAATATAATAAATGACAAAATGCTAGAAATAAAAACATGTTGTGAACTGTAATAGCTGTGAACTCTGAGGTGAATATGTTTAGGAAATCATCAGTTGAAATAATAATGATGATGATGATAATGGTGGCTTCTTGTATAGCACTCAGGTCTGTTATGCCATGATGCTTGTGGTGCTCCAAAATGATTATCTTAGGGTGTGTTTATTGGGGACAACAGAGGGCTAATAAGCAACCCAAGTTCCGAACTAGCTTACCCGTTACCCTTGATAAACATGAAGGCGACTTGATTACCGAACTAGCGTACCGGACTTCAGTTCTGCAAAAAAGGGGGGTTTGATTACCTGTTGAACAAGATCGGCGACTCAAGTCGTGGCAATAAACACAACGTGACTTCAGTCGCGTTTCGTTCGGGAACTTCGACTCCTGTTTCCGGATCAGAAAAAAAAAGTAATAAGCCCGCCAGATTTGACCTTTACTGCCGGGTCATCTTGCAGCTGGGCATGGGCTCGAAGGTTTCGGGAACTCAGATCACAACGATAAACACGACATCCAGTGAGACAACCCGTTGTGGGCACGATTTGTGTTCGCGACTCAAGTACCCATTTCTAATTTCTAGAAAACGAGTTCCCCGTTAAACACACCCTCAGTCATTCATAGCCAAGCTATGATCTAGCATATATCAGATTCTATGTACACCTGGATGGAGAGTGGCAAACATTGATCAGTCTTGCCAAAGGACAGTGCTCAGATGGAAATCCTTAACCTGTTGATATCTGTGCAGCACAACATTTCATAACTGTCTCACCTTTTCATGCTGAATCACTCACAATCATTTGTGTGTATTTCAATTGCAACAGGCATTTGGCCGAGCAGAAGCCGAACTGAGTGATCTAAGAGTGAGGTACCCCACCCTAAAAGAAATTTTATTTGATGGTCCCAGATCATCATGTAGTTTGGCTTTGCAATGTGGAGAAAGCGAATGAGTTTAGAGCTACACGATTTGCGACTTTCCACACCCTTTAACGAAATAGATTGCCACAAAAAGACGAGTCCCGAAAGCAAAAAGTACCAACAGCATTTTGCGTTCTGGACGTCTTTCAGTTCCACTACATTCTGCTAAGCTTCAATACAGGATTACATTACTGCTTTCTATCACATATTGCGACTTATCAAAATTTTTATCAACCCTAGGAAGCAATCCATTTTGAGTTATCAGCAGGAAACAGCTGGAGCCAAGGCTAGGCCCCAATCATACAGCAATGACCTTGTACGGCCGCCCAGTCCCTCGCTGGCCAGCTAGCACTGACCACTACATGAGCTTGACCATTGGACATAGGGACCCTACAGCTTGTAGTCTAGAAATACAGACTCTGTTTTCTGTCTGGTGTTGTATGTGGATGTATTTGCTTTGAATATTACATGTATCTACTGACAAGGATAGAATTATCTTTTAAGGATGGCAGAATAAATCATGAATTAATATTTCAGGAAAGCTTTCATCTAATTTTGACTCCTTTTTCAGAACTTTAAAAGATTTTGTTCTTGAATTGAATTGAACTGAATTTATTGATACATCTGTCATTATTACTGAAATTATTCTTCCATTGGTTAACATTAAGGCCCCAAATCCAATATCATACATGCCCAGTGTATATCAAACAAGTGACACCCTCAATTTTGCACTGGATCACTCAAGAATAGATGAATTATGTCCTTGTTTTACTCAAGGTACATGTATATGTAGGATAATCCATCACAAGAAGGGAGACATTATGCAATAATAGATATGCATGATATAGTATTGTTGGAAGGACCAAACTGGTCTAGCTTTGCAGACTACATGCACTGGCAGCAGTGCCTTCCCTGGATGTGTGTGTGTACATATCTGAGGCAACAGGGATAAAGGTGTGCGCAAAATTGTGTGTGGGGTTGTGTGGGCATGTGTGAGTGCATATGGGAGAGAAAGAAGGAGCAATGGAGAGAGAGTGACAGAGAGAGAGAAAGAGGGAGGGAGAGAGAGAGGGAGAGAGAGGTAGAGAGAGGGAGAGAGAGGGGGAGAGAGAGGGAGAGAGAGAGAGAAAGGAAGAGAGACAGAGAGAGGGGAGAGATGGAGGCACTACGAAGGCTTCATCCCAGTTTTAACAAGGCTACTTGTTCCGTTCTACTGTATAGAATATTCAATAAATCTATTTATTTATTCATTTGTTTACATATTAATTTGCTTACATATTTATTCATTTATTTCATTTTTTTCTGATCAAGCTTCATTAAGGAAACTAGAGAAGTTTTTTATGCTGGTAAGCAAGCATACGCTGAACAAACACATAGAAAAAGGGGAGAGAGAGAAAGAGAGAGCTTGAGAGGGATACAGAGTAAGGAAGAACATAAAAAGAAAAGATACAGAGAAAAAGATGATAGGAGAGAAAATGTAACAGGATGGAAAAAGAAATGAAGAAAAGGAGAAGGAAGAGAGAGAGAGGCTTTGATAGAGAGGGGGAGAGAGAGAGAGAGAGAGAATGAGAAATAAAATGAGAGAAATTAGCAAGCACAAGGGGCAAAGAAATCGATGAGCTGGACAAGCGAGGTGCCACAGAAGACAGAGAATAACCAAAGGAAAGAAAACCAGACATATTAGCCTGCACTGACCACAATGTTCACACAGGCTGTTCTAATTAGAAAACCAACCGGAATTAAATGTAGATGCATGCCCAGAATTTGCACGCTCACTTGGCGAAAAAGAGGAAAACGAGTAGCGATGTCGTGTTTGGTTTACATTAAAGATGGCTGAGAGTGAATGGATACAAGGATCGATCGGAACACAGAGCTACAGGAAAAAAAAGCAATGCAATATACAGCTGGATAGAATGATAGGCTTGACACCAACAATTGCCCAGGAAACATGAGTCCATAAATTCGAGTCTGGACACCCCATATTTCAAAATTTACGAATGGGGGGGGGGGGGGTGGGGAGAACATCTAAGATGTTCCAAGAGACATGCAACCGAGGGAGCGAGGGAGCTTTTTGATTTTTAGAACTAAAAGTGAAGAATCTAGTACACACTTTGGGTAGAATCTTTTGAAAATTTTCAATAAAAAATTAAGGTTTGGCAAAAGGGGTAAAAGCCACCCCTGTCCCCCCCCCCCAAACTGCTTCCCTCAATTTCCTTGTAACCTGGGTACTACAAAGTAGCAATGGTTGTTATGAATATGAGCTTGACATAAGACACCACCACTAGAAAATGTGTACTTTTAAACGAATGCTTCATTTGTTTGTGTTACTCACAGATGATACTTTCCATCCTACATTTATTTTGTAAAAACCTCATTAATGCATCCCAATAAAATTATCACATTTCCATGTTCACTGTCTGATTTTCCATTCACCCAGCTTTTCTCTGAAATGTATCACTCCAAAACCTTATCAAGGAATCTATTTCTCTGTGCCATTGTACCAAAGTCCATTCATTTGCATGAAAACAATGAGACCCACTTAATACAGAAACAACTTCTATGTGTATTCATTTGTTTGTTTTTTACCAACACCACAGGAAAGACAGAGTCCAATGACCAGGAAGGAAAAAGACAAACTAGCAGCCCCCCCCCCTTCAGACTAACAAATTTCAGCATATCGCTATACACAAACCAGCTACGCAATATGTTATATTTTCAGAGTCTGAAAGAGGTTGCTGTTTTGCATTAGACTCATTACAGAATCTGCATCCCCTTACAGAAAATTATATCACACAAAAATTGTATAAATGGGGGAGGCTTTATTATGTTATGTGCATGCCAATCTGATCAATCAGCTAAACTTGTTCATATACATAGTTTTATTCAGTCAAATAAAATCACATATATTTACAAATAATGCAGGCATGACTGGTGACAACATGAAGACTCTGAAGCCTCCAAGTAGCCCAAGAGAACCCACCTGAGCTCTAAACTTTTATATGCTCCAGTGCGGACCGTGACATACAAGATATATTGAGTCAGTTGAACTCCCCCCGAAAATTTTGTTTCTTTAAACACCACATGTATACAAGTGTGAACACCCTTTCAGCTTTACGATGCCATTTCTTTAACCCATTTGTGACAGGAATTATTTAAAGCCTAATTTGATCAGCTTTTATTCTTCAAATTGGCAACACCAACATTTTTATTTTATTGCTACATTTTATTTATAAAATGTCATGTATCAGAAATGAATATAAATTGACAGAAATTATGATGATAAGTCAAAAAGTTGCCAATTTGCAGGGGAAAATGGTGATTTTAAACTTTCTATCACATTGCCAATTTAAGGATTTTAATGCTTATTTTCCTTTAAAAAATTTTCAGCATCAAACAATGAATATTGATGCAACCAAAATGGGCAGTTTGTGTAGAATTTATTGCTCTTTCTGCTCATGTATTTGGTATGATTTTTAGGGCTTTGCATTAAAAGATATTAGGCCAAACCACAAAATGTGGACCTCTGTCCTGAATGGGTTAAATGTTACTATTTACATGTTCATCTTTTCAGTAGTCTGAACAGACCATATAGCTGTAAACCAATAATTACACAAATCATTGACCTTGTACGGTCCAACAGTTTCTATGAGAAATTCATGCATCCTTTGCACTTGGACTTTTCCCAAATCTAATCGTAAAGCACAAATTTGTAACTACACTTGTAACACAGTTTTGACAGTATACATGTATCTATTGAAATTTTATTCCACTTAAAACTTTGGAGAGTACAATTTGTCGAAAGGAGATCTTTTGGACACACATGTATACCAGGATATGTACTGTATACAGTGAAACTCGGATATAGGAAGACCACAAAGGGGAGACAAGAAAAGTGGTCTTTGTGAGCAGGTGGTCTTTAAGTACAGGGGGAAAAAAAACTATCAGAGGGAAACAAAAGAAGTGGTCTTTCTGTACAGATGATCCTTAAAGCAGGCTGGACTGTGTTCCTGACAAATATTTTTGATTCCCTCACAACTTCAGGAAATCAGTTTTACAAGATACCTGCTGAAAGCAGCGCAAAATCTGCATACAATCACAATGATCGAGGGATAGAACAACATATTTGTGCAAGAAATAACAGAGAAGAAAGGGAAGGAAGAAAGGAAGGATGTTTCAAGTAGCAGACAGTATATAAGTGTAGATCTATCCCTGAGAACATTTTTTTGCAGTAGCTCGGTGTGGATAAACTGCATTTTAGTGAGAGTCATTTGCTCCATTTTGAATAGAAAGAAATTATTCTTTTGCAAGCCAGGTAAAAAAGGTGTTTTAGGGTATTCCAACATAAAGATTTTTAAACTTTAGTAACCTTTGCGGTAATGGGTGCATCTTCCGTCTAGGACTATTTCTTCATGTAAAAAAAGGAAGAATCCCTTCCTCCCCCAAATCAAATCTTGCATGACAGGTGCACGAATACTCATCCAGCAAGTGAGCTTTCTAAGCAGGTTTCTTGTGAATTTAAGAGCTGCACAACGAGATGGTTTTGATGGTTTGCCTCTTTGCTGGTTTGTATGTTTATTTGATCGTTTGTTTGTTTGCTTGTTTGTTGAATAAGATCACAAGCAACACAGGCCAAATGAGAGAAGAGGCAGAAGAAAAAGGAGGAGGAGCAGGTGGAGAAGGGGATGTGGGGGGGGGGAGGGGGAGAGAAAGAAAAATGGTATCATATGGAAAAGACTACACTTACCACTCCAAGTGGCCTTGCATATCAGCTTAAACGAATATGCCAGCAGAAATTTGAAGATAATCATAAATAAAACACTTGTGTTTATTGTTACCTAATCACAATGTGTACCTGCAAGTCCTATTAAACATACTTGAATGGCATTAGAGGGAAAAGGAGAGAGAGAGAGAGAGAGACAAAGAGCAAGGGTTTATGAGAGGGGATGGGGAGAGAGAAAGAGAAAAAGAGAGATTGAAGAAAGCATGAAGGGAAAGAGAAAACAAGGAATTGAAACTGAGAGAAGAGAGAAAGAGATCAAGAGAGAGAGAGAGAGCAAGAAATAGATTGTGGAGAGAGAGAGAGCGAGAAATAGATTGTGGAGAGAGAGAGAGAGAGTGAGAGATAAGGGGCAGAAACAGAAAATAATTAAAGAAAGAGAAAGAAGAAAAGATGAATCTTGTTGAAAATCCATGATTGCAGTTGCAGACAGCTCCACAAAGTCTACAAACTTATCAATGTGATTGTGGGTCTATCTATTCACTAACAGCCATCAATGTGCTGAAAATTGGTCTTTGTTTGATTCACAAGGTCAACTATATCATTATCAGTTAACTTAGAAGCAAAATATAATGTCGAATATTATTTTTGAAAATATGCTACAAAAACTACCACTCAAATAATTAACCTTCGACACAACTCAATACTCACGATATACACAATATGGGCATATAAACATTGCATTTTCCTTTGTTCAAATGCATTTTGCACGGATAGCGTAACCCTGGATGGATATGTGCTTCACAATAATTGAACAAAGTGAACAATCATTGTGTACAACTCTAGCCATTTTACATTAAATCCCCATAAAAGTCATAATTGTAGACAACCTTGATGCCTAAAATAAATAATTATTCCATACACATGATCTAAAATGCAGAAATAACCCATGTTTTCGTTTCACCCTATATTTTCTCCAAGGCTCTCTTTCAAACCTTCCATTGTAATCTAAAGCAATTATGGAAAATTAATAGATTTAGTATGGCCATGAAAAAAGAGGAAATTGGGAAGGGGTGGTGGTGGTGGTGGGGGGGGGGGGGGGCTGAGCAAATTGCAAAGAACAGACTTGGCATAATAAGACCAAATGTTAAATGATGCCCTAACAATGGGGATCAAATGGAAAAAAAAAGATGATATAATAAAACAATTCACAAAGCACATATAATTTCTCTTTTGGTGCAATTTTTTTTTTTTTTTTTTTGTTTTGTTTTCTGTTTGTTTGTTCGTTGAACTTTTTTTGGTTATTGTTTTGTTTTTGTTTTTTGTTTGTTTGTTTGTTGTTGTGTTTTTTTGGGGGGGGCACTGTACTGTCAATAATATACCAGGAGGAATCATGTAATAGAGTTAGCATGGACATGATAAAATGGGGGAAGGGGGGGGGGGGGAGACTAACACATTTAACAATAAGCAGACTTGTCCTGAAATGACCAATCGTTAAAAGATGCTGTAACAATAGACATCAAATTGGCAACCTTGAAGGACTTAGAGACGACCTTCTTGTAATGAATAATATCCCATGTGGGAACATTAATCCGTAGGCAGGAACAAAAAGTGATGTTTTGTGGGGCGCTTACAATGTCTTTTTCCTCCGATTCTCCTTCTAACAAAATTAAAGGCCATAACCTCTGTTTGAGTCCTTGAAACAAAAGTGAGTTTTCAAAGACCCTGCTCTCATTACAAGGGAAAGTGTGATCCAGCGTATGTTAGATCGCGCCACCTCTAAGGTGAGAATGCAGCAACATCGTTTCGGCGCGATCCAGGGAGGTCCACGACGATCCCAAACTGGACCACCTCTGGGGGGTGGTCCAAGGGAAATAGTGCAATCCAGGTTAACCCATAGAGATACAGTGTCACCTTTAGGAGACGCTTTTGCAGTATCTGTTGGTCCAGAATGTTTGGCAGTACATATCATACATGAGCAGAAAGAGAAAAATGCACTGACAAATTTGAGCCCATTCCCATCACTGTATGGTGTGGCATTCTCGAATTAGAGCAGTTTAAGTGTAACTAATCATTAAACTCTTTAAATTCGCAACGCAGTGAATAATATATAATCACTATTTCTGTGTTCAAATTGGCAATTTCTGATTCAATTTTACAATTATATTTCATTTTGGTTTATGTTATATCCATATTTATTTTTTTCAAGCTATGTAAATGTGGACAAAAATAATTTGTATTGCCAATTTGAGGATTGAAGATGATTAATTTAGACCTTAATTAAAGGAGAATGCAACCCAGACATCAGTGTGCTTCAAGTGAATGAAGAAAAGCAAGAAGAATAAGCAGTGAAAGTTTGAGGAAAATCGGACAATCTGTTCAAGAGTTATGAACTTTGAAAGTTTAAGTTAATCCTTATTATAGGGATCCTTAAATTGGCAACTTCGCCAGCATCTGTGATGTCATCGTGGACAACTCTCTATTCATTTTGTACACAGAATTCAACATTTTCTTTATTTTCAAGAGAAATAAAAATTCTTTTGATTTATTGTTTTGAGTATGACATGGCTATATAAATTCTGCAAGAATATTGGGAAGAATTATGTTGATTCCTGACGTGAAATTTCATATGAATCAATTTTTTTGAAAAATTATGTACAAAATGAATGGAGAGTTGTCCACGATGACATCACAGATGCTGGCAAAGTTGCCAACTCAAGGATCCTCATAACAGGGATTTACTGAAACTTTCAAAATTTATAACTCTTGAACAGATTGTCCGATTTTGCTCAAACTTTCACTGTTTACTCTTTTTGGTCATCTTTATTCACTAAGAGCACACTGATGCTTGGGTTGCATTCTCCTTTAAGAAAGCTCTGTACTGCTATGGGTTAACTGTGCAGAGAGTGCCAAGATGGATCGTGCTACTCTCTGCAAGGGATGAACCCGCGGCATACCAGTGGATCTCCCTGGCACATGCCATGGGTCGCCCCACAATAGCATGATCCTCTTTCCAGTCTCGGTAATGAAAATGGGGTCAAAGAAACTGTTTCTGCTCAACCGTATGGTACTGAGGATACTCCTTCAACATTACAAAGTTTTACAAACATACTCTAGACACACCCAATATGCACAGCAAGCTTTATTCACAGGGTCAGATCCAGCATTTGTCAAAGGAAGGGGGGCGGGTGGGTTTTTTTCGGATGTCTGTTTTACCTGAAAAAATTGCTGACAAGCAATAAAGACAAAAAAAGGTCCTTTGCATTTTCAGGTGTCTACTTTATCCCCCAAATTCACTAATAAGCAAAGAAAAACAAGAAATATTACTGAAGGAAGGTGATTAATACCCCCGCTCAAGTGTGTGTACTAAATTTTTTGAGCATACCCCCTTCAAACTTCGTTTGGCAGGGGTATAAAAAAGAGGTCCTTGGTTTCAAAAGGGGGGCTACTGGGTTTCAAAGGTGGGCGGGCGATTTGGCCCCCTTGGATCCGCCCGATTCAACCCACTGAATATTATGCCCAGAGTCTGTGGAAAATGTGTATCATACCAAAATAAAATCATCCTCATCGGGTTAATGTCAAAACATAACAATTTTAACATCTAAATGAATGACTGTTGCTCATCACATCTTCAACAGATTTTCTGGAAGTGGATGTCTTTTTTTTTTACTCATGTTTTTTTCCAATATTCAATCCAGACCTTGTTAACTGAATTGAGGATTATTTTCTTCATCATTGCTAGCTGTTAGATTTCCTTAAAAATTGCTAAGAAACAATATTTTAAAAAAAATCATATATTTATATTTCCTGCCTTTCACAGAAGGATCTTTTGCAAAATGATTGTCAATGAAAGAGACAAGTAATTTTATTTCCAAATCCAAAAGCTACTTCTCTTTCAGATTACAGTATGTATGCAAATCCCAAATTTTTGCCTCATAATCCCACCTGATGATTCTGACCATGTAGCGGATTACAACAGGATGACCATTCAGTGGACAGTTGCCTTGGACTCGTCCAAAATGACCAGCGCCTCTGGAGGCATGGCCATGGTGCAGAAAATAGCAGCGTGGAAAATGATGAAGAGATATGCAGCTGCGCATGGCTTCAAAATATTCCTCCCATTTTATTCGCCATTTCTCTGTAATGAATGATCAAACTTAGCAGTTCATATGACATTATAATAAGCTCAATTATAAGTCATCCTACCCCAAAATTGGAACAAAGACACAATATAGTATTTGTTTGATAACCTTCACCGCAAGGTTGAAAAACTATAGATTGTATGCGATGCCTTTCTCGCACTGTGGGGTTACGAAACAGGTTAAATCATATAATGGAATATTTTTGAAAAATACTTCCTGAAAATGATGTAATTAGGCCCCTACATAGAAGGTCTTAGAAGCAGCACCAACATAACAATGCATGGGCTGAACAGTCAAAACTCACAACAGATTCCATTATTTTTTCCCCATATTTTCAAGAAATCAGTGTAATAGTAATTACTTGATAAAAGTGATTACTGCAGAGGCAGAGTAGGGCCCTGTTTCATAAAATGTGTTATCAATAACAAGTTGCAATAACTGTGATAAGCTACTGAAATCCTTGCATCTGATTGGCTGAGAGCAAATTTGTCAAAGAAATGTGGCAGTTGTTGATAACAGGTTTTATGAAACAGGACCCAGAAGTAGAATTAGTACCAGCTGTGGTGTTATTGGTGTATATATACATGTATTTTTAAAAATATTATTGTGGATACTAATGTTTTAACAAAATTTCTTTACCATTTAGTTGAGTAAATCTTCTTTCCTCTTATTCAACAACAAAAAGTTACTTACAAAATGAAGCCTTATAATTATGCACCATCCTATATTATGACAAATCTTCCCCTACTTCTACAAAAAAAACCCTCAATGTATTGAATAGTATGAGGCAAACAGCTTTGAAATAACTTTCAAATATTTCTAAAAGAAATCACCAAACCGAAAAAGGGTTCTGAACTTGTAGTGACCATAGTATGAGGCAAACAACTTTGAAATAACTTTCAAATATTTCTGAGAGAAAGAAATCACCAAACTGAAAAGGGCTCTGAACTTGTTGCGACCACATCGATTACACACCTTCAAAGAGATAGAAAAAACAAGGGGAAAAGCGTGAATGAATACTTAGCCTACTTTTAGCCTTATGCATATTTACTTCAAGTAAATAATAATGATGACAATGGGGTACTGTAAAAACAATACATGCATCACATGACTTGGATTTTTTTTCTATAAATTAGATCATGGTAACCTACATTTGACTTTCTGAGTCATCATATACTAAAAGGCCGTTTGTGGAGTTTTTTTTCTTCTGAAGTTTTGATGGAGGGGTGATGTTCCTGTGTCGATCACAACCAATTAGTAAGGACAGGACTGCCTTTGAGGCGAAAAAGCAGAAATGAACTTCAACTTTATGGGAAGTGAGGAGCGGAAGACAGGAGATATGTGGATGCAGGAGACAATTAATGGAAGGGGAGAGATTAAAGGGGGGCGGGAGGGCATGATATGATTTAAACAAGAGATAAAGTTGAAGAACATTGAAGAACACTGTGAAAAAGTGAAGCCTCTTGCCTCTCATACAAGAGGTCCTGGGTTTGATCCCCCCCCCCATGGTGCTTACACCCTTGGACAAGCTGTTTTGCTCACACGTGTTCATCTCAACCCAGGTGTACTTAAGGGGTATGGCATTGCTGGAGTAATAATAACTGCAGCAGTAACATAGATGTGGATTTGGTGCTGCAAAGTAACTGATCTATTTTCGGATCGGTCTATAAAACGCTGACAATGTGTTATACAATTGCTGATTTTAAAAAGCAAGGTGTAATAGAGTTTTTTTCTATCTCTAGTATCGGTTACCAACTAGATATTCCTTCTCCAAGGATGAAGTTTCTCTCTGTTTCTTGCAAATATTTTCTTTTGGCCTTTCTTTTCAAGGATTCAAAGTTATTAATATGGTATTAAAAATTAATTGAGAGAGAACTTATAGGAAATACTGGTACTGTATGATTGGATGCAGGGCCCACTGCATACTTTTGTAAGGACAGCAATGTACACGGAAAACAACATAATGGAGAACGCTGAGGGCTTGCTTTTATGAGAGAAACCTTAAGATAAAAGGACAAGATGATGAAAAAAACAAAAAGTATTTTAAACTGTTTGCAGACTTTCATACAGTGACCATTTGGCTCCAGTAGGCAGATGATTAATAATGATAAAAAAAAGAGACGAGAAATTTAGAAGAACAGAAGAACCACTAAAACAGAGAAGGAAGATAAGAAAAAGAACAAGAGAGAAAAGAAGAGAAGACATAGAAAGAAAAACTAGTGTTAAAGCTGCTTTTCTTGAGCACATGAAAGATTTGTGAAGGATGTTAGAGTCAAATGTCCAACAAAGTCCAAAATTTAGGCTCCAAAAGTTCGCCAAACTTGCACATGGATTTGGAAGTGTAGTCAATTGTTCATAGGATGAAGGAAACATTTACAAAAAATTCAAAAATTATTTAAATTTCCACTGAACTAAAAAAACGAACTGGTCTTTACACATGAAAGCATTTAACAGTAAATACAAATGGTAATGTATGTACATGTAAGTAGTGCTATATTTTCCAAGACCAAAGAGGTTATACTTGATGAAGTGAAAAAGATAATATGAATGAAACTGGTGATGAAAATACGACACAACACTTTTCATTCGATGATATCATCATGCCATGCTTGGGTAGGAATTCATGAAGGAATCTGTATGTCCAGAATGCATGTCAAGTTCTATCAGAGACTATACATGTAGGTGCATTCACACACAAGAGGAATTGAAATTTGAATCGCGATTCAAATCGCGATCCAAACTTCAGTTTTGCTGCGACCATTCACACACCAGGAAAGATTGAAATTTGGATCACGATTCTAATTGCGATTCAAATTTTGATTTTATTTTTGACCATTCACACACAGGAGGAAGCAACGAAAACAGGCAGGAGAGTCTATAAACTTCTCTGCTTAAACTTCTGTTAAACACGATCTCGGCGGGGAAAAATACATATCGACAGTAGAAGGGCGAGAAAGTACTGCAACAAACTCAATTATTAAATACCGAATAATTATGTACTATTATACAAAATATTTGTTTACTATACGAGACGGTGCCAACTGCACCAAAATAGCATGCAGTGTGTCCACGCTTATGCAGTACAGTACATACATCCTTTACATAACATACACTACATACGCATATACTGCATGCATAGTGCATCGATCGCACACGCGCAAAGAATGATGGGATAGATAAAACCGATTTTCTAATCGTGATTCCGTTCACACACACAACGCACAGCAAATAATTGCGATTATTCTGAAAACTCGCACTTCTTACTGTGAGTTGAATCGCGATTAGAATCGCGATTATTAGTGAGATTATTCTGTCCACACACAAAATAAAATCACAATTCCAATCGCGATTAGAAAATCGATTTTTGAATCTCACTTTTTACCTTGTGTGTGAGCGCCCCTATTGTTCCAATGCACACTCCCCCCCCCCCCCTCCCTCCTTCACCTTCCAAGAATGTCCTTGACCTGATCTGAACTGTGCAGAGGGTTCATAAATTTTGGAAGAGAAAGAGAAAGAATGAGAGGGAAAAGAGAATGAAAGAGAGAGAGGTGGAGGAGGGAGTTAAAAAAAAAAGAGGGAGAAAGATAGGGAGAAAGATAGGAAGGAGATATATAGAGATTAGAAGGGTGATAAAGAGGAGAGACAGAAGGGATGAGAGGGGATGGAGAGAGGATGAAGGGGGTAAGAATGGATGGATGGAAGGAGAGAGGGAGGGAAAGAAGGAGGGAAAGAAGGAGAGAGACTCTATACAGAGAGATAGATTGAATGGGGAGAAGAGAGAGATGAAGAGAGGGAGAGAGAGAGAGAGAGAGGGAGAGAGAGAAGTGTAAGCAAGTAAGATTCAAGGAAGGAGAAGAAAGAGAGAGAGAGAGAGAGATTGAGAGAGTACAGAATGAGTAGGGTTTATAAAAAGAATGCCTTGAGCAGTGAACTTGGCAGTTAAGAACTTTCACGTACCAATGTGGTCAGCTAAGGTTACCAATTTCTTTTTTAAAGGGAGCTGCACTGTTGATGTTCAGAGTATTCTGTATTATGCATGGTACATCTTAAGTCATTTATGGTGGACAATATAACAACTGTGAAAAAGATGCTTAAGTTCTGCGAGGAAGTGAAATTAAATTTGTGAGCTTTCTCGGTCTTTTGATGATTTCAATTTGGAAAAATATCATAATAGAAACATCCCCTGATAAAGATTACTCTTCAAAATAATGCCCCCATGTTTGAAATATGACCAGAAGCAGTTTATTGTGTTTAGCCTGACAACTTGTTGGTAATTTCTAGCACTACCTATCTCAGCAGGCAATGATTTGAGCAAGGAGCTGAACTGATTACAGGGCAAGTCACCTCAAACCCATCACTTTCCAAATGTTTTTCATCGGCTAGATTGATTAATTAATATCATTTCCTTTGCAGACTAACAAACTCCAGATCATTATGGAATGTGCAAAGAACTGACCACTGAAAATTTAAGAAAATTCAGACCAACTGACCATGGGAATATGTTGTAGTCCCTATGGTCATCTCGGTAAATGGTTAAATGAATCCCATTTACTATTTGGGAACACCTAGACTCCACTAATCTCTTTCACAATTCTGACAATTATGAAACCAAACTTACATATTCCCATTCACTCTGTTATTTTTTTCCAGAACTGGATGCTAACAGGCACCAAAAATATTACTGGCCTCTGTAGTCCAAGTCTAGACCCTCAAAATTTCAGACTATTTATAAGAACCTCACAGAAATGTATTCAATCTATATTCCCCCCCCCCCCCCCTCCCTCCCTTTAAAATGTTGGTGTGTGGTGCCCAGTGTAAAGGCATTCAGAAAACCTTGGCTCTGGAAATACTCTAGCATCATTCATTCATTCATTCATTCATTCATTCATTCATTCACTCATTCATACTACAGTATTAAAGAATGATTAACCTGCTGACTACTGAATTCTCTCAATCCTGCAAACTTAAAGGGAAAGTCCACCCTAGAAGTTTCACTGTTTCAATAAAAGGAGATAAATTTGAACAGCATTTTTAAAAAGAAATGAGCAAAATCGGTCAAAGAACAAGAAAATTACACTCATTTACATTTTCTAGTAAACTACTCTTGGCTCTACAAATTGGCAACACTCATGACATCATATGTGAGCAGGTCTCCAATACACTTTGTACATGAAATTTCACATTTTCTCTATTTTCTTGGAAATTACACATTTTCTAACCCCCATAGTCAATGTATGTTCAGAAGAATTGCTTTTTACATAACATACTTTGACTATGGGGTAAGAAAATGTGTAACTTCCAAGAAAATTGAGAAAATGTGAAATTTCATGTACAAAGAGAATGGAGACCTGCTCGCATATGATGTCATCAGTGTTGCAAATTTGTAGAGCCAAGAGTAGTTTACTAGAAAATGTAAATGAGTGTAATTTTCTTATTCTTTGACCGATTTTGCTCACTTCTTTTTTAAAATGCTGTTCAAATTTATCTCCTTTTATTGAAACAGTGAAACTTCTAGGGTGGACTTACCCTTTAATACAGGGGCCAACCTTTCCCAGTAATGTGTTACCAGAATGTCACTACACCATGATATGGTTAATTATGTTAGACTTGTCTAAACAGTCTAATACTAGGGATATAGTCATATTCACACATACTACTGGCAGGATGATGCATGCACAACTTTTCGATTTAAATGTGCCATTAGCAAGTTTGCTCTCTGCATGTAATTTATTGTAAACGCATGGGATATCTCGTGAGATTAATACCTGTGAGTCATACGCAAGGTATAGAGTGAGACCGGTCAGTCACTCAGGACACCTGGCAATGGTCAATGATGATGGTCAGTACTGGTCAGTAATGGTCAAGCTCCAATTCCATTATCACTCTTTCGTCATCAACCTCCTCCCCCATCAGCATATAAGAGGCCCGATTTCATTAGACAGAGTTTTGAAAGGAGACAAGGAGTCCCCTGTTTCAAATCTATTGCATAGCCTGTTAACATTAACTTTGATTAAAGTCTGTGGGGCATGACATTCAGAGGGCGCTATTGCATATAATTATGAGCATGGACAGATGGAACATGTTATCCATTGAGGTTTATATACCTTATCTAGAGGTGTGAAGTAGACCGAAGTAAACCAAAGTTTTCACTATGTTTCACTATGTCTAGCAATATGTTCAACAGATGGCATGTTGATGTTGTTGAAAGGGAACAGTTCATCAATCTTTGTGATCAAAATGGTGGTGAGGAATCACCCCATCCGTAATTCTGAATAAGCGCCCTTTATTAAAGCAACAGTGAACTGACCCTTATTATGATGTATTTACAACAGCGCCAACTTACGGCTACTCAAAACCAGAGACTCTTAGAAATATTATATCCTTTGTGGCTTCTCGTGAATTTCCTTAGTATGAATACAAATATTTTTTAACAGATGTTACTCAAAAAAAAATAAAGCTCTCATTGATCAGAATAGAGCATGCTGGGAGCAAAAAGGAGACAAAATCAGTAGTTTAGGAATGAGAGGGCATTATTTCAAAATCCAATACAAGGGTGCCAGTTCGCTCTGGCTTTAAAACATCATGTTACACAGACTTTAGCAGTGAAGTTGCAAAGAGCAGACTATTTCACCCTCACTCTTTGGATATGATATGCTACTTAATTTGAAAAAAAATGAAAGAAGAAAATGCATGAGCTCATTCCTGAACAAGAAAAAAACAAACAAACAGTCTACCTAAAATGGGAAAAGAGCTTTGAATTTACAAAATTTCTTTGAGCAGTGTCAATCAGTCTAAATTTTCAAGCTAAAGCTTGTATTGGGCTAATGGAGAGGGATCTATCAATGGTCCTAATGGTCATCATCGGTCAGCCTCTAATTCCAGTTCCAATCACTCAGCTCCCCCCCCCCCCCCCCCATCATCAACAGACAAGGACTGAGTACTTTACAACAGGTAAGTGGAATTAGGGCAATTAATTAGAGTGACTTATTCACAAGAGATTGGTCTTTCCGTTTGGTTTGCCATGCATGCAAAACAAAAAACAATGGTTTGAAAAAAAGCTGGAAAATGCAATTTTGATGTCTATAAGATTGGGGTCAAAATATATGATATGGGGTTACTAGCAATACAATTATTAATATTATTATAATTATTGTTATTGTTGTTGATGTTACCACTATCATTATGATTAGCATCATTATCATCATCATTGTCATCATCATTCATCATCACCATCATCATCATCACCATCACCATCACCATCATCATCAGCATCATCATCAGCATCCTTGTGGCAGTATTAGTAATGGTCATAGCATGATAGTAGTAAAACAGATGCATGTAGTAGCAACAGTAGCAGAAGCACAAGTAAAATATCCACCACTGTTTCTAAGGGTGTGTTTATCAGGGGAACTACAGGGCTAATGAGCGATCCAAGTTCCTAACTTACCCATTACCCTTGATAAACACAACCGCAATTTGAGTTCCACAAAATAGGGGGATTAGATTACCAGTTGACCAGATCGGCATCTCGAGTCACTGCGATAAACACAACAGGTTTTGAGTTGTGTGTGTAGCTGTGCAGAGGCAAGCGGCTCGCCACATTTTGGGAACTAAATTCACGACAATAAACACAACATCCAGAGAGACCACCTTTTGTGAGCGCAATTTGTGTTTGCGACTCATGTACCTGTTTCTACTTGAGTCTACTTGAGTTCCCCCCCCCCAAATAAACACACCCTAAGATATTACAGTGAAGTCCCCAATTTTCCGTTTTCTAAAATGCATATTCCATGTTCTTCGGTGTTCTAAACTTCAAATTCTGTGTTCTTCGATGACATGTACAAAACATATGATAAAGCAATTGTAAATAGTAAAAATCTGAGAAAAACGGGAGTTACCGTAATATACACGCACCGCAGTATGCAGGTAAAGCTTGGCGAACACCCCGAACACGTACAGGTTTGATCCAGATTTCCCGCTGAAGCACTGTTGTGTTTTATTGGATTTTGCTTTGTTTTTCATGATTTTCACTGTATTTTTCATAAGTCAAATTTTATGGGCCTGAAAAATCGCATTTTCTGTGAAATTCTGTGAATTCTGTGTTCTTCCCGAATTCCGTGAAATTTTTCCGTTTTCCGTATCGCAGAAAACTGGGGACTTTACATTACACATAATCATTTCTCATAATGCAGCAATATTTTAATCATTACAAGATAAAATGTGAAATGACTAAGAAAAACAGTCAATTGGAAATAGATTTTACATCAGCATTGTAATGAAATACATGTAGACTAATCGTAATGAATTCTTTCCTTAACAATCACTCCAATCAAAAAGCCCTGCAATAAAGAGACTCCTTGATTACGCTTCATTGCATAACATAATGATCTCTTAATAGCAGGATGTGCCCAAAGATAATTCATACTCAAAGAAAACGAGTTCACTGAAAGCACAAGAGTGAAGAGGGCTTTGAAAATCCATTCTCACAATGCTCATGAAAATGATTTTATTGAGGAAACTGCTGACTGGCAAAAGAATGAAAATGTTTTGATAATGTATACATTCTCATAAAAGAGTCATAATCTCATTGAAAAGAGTTCTATTGTAAAAATAAAAAGCACAGACATATGTGACAAATGAAGGGACATCAGCAAATGTTTCTCTACTACCTTCAGTTTTTGCACAAATAAAACAACAAATGGAAGCCCAAAGGTATATGAAGAGGTGTAGAGAGGAAAGGAATTCATGGGGAGGGGAAGGGTAAAAACTTTAATAAAAGGAGGGTCATTTAACTGGATTTTGAGGCATGTACATGTACTTTAAGGTATGTCACTTCCGGTTTCCGGGGGGGGGGGGGGGGGGGGGGGGGGAGGGGGACAAACTTGAATTTGGAGATAAGTAATTTGAAGAAATGCTACCCTCAGTTTCGGGGAGGAGGGGGGTTGGTAGCCAGATTCACCCCTATCTAAATCTACTCAACTTCAGTATTAATACTTCAATTATTGTAAAGACATGGATATGTCCTTGCCCCTACCTTTACTTTGCATTCTACTGAAACAAAATCCAATTAATGTCAATAATTCTAAAATAACTCATTGTGCATGATAAGATTGATAGCATCCGTAAAGAGGAACACCTTCAAACAGGGATACAATTTGCTGGTAAAATTTGATCTAGGTGTAAAATTTAATCACAGAGAGAATCAGGCATACAATATTGCATTTGTGAATAAAGTATCACTTTCCTCTGCTCTGTGTATGTAATTTCACAAAAGAAATAATAATGGATGACTTTATAGTATCATACAAGTTTGTTTCTTCATCTACTTTTACTTGCAAGTGTTCATCCTCCTTTAGTCAAATATGTCAGCAACCATTTCCGATGAATATTGTTCCACTGCTATCTTCCCATAACTAAAAAGCAAACACTGAATGCTAATTTGATTTCACTATAATTCATAATATTATACAAATAATGAATGTTTACGAGTGCAATGGACAGAATATTTAATGAGGTGAAAGATGAAATGATCCATTCAACGAGGCGCAGCCGAGTTGAATGGATGAATAATTTCATCTTTCACCGAATCAAATATTCTGTCCATTGCATGAATGAAAAAACATTCATTATTTGTTTTATATGACACCTAAAAATAGATCAAATCGCAATAAATCAATAGCGCTATACGCTAGTGCGCTGATCACTGCAAACGCAAGCGTTTTACGTACGTAGTGTGCCGGGCTCTCGGCCAGCGTGCAATGGAGCAAACCGTATGGATCCAAAATTGCACGGTAAATGGAGCCACTTTTGCACGATTGATGACGTCATAGTGCAATGGGACAAATAATGAATATCAAACAACCAATCAAATGACAGGGATCTATCTAGGTGTCATATAAACATGTATATCACCCTACTTACACCCTTCATATATTCCTATGATTCAATCATTTTCTCCTGTTTTCACAAGTTTCAAGAGTATGTTCCAGAGTAGCTGGTATTATAGTAACACAAGAGCAAATGTATACAGTTGCTCTAGTTGGAGCCAAAAGTTTACATACACCTAGGCAATTCCACGGAAAACATTCACTCGCCAATAATCATCATTCATCTAAATTTACAGCAAAAACATCCAATCTGAAATACTTTTGGTGAGGAAAAGTGAGAAAAAAAAAACCCCAAAATGTTTTTGGTGATAAGGTTTAAATAAAATTGTGCTTAAATATTAGGTTTTAGAAGAAAATCACACTGAGATATTCTTCAACGCTAATGAGATACCAGCCGGATGAAAGAGCATGATAAGCTCTTTTGTTTGATACAAAATTTGTTATGGTAGCACAAATATTTCTGAAGATATAGTATATTTTATGATTTTTTTTCTTCAAGTTAACATTTCCTGTAGAATTGCCCAAATGTAAGTAAACTTTTGGCTCTAAATGTACATGCATTTTAACCATAGTGCCGATGCATTCCAAATTCTATTAGTGGATTGCCCACAGATCCCTCAATGACAACTTTGCATACAGTATTAAGGGGTGAATGACCAGTTATGATAAGTAGTGTTCCATTTATCCATGCTCCATTTGCTACTATTGGTACTGGTTGGAAAGGGATGCATTTCATTTCAGATGACAGGGTAGTGTTGCTTTTTCATCATCGCTGTTCCCTACTGACTCCCTCACCCCTCCCCCCCCCTCTCTCTCTCTCTCTCTGAAAAGCCTAATGTTTCTCTAGGTCTCTTATTATAGTTTGTATCCATTCCCTTTTTTACAGTGTTTTGGTTGTTTCGGGGGGGGGGGGGGGGGGGATGGGGAGGTGTTTTGCTTTATTTTGCTTTTTGTGTTAATTCATTTATCTGTCTCTTCACTCTGCTTGACCTCTCTCCTCTTAATATCTTCATTTGAATTCTTTATTTCTATTATCTTAATCATTAGTATAATCTACTATTATCATATCATATACCATAATTGTGTATATTTGTGTGTGTGTGGGGGGGGGGGGGGGGTTAAATCCACATACAGTGTAGATGTAATACCTGGAGTCTGATCAAAATTTCAAAACAAGCAAGTATAGCATTCTAGTAACAGGTGACACATAATTATTTAACAAGTTTGTTTTTTTTCTGAGACACAATGATTTAGTGTCATAATTATGATTTCAATGAGATGCAGTCATTGGAAACTGGAAATTAAGTGAATACTGCAACTCATAAGCAATTTAACCCATAGCCTACTGGAAGCCGGTGACAACTGTATTAAGCCTATGGGATGGAGAGAATTCAGTAGTCGTTGGGTTAATGCCTGGAAAATGCCACCATCTCATCCTTTATAAAATTTTCTGAGAGCAGAAAGGGCATTAAATCTTTGTCAGAGTTAGGGATTAACGCCTTTTTAGCTCTTACATGAGAGTGAATGCCTCTCGAAGGACCTTCATTATCTGTACGTGCAAAAGACATCTTTTTTTTCTTTCTTTCATGTAAATAAGTGCTGCAGATTGGGAGAAGGAATAATGAGCGTAATAAAGGCATTAAACTCTTTGTCAAAGCATGCAGGTAACACCTTTCTAGCTATCAACAAGGCAATGAATGTTCCCCAAAGGACCTTTTTCAATAGCATGACGATGATCAGGAGCAAACATCTGCATGCTTATTTTCTCGTAAGCAAGCATTTTAGAATGGGGAAGGAATATATGTAATATAAACCAACAGGACAGTAGGAGTTCATGCTTTTCTGGCTTTTCATACATTAAAGAAAGAATATTCCTCAGGAGACTTTCATCAGCATTATGTGCAACAAACATTATTTATTCTTTTTTTCTTGTCAACAAGCACTTTATAGATAAGTAGAAGAGACAATGTCAGCAGAATGGGTGTTAACTAATTGTCAAAGTTTGCAATTTTTTCGCTAATGATAGAAATGAATCCTCCCCTGAAGACTTTCATCACCATTTCGTGCAAAAAACACCAAGCTTTATTCCTATTTTCTTGTAAAGAAACAGTGTTGATTGGGGGGGGGGGGGAGGGAGGAATAAATCCAACAGCCAATGAGTCCTTTGGGCAAAGCTTGGGAAAAAATAATAATGGAGAGCATTACTGAACGGAAGGGATTACAAATGACTATTGATGATTAGATGATAAGACCTTATTCATGTTTTATGCTGCTCTCTTTTATACCATGAAAATCACTGTTTGTGTGTAATCATACATGTAAAAATAAATTCCAGAGGACACAGCAGTTGTAATACTGTGTGTAATGCAGTCCAATTTCAACAAAAGAAAGTTTCGACTCCAATTTCAGTCAGAATTTTGAATGTAATGTTGATGTTTGGTCATGAAAATCTTGATTCTGAATCAACTTAATAAATACAAATTTTAAACTACTGTACCTCAGAATTGGTTGAACCTGTAAACAACTGAAGAAACCCCCCCCCCCAAAAAAAAAAAACTTTCCAAACACAGTATAAACTGAAATGTATCTCTAAACAAAGCACTTGGGTTATTGTACGAAAAGCTGTCGGGGTGGAAAAGTGGAACATGTTAATGCTGGCATACTTTCATTTCAAATTCCCCCTCTCCCCCATGGTAATTTTAAATCAATGAAAAACACATTTTTACATTGCAGATGGCAGACAAAATTTGGTCAGATAGTAAATCAATAAATGAACTAGATCATAAAATATAAAAAAAACAAACTAAATTCAATGTTTCATCCCCAAGCTCTCTTTTTTAGCTGTTTACTATAAAACTCCCATTGCGACTCATTGCTCGTTTTGTGGTAGAGGGTCACAAATATTACTTACAGAAGCTTTTACTTACAGTAGCCAAAAGCTTCTGTCAAGCCAAAAGCACGATGTACTATGAATTTGAATTAAACTTTAATTCTTGTGCTGAAACTCATTTTAATTTTCTCCGCATTAAAAAAAGAGTAAATGATTATCAATTCTGGATTCACTTGAGATGTACTGGTCTGATCTAAAGCCACGTCATTCTACCAATGTCCAGTGGTCAGTAAAATGACCATCTCAATAAAAGAGCAGAATCGTTAACACAACTGCAATAAACCCCCCTCTGACTCATCAAATTATGCATTAAAATGAAACACAAACCCGGTTTGGCATGCGTGAACGTTGCACCTTACGCGCTCACCGCTTTGAATCATGAAAACAACAACAACAAGAGCAGGACCCAAATCCAACCGATTTTCTGCCAATTTCAGAGGAATTATGCAAATCAAATGACGTGTCGGGCTTTATAACTCGAGCGCTCGTCAGCCGGCATTCCATAGCCCAGTTTCTTGCTGCATTCAGGCGATTCCTGGCCCAGAAAAGTTAGATGTCTAGTGTAAAACTGTCCCCCTGTTTCACACCACTATACCTCATCAACAGGTTAAAAGTATTATCATCATTTTCATCGGAAAATATATGTTTTACAATAAAAGGAAGCATTATTACATCTACTAGTATCGTGAGTGGTAACATCAAAAGCACTTTAAGCAATTGAAGTGTTTTCCCTCCGAAATGTGAATACATGAAACATGCACCTTGAAAAAATTTCATTTCATAATGTCATTTATCTTCAGTTGCGTTCAAGCGACCATTTTTCACCCTAGAATCACAGTTTTCAAAGACGTTTAGTTTAAACCACTGTTGCGTTCACTCGATTTTTCGCAGGTTGTGTTCAATCGATTTTTCGCAGGTTATAAAAACAAACGTCTTCCAAAACGCAAACATGAAATGCTGAAAAAGGTGCGTTTTGAATCATGATTCTGCAGAACCACGGTCGTTAAAAATTGATTGAACGCAACAGAGATCTCAATCATTATTCTATGACGTCATTATCATGGCCTGTTTCTGGTTCGGGGGCAAAACAAATTCAGAAAGCGCGTGCCGAATTTGACCTATACTTCCTGGGTCAAACTGCGCAGTGGGTGGGCCTGAAATTAGCGAGAATCAGCGTTGATAACAAATCGCTTGAATGCTATCCCGCAGTAGCCGTGTTTAGTAGCAGCATTTTGATTTCTGATTCATGTTTGTGTTTCAAGAAATTGCTTGAACGCACCCTTCAACTGACACAGCTACATATACATGACAGAATTTGATGGAGATACATAACTGCCTACCCCACCCTAAGGGACGGCCCTAGATGATGATGATTCATTTATTCAAATTTTCAAATTCAAGCAAAGTGGTCCTCTTAGTGATTGTCTCGTGAGATGAAGGATAATAAAATCGCCGTTTGCGTCTAACTTACACTTTTTCATTCCAAATTATGGTTGGTTTCAGGGTTTTTGAGTACAAATACAAGTACTCATACACAAGTTTCATCTTAGTTTGAGAATTTTTTAAATCAGCTACTCACAAAGTTAGCCAATGACTTTAAACATACATGTAATGTACCTCCATAATGAATTTACGTCCCTACCTGTTCTGTCCCAATTTGCTATATGCACAGTGTCGTACCTGGGCAATTCCATGGTAAGGGTGTAATTCCGTTACCAACATTTTTAGACTTTCTGTGCCTCTTTTGTACTCTGCCTCCCTTCTCACCATTTAATACTCTGTAAATATGCCCATTCTTTCATGTGAGCTCTGTCATTCCAACAATCTTATTCTTACATTCATGACGTTATGGTATAACACCTCAATAACGGAATTACCAGAAAAAAGCGCCAATTTTAAACTTCAAGCATGTCTTTTAAAATCAAACATGCATTATACCAACACAGACTAAGATTGTGGAATTCTTTATTTTTTCGCCTTTTTTTAAATTCAAAGATTTGGCTATTCAGGGCTATCAAAGTGATTGATTTTACTATAAATGTGAAGTAAGGTGACTGTTTTTCTGATGCAGAATTGCCCACCTACATGTACATGTAAGTTACCCTGCTTTGAAAACATACTCCTATTTGTAAGCCATGGTGCTGGCTTAATTTACGCTCATTCTTTATTTGCTTGTTACACCTGTTTTATAACAAAGAGGAAATAATAAAACAGGCCAATTTTTAAGTAGTGATTGTGGTTTCTGTTTTACATTTCCCTTTAGTAATTAATGGTTCTCTTAACCTCAAGGCTTTATAGCCTAAACTTTGCCAAACAGCACCTTTCATGGAAAAACTTTTTTTTTTAACTATTTGATTATTGCAAGAATGGAATACCAAATTATAGAGTCATTTTAAAGGCGATAATTGTTAAAAAAAAAAAAATCAATATCCCACTTGCTAAATAATTGTGCAACCACAATGATACAGTGTAGTTCCATCGATGGACAACATCTGTAAAGTTTGGTTTGATTATAGAAAATAACACCGATACATGATTCAAATGTCAGAGGATACAATCACTTCATGAAAAGAAACAAAAATGAGTACAACCACGGACAGAATGAACAAAAACATTGCCAATCCTCCTCACAAGTGTGTGATGATTTTTAGTTTCTGTCAAATGATAAAACTTGCATTATCTCTTTAGAGATTTCATATTAAAAATTCATATTTTGGGTACGACACAGCATGGAACCCCTAGTACCCTTCACACTCGCAATAAAGAAATAATATTTGGAACACATATTTTGGAACCTCTAACTGTCAGAGCAAATTATAGGCATACATTCGGTGATTGGTACCAACCAATACAAAGTGCATGGAAATGACCTCCTACTCATGCAAGGAGTATATTTCAATAATTTTAATTCTGCATGGCCTGATAAGCAAATATGATATAACTATTTTTCATGCCTGATGAATGATGAGCAAAAATAGTATAAAGGGATAACCATTCAAGCAAAACCATTGTGAACAAATTTTGATTTTCAGTGTTAAGTCTAAGATAACATTGGGTCTGGATATAAGTACAGTTTTTTGACCAAAAAACAAAACAAAATACATTCAGATGGAATTATCTGGAAGGTGCTGGCTTGGATTTTATAGAAATGTTATTTGTGTACATTTCTGTTGATGTAAATCCGGTGTTGTTAATGTGTGCCTGAATCTTTGCCCGAACGGACCCCTTTCTTTGCATCATTTAAAAGGAAATATTTTTACTCTACAATAATTCCAAGGGAAGTGTCATTTAGGTCAAGTTATATTATCTACAATTATAGCTGTTCAATTGTCTTTCCTATGAAAAACTGGTGAGAAGGGGCCAAACAGCCCCTTGCCTCCCCCCCCCCCCCCCACACTGGAAAGGCAGAAGGTCTTGCCCTACCAAACGATTAAGGATTCACCGGCTGAAAATATAATTCATAACTTGGCTATATCAGTGTCAGAAAGAAAACCAATTGCTTGCTGATAACAAAAATCCTTCCAGTTATTCATGTTACACAACTAGATATTAGAGTCTGATATTCCAGACTAATTCCCTAGGACACAGAATTACAGGGACACAATCTTGCCTGACATTCACTAGTGCAATACATGTGTGCAGCACACTCCCCCACAAGAAAAAAGCTAGGCATCTGTGCTCTCTACTGAAATAGAATCTTACCGTGAAGGAAAAAATGAGAGCGAGTTTGGCAGTAACTTGAGAGATTCGTTTTATCGGAGGTGAGGAATTACACCGGGGGTGAGCAAGCTTGCTGCGCTGTTAGGTTGCCGTTCCTTTGCATTTGTGGGCAAAGTCCTTTCTCAGCTCTCTGCCCCTCCATGCAGAAGTCTTGACCCTGTTTTCACGCAACCTTTCGTTCCATTTCCATAACCCCCACTCATCGGTATGCAAGGCAGGCAAATGATTTCAGAATCATAATTTGTGGCATTCTATCATTGCTTCAAGTTAAACCGTATAAAACTAAGATAAAGAAACATTTCCTCTTTCAATAGGACAAACCTCTACATACACGGCTGAAAATACAAAGCAAATCTAGAAAATATAATCCAATTTTAAGCAAAAGTAAATATATAGATATTGCACAGGAAGTGACTGCCAAATATGTATTCTGTCCAAAGGTCATTTAAAACATAGGACTTGCAAATCTGTCCAACTGGCAGTTTATTGAAGCATGCTGTAAGCACATTTTCATTTTCAGAAATATGCAATGATGAGATTCAAAACAAAGAAAAAAAAAGCTGGGTAAAGGACAGGAAAAAAGAAATTCATTTTCAGTTTGGTAAGTGATTTTATTCATTTCATCCATATCTATCCATTTATCCCAATCATTCTGAACGCCAAGCACTCTGTGCACGGTAAAATATATGTACATGTACATGGTACGAATGAAGCGGTCAGTGACATACACCTATACGTGGCCACAGGAATTCAATGTCCAGAGGAATGACCACACCTTGTTCGATCTGGTCAATCTGCCAGACCGGCCGGCCAGCAGGCAATGACCAGATAAGATTACAAAATTTGGGCAACGACACCATGATCAATATTTCTGCGCTGTAATGGAATCTTGGGCCCCTTTTCTCCTCTGTCTCAGCTGAGGTGTTTATCCCTGAAGAATTTGGAAGGTTTTTCATCATCTCTATCTAGCTCTACACTGTGATTAAATTAGCTTTAAAACTTGCAATATTTGAAAGTTTTAGTATTGCATAACAAAAATCTATCCTTGAAAGAAATATTCATCCAACGAGGGTGTCGACATGACTGATCATTTTGTGAACATGTACAATGTACAGAGTGACGATGATGAAGATGATGATGATAGTAATGATGATGATGATGATGATGATGATGATGATAATGATGATGAAGATGGTATGATGATGATGATGATGGTATGATGATGATGATGGTATGATGATGATGATGAATTATTGAATAGGAAGATGATAATTCTTGGTCCCTTCCTTCTCAATCATCATCATTAGCAGCACAAACATGCCGAGATGAAAACAATGATAGTGATGATGATGATGATAGTTCTTTGTCCACTTTCTCCTCATCCCAGCAGAAAAGTTCAACTTTCTCCTCAATCATCACCATCAGCAACAAGAACATGATGAGATGAAATTCCCAGCAGAAAATTTCAACATACAATGCAGCCCAAAAAATGTAATTTAATGCAAAACTCAATGAAATCCCTTTGAAACTGACTCTAAATCAAATTAAAATATATCAAATCCAGCAACTAGCCAACACATGTATATATTTTTCAAAAGTTCCTTTAGAAAGAGAGTACTCCGTTCCCCCCCCCCCCCCCATCCCATGAATAAACAAATAAACAAATGTATATGGGTAGAATTTCTCAAACCATGATTATAGCATGGAGCTTATAGGCAGTATATAATGAGGAATATGGACATATGGTAAAGGCAATTCTGTTCTCATTTTTTTTTCTCTCCCAAACTGAACAACAACCAAAAAATGTGTCTTTCACAATCATACTGGGGACCTTTCCTTAAATTTTTCCTTCCTTCCTTATTCAACCAATGACTACAACTTATTACACAGGAAAGGCAAAAGCCTGTCATAAATTGTGGGCAAGATAGAGTGGGGGGAGGGGGGGGGGGGATTGAAAATACCGGTAGATGAGGGAAGATACGATCGTGAATTATTCATCCTACGATACATAACGTTCCTCTGTTGACTCACTCGTGAGGAGCTGCCGCTGCCTCATGCTTACCGCGGCTATGAGCAATGCACCGACCCCCCTGCCATCGCATCGTTGCTGCACCACACAGAATACTATCGCTAAATCAAATTTATTAGCCTACTTACATATATCCTCTGGTGTGTATACAGTTGCATTATATGTGGAACAAGCAGAGGGGTCCTTTTTTTCTGGTATTCTTCATGCATTGGGAGTTTTGTTTTATGAGAGAGAATGACTCAAAGGGGGGAATTTACGTTTCTCAGGTATATTTAGACACGCTGATGAATGAATAGAGATTAAACGAATATGAGGTGGTTATCCCATTCGTGACAGAGGTCCACATTTTGTGGTTTGGCCCAACATCTTTCGATGCAAAGCCCTAAAAATCATACCAAATACATGAGCAGATAGAGCCGAAAATTCTACACAAACTGTGCCCATTTTGGTTGCGTCAATATTTGTTGTTTGATGCTGAAAATTTTTAAAAGGAAAATAAGCATTAAAATCCTTAAATTGGCAATGTGATAGAAAGTTTAAAATCACCATTTCCCCCTGCAAATTGGCAACTTTTTGACTTCTCATCATAATTTCTGTCAATTGATATTCATTTCAGATACATGACGTTTTATAAGAAAACTGTAGCAATAAAATAAAAATGTTGGTGTTGCCTATTTGAAGAATAAAAGCTGATCAAATTAGGCTTTAAATAATTCCGGTCATGAATGGGTTATTTCAAACACATGGATTGGATTTCCAAAATGAGGATTTGACCCAAAAAAAAAAAAAGATTTAATGCTGTTGTGTCACTAATAAAAAATCATCATAACCGCAAATGATTCAATAGAGGATGCTGCAATATAGTGTTGATATAGGATTGATAAAATTCTAATTAATTCTCATTAATCACCTATTTGCTGGATAACATTTTATTATAATGCCATAATCATCTTGCCCCTACAATCATAGAGGCAACTGATGAGTGTAATGAGCACAAGCAAAATACATGTAATAGTAGCAGTAATAGCAGCAGCAGCAGCAGCAGTGCAGTAGTAGTATCAGTAGAAGTAGTAGGAGGAGAAGAAGAAGCAGGAAGAGTACAACAGGAGTAGTTATTAGCAGTATACATGTAGTAAGAGTAGTAGTAGCAGTTGTAGTACTAGTAGTAGTAGTAGTAGTAGTAGTAGTAGTAGTAGTAGTAGTAGCAGCAGCAGCAGCAGCAGTAGTAGTAGTAGTAGTAGTAGTAGTAGTAGTAGTAGCAGTAGTAGTAATAGTAGTAGTAGTAGCAGTAGCAGTAGTAGTAGTAGCAGAAGTAGTAGTAGCGGCAGCAGTAATAGCAGTAGCAGTAGCAGTAGCAGTAGTAGTAATATTAGTACTAGAACAGTAGTAGTAATACAATTAAATTTGTAGTAATACTACTCGTAGTTCGAGCAATTTCTTAATTGCCTGATTCCACAATCAATCAATCAATCAATCTCCTATCAAGTCTGAAATGTAAATACTTTGACTAATAAAGACAAGATGGCAATATCCAATGTACATTGATGAAATTGATTATTTTCATATTATGCATTACATGATCTAAAAGACCTATTTCATGGCAAGAACATTTGTCCTTGAAACTGAACAAATGAATAAATGTACGAACAGTTACAACTGTCAATTCCATTTTAAATTGAATAGTTTCTTCCACTGTTGAAATGATGCAGTATCTTAATGAAATTGCTCAGCGATAATGACAGATTAGGTACATGATATTGAAAACTGTATTGATGAACCACTCATACATAATCCAATGTTAATAAAAGAATAATGCACTTCCTGCAAACTGATCAGTCCCTTTCCAGCATAACATTACATGCATTCAATCAAATATACTGGAAGAAATAGCATATTTCTACAATTTTGGCTCTCGGATCAAAAAAGGATCATCCTTACACTATCCAAAATGATTTCTTTCTTTCTTTCATTCTTTTTTTTTTTCTTTTTTTTTTCTCATTATATATGGCAATATGTTATTGTAAAGTAATTAGCTCGGATGGAGGGGGGGGGGGGGGGGGGAGGAGTAGTATAGAAAATGTTATTCTACTCATTCGGTTAATCGCTTCATTAATTGGTTAATTGATCATTTGATTGACTGATGGTGCACTAATAGGACCTTGACCTACATGTACATGTCTGGTCCTGCTTCTGGTGTTTGGTCCACAGGCAGTATAACATGTTAGATGGTCTGCAAATTTATACATCTGGTTTTACTACATAGGTTTGTCTGAATAGTTAGATACATTAGGACCAGAAAGGAGCTAAAACATACCTGGCAAAATGATTTGTGTTGGTCCTCAGATTTGTGGGGAACAGGTACATGTAATAGGCCAAAACGTATCTTCGGAGATATGTATCTGGCCTACCTACTCACCGCTGAGATGGTCTATTTGCTGAGCCACTGCCCGGTAGGAACGCATCCTACCATTTCCAACTACATAAACAGCCTCATGGTTAGCCAAGGTAGTACATATATGTACAGTATACACTTTTTACATGTCATAATTTAATACATCGACCAGTTGATGATTTTACTGAACCTGTACTCACGACTTTTGAGCAATACTGCTGAGCTCAAAACCATCCCCCAAGATTGCCAAACATGGCAACAAATACAAGGGCCGATGAAGGGGTCATGTGGGCCCCCAGCTCCCCTGGCAAAAATCCTATTGCAAATACCACATGAATGTATCAGTGAGCAATAAATGGCAACGAAGAATGTGCCCCTGCATTGTGCCCCTATCCCCATCACGAATATAAAACTAGCCCGAAAGGCATCTGAAGAGTCAAACCATTTTTTTAAATTGATTGTTCATTTGCTTTGTTCTGACTTTCTTTTTTTAATATTTTTTCTGTGTTTTAGCCAATATCATTTGATTATTTTGTTTCTATTTTGGTCATTCATAGGAGCAAAAGTCATATTACACTGCTATGTACAGTATGAATTTGAAAGATCTGTACATTGTAGCATTTGCAATCTGTAAAATCAAAATACTTTATGAAATTCTGGCCAGATACGACTTCAGATACAAAAAAAGGAGAAAAATCTTATTTGAATCCAACTGAATTAGGGAAAATAAAACCAGGAGCTTTGGAAACCAAGCAGAGCCCACTGCCGTACAAGAGGCTCCCTACACAAATTCATATATAACAAGGAGCTTCAGAAACAAAGCAAAAAGCCCAATGCCATGCAAGCGGCCATACCACACAGGTATCTCATATTGCAATATGTTGAATAATAAGATGTATTTTACGTCACAAAGTCCGATACAGAACACAACCCACTCACATAACGCAACAAAACACCTGTACAACAGTCGTTTGACAGTCGTCGTAAACTTGCTTAGAATACAAAAGTCATGACTGTAAGCTTAAAGGGGCATGTCAGTTCATGGAATTACCAAGCAAACATCAAGCCATGCAGCTTTTCCAGAAAAACTATGTTTCTGTGATGTCCTACACTGCTGAATGATATAAATATAATTCACAACTTTTCCACTACAGTTGCCAAAGGTGTTCTGGAATCAAACAATCATTGTATCATAATTAATGAACTGGATTTCTATGATTAATACAAAATCAAGCTACAGAGGGATCTAAAGCCTGCCTAGATGTACATGTGGTGGTGGTGAATTGGGTTTTTACAGACGTGTATCAATCAATTCTGATTTTTTACGTCTGGGACCGACCTTTAACGTCACCATCCGAAAGACGTTAAATGTAAATAATGCAGCTGTTTATAAGGAAATTGCAAATAGTTCTACAAGTACAGTGTATGTGCAGTTGAGAAGAAGCTCTGAAATCAACATAGAAATTCCTTGAGTGATTGCTATCGCCCAACACCATATAAACATTCCATTACATTCAGACAGCATATGAAATATGAAAACAGGAATGATGGGATATACATGTATCACTTACTCTCTTTAACAGACTTGTTTCTCCATGACGTTCCGTTCTCCAGCGGTTTAGTATCTGTCCGAAAAAGGGGTGCAAAGGAACAAAACAAGGATTGAGAACACAGATCAAAGGCGTGAAAGCAAAACGCCGCTTAAGCCGGCTGTCAATGTGATGCAATGTTAGGAACACAAACAGAGATTAACAGGCTCAATCCGCAGTGCCGAGCTCACTGTCAAAAACTCACTTTCAACGTACATGTACGTAGCGGTGACGCAAACGCATGGTAGTTTGAAAAGTGGGGATGTCACTTGGACTTACATCGCCGCAGGGAAGCGATAGTCTCGCATTGCGGACCCTCTTAAAATATCACATACTAAAACAACAGAGTATGATACCCAAGACTAGCTATTATGCACGCTACACCACAGGAATCATGTAAGCTTCTGCAAAAGATGGTCCACAGTCAGTTTCCAAACAGGTCCACTTGGTCCTGGACTACTACATTCCATGAGATGGACTAGATATGGTTTTCTCGGGTCTGATTGGAGACCAACGGAACGAGCATGTGGCTTTTCTGTTCCTGACAAACGCAAAGTTCAAGTTCAGTGCATATCTAGGCAAGATATTATACAAGCCATTCATGGTTTTCAGCAGGCTAGTCTACTAACTCCAGGCACCTTTGGTGGAAACTGCAGTTGGACTTGAGCCAAAGTATTAAGTTCCACTGACATATTTCTCTGATAAATAGCAAGTTACCATATCTATAGTTTGACATCAAAAAACTATATATGTCATATCAGAGAAAATTTAAAATAAAGCACCACACATCTGATAATAAGAACTCAGTTACAAAGTTCTTATTCATTTTTATGGCCAGCATTAATATCCTTTTATTCCACTTCATCACAAAACCATGATACAGTAACATTTCAAAACTCCAATATAACACATTATCTATATAGGGCATTTTGGCGGTGCATCAAAAATGCGTATATTTTGTCCGCATGATTTGTCTGTACAATATCAGAGCATACTATATGAAACACCGAATTCCCCATAGGCTCATGTACAAAATAAACCGTACAATATTATACCGTATTTGCATGGTCTCTTCGTGTGTGCAATAACACAAACATACGCAATAAGGATTACAATGCGGGGATACGCATTACGCAATACATGCAATGCGCATACTTAGATGACGTCACTAAGAGGTAAGTCAAACTTGTGTGATAAAAATTCATGTATGATGAGGGGCCCTTTTTGGTTGCTGAAATGATTTATATTGAATTTTAAAGAACTTTCCTGTTGGGCATATATGTAGATGATAATAATTATATTGGATGGCTTTATTTCATGGAATACCAGAAATATTCCACTCGTTAGGACCAACGATTCGTGCAATATTGGTCCCAACTCGTGGAATATTATCTGGTATCCCATTCAGAGCCATCTAATAATCCTGTCAACACCTGTGCATAGAATTTACCTACTATGGGCTTCTCTGAAATAAGTCTATATGTACGTGAAAAATAGATGATATTGATCTAGAGCTTAATTATGTATGCATATGTACATGTACTACAAGTAACACAAAGTTATTAAGTGCCGACTGTCTTTGAAACTGTCTGAACTTTGAGACTATGCGAGGGTGTAAGTTCTGTGCACTCTACGAATGGATTTTGATTTTCGGGGGTGTAAATCTCCACAAAAGCACACAAATAAAAAGGTAAATACATCGGACAATAACATGTTTTGAATAGCAGTGGTTTTACATATGATTCTGAAGCATTATCCTCCAGGGTAGAGAAGAGCAGAGATTTTAGTGGTTTGCTGAGTTATTTTTCATATTTTCTGAGGAAAAAAAAATTGTGACAGGATACTAAAGAATAGTGAAAGAAATTAACCCATTCGTGACAGGAATTATTTAAAGCCTAATTTGATCAGCTTTTATTCTTCAAATTGGCAACACCAACATTTTTCTTTTATTGCTACATTTTCTTATAAAACGTCATGTATCTGCAATGAACATAAATTGACAGAAATTATGAGAAGTCAAAAAGTTGCCAATTTGCAGGGGAAAACAGTGATTTTAGACTCTCTATCACATTGCCAATTTAAGGATTTTAATGCTTATTTTCCTTTAAAAAATTTTCAGCATCAAACAACGAATATTGACGCAACCAAAATGGGCACAGTTTGTGTAGAATTTTTTGCTCTTTCTGCTCATGTATTTGGTATGATTTTTAGGGCATTGCATCAAAAGATATTAGGCCACACCACAAAATGTGGACCTCTGTCACAAATGGGTTAAAAGAAAGTAACTAGATTCTCCCTCTTTCTCTCTCTCTCACACACACACCCACACACAAAAAAAATGCTCTCCCTCCTTCTCCTGTCCATGCCTCATTTATCCATCTTTCTCTCCTCCCATCAACCTCTTTCTCTCTTCATCTCTTTCTTTCTTTCTCTCTATCTCTCCCTCTTTCTCACATCATTCTGTCTGTCCACCAATCTGTCCTTCCTCTCAGCAACATCATCATTCCATCCCTCCCTCGGTGTCCAAACACTACTGCCCAATCCACCAATAAACAGACCCCGTACATAAACCACATGCAGTGCACACGGTACAATTCTTATGAACCCACAGATATGCAATGAATGCCGCAACGACAATGATTGAGAAATAATATGCAATGCGTTCATTACTTCTGGCCAAAGCTTGCCCTGTTGTCCACATGTCCACCTACGCTCTGTTATTAAACAGCCCCCTTCAGACTAGAGAGAAATCTATACAGCATAAAAAGAAACCCCTTTGTGTGCAGTGCAAAGAAAATGGGCATTAGAGGTTAGGTATGGTTTTGGTAAGGCTTCAAAAAATTTTCATCAGATTTCTTTGCTCTTAGATTAGTCACTAGCAAGATACAAGAAAAACTTAAAGATGCTGTGAAGTTCTTTCCTTTTCAAGATGAATAAATGAAAGGCGAAAAATGCTTTTGATCTCGGGTCATAGAGCAAAGTCAAACAAGCAGAGATAGTTTCATCAAGGTTTGCAGTATTATGAGTGGAAAAAGAGTACAACCTACTAAAAAAGCCATAGAACTGCACAGTACTAAAGTTCAAGAAAATGTTCAGTATTTTTCAGTCTGCAGTATTTTCCCTACAAAAAAAAAAAAAGAGTATAAAATAATGCAAAAAAGAAACATTTAGTATCACTGTACAGGCCTGCACACATGCAAAACCAATAAGAGTTCTGTTTACACGACAAGTGTACGAAGGGCTGTAATCGTAGTGCAGGGAGTGGTCGGGATGCAGGGGTCCTTAATAGCGTACGGCAGAATGTAACAGTTACATTGTGTTTATTTCAAATATTTACATATACACTTAATTCACCGAAATCATGAATTGAATATCACATGACTTCACGCATTTATCTTTTATGCAAGGCGGACAATGTGAGAATATATTTATGCCAATTTTTCTTTTTTCTACCAAAACTGTACATGTGCTTTAACATTAACACATAAAAAGTACCTTCAGAAATAATTGCCTATAAAAAACGTGTATTAAAAAAAGTTTCAGGGAGGTCAGCTGATGCGAAGCTAGCCGATGCAAAGCTCTATCACAGGGCGTGACCACACAAGCGGAGAAATTTAACTGCAATGCTGACTTGAAATTACGCTATTAGAATTATCATCCCTACACACGAATGAGAAAGGCTTCGCGGATTCTGCGGTTGTGTATTTCAGAGTGAGGAGAGGAGGTGTGGCTTTCTTCCGGGTATACCTATCAATCACTCGTGTCCGGCCAGACTACTGCAGTGCGTGCATTTGAGGCGCACGTTTTTTCTGCAGAAGTGGTTGAAAGGTCACCGTAAGCCCCGCCTCCAAAAATACAATTTGGAGGTCAATCCGTATACATGACTGTTTCCTTCCGTCATTCGGGAGAATTGTCACTGGAAAACACCTCCGGACTGTCATTTGAATTGCGCAATTCAAATTACCCTCCGTTGCATTCACAACGCCAAAAAGCGTCATTAGAATTAAGATTCTAGTGATGCCTCAATACTAGAATCCTAATTCTAATGACGCATTCTGCACTCATGTGAAAACCCTCATAGTCCTGCTAGAAGATACATGATGACAGCTTGCCAGTCATAAAACAGTGCTTGGCTCAAGATAAGGCCTCAAAAGCTGTACTTTTTTGTTAAGGTTTTGACACCATATGTGGGGCCTGGATTTATGACAATAGGCTGTTTTCGCAAACCTCAACGCGGACGTAGAATCTGTGGTTCGTGCGCAAAAATCAAGAAGCACTATAGCAACAGCGGTCTGACTGTTCTGGAGTTGAAATCTAGAATGGACCTTGGCCAAATTTACATCCATCCACATCGAGGCCGCATGAAGTGCCATGAATTGTTTGATGGAAGCAACAACCTATCAGCGTGCTTGTAGCGTGGTTACGTAATACAGTTTACTTATGACCGCGTTCATGAATGAGCGAAATCGTACATAAACTAGAGTAGTTGGGGAGCGACGGACGTACGCGTAGCTTCCCATCGCTCCTGCGTCACTGAAAACTCCGTACGTCGCTGAGCGAAAACTCGCTGTTTCCTTTGGACAGATGCTCAAGCTTCTGTCTTTCACCACACAGCAGTCACACTGCCAAAGTACTTTACAACCTATGTGAAAGCAAGTCCAATTTATTTTGTCTCATACACTACATGTACAGACCACATCTAAAGGTTTGTCCACATATGAAGTGCATACCCGCAGTAACACCCTCCCCCCCCCCCCCCTGGTCGTTTTTTATTTTGCACGCATTAATGAATGGTGTATAATTAGACCAAAAAAAAAAAAGAAAAATGCCAAGGCAAAAGCATCATTTTTACTTCCTTGTTGCAAGCAGTTGTGGACCAATCAAATTCTTAGAAGGTTAGCGTGAAATACGATGTTACAAGTTTCTATGCACAGTATTGGCAACCTCTCTTTATTTGAGCATAACTGACACTTTAATGTGCATTTCATTATCATACATGTAAAAGGTGTGATTTTTAAAAAAATACGGGGGGGGGGGGGTCTGTGGTCTGTGGAGGTTTGCCTTGTACGAAATATATATACTGGTCTAAATGCTGAGAAGAGGGGAAAAAAATACCCATGCTCCACTGAACTGGTCACCACAGAACCTCTCTTTTCAACTCATGCATAGCAACGTTTTTTCAACTTGACCAATTTACCATGCCCCCGTAGTTTAACCAATATAAAATGTAGGCTAGATGATTGTTGTTTCCAATGATGTACATGTAGCCTTGTACTGCTTTCTGTGTAAGAAGGCAGTAATGGTAATTAGAGAAATTAAAATAACTTTTTTTTTAACCCATAGAGGTACAGTGTCACCTTTAGGAGACATTTTTGCAGTATCTGTTGGTCCAGAATGTTGGGCAGTACATATTATACATAAGCAGAAAGAGAAAAATGCACTGACAAATTTGAGCCCATTCCCATCGCTGTATGGTGTGGCGTTCTCGAATTAGAGCAGTTTAAGTGTAACTAATCATCAACTCTTTAAATTGGCAACATAGTGAATAATATATAATCACTATTTCTGTGTTCAAATTGGCGATTTCTGATTCAATTT
>CM057163.1:17622303-17636258 GCA_029962745.1 Echinometra lucunter
TTTTGGTGGTTTTAGTTTGCTTCCGGTGAGCTGAGCAATGTATCTGAATCCCCCAACCCCCTCGTGGTTCGGGTTGAATTTAAAAAATGGTTTAGGTTAGTTTCAGGTCCTGTTTAAGTTTGGAATAATGATATTGTTTGAGTCAGGGTCGAAGTATATCGCGGAGTATCAATCGGCTTTGTGGTTGTAGATTATGTCCATCACCTGCTGTTATACATAATATGTATTTATTTTCCATTCTATCAGGATATTACCATGATTGCTCTAAACACTGCATCTACTAGCAATATAAAATATTTTGCCTGTCAATTCAGTTTTGCAAAATATAAACAACGCTCGTTTGCGTGCGACATACAACAGCTAGCTGTCACATTGTTCAAATACCAATTTGAACTTGCACAAGAATTTTACAATGAAAAAAATCATGCTTTCAAATAACTATTCTAAAAATCAGAAATAAATAATAAAATCAAATAAAAAATCATGTTGAACTCAACATTTTATCAAAGACAAAGGAAGATTAATTTTAAAGAAAGGAGAACATGAGTGTTTTGAAACGGAAAGCATCCATGTTCTAAATTGTCAACGTCAATCAGACCTCGGATTTTCGTGCACATGTTGTACGTTTGTATGCGAGGGAGGCGTGTACCCAGCTGCATGCATGCATTCAATTTGTACGGACCTAGTATACTCGAAGAGCATACACATGCACAACGCTAGCTAGCTTGCTGCTTTTCAATTTGATAAAACATTATGAATATGATGTAAGGGCATTCGTGTGTATCAAATTGCCTCGTCAGAAATCGTTTTATCTACCTCATTTTTACCTCTTCTTCCAACATCATTTGACGAGTGGGCGGTTGCAAGTTGTGGGAGTCGAAACGACAGTGCTGGCAGGAGAAAATTCCCGACATTCATGACATTTGCAAGGCTGTCATTCGAAGATTCTTCATAATTTGGTAAGAACTGAGAAGATAGTGATACTGAACTGTACTTACCTGTTAGGCCTAGTCTCCCTAGATCTAGTATTTGCGGGTAGTGCCGTTGTAGTACATGTACCTGGCCTGGCCTGGGCCTGGGCCACTTGCACGAATGCCAGGTTATCATCAGATAACCTTGCACTGAATTAGGCCTGTACAGTGGAAATTGCTGACAATAGGAAAGTAGTGTTCTCTGTCACATTTCTGGGACAGAGGAACAAGAGCAGTGATCAGAAAAAGATTTCTCAAAATTCATTTGATGAAGATAATTTAGATCCAATTGAAGGAATGGAATGAAAATAGGATATGTTATCATACTGGGTGTAAAAAGCAAACATTTTCCAAGAATTTGTTGATTATTTTAGTGATTTCTATCTCCAACTATAGAGGGCAGCATTTCACATAAATTTGCACAGCTCATCATACCAATGGCTCCCTGAGGCCTGGGCCTGAATCATGGGATCATGAATGAATGCTTGCCTGGCTTGCAAGTCTTCCCCAAGTCTTGGTTAGACAGAAAAATTCTCCTGGTGTGGGGAATTTTCTGATATTAAAAACTGGGCAAACCCGGAGAATAGGGGACCGGAACGCGCGCGCATGCCATTCGTACTGTGCAGAGATCGGCAGAGACAGCCGAAAGTCAGGGTATGTGACAAGTCCATAATCAAGTTCAAAATGACTTTAAAATATGTTTTAATCAGGTAATTATGTTCTAATATATTACATTGTCCTCTCGGCTTTCAAATGTGTGATTGTGCGGTGAAAATCATTTTGATTTTTGCCAGAAATGTTCTCAAACTCACAAATGTTTCAACCATGAATCTTGTGCAGATCGTCCCCCTCGCCGCCGACTCCGCCGCTGCCACCGGCTGCATTTGTTTGCACACAAATGAATATGTGCGCGCGTCCCGGTCCCCTATTCTCCGGGTTTGCCAAAAACTGCCATTTGCCATCCATCCCCATACACAGACGAAAGCCCATCTGCGCTATGGCTTGGCCCTGGGCTGGGCCTGGCCACTCATCCTGTGTACATGTCGTCCCACAAAAGTGGGACCGAAACTACATAGCACGCTTTTCTGTTGGTTACTCGACGTAATGCTGTCGACCTACGAGTCTGATAAGCGTTGGTTTTCTTCTTAAAATTCACCATTTTCAGTTCATTCATCAGAAAAAAAAACAGAAAGGGGAAAATTGAGAGCCTCAGGAACATTGCTGGTATTAAGTAAAATCAAAACTTTTCTTCTCTGTTATAGAAGATCTAAGTCAATATATTTCGCATTTGCGTCGGCAATTAGTTTCGCTATTCAAAACGCCGTTTTGACCTACAGGTGGGCCTGGCCTGGATTGGGCTATCGCACTGTGGGGTAAATAAACCATCCAAATAAACCACACATTATGCAAGGTAGTGTGAATATCTCATTATCACCAGTGGAAATGCAATTTGCAAGGGTATGAATAAGACTATAAATTTGTGTGAATGCAGTCAAAGACTAAAATAAAATCTGCAACTGCAAGAGTAAATTCCTTACCATACAATTACATGTAGGCCTAGGTCTATATCAGTATATGAATGATGTGGCATGTGCTTCTTTACTTTGAATTTGAAGGTGGCTTAGCAAAATGGTGAGGTGTGAAAAGAAACAAAGTCTTGAGTTAAAGAACGAAAAAATGCATATTTTATTGTTTGAATACAGGTCTTTTTGCACATTCTGTTTCACTGACCTGTCTTAGTGTGACATTTATGACAGCCTTGAACTTTGAACTTTAAACTTGACTTCTGTCGACCTCTTTTGGGGTATGGGAAATATAACAATATGATACAAGCATATGAGCCTACTATTATGAGATAGTCGATCTACTGTCGATCTACTGCATTTGTTGGCAATTTTGTTCAGACTCGCAAAAGTTACATGCTGCTGCAAAATAATTGTTTACAGGTTTTCACATAAGAAAAGAAATTGTGTACAATTGGTGACTGTTTTAATTAGAAATGTTGTGTTTCTCATCTTACCACCCCTACCCTCCCAAAATCCCTCCCACCTCCCTCCCCCCCACCTCCCTCCCCCCCGCATAGACTGAAGCACATGTACACTTGCACAAATTTATTTTTTTCTTTCCCCATGGTACATGTATCTCTTAATCTTATTTTTTTAAAAATGAACCAAACAACAACAAAATGATAGAAACATGAAAAAGGTGTTCAAAGGTATTTTATGTTATGGCAACAGTAAGAGAACTAACTTAAGATATTAGGCAATAAAAAATGCATGTGGTATTTATGATTGGATTTATCCAAATTATGAATGGCATGATAGTGTTATTAATGCATTGCATTATTTGAATTGTATGTTAATTGCAAGTAATTTGTAATCCTTGGTAGAATTTTGGGGGCAGGGGGAGTTGCTGTTCCATGGTTCAACACCCCCATCCCTCTACCTGTACACATTTTTCAAAAAGCCCAATTTGGAATCTAGAAGACACAAGTCTGTGTGTATTGTGTAGCTAAAAAAACAGGAAGACAATTCAGATCGGGGAGGGGGGGGGGGAGCTTGTGGTTGGACTTTTTTCCTTTAATTTTGCCCCTCTCCTTTATAGAATCCTTGGTCTGCCTCTATCTCCAACACAATGACCATCTGCATTTATCATGCTAGCAAAATGTGACATGATAGCATTGAAAATATAGGATTTCATTGTGCAGACTTAGCATACAAATCTTCTGTATAAAAGTCCTTATGAAGTATTATGCTTTGGAAAGGATTTCTCTTTTTGCTGGTAGCTAAGCTTCTTAGCTACCTTAGTCCAGCTGTTAAAGCCTAGCCTTCTAACAGGGATGTTGTGGGGGGGGGGGGGAGATTATTTGTTTCTGCGAGGTCACGGAAACTTTGCTGCAGCTATAGGAGATGTCTCAGAGACCTCGCCGCGACTGAGGAGACGTCTCAGAGCGGTTGCCGCGACTGATGAGACGTCTTGGAGACGTCTTGGAGATGTCTCCGCAAATTCCAAGCAAAGTGATTGACACCTGGCTTGGATACGTCTCAGATTAGTCTCCTAGAAGTTGCGCTTTGGTGAGAGTGCAAACCATTTTTTGTCGCAGAGATGTCTTGGAGACATATTTGCGACAAAAAAGGGAGACGTCGCGGTGACGTCTCCGTTGGTGAGATACGGCCTTTAGGTAAACTCGCATTAAATTTGTCTATTTTCCATCAAGGTCTGTTATCTTAATGGTTTACAAATTTTACTTTATTGCTCTAGCAACAGTAACATTATTCACATTTGTATTGTAGTACTTCTCAAATGGTGGAGTCCCCCGATGCTCTCCCTTTTTTGGGGGGGGGGGGGGTGGGGGTCTCGGCATGCAGGTGGTCCTAACATGAGGCTGAATGTACTTACATGTACATGTATTGCAGAATGTTCATTTCAGCTGCTTACACTCTATTTTACCTGAAATCATTAATGGAATATTACCTGATCTCATACAACGTATCTTTATATGCAAGGCGGACAATGTGTGACTGTATTATTTTCATTGTTGTGCCGATTTTCTTTTTGCTACCCAAAACTGTGCATTACATACACTGTACATGTAGCTGTAATGTATGACACAAGATTACTTTTAAGTATTCAGAATCTAACCAGTGGCTTGCATCTCTTATTTATGCTGTCTCTCGTCTTCTTTCCTTTCTTTCCCCATTCTATAACAGAGAAAGTTCTTTGAGCTGGTCAGCATTCTCCCTCCATCAGGCCAGTATGGCCAGTGTAGCAGTGACCAAAGAAATGACCGGTAAGTCCTAGTCATATGCACTAGTCCTGTACTTGTTAGGAAAAGAGTATGAAGAGTTTGGTTTAAAAAAAAAAAACCCTCAAAACTCATATCCTTTTTTTGTAAATTTGAGATATGATAATAGTAATAGTATTCCGTTCTTGTATAGATCATGTTATTATCTAACGTCTCTATGCGCTTCCAAAGGACTTTGGATATTGTTATCCTGGCTTTAGCCCGGCAGCCTTTTACAGCGCACAAGCATTTCAAGGAATTAATTCCTGCCAGGTACCCATTTACCTCACCTGGGTCGAGTGTGGCAAATGTAGATTGATATCTTGCCAAAGGACATTAGTGCTGCGGCAGGGATTCAAACCCCGTACCTTGTGGTTCAAAGTCCGGAGACTTATCCACTGGACCGCAACACCTCTACATGCAATTGAAGCTGCTATAAAGAAAATACAGTAAGCAATATATGATATTTTAGATCATAATTTCAAATTTCAATTTTTTTTTGATACCTGTATGTAATGAATGGCATATTAAATGGAAGGCTATTTTTTGTTTCATACAATGGTGTGTTACTTTGAAATTGTAAAATATAGCCTTTATCAGTTTTTGCAATCTAACTCTTAATATATGTTTAACTTAACTCTGATTAATGCAGAGAGGTACACATGTAAATGTAGAAATCCTCATTTTATCAGTTATCTCTCTTTTTTACAGTGGGGTCTTCACCCCCCCCCCCCAAAAAAAAAAAAGAAACAAGAGAATGGAATCAGTTAAAAAGCAAGGGTGAAAATTTGACTTTTTTTTTTTTTTTAGTGGCTTCCATAGTTTTAAAAAATTTCACGGAATTTGGGAAGAACATGGAATTTCACGGAAAGCACAATTTTTGAGGGCCAAAATTTTGAATGATGAAAACTACAGTGAAAAACATTTAAAAAAAAGAAGCGAAATCCATTAAAACAAAACTGTGCATCAGCGGAAAACCTAACCTGTTCGCAGTGTTTAGCGTGTGATCGCAAAGCTTCAGTTACGTCTGCATAGTCTACTGCATAGACGGAAAATTCTGTCTCTAGTTCGTTAGCTGCAGTGCTTATATATTATTAGGGTAACTTAGTTTATGTTTTAGATTTTTACTATTTAGAATTGCTTTGTCATATGTTTTTTACATGTCACCGAAGAACACGGAATTGGAAGTTTTGAACAACGCAGAGTTCACATGGAATTTGCATTTTAGAAAATGGAAAACTGGAGACTTTAAGTCACATGTATGATAGGACTCCCCTGGTATCTTTACTGTTCAGCAATGCTTAAGCACAGAAGGAACCTGACCAAAATCTATGGTATTTGAAATCATGATTATTGGTGAACCAAACTCAAGTATACTCCATACCAAAATGAATTACATTCTTTTGGAGGAAACAAACGAACAAACAAACAGAAATATTTACAATGTATGCATGCCAACAAAGACCCAGAAATGGGTTTTTATTGTACATGTAAGTCATGTGTAATCCCTAAATTGGTATTTGGTTGCTGCAATGTAATTGTGCCGATTGGCACTTGTGGCATGTGTGCCATTGATGCCAACTAGTACATTTCACAAATGGAAGGTTATAGGTTCAATTGCCTCTCGTTCTCTTTGTTATAGACCGATCTGAGAACTGATTTGTGGGCAGCGCCATTACTGCGGTGCCCCCAAGATAGTACGCATCATAGTGCGTACATGTATGTAACTCGGATTGGGAATGGATTTTTTTCCTTTGCGCGCGACCAAAGATCATAAAACGCACGCTTTATAATCTTTGCGCACAAATGCAGCTGCGCACAAATGCAGCTGCGCACAAATGCAGCTGCGCACATACATGTACATGTATGCAGCTGCGCATCAGCGCAGAAATGAACTGCACTAACTCTATGGGGACACCGCAGTTTGGGCTGATCATCTGGTGCCCTCAACAGTAAGCTGGATCGGTCTATAAAAGACAGAAAAAAAAAATTGAAAAGAAACACAAACCCACATGCTGCATTCTTTTCAGGATATGAAAGATTCAGTCGCCTTCTTGATCTTCTCTTCTACTAAGTTGCTTTTATTGTGTGGATTGATTCACGTGGCATGTGTGCTATTGGTGCCAAATGGCACATGTGGCAAATAAACGGTTAAAGATTCAATTGCCTCTTATTCTCTTTGTTCTAGTTAACAGGAAAAAAAGAAACACAAATCATGCATACACTATAAGCTGCAAGCAATTCTAGTATATGAAAGGTTCGATTGCCTTCTTGTTCTCCTTGTTCTACAACTTCGCTTCCAAGGTATAAAAAGAAAAATCATTTTTTTCATAAAAAGTGAAACACAGTACCATACATGTATGTTGCATATATATCAAGATGAGATTCAATTTCTTTTTTCATTCTCCATGTTCAACATCGCAGCTTGCAACGTACTTGTAAAATGATGCGAGAGAAATATGACATCATCGTTGAATGGTGGCATACTTGTTCTTGCACTTTTCCTCAAGAGCCCTCTAGGATGTCATAAATCTCCAGCACCACTCCGATCACCCCCCCCCCCCCCCGTATCCTCTTTCCCCATTGATGACTAACGCAGTGAGTTTAGTGCGCTGCCAACCAGAAGGGCGTTAACCCCTATGCGTGAATACAGAGTTAATGTCTTTCTGGCCCTTGAAAGATAATATGTAAATTCATGAGAAATATGATTCAATTTTGGCATGAATTCCAGTTTTCTGCATGTACATGTATGTCCCATTTTCAGTGCTATTCACTTATCACCATTAAACTAGAGAGGTGAAGAAAATTGGGTTAATCGACCCATAACTTGTATGGGCTTTTAATGGGCTGAGAGCAAGAACAGCACTCTTACTCCTAGGCTTCAAGATTAATGCAGTATGTGGCCCTTAGCATACAATATGTACAGGTGTACATTTGTCAGAAATTTGATCCAGTTTTTGCAACATTCAGCTTTTTACATGTATTTCCCATTTTCTGTGTTACTCACTTTTTCTACACATATCTTCCGTTCAAAGCAGAGTTAACTTCCTCCTGGCCCTCAAAAGAATAATTTTAATAATTTCAGATTAGATTCAATTTTTTCATGAATTTCATCTCTTCTTTAAAAATTTATTTCCCATTTTTCTGTGCTACTCTTAATCTTTTTGACACTCAGCAGAAGATAATAGAAATTTATCAGAAATACAATTCAATTTTTTTGTGAATGCAACTCTTTTTTTAATAAAGTTCATTTTTCATACTGCCTGCTTCCTCTGCACATTTCTTGCATTAAACTAAAAGGAAAGCAAATTAGGTGAATTGACTACCAACTTGTGCTTGGACTTTTTAATAAGGTTAATAGTCCTTTTAATATTCTGTTTGAAAACTCTTTTATTTTTTATTCTGTTTGAAATTTAAGGGGACCAATCAACAAAGTAAAAGAAATATTGTGTACAGCTGATAATTTATCAAATGCAAGTTTACCTACATTCTACAGACATGTATTAGACTGTTTTCACATGAGCGCAGAATGCGTCAGCCGTGTGAATGCAACGGAGTATAATTTGAATCGCGCAATTCAAATGACAGTCCAGAGGTGTTTTCCAGTGACGATTCACCCGAATGACAGAACGAAACAGTCGTGGGTACGGACTGACCTCCAGATCATGTTTTTGGGGGCGGAGCTTACAGTGACCTTTCAACCACTGCCGCAGAAAAAAAAAAAAAACGCTTCATGGCTTTGCGAGCATCATGTATGAGTGATTGGTGGAAAGAAAAAAACACACCTCTCCTTGCTCTGAAATGCAAAACCGCAGAATACGCAAAGCCTTTCTAGGTAGTGTGTATGGACGATAATTCTAATAGTGTAATTGCAATTCAGCATTGCAGTTAAGGCATTTTATCTTTATGTCATTGTGCGAAAGAACGCGTTCGGAACGCAAAATACAAAAATGCAAAAACTTGAAATGTCTATTTAGACATAATGCAATAAAATCTTAGCAAAGATCACATCACAAGAAGATCATATCAATTTAGAAGGTCTACATGCTGTCTGTGAAACTATCAATCATTGTTTGAAAAATTTGAATTTCAATAATTTTGTAATTTTGCGTTCCGGACGCGTTCTTTCGCACGACGACAAAAAGATAAGACGCCTAAGTTTCTCCGCTCATGTGAAAACAGTCTTAGTCACATAAAGTAAGGTGTATTTTATTTGGAGAGTGAAGGAAAAATACATGTATATTGATGTAGCAAACCTCCCCACCCCCCTTGACTTGGGTTTCCCAGGCCTTCTGCTCGTTAATACATGTAGTTAAAGCTCATGTCCAGGTTTGATACCAAAAAAAATGGCTTGACACTGAGTAAATATACACGTAGTTACCCATTGTCTGCCTTGCATGCATGCATGGAATCATGTGATATTCCATTCATAATTTCTGGTGAATTTAAGTGTGGATGTGAATTTGAAATGAACACAACGTAACAGTTACACCTTGCCCTACATGTACGCTACGACCTGACCACTCGATTGTACACAACGGTCATAGCGCTTCATTGAACTGGTCGCATAAACAGAGCTTTCATTGTTGCATGCAGGCCTGTGCGACTTTATGTTGCTTTAATACCTGAGATTAAAAAATATGTTTTGCCTTTCATATTTTCGATGATTCAACTTAAGGAGGAAAGAGCTTAACAGAATCAAGCATCTTTAGTTTTACTTCTGTTTTGCTACTGACCAGCTGAAAGCAAAATCTGACAAATAGTTTTTGATGGCCTGTACAGAAATCTTTTTTTTTTTTTTGTATTTAGACCTAACCTGCATTCTTCTTTAAAGACATTGGTTAACATTGTTACGATTTTTGAAAAATCTCATTTTGTTACTTGAAAATGGGATAAACATAAATGTTATAGTGTGAAAATACCAGTCTGAAAGTTTCAAAGTATAATATCCACAGGAAGTATTTTTAAATATTAGAAATGGGAACCAATGTTTGAAAAATATACAAGGGTAGGTTGCACAGACTAGACGTATAGGAGTGTGCATGCACGCATGGCTCACCGGACCGTACTGTGTGTATTGGCCATATCACGCGGCGGGAGGCATATAACAGTATTTTTTAATTCGATCAAAACGGTCCTCTTATTTATTGTCTCTGAGACGAAAAATGATAAAATCGCGGTTTGCGTCTAACTTACAGTTTTTCATTCCAGATTATGGTTGGTTTCAGGTTTTTTGAGTACAAATACATGTACATGTAGAAGTACTCATACACATGTTTCATCTTTTTATAGTTTGAGAATTTTTTAAATCAGCTACTCACAAAGTTAGCCAATGCCTTTAATATGTGAAACATTTGTCCAACTTTTGCACATTTACATATACATGCCAAAGTACTGTCCTTGTAATAACTTGTATACTTGTTATATGATACCTCTTTAGAAGGAAATTGAAGGGGATTTCCTTTCCTTCCTGCTATACTGTGGGTGATCATGCACATGCACATGTATATCAATCAATGTCAGATGAGACTTCTGAAATCTGCCATTAGAAATGCAAAGGTTTTATTAGAATCTCATGGAAAAGCAATAAAGTGATATTAAGGAACAGATCCAGGATGTCGTCAAAGCGGAGGCACTATATTTTGAACAATATTCGCTGAAGACAAAAAAAAAAAATGATTATCATCCAATTACAACTTATGTTTCAGCATTAAGATATGGAATTTTTTCGATCATATTCATTTTTTTGATCATATTCATTTTTTTGAAATGGTTGTTATTTATGATTTGCAGAAGTTTTTTTGTTTTGAAGTGACTGAAATCCTGATAGTTTCATCTTGTGGAACTCTCTGCGCCTTGCCTATGATCTGCCCGTCCTACCCTCAAATTTTGTATGAATATAACACCTGCCAATCGTTACAACTAAACGATGTAAGCATGATTGATGCCACAATGTCAGTTATTTTTCCTGAGAAGTCATGGCAACATTTTAGTTTGGGGGAAAGAGGGAGGGGGGGGGGGGTAGTTTTCCGGAACATAAGTGAGGGCTACATTTTTTGGGTGGGGGGCAGGTATAGGGTGTTTCCTGAAGGTGAAAAGGGAAAATGATTTGTTTCAGTGGAGGGGAGAGGGTGGAGATAAAATTTCTAGAGCTATAGCTAAGGACAGCCTTTTTAACAATGGAGGGGGATGGGGAGGTTTAAAACAGATAGGGATTTTTTTTATTCAGGGAGGGGAGGGCAGTTGGTTTCCTGATCGTAATACTAACAGGGCAACATTTTGGTCAAGGGCATAGCAGGTTTCCTGGAAATCTATTTTGGTGAGTGTGTGTGTGTGTGTGTGTGTGTGTGTGTGGAAGGGGGGGGGGGTTAGGGTAGTTATGCTGCATGAAAGTAGAGGGCAACATATCAGTTTAATGGGGGGGGGGGGGAGGGGGAAGAACAGGGTGTACAGCGTATTTCCAGCCATAGAAAGAGGAAATGGAGAGGCAAGGGAAATGTCCATAATACATGTATATGTATGGAGGGAAAAGAGAACCCAATGTGTAAATTGACAGCAAACATCCTGTCCATACGTTAAGTGAAATTTCTGGTGAATCGACCTTCAAAAAATGAAGGTCCTGCTGGTCCTGTGAAGTGAAGGCCTTGTCCAGCAAATGATAGGCTTGCCTCGAAAGGCTTGCCTGGATAGGCTTGCCTGGATAGCAATGCAATGCAGAACATGAACATGGTGATATCATTTCTCCGAAAGGCAATGAAATGTTTTTAATTCTAATCAGATATAACTACGGTAGTGGAAATTTCAGAAAAGTAGATCAACAATAAACATGGGATTGAACTAAATTATTGTTCTCTTTTTTTTTGGGGGGGGGGGGGGTCTGTGACAATCTACATGTATTCAGTGTTAGGAACATTAGTATCAAAAAAGGAAAGACAACAAACAAAAAGTATTTGATTTAAGTATGATAACACCAGATGCAATACTTACATGCTCTTTCATAGTTAATGAAATAGACTTGTCCACAGAGGCATTTTTCTCCTTTAATACTAAGTAATAATCTGCTGGAATTTTTTAGTAGATTTTTGCAAAAAGTGAAGTTATTTTTAGTATTTAGGGACTGTTATTTAAGACTATTAACTGACCATGTGCAGTCAATTAAACAGAGTTCAATGTCTTGTGAAAAGTGGACCAGTCACACAGCATGATACCTGATACCCGATATCATTCGATAATGGTCCGTTTGCCCCCCCCCTTTTCACAAAAATAGGTGGAGGCTGTAATTGTTGTTGTTGTTGTTATCATTATTATTATTAGTAGTAGCAGTAGTAGTATTATCATTATTATTATTGTTGTTATTTTTTAAACATGGATTTTATCTTGTTTTTGTTGTGTCTGTTTTATACATGTATTTAATTTCTTTCCCTCATGATATAAGTTACCAATGTCAGATGATAAAAAAGTGTTTACTTACTTGTACCTTTACTGTATGATAATGTGCAAATCATGAGTTACAATGTACACTGTACATGTACGTAATATGTTTGATTTTTTAAAGGTGATAGCTTTCCTATCCTTTATCAGATTTCACTTCAAATGGTATTGATCTGAATGCTCTCTTCTGCTTTATTGAAAGTGACCAACGCACCAAGTTGTTTGTGAGGGTGGACCTTTCCCTTCAGTACTTGTTCATTCCCGCAGAAGGCCGCCCAAAAGGGTAGGAAGAACGGATGAACGAGTAATAATATTTGCTCTACTTATGCTTATTGTATAATCCCATAGAAATTGGATTTTGATGATGAATGAAAGGACTGGATAGCTGTGTATAAGGCTGGTTTTTCCTTTTGCAGTATTATGCTGTGTGCAGCTTTTCATGGTTCCTCTCAGTTATGGTGGCCCTGAAGTACATGTACGCTCGAGAACACGTCATGTGCGACGTGAATTTCGCATCCCAGGTCCTGAACTTCGCAAACTTTGCATCCCAAGTCGTGAAATTCACGACCCGAGGTCAAAATTCAGGACTCTGATGCATAGTTCACGCCACGGGTCCTGAATTTCGCATCGCGGGTCGTGAATTTCACGACTTGGGATGCAAAGTTTGCGCCGCGGGTCATGAATTTCACATCGCAGGTCGTGAATTTCACCACTTGGGATGCAAAGTTCAGGACCTGGGATGCGAAATTCACGTCGTACATGACCTGTTGTCGAGCGTACTTCAGGGCCACCATACTCAGCGTATATTACATGTACATTGGTCTGGATGGCAGTTTATAGGATCTGTTTGAAACTTTGGGATTGTCAGGAATGTTTGCTTGCTTCCATATGCTCACACACGGATAAATAAATGTGTTGTTGTGCAGTCAAGAAAGATATCTTCATTGTACCTGTAGCTCATTTTGTGGAGCCAGAATCTGCATTTTGAAATTTATAGAGAACTATGAAACACGGTTGCAGTGTACCATTAGCTCTGTGCTTTGAAACGCAACTGTTTCATAACTTTTCAGTGTTTTGAAACTGTGATAATTTGCAAACTAAAGGGTTTCAGACGTGACAGTGTTCTGACCAAACTTGTCTCAGAATGCTTATTCTGGCCTGAAAATTAAGCTGCAAACCCACTCAAGATCAAGATCTGTCTTCCAATATAGTTTTTTTTCTTTACTGAGGTGCTTTAACCCGCTGAACACAATTTGAGTTTGGTTTAACACTCATTTTCTATAGACCCCAGCCTGAGTTATCTTTGGATTAGTATTCAACATGTTAATCCCAGGGTAGGCTGATAGGTTTTTATATTAACCCATTCATGACAGGAATTATTTAAAACCTAATTTGATCAGATTTTATTCTTCAAATTGGCAACACCAACATTTTTATTTTATTGCCACATTTTTCTTATAAAACGTCATGTATCTGAAATGAATAGAAATTGACAGAAATTATGATGAGAAGTCAAAAACTTGCCAATTTGCAGGGGAAAACGGTGATTTTAAACCTTCTATCACATTGCCAATTTAAGGATTTTAATGCTTATTTTCCTTTAAAAAATTTTCAGCATCAAACAATGAATATTGATTCAACCAAAATGGGCACAGTTTGTGTAGAATTTTTTTGCTCTTTCTGCTCATGTATTTGGTATGATTTTTAGGGCTTTGCATCAAAAGATATTAGGCCAAACCACAAAATGTGGACCTCTGTCACGAATGGGT
>CM057163.1:17636758-17650097 GCA_029962745.1 Echinometra lucunter
CTGCTCAATAAAACCTAAGAACAAGAATTTAGTCGTCCATTTTTATTATAATTGAATACTTGATGAGCGCTTGTTTGAAGACAATGCGAACAATGAAAAATACAAGAAGCCCATTAACTATAGACGCTACATTATTTTTGCATGCTTATTACAAGCATTGCTTTCTTGTTGTGGATTTCTCTTTTCCAATATTAATTTCCTTTTCTAAATACATTGTGTCAAGCAGACATTTAATTTGTTTTTGTTTTGATGTTGAAAAAAGAAATAAATAATGTATATTAATTTACGATTTAAAAATTCGTGTTATGTTGGAAATAAAACTTGAACTTAGCGAAGTTAGAACAAAATACTAGTAAAGATGGGTACTACAGCTATTGGGCATTTGTTTTTTTTTCAAAGGCCTGTTCCGAAAATGATATCGGTTTTTATTCCATTAAAAAAATATATGAATCGCTTGAATTTTCAACCCTATGTTAGTTATTTTCCAGAATGGTGGACCCTATTCTAATTTTCGGAATAATAAACCCCATTTCATTTTGGGAATTCAATTCCATGACTTCGGAATTAAAAACATTTGGGGTAACCAACCATTGGATTAATAAACTTTCGATATTACAAAACTTCGGTGGAAAGAAAAGTACATGTCGCTATTTTGATATGGGAGGGGTTTTTTTATTGAAAAGAAATAGATAAACATTTATTTCATGTAATTTGGTTTCATATATTTAATTTTCTTAAAAAAAAAAAAATCATTGTTCTGTGAGTATGCCGTCAATGCGAGGGTACTGTATAAAAAAAGACTGAAATAGATCTATTTGTCATGACGTCTATAGTTTTGACACAGCCAGTTGACATAATTATATGCATGAATTCAAACATTGCCTTTACCCAATTGGAAAGAAATAACTGTATTGGTTGGCTTTAATTTGGGCGGGCCGGCTGTCTATCTGGCCACTAGATGGCGCTACACATGCTGCCTTATTTTACATCGAGGGTTGAGAGCATATTGAAGGTGGATGCCAGCTCTTCTATTAATGCATTCTGCAACTGTCAAATGCATTTTATTTCACACATTCTTGTATTCATGTTGCAGCTATAGGATAAATGATTAATCTCCTAAAAGGAAGCTGTCGGAGAGAAATTTATATCAATCTAAAATTCATCAAACATACAACCCAATCACTTAATTATTGCAAGTGTGCCAATAAAACAGGATTTTTGTTGTTGTTGTTTTGTTTGACCGCTTCGCTTGCTCGCCAATATACAGCACCCCCTGAATACCGAATATTGTGTAATGAAGATTACAAACTGAAATAGTCACTTTCACATATCTAGCAGAGGTGATAAAAAGCGATGAAAGCGATTTATTTTGCGGATTCACTTGTGGATCTGGAATGAAATTACAACTACGCGGCGAACAACTCATAAAATAATTATGAAAAAGTCAGCACGAAAATTTCCGAAACGGGGCGTGATGCCACCTATTGCATGTCTTAAGGGTTAGGGGTGTATGGGTAAGTGTTATACGGAAGAAAACCTTGTAGACTCAATTCCAAAATGAATTTTCCTCAGTATCAACCAGAAGAACATTTTAATTATTCAGCTGGTAGTTTCAACGTTTATCATGTTTCACTTTCACCCTCCCCCCTCTCTCTCTCTCTTTCTCTTTTTGTCTCTTTCCTTCTCCCTCTTTTTATCTTCTTTTGCAAACAAAAGGAAAAAATGGTACATTATATATGAGTACAGAAGGCTGCGTTTTGTTTCACGCTTAACATATTTATTCTTTTCAATTTTTTAGATGAATAAAATGAAATATTTACCTTTCTTATATTTTATGTAACTTAATTTTTGGGTAATTTTCTCTATTTGGGCAAACCGAGCGACGGTATTCCCATTACCAAGTATTATGGAATTGCGTACTTACATTTACATATTAATTCTGCCAGCAAGCTCTGGAATGGTTACCACCTTGATGCAATCATCGGATACAATACAGTGTATCATTGTAAGTAATATGTAGCTCATGTGAGTTTTGTACAGTTCTCTGAGTAGTTCATTTTAGAGACAATTTTTGGTTATTTCTGGATGCAAACAAGAATAGAAGGTTTAAAAAAAGACAAACGAAAAACATATCACAGAATAAAACGCATTATTTATGCAATACATTATGCCGCAAAGCGTAGTTGCTATAATATATGGGTAGAAAATTAAATGATTGGTGCCACCTGAACAAACGATGAATTTATTAGGTCTTTAACTACATTAAGCTGGTAGAATTTGAACATCGCCATCTTTAAGGATCATTCCTACCTTGAGATGGAATAAAGATGAAATTGAATTTTACTTTGAGATTCAACCAACATCTGGCTTGGAAAATAAACACTTTTTAATTGCTAACTAATACTCTGATTTGCAATAGGAGAAATTTGTCTGTAAGTATATTTTAAGTTTCTACAAGGGAATGCTGCATTGTGGGAAAATAAGACCCACAAAAATGTCCAATTCTTGCCGAAAGATGGTGCTATTTATAAGGTTGAGTTCAGGGCAACTTTAAGAAAGTGAATTGTTGTCGACGTCCAGCGGATTTTAGTTTGGGTCTATCAGGAAAGTGCGTTCTTCTCGAGAGCCTGGGAATCTGTAGCCGCAGCCTTTGACCACGCCCCAAATGGTCACCATGGATACGAGTACCACTATCCCGACGACATACGTCCTCGTGCCAAACATTGCCTGTGATTCTATATCGGAGAGAGGGAAAGAGAGAATGGGGGGGGGGGGGATTAGTCGTAGAAGAATCATGGGCGGGAACAGAACAAAACTTTGAAAATTAGAAAATGAATCACAATTTTGTTCGCTGAAAGTGGCAAAGAAATTATATTTAAAATTCTGTTGATCTATTTTTCTTCTAAATAACAAAACTGATGTAATAAAAAAGAAACCATACTCAAAGGAAAATCCATCGAATCTTTTTTTTTTTCTGCGTGCTTTACAAAATTATGCGGAATTACTGGTTATACCACCAGAATATTAAGAACAAACCTACCCGTTTAATATGAATTTTATTCTTACAAATTTTTGGACCAATTAGTTGACCCTGAATACATATAGCGTATGAAGAGAGAGAGAGAGAGAGAGAGAGAGAGAGAGAGAGAGAGAGAGAGAGAGAGAGAGAGTGAGAGAGAGATTTGAGAGATGCACACGAGTGTGAGCTTAAATGTCATTTCATAAAGCTACTGATCCAGTTAAGTTGTTGATTGTTGCTAATAGCCACAGCGCCACCTGTGTTGAATGTCTATAGACTGGTACTACCAGTGTTATACATACATGTAACAATAAAGTCTAATCAATCTGCACTACAAAGTTGCATCCGATTATTCCCTTTAATTGCGTGGTGGCAGCGGTGGGATATGAACCCACTCCCGAGAGGGAACTGTGGAGCGTTTCATGAAGTGTCTTTTAAGTGATTTTTACTGTCAAATTTGCTCTCAGCCAATCAGATGCAAGAATTATAGTAGCTTATAACAATTGTCAGTAAAAATCACCGACAAGACACTAATTCATGGAACGCACCCCTTTTATGTTCCATAATGTCTGACCAGTCAGGTAAATTTCCGGTGGCGTTACTATCTCTCTCTCTCATACCACTTTCACACCAAACAAATATAACGGAATAAAAGCGTTTTTTGAAAAAAACGCTTTGGTATGAACACTCGGCAAAGCGTCATATTTGAAAACGGAATCAAATATTCCGCAATCTACGTGTGAGGTCTATCACTAGGTTTTGAGGTGTTTTGAAAACGGAATATTCCAAATATGACGCTTTATTTTTTGGTATGTACAGAAAAAAGGAAATAAAGCGGAATGAAATGTCAAAGGTCAGCCAGGTTCCCACCAAAAACCTGGAAAATGCGGGAAACGAGTGAAAGCGCGGGTATCTTCGATCGCAGCGCTAGCGAGCTGCATGGATCGGCATGGCAGTGCAGCGTACGTTCGACGCTACTAGCTGCATGGACGCGAATCATGTATGAAGAAACAAACGCGTTAGCATTCGTACATGAGTTTAAAAATTAAACTATACATACAAATAAAAAATAATAATTATTCAGCAAACTTAAACAAATTGCAATAAGTTAAGTAATAAAAATACATTTTATTCTGAATAACTGATTTGTTTTGTTACATATATCAAATAAAACAAAAAAAATTAAGTTTACTAATTTTGATCGAGCCACGATGTTTACGTTTTTCGTGTAGCATACCTCGTGTATTGCGTACATAGCACAAGATATTGAAGCTAGAGATAGCAAAATGCATGGTGGGTAATGACGTATTTCCGCACTCTCTCCACCGTAATATTACGCTTTCGCTCAAAACGGACTTCATTGGTTCAGTGTGAACAGAAACCAGAAGCGTTTTGGAAGCGTTTTGAAAGTGAAGCGTCATGAAATATAACGGCATGGATATTCCGTTTCGGCAGTGTGAAAACAGTATCAGTTACTTAGTAAAGCTTGTGTATACTCTTTATATGAAATTATAAATATCAGATACAAAGTACTCACCTTGGGAATTAGCAGAAAAACTGGTGTCCGGACTGTATATGGAGATCGGTCCATAGCTGACAGTGTGCCTGGTGCTGGAACTCACATCCCTACGGAAATTTGGTCCAGGACCGGGACTAAAACACTCTTCTGCTCTGGCTTCTTCTGCTTCACTGGAACTGCATACGACAACGTCACAGTGGATGAAAACCTAGATAAAGAGTGGATTATGGGAATACCCATAGGTGAATATAAAATGTCACTAACTCGGTTGGTCCTGCCGATAATAAAAGGCGAACAGTACTTATTAAGAGTAAAAAAGAAAAAAGAAAGAAGAGTATGCACAGCCCGTGGGAAATTCTATAACCAAAGGAACATAGGACGCACGAAATAAGGCAAGCAGTTGTCAAAAAATGGAACGGACTACCAATTAAGTGCGTACTACCATGGGACATAAGGCACATAAAGATCTACAGAAAATACTACGGCTTTGGTATTTACCTCGGTGACGCCGGAGATTTCATCTGTGAAGCGAAATGCGTCGAAGGAAAAGCCTTCACGATCCAGGGAAAGATCACGGTTCACATCAACCGAATCTTCCGCAGGACACCTAGACAGATGTGAACAAAGAAAACAGTGGCCTTGCCCATGATGATGAATGCACGAAAGAAGAATACGAAAACTTGATGATAATACTTTACATTTCAAGTTCAAAATGGAATAATTTGATTACAGGACACCGCTACAGATAGCGATTCTGCCGATTTTGTAAGCGACCGGTATGCCCCCCCCCCCCCCCCCGCCCGCTAAGCAAATTACAAATTACTAGTACATGTACAATGTAATATTAAATAACGATTACTCCTCTGTAGTTGAAGATAAACTTTGATATTTGACATTCACAATAATTTCATTTCCTTCGGAGACAATAGTGTATATATATGTTTAAAGGCATTGGCTAACTTTGTGAGTGGCTGATTTAAAAAATTCTCAAACTAAGATGAAACATGTGTATGAGTACTTGTATTTGTATGCAAAAACCCTGAAACCAACCATAATTTGGAATGAAAAAGTGTAAGTTAGACGCAAACGGCGATTTTATTATCCTTCGTCTCACGAGACATTCACTAAGAGGACCACTTTGCTTGAATTTGAAAATGCCGTGTGCCTCCCGCCGCGTGATTCGTCAGTACACTACGGTAAGGTGAGTCATACGCGCATGCGCACTCCTTATGTCTATTCTGTGCAACCGACCTTCGTATATTTTTCAAATATTGGTTCACATTTTTGAAATTTAAAATTACTTCCTGTGGATATTATACTTTGAAACTTTCAGACTGGTATTTTTACACTACAACTCTTATGTTTATCCCATTTTCAAATAACAAAACAAGATTTTTTTTAAATCATAACAATGTTAACCAATGCCTTTAATAGAAAAAAATTATGATACAAAGAACACCTGAAAAACGGAGCTTGTGCTGGGGAAGCCGAAGACATAATGACAGTGATAAAAAACATGTACAAATGTACGAATTATTTAACGTTGACTAGATTCAGTGGTGGCAATTTCATGTAACTGGGGGGGGGGGGGGGGGGGGAGGGCGGGGGCGGAAACACGGAAGTGAGAGAGGGATGATCGCTGTTATGCGAGCGAGGTAATATAATGACAGAAGCCGGATTTTGCCATCAAAATATTGCATTCTAGGCCTATAAAATTTTAATTGGTTGGCCTAAATTTGGCCACCTGACTCAAAATAGAAAAATAATATATTAAGTTTTAATATTAACATAATAATAGTTATGATATATTTCATCAGTAAGCTCGGCCAATTTAATATTCCAAATGCTATTTCTACAATCTGTGGCTAGTGCGAGAACTGCTCCATTGGCTTAGCAATATGACATCGACATATTAGCGGAGGTGACAACGCAAATGAAATTACGCATTGTGAGCATCGGATTCGGGCGTAACCTGGGCCCTTTTGCACAAAAAGTTGCGAGTAAATGCAACTAAGAAATTAAACGTAACTTGATTTTCAACCAATCAGAATTGAGTATTGGGACTTGCGTTTATTATTTTTTTTTTTAGTTGCGTTTAATCGCAACTCTTTATGCAAGAGGGCCCTGGCCATGGTGGTCATTTAAATCAAACTTACTGGTTGTTGATGAGATCCTGGCGCGGCACAGCATCCGGATCACCACCTGTGGCCCAGCACGACTTGATTACCACACCGACAACTGATGTGGAGTCCAAAACGACACCGAAGTACAGCTTGCTCCCCAACTTCACCCGACCTTCGGCGACCACGCCATCGTCATCAACACTCTCCTCAGTGTCGAATTCATCGTTCATGAAGCGGGCAATCTTTAGACTGAACAGTCCCAACTCTTTGTCGTTGAAGGTGATCTTGCTGACTTCAGGCTGGAAGTGTCCTGTCAGGATCGAGACTTTACTCAGGCAGCATTCAATCTCGATCTGTTTGTGGTATTCACGCGAGATGCTGTCCCAGCCGTCACCCGCCCCTGGCTTCGCAAAGGTGACAAAGTTACGGAATATAATGTTGTCGTCGTCTTCCTGTAGGGAAAAAGGAGGGGAAAATAGGAGGAGGAGTAAGAAAAGGACGACGAGGAGGAGAAAGAAGATGGAGACGAAGAATATAAGAATAATAATCACCGTTATTATTCTTATATTTTCTTCTTCTTCTTGGTGACGGTGAAAATATTGATAAATTTGCTTCTTCTCTTATCATTATCATTATCATCATCATCATCATCATCATTATCATCAGTGTCGTCATTGTCATCATCGTGGTACTACTACTGCTACTACCGCTGCTGCTACTTCTACTACTACTGCTGAGGCTGTTGCGGCTGCTGCTGCTACTACTAAGACTATAATGTAAATCCACTAACAAGGGTAATGATAATGATGGTGGTATTAGTAATGATGATGATGATGATGATGATGATAATAATAAAGATAAACTTTAGATAAAATTCATGATAAGATAATAACAATGATAACAATAATAACAACAGCAACAATAACATCAACAATATTAATGATAATGCCCAAACCTGCATAGTCGTGCCGCACTCGTTATACCTTGTGGACAGCTCAATGCGGTCGCTATCAAAGTTATATGCGACACATCCCTCATCCTGAATAAGAAAATGAACATCTGATGGCTGGCTGTTCTCCGGTAACAGACGTTTGTCTAGGACCACGGTCATTGTCGTACTATCACATTGAACGTGCGAAACTGTAGATGAAAAGCATAAACATATAAAGGCTGCTTTTGCGGCTGCTACTTCTTCTACTATTGTATGCGGGCAAGCCTGCATCCGATGACCGGGGTAATAATATTTCTGTAAAGCGCTTAGAGACTCTCTTGGAGATGTATTAGGCGCTATATAAATCCAGAATATTATTATTATTATTATTATTATTATTATTATTATTATTATTATTATTATTATTATTATTATTATTATTGTTATTAAATATTATTAGTATTATTATTAATAATATTACTACTACTACTATTACTACTACTACTACTACTACTACTACTACTACTACTACTACTACCGCTACTACCACTACTGCTACTACTACTACCGCTACTACCACTACTGCTACTACTACTACTACTACTACTACTACTGCTACTACTACTACTACTACTACCACTGCTACTACTACTGCTGCTACTATACTACTGCTGCTACTACCACTATATTTCTACAATAACAACAATAACTACTACTACTACTACTACTACTACTACTACTACTACTACTACTACTACTATTACTACCTTTCAAATCCTTAGAGGCCCTAATTGTGTGGTCTTTTGTTATCCTTTATTTTATTCCGATTCCTTATACTTAACATCACCCGGCATTCTAGGGGTTAACTACATAAGTAGTTAACCCCTGGAATGCTGGGTGATTTTTTATTTTATTCTATTTTACTTATTGTTATTATATGATCATCTTTTTTTTCGGGGGAGGGGTATTTTATACGTACTGGCTGTACATATAAATTTTCTTCCAGGTGAGTCGTACACTTTAAATCACTGCTGTATGAGTGCATTTGCTTTCACAAGGTCAATTCGAGCAGCTAATTCTATGACACAATCGAAATGACACTTCTTAGCTGTCAACCGGGCCTAGAGGGCTATTCCATCCTTCCAGCATGTATACTTACAGTCATCTTCGCATTTCAGGCCCCCGTAACCAAGCGGACAAGTACATTCCCCAGCCTTACATGTCCCTCCGTTTGCACAGGGATTGGGCACGCAAGGCACAGCGCCTGTAATAAGGACAATGGTAATAATCAAAATGATTAGATTTTGATTGTAATGATATAACGATACGAACAAAATAAAAAAGGAGATTACTAACATAATAATGATGAATCTGACAACAATACACTCTTAAAAAAGTTTACCCACGACTGGGTAAACATGGAACGTGCATGTTTGTAAGGTAAAACCAAATACAGTTAATTTTACCCAATGTTGCGTTGAAACTTACTCATAAAACATGCATTTTACCTAATATGGGACAAAATTTAACCCAACAAACATGAACATGCATGTTGCTTATACTGGGTAAGTTTTCACTCAACCTTTTTTCCTATATTGACGATAATGGTACTGATAAATATGATAGTGATAATCATGATCAAAAGAATCATAATGAAAGCAGTAATGATAATAATGGTAATGATGGTTGTGAAGATGAATGACGATGATAACGATAATGACAGTACTGATTTTGATAATGGTGCAAATCGTACGAATAATGATGATGTGAATATTGTTGATCATTGTTTTTTGGTGAGGATTTACATGCATATTTTCAGTATTGAACAACGAATTAGAGAGCTGGCACACTCAAATAGTACATGTAGGACGTTTTGGAGCTAACTTTATTGAATGATATCGCACCATCATTTACCGTTCACATCTGGTAAGGAGTCGGTAACATCATAAATCCACCGTCCTCTGAAGTCTACATTGCTCTTTCCCTGCAGAAACAGTATCTTATGAGCCCCAGAGCCGGGAAGATAAAAGCTAGTTGCGCTCATGCCATCAATGAACCCAGCCTATAGCAAGGGGGAATACAAAATTAATGACGTATATATGACGTATGTTTGTATATTCCATGGAACTTATTTTTTTTCATCCACGGAAAATAAGAAACATTACATTTAAAAATGGTATACAAGAAAAAAAAGGAACAAAAAACATGATACTGATGGTGATGGTGATGGTGATGGTGATGGTGATGGTGTTGATGGTGGTGGTGCTGGTGGTGGTGGTGTTGGTAGTGGTGGTGAGAACATGATGATGATGATAATGACAATGATAACAAGCATGGTAGCATGGTATTGGAGTGGTCTCGTTATTGGGGAGGTCCCAGAGGCTCGAAACTAAATATATTCGCTAAAGCTATAGGCATTAATCCTCCTTATATGCCCCTCGGATAGGACTTAAACGTCTTGTTTACTTTCAAACACATTTCCTTTCTTAGCATGCATAATATACAATGGAAATCAATGTTCAGCTGAAAATTATATTAGATGAAATATGAGTTTAAGTCCGGTGCACACAAAGCGTTATTCTACTCCGCCAAATGGGCCAGATTCAACAGAATCCTGCCCTGTAAGCAGCGAACAACATCCCGTACGGATAGTGATGCAACTTGGCTGCGCTCGCGTACAGAATATTTTCTGTCCGCATGCATTGATCTGTGTTGATTTTCGGATTTTGTCCAAAGATTGCTTTGCATCGCGATTGTAAAATAACGCTATGTCTCCTTTGGTTTTCAGAATTTGATTTAATACCGCACCTGTGCATCAAATTCTATTCCATCCTGAAAGGTACTCTTGGTCCAGGAAATTCTTTCGTAGTTGAATATGGCGAATGTCTTATGGCCGTCACCTGCGAGAACTGCCTGAAAGGTGTTTGTCTGATAATAGGAAAAACAAACAAACAAACAAACGAACAGGGTTTACCAAGGAAATGAAGACCCAATTTGCGTTTGTAAAGATGATGATGACGATGATGATAGTTACAAGGAAGAAGTATTAATGACAAAGAATAAAAAACAATTTGATTTGATTCGATCTAATTAATTTTTATTAATTTGGGGGCTTTTGAATAATTCAGTTTACAGACTGAGCATAACAATGAACAGATAATAAGGATTGCATGCATTGTGGAGATAAAATAAACAGATTTAACAAAAACAGAATCTTAACGAAGGATTGCCATACAAAAATAGAAGCATGTCTTGATCATGTGATCCTTTGCTTAAAGCATTACAAAAGGATTATAATGACAACAAGAATAGTAGCAATAATAATAATAATGATAATAATAGTAATGATGGTAGTAATAGTGATAATGATGATGATGATGATGATGGTGATGATGATGATAATAATAATAAAGATAGCAACAACAATAATAATAATGATTAATAATGATTAATAATGATAATAATAAAAGCTTTGTTAGCTTTATTAAAATTAAAAAAACCTGTTAAGTATCTTGTTTCTAGGCAGTCTACCATTCATGTCTGCACAAGGCTTTATTTAAAGTATAAATTGTCACTATATTCTTACCAGACGAGAGTCGAGAGAGGACCAAGCTTGAACTTTATCCCAAGTGACCACGAAGAGCCACTCCACATTAGTGCCCGATAAAGAATCTGCCAGAGCTTCTTCCACTTTTCGACCAAGTTCGTCCGTTCTCGCTGCCGAGATATAAAGGTACTTCACGCTACCTCCTAGGGTGATGTCGGTCCTCTGCAGCAGTGGGAACAGGCCTACAAAGTCATCATCTTGAAGATCGCCAGGGAGGTTGATCTCTCTTTCAACTCCAAAGTACAGCAGTCCATGGGAGGAGACCTGGCAAAATCAACAGCAAGAAACGATTCGACATGCAGTGCAAACGAAGAAACACCTTGGTATTATCTAAAATTATCTGACACGGAAGAAGAACAATGGTCATCAAAATTTGGGGACGCCGTGCTATTCATATATTTAAGACAACTTTGAAAGTTTAATGACGGGGGGGGGGGGGTCGGGGGGGGGGGGGTCGTTATTATTGGAAGGAGGTGTGATACTAGCTCAGTGGCCGGTAGGGCAGAGCTCCCGTAACTGTTAGGTCCCTGGTTCGAAACCAGATGCGTTTGTAAGATCTGTGATTAATTGTCTTGAGGTGCACGTGATCATTTTTGACAATAAGATACCAAGTTTTGAACCATTTCATATAAATACCAAAAAAAAAAAGTTTTGAACCATTTTCTGTTTTCTCAAAATGTAGACATGATAATCTGTATATGATTAAAACTTTTATTTTTTCCCACAGAGTTCAGCCGCCATTTCACAGAATAGTAAACTTACCTCTATGGTGTCATATTCAGTTCCCGCGAATTTGAAGAAGTCATCGAGGTGAACATAGGCAGAAAAGTAATCTGGTGGTTGGTTGCTGGAATGGCTCAGATCGGACCCTCGATCATTGGTGTTGAAAATGACTGAAAACGACAAAATATCTTTAGTATCTTCTGAATTAATCATCTCTCTATTGGATATATATATAGGATAATATATTGAACACAAGTTATGTTTATAATATTATTATTATCATTTGAGGGATTCACACTCTATAAGCATTGCTTTTTAGTGGATCCCTCCATTTCCATAACAGCTTATAATGTACATTCTTCTGTAGATTGGCTTTGTTTTATATTTCAAAATAATGTGAACGTATTCTGTTATTGTATGAAAAATTATGCATACTTGTGTATGTTTGATTTTTGAAAAAATTGTTGTTGTTGTTGTTGTTTTAAATGAAAAAATAAACTCTTGAACCCGGGACTGCCTCATGGTTAGCTGTGGACGTATATGCACTGTACATGTGCCATGTGTGTCAGGAGTCTACAATGGCAGGCCATTGCCTGTGTCATTAGTCGACTTGAGTTACTATTAAGTTAAAGGTGAGAAATTGATGGAATTTGAAAAAAATAACTATGTCTAAGGTTTTCACTATGAGCAGTAGGTTCACTCGCATCACTTGACGGCCCACAAGGGGGTTGGCCTGTATATGAGACCCACAAGCCACAGGACCAGGACTGAGCTGACAAGCCACTATTACACTCTTATGGGGTGTTGCAAGAAAGTTGCAATCGATTGCAAGTTGCAACTGATTGTCACTGGCCAATCAAAATCATTGTTGCATGCATGTCTTCTTAAAAGGGCAGACCCTGAGCCAATCAGAATGGTTGTTTCAAAATTAGCAATTATTTGCAATCGATTGCAACTTTCTTGCAACACCCCAATAGAAAGAAATGGTGCTGATAAGAACCTTTTCTTGTCCAATATTTGGAACCTTTGAAGGTTCTTCGGAGAGGTCGATAGCCTATAAAGGTTCTCCAAAGGGTTCTAAAGTGGTCTTTAGAATCATTACTGGTTTACAAGCAACCTTTTGGGGATCTTTAAAATACAAAGCACTCTTTACAGAACCCCTTTCTGTAGGGTTCTAAATACGGGACAAAAAAGATTCTATCTGGCACATTTTTTTCTATTAAGATTGTAATCATGATAATGCCAGACCTCTAACCGGTTCCGCTGACTTTCTTGTTATACTTTTCAATGGGTTTACACCAATATAACACTGACCAAATGTGCTTTCGGTCTCATGGACCCTTCGAAAAGATTATGTATAGCGAAGATTATGGAAACGTGCATGAACATAAATTATGAAACATCGGAACTTTGTTTT
>CM057163.1:17650597-17755758 GCA_029962745.1 Echinometra lucunter
TTTTAAGCTCCAAAGCTCCAGAAGTATATATTAAACAAACATACAAGCTAGTTGCAATATTTCAGGGATCCACATTTTATACGCACTGCTTAAAGTGGACCCTTTCATTTTCTTTGAAAATAAACAAACATGCTAGTTATACTGTAATTGTGCTATTTATGTAACCCATATCCTTTGTTTTGTAATTCAAGTGTTGTAGAATGTATCATATGATATACAATGATTTTAGATTTCTATTCAAATTGTTATTATTGTTTTTGTTGGAATGGAAATAAATTGAAGTTGATTACTTGTACTTGAACATGAACTTGAAAACTTTTAGTACTATTACAGCCAATTTTCATTTTTTTTTCGTACGTTTTCTTCATAACATATGTTTCTTTCAAAATTAATAAACAGATAAAGTGAAAATATACACAGCAGGAGCTCGGTGACTCACTGTGCTCCCGGAAGTAATCAATGCCCCCCCCCCCCCAACACACAATCACACATGAAAAACTATTCTTGCTATGCCATTCTTGCCAATACATTGCACAGTTTTACCCCGTTCCTCTGAATTCTTGATATTTCTATAGATTTAGCACTGGAAGCATTATGGCCAGTATATAATACCGTTAACCTGAACATGACACGATTTGGAAAGATTGCAAAAATATGATAATTACAAGAATCCTGGCCAACGAGAGGAGATCGAGAATAGAAGGGGAAGAATGAGCCTGAATTGTCCGAGTTACAGGGGCATATAGACCCCCGAAAAAAATCTTTAAAAACAAAACAAAACAAAACAAAAACAAAAACAACAACACTCAATTAACTGCGAAGCCATCATAAATTCATACAGACCATCAACTCGTGACTAGATTCAAATCTATATAGACAATAAAATTACCAGAATCCTGGCCGACAACATGCTAGAGATCATGAAAAGCAGGAGAAGATTGACTACCCCGAGATGGAGGGGGATAGACCAGAAAAGCCGCCTGGAAGTCATCTTGAATCCTATACAGCCCCTCCGTGTCTGGCGTACAAAAAATCTTCTATAATGTACCGCAATGTGTATAGAACAACAATATTATCTATTACTATTAAGACAATCAATAACCCCAATGCTTAACCGGATTAGATTTGTAATTCCGGTCATACCGCCAAATCGATATCATTCCGATGAACCTTATGAATAAGCGGCAACATCCCATTGGGGAGGAATCGTTTTGTTCGATCTGATGTCGGTGGGTGTGTTTCTCATTGGTGTGACGGGGTGCCGATTGCCACCTGTTCACAAAACAACTACTCACAGTTACAATGCCTTGCACAAGATGGGCAAGCAATTTACAGTGTGAATCAATACAATTTGAAACCCAGATTCATCTCTGAATATCAGGGTAAGCAGTAGGCCTACATTATTATAGGCCAACATAAATACAAAGAAACACGTGTTGTAGCCTAGATCGTGTTTTGATTTATTTCATCGTTGATCAATATTTTAAAAAATCCGTTTTTTTGTAAGCTTAACAGAAGAATTTTTTTCTTCTAAGATTCATGCCAAATTAGCCTGTGCCCAAGATTTGAATGAAATGGATGGTCAAACCAAGTTGCGCTTTTATCTTTCCCTACGCCTAGGCATGATGAAAGTTAACATGACTTTTGTTTTCAACCAATTCTTGGGCAGGGGCAACTTAGTTTGACATAATACCTACTTTTAAATGCCATGCAGTGTTCAATAGTCGCGCAGCATGTATGAGCAGAATATCAAGTCAAACGGTAGACACCCTCTAATATGCATGAAATTGCAGTATATTTCAACCAAGGGCAGCGCTACAAGCGGGGGGGGGGGGCACCCTTATGATTTTTCCAGTAAAAAAGAAAAAGAAAAAAGAAGGATAACTAAGAAGAAGAAAGAAGAGGATGTGAGACGAGTATGGATAGGGAGAGAGGGCAGGGTCTCTAGGCTATTTAGTCCCATTGTTTCTCTTTAAAACGTAGTAGGCGAGTAATCTTGCCCAAGGATCTATACCCTCGCGCCGCCTGGGGGGGGGGGGGGGGGCGTTTCATCAACATTTGTTGTCTGACAAGTTGTCAGATCTGACATCTTTCCTTGATTTTGATTGGCTGGGAAGCATCGTTACTATGGCAACTGTCGGATAAACAGACTTTGTCGGATAAAACATCTGACAAGTCCTTTCATGAAACGGCTCCCCTGATTTCGATATTGCTTGAATGCGCTTCCTTTAATTGAATCACACAGGATCTCAGTTATCAATGTCCAGTTTGGGTGAGATGAGCTTCAAGAAGGAAAAAAAGAAGACACGATCAACTATATTTTCATTATAACAATTTGAGCAACAACAATTGGGTTCGAAATTATAAGGACTTGAATGAGTTTCCTTTTTATTAACCCACACTGTATGTCGTGGGGCTAAGGTAGGGATAGCACCTGAACTCGATCGCTTGGTGAAATCGATAATCTGGATGACACAGCAAAGGAGCAGTGATAACCTTTATTCGACTGTTTTTTTTTTCTATCATCACAGTGCCCCTATAAAGAATTAAATAAACACGATAAAAACTACTTTCGAAAAATCAACTTAAGGCAACTTAGCCTTGTCTATCATCACTTTAATGTGCGGACTTTACAATATTATGAAATCCGAACATGATATGCATGGGCAGTTACAACAGGCTTTCGAAATTGCACTTGAGTTGATTTTTCGAAAGTAGTTTTTATCGTGTTGAATAATGATCTGAACATTTTCGTTTACAAATTTTGAGATCATAAGGTGCGCAAACAGTTTAATTGAGGCCACACCGGTTATCCAGCACATCAACATTTGCTGAGCACTGGATAATTTTGTTTCCCCAAGATCATGGTCGGGAACATATTTTGGGTACATAAAATTTGAATAAAGTAAGGTTTGGCATTTGAAATTATGTTTGGTGTCTTTTTCTTAGTTAAGAATCGGTTAATTTCAGAGATAACCCCAGCCCAGTAAGTTCGCTGAATCTCTGAAGGGAATCGGACATCGCTGAAACTAGTGCCCAGAGCTGGTCAAGGCTGTCGCCGTAGCTCTTAGGCCTATATATTCTGAATATAATACGACTATGTTGTTCAAGTCTTTATGATAAGCGCGGTTAGTGATTTTCCAATCAATTAGACGGATTTTCAGAAATAGATAATTTTTTTTTTCAGCAAGTTGCTTTATTGAACACAACACCAATCAATCAAAGCCCTGCTTGATCAAGGCTCTGCAATCAATTTCAATGGTGCGCCCTCTTAGTGTCCGGATATGTAAACAACAACAATAAACATGGTACCCGCATCAGAAGCCGCCACGTACCGTTCAACCACAGTATGGAATGGAAGCGTTCTTAAAATTGCAAGGAAGATTAATCAACAAGGTTATTATAAAGGGAATGGTTATAGAGTTACTGTGGCTTTTTTTAATTTCGAGTGCTCCTTTTGCAGCTCAGCTTCGGCCATCAAAGACAAGGTCGAAGCCGCCGAAGCCGAAGGATAGTTGTAACTTACAGTTACAGCTAGCACTAGCACTGAACCAGGACAACGCGGGGGAGCCACCGGGCCGTGGCTGGGGTAGTTACTCCTGAGCGCCTGTACTGGACGGTGAGGACGACTTTTGAAGAGGAATAGGCTAGGATGGGGGGTTGGGTGTCCGGACACGTAACAAAAATGAAGCCTTCTTTTTTGTCTTTGGATTAAACAAAACTATGCATTGATTTGTGCTAATCATCATCAATATTTGTTCTCTGTAATATTGTCTAACAGTTTGTGCTAAAACATTTAAGAGATTTTGCTTGTGAACTTTTTCAATTGGCTGTTTTAAAACCGACTGTCCGAATACACAACCTGTCCGGACATCCAACAATTGGGTATACTAGTAGTTAGTACTAGGGTAGTCATACCATGTCTTTTTTTAAAAATGAATAACGATGGTCAAGTAGATTCTGACTGCTTGATTAACGTTGCTATGGTGTTAGAAGAACTAGTTTGAGGCATGTCGGGTTCATGTCAATGTTAATGTTTATGCAAGGATTCAAATCATTCAATGTTCATTAGATCTAACTGTTATCTAAATCTTATGATTTTGAACCGTGTATGCATTTTGCCAGTCCATGACACTCAGACAGATTGACACCGCAATGCACGGTGCATATTGATTTGTATTTCAATTATTGTTGGTACCCATGGTAAACAGATTTCATCAAGCTTTGACTCCTTCAATTCACTCCTTTAGTAGGATGGGGGGGTTGGGTGTCTGGACAGGCGGACAAGTAACAAAAATGAAGCCTTCTTTTTTGTCTTTGGATTAAACAAAAACTATGCATTGATTTGTGCTAATCATCATCAATATTTGTTCTCTATAATATTGTCTAACAGTTTGTGCTAGAACATTTAAGAGATTTGCTTGTGAACTTTTTCAATTGGCTGTTTAAAATCGACTGTCCGGATATCAACCTGTCCGGACATCCAACAACTGGGTATACTTTTAAACACACTGTAGTACAGTTCTTTCCAATTACGTAGTTTGTGTTTGATTTCTAGTATAGGCCTCCAAACTCTCGAAATTTGTCAATGTCCATCCCTAACTACATGTACCTGCATAGTACATGTGCATGTAATCCTAGATTTTAAGTTTTTTAATGTACATGTACCTCTCTGCGTAGTCCTATCGCTTATTACTAGACTCTACAGTACTAGTGGACTTGAATGTTCTGTACCATGTATTTCAATTAGGAAAATGATGCAAATGATTGCAGTTAATTGCTCATCTACTGACAGCGCCACAAACCGTCAGTTTGGTTCGCTTATTTTTATAAATATATGTCTAAAAAGAAAAATTTGTGCTTATATGGTCTCACCAACTCTTTGGCCAAACAACAAACCCTCTGAAATCCTCTTCCGAAATGTTTTTGGAAGATAAAAGACACGATTTTCTTGTCCTATGAAAATAATCCGTGTTGTAGCATCCATTTAAAAAATTGAAAATCAATGTGTGCATGCGCAGAGCAATATGAATATTCACATTTTAGAGCGCGGTTCGTTAAAAATGATTGAATATGCATGAAGACATCGCGACATGGATTGATCCGCGCATGCACAGTTAGCTATAGCACGCTCTGCACTTTGAGATATGCATATTCAGCGATATGTGAATATTCATGTTATCTCTAAGTACAGAGCGCGCTAGCTAGCTACTGTGCATGTGCGACTCAATCCATGTCACAATGTCTTCATGCATATTCAATAATTTTGAACGAACCGCGCTCTAAAATGTGAATATTCATATTGCTCTGCGCATGCACACATTGATTTTCGATTTGTAAAATGGATGCTACATGTACAACACAGATTATTTTCATAGGACAAGAAAATTGTGTCTTTTTTCTTTCAAAACATTTTCAGAAGAGGATTTCAGAGGGTTTGCTGGTTGGCCAAAGAGTTGGTGAGACCATATAAGCACAAATATATCTTTTTAGACATACATGTATATTATAAAAAATAAGGGAACCAAACTGACGGTTTGTGGCGCTGTCAATAGATGAGCGTAGTAGGGTTACAGTTAATTGAGCTTTCTTTGCTTTTCACAGACATGCTCACATTATCATTCACAATTATTTTTACAACATAAGTGGACAAAGTGGGCAAAACAAAAACAAATACTTTTTTGAGTGAAATGAACAGGCGCAGTCTGGGGTGGGGGGGGGGGGGGGGTTTGGGGGCTGAAGCCCCCCCCCTTTGCTCATTGCCCCCTCCCCCCAGAAAAAAAATGGACAATAGAGGTGCAGTTTAGATTTCATAGATATATTCCAATGTACATTACACTCCTCCAACCCCCCAGTAGCCCCCAAAGTTTTTGCTTTAGAACCACACCTGGAAATGAACTGTTTTTGTCTAATATCTTCATTGATATTGCACCCACTGCACTGCAATCATGTACATCTACTTTAACCCACTCATCCTGTGTACTCGGTCAGATTGACCTTGTCCTGCAAAAGCGACAAGTCTGTACCGAAACCGAATAGCATGCTTTTGTGTGTGTTACTCGACGACCAGCTGTCGACCTACGAGTGCGATAAGCATCAGTTTTTCTCTTAAAATTCACCATTTTCAGTTCATTCATCAGATATGAAGCAGAAAGGGGAAAATTGAGAGCCTCAGGAACATTGCTGGTATTAAGTAAAATCAAAACTTTTCTTCTCTATTATAGAAGATCTAAGTCAATGTATTTCGCGTCAGCAATTAGTTTCGCTATTCAAAACGCCGTTTTGACCTACGGGTGACTTTAACCCATAGCAGTAGAGTGCAGCAGCTTTCGAATCAAAATGCTCAAGTGAAACATTATACATGTACATGAGCAGAAAGAGCTAAATTCACTGAATATTTTGAGTCCATTTCCAATACTCTATGTTGTACGTGTATGTACAGGGTGTTGTGCCCATTTCCATTTTGTCATTCTTGAATAAGAGCAATTTCAGTATACCCAGTCATCAAAAATGTCTAAATTGGCAACGCAGTGGAAAAAAAAAATTAATCACCATTTGTATGGAGTTTCTTATGTTAATGGGTTAAGGGGATAGAATGGAAAAAGTGTCCTTAAAAAGTATCACAGATACATCAGATGTTAAAAAAAAGAGACATGTTAATTAGAATCGGACTAACTTATGTTCTGACAAATCCTATGGTCATCTAGGCAAGAACATAAGTATTTTTTAGGTTGCTGTAGATGATTTAAGTTTTCATAATTTTCTAATCAATGTATGTTCAGAAGTTTACATAACGTACTTTGACTCTGGGGTAAGAAAATGTGTAACTTCCAAGAAAATTGAGAAAATGTGAAATTTCATGTACAAAGTGAATGGAGACCTGCTCGCATATAATGTCATCAGTGTTGCCAATTTGCAGAACTGAGAGTAATTTACTAGGAAATGTAAATGAGTGTAATTTTCTTATTCTTTGACCGATTTTGCTTCTTTCTTTTTTAAAATGCTGTTCAAATTTATCTCCTTTTATTGAAATAGTGAAACTTCTAGGGTGGACTTTCCCTTAAATGCTAGAAGTTAAGTCTTACAGGAAGTTCATTGAATTGGCAACTTTGCCAGCATCTGTGATTCATCGTGGACAACTCTCCATTCATTTTGTACACAAATTTAACATTTTCTTTATTTTCAAGAAAAGTAAACATTTGTTGATTTATTGTTTGAGTATGACATGGCTTCATGTACATGTATATCAATTCTGCAAGCATTTTGGGAAGAATTATGTTGGCTCCTGACTTGAAATTTCATATAAATCATTTTTTGGGAAAAAAATTATGTACAAAATGAATTGAGAGTTGTCCATGATGACATCACAGATGCTGGCAAAGTTGCCAACTCAAGGATCCCCACAATATGAATTTACTGAAACTTTTAAAATTCATAACTCTTGAACAGATTGTCTGATTTTGCTCAAACTTTCATTTTTTACTCTTGTTGGTCATCTTTATTCACTTAACCCATTTGTGACAGGAATTATTTAAAGCCTTATTTGATCAGCTTTTATTCTTCAAAATGGCAACACCAACATTCTTATTTTATTGCTACATTTTCTTATAAAACGCCATGTATCTGAAATGAATATAAATTGACAGAAATTATGATGAGAAGTCAAAAAGTTTCCAATTTGCAGGGGAAAATGGTGATTTTAAACCTTCTATCACATTGCCAATTTAAGGATTTAAGTGCTTATTTTCCTTTTAAAAAATTTCAGCATCAAACAACGAATATTGACGCAACCAAAATGGGCACAGTTTGTGTAGAATTTTTTGCTCTTTCTGCTCATGTATTTGGTATGATTTTTAGGGCTTTGCATCAAAAGATATTAGGCCAAACCACAAAATGTGGACCTCTGTCACGAATGGGTTAAAGAGCAAGGAGATGGGAGAGAATGCCTGGGTTGCATTCTCCTTTAATGCTAGAAGTTAAGTCTTACAGGAAGTTCATTGGGTTCAGTGGCAAGCACAGTCAGTCATAGTAGATGTACAGTATCTCTTTTCCATTCATTGTCGGGCACAGATCAAGTACAATGTAGACTGAGAGAGAAAAAAAATGTCTTCAAGTGTATCAGTGTTTACTTATTGTTTTATAAATATTCCAACAAAGTTACACAGAGATATGTACATGTACATGTACAATTAATGCTTTGAAAAAAAAAAATCATTGACACTTCTAGGATCTGTCAGTGAGAAAAGAGATTGAAAAGAAATGAAATGAAATGAAATAAAAGAAATGAATAAAGGAATTACAAAAGTTCAAACATAGGATTTGAGATTGATTTACCTTTAGCTCTGTCTGGAAAGCTTTAAAGTGGTTTCCAAAAGTTCATCTGAGCTCCATTTTGTAAAAAGAACAATTGAGGAAGTGAATAGAACTTTGTCCCTAATGTTAGTCAGGAAATACAATGTACATTATCTCAGCCAAACCTCAAAAAGAGCTACACGTACCTGGAATGCTAGGGATGTTTCAAGGACGTACGCATGACGACTGATGACCTTTAATGTGTGAAACATTGGATCTATTGAATTTAAAAATTGAAAGGGAAATATAAAAGAAGTGGCTACTGCAGACGGATGAAGCCCTATTAACCCATAGAGGTACAGTGTCACCTTTAGGAGACGCTTTTGCAGTATTTGTTGGTCCAGAATGTTGGGCAGTACATATCATACATGAGCAGAAAGGGAAAAATGCACTGACAAATTTGAGCCCATTCCCATCGCTGTATGTTGTGGCATTCTGGAATTAGAGCAGTTTAAGTGTAACTAATCATTAAACTCTTTAAATTGGCAATGCAGTGAATAACATATAATCACTATTTCTGTGTTCAAATTGGCAATTTCTGATTCAATTTGACAATTATATTTCATTTTGGATATGTTATATCCATATTTATTTTTTTCAAGCTATGTAAATGTGGAAAAAAAATAATTTGTATTGCCAATTTGAGGATTGAAGATGATTAATTTAGACCTCAAGAAAGCTCTGTACTGCTATGGGTTAAAGGAGTTACCCAATGTTGAAACAATGTTTGTTCATTTAAAAGAGCATGATTTTATTAGCAGAAAATCATCTGCCTAAAGTTTTTTAAAAAGTCATGTTGCCAAGGAAACCCCCAAATGTGGTAAGATTTCAGGATATTTTTGACCCCTCAGCTGTGACCCAGTTTCAACTGGGCACCCACTTTGACGTCAAAATGACGTCAAAGTGGGTACCTTGTCGCGCAATTCTAGCAAAATGCGCGCAAGGTATAATACATGTACATATTGTACAGTCTAGCGCGCCGCACAACTGCAATGCGTGAAGCTGGGTACCCGCTTTTACGTCATACAATGTACATGTACCTCATAATTCAAATTTTTTGGTCAACTCTTGACTTTTTATGAGAAAATTAGCCAAAATGCATTGATTTTGATTGAAAATCGTCAATTTTTTAATGTTATTCTTTCTAATTAGAATTCTATTCTCGATCATATACGTGTATCAAATTTTTTTGTACCATTGTGTAATCACTTTAAAGGCAGGTTCTATAAAATAACATATTTCTCTATAGACAGGAGGCCTATATACAGTGCAGAAAGGTGGCCACTAAGACAGATTTGACTTACGCTACATACATGTGCACTATACCTGCAAATGTCTGCAAGTCAGCAGTGGAAAAATTTACCATCCATAATAAAGTTTCTTAGAAAAATCATTTTATAGAAATATGTACATGTACGGTTTCAGCTATTTAATCTTCAAGACGGTGCTTCCAAAAACAAGACATTGTCATATTGATTGCCAAGCTGCTGGTATTATGTAATAATATCACAGAAGCACAGAAGTTAGATGTACATGTACCTGTAGAATAAAATGTGCTGGTAGTCACAATGTCATTCAGCATTTCTTACGGTATGCATGTCGATGTCTTCCTTTTGAAATGATTTAGTGCAGAGAAAGCAAAAAAGGTGGTCACTCATTATCATTCAATGTTGATTCAGTGCTCTTCCGGCCCCCCATTCGTGACAGGAATTATTTGAAGCCTAATTTGATCAGCTTTTCTTCTTCAAATTGGCAACACCAACTTTTTTATTTCACTGCTACATTTTTCTTATAAAACATCATCTATCTGAAATGAATATAAATTGACAGAAATTATAATGAGAAATCAAAAAGTTGACAATTTGCAGGGGGAAACCGTGATTTTAAACTTTCTATCACATTGCCAATTTAAGGATTTTAATGCTCATTTTCCTTTAAAAAATTTTCAGCATCAAACAATATTGATGCAACCAAAATGGGCACAGTTTGTGTAGAATTTTTTGCTTTGCATAAAAAATTATTAGGCCAAACCACAAAATGTGGACCTCTGTCAGAAATGGGTTAAGAGTGAGAATTGATTTGTAATCTTGCTCGTTCTTTATAAGTTTTGAAGAATGACATCAGGGAATAATGTCCCTGCTGATGGTATTGGTCTTCAAATACTGTCCCTCATTATTCCAAATTTTGTGTATGATGTACATCATGTACATGTAAGGCAAGCTGTCTGAGATAGCTGAAAACTAAATCTATTCATGCAAAGCTAGGATACTGTCTTGGAAGTACAGTGTATTCTTTTCATGCACTTGTACTTCATATTTACAATCTTCTGGCTTGGCTTGTGTACAGTATGTCAAAATATTGTTTTGAGCACTAGAAGGGAGGCATATTTTCAAATGCAACTGTTTGAACTTAGGTTGGTTAGGTTAGAAAAGTGCCATGACTTGAGCTCCTGTTGTAGCCTTTTTTTACTACATGTGTAATGCCATGAAATTTTCTCTGTTCATGTACTGGAAAAATAAGCAGCATTCACTTTTTGATAATGATATTGACCTTCTTGTTTTGTTTTGTTTTGTTTTGTTTGGTTTTGTGCACACAGCTCTCTTGTGAACATTGATGCTTCAACATCCCATCTTTGCAGTCAGCCCTTTCCTGTCAGATGTGAGCATGACATCCTTCAACTTTGCACTGCTTTGGTGAATATGATAACCTGATATTAAGATGTGCAGTTGGTCTTCAAGGAAGAGAAAACTACTCCTGTGTGGAAGCTGACTATATACAACAATTTGCTGAGTCAAAGTGTACTGTATACCTGGAAGATATGGCAAGCGAAATTGTTTCTGAATTACTGAGTACCTGCAGAGATGGTGTTCTCACCTTTTGGAATCTTGCAATATTGGAAGCATGTGTCTTTTGGTCAAAAAGAAGCAACATAAAACATTAATATTGCAAAAAGTAACAAGTATATTCTGTTTTTGAACAGATCTGACACTCTCCTATTCTTTAAAGGGAGTATATTTATTACAGATGATATATTTTTGGCAGAATCTATAATCCTTTTACAAGGAAAAGTGCTAACATCATAAGTACAGATTTTTTTTATTTGAATTTGTTCTCTGTGAAGTTGAAGAAATCTCACCAACATGGGATCCATAGCAACAGAGGGCTCAATCTTCAGCTATAGTTACTTAACCACAGTGAACCTCATCACATTAGGAACTGAACTGTGCTCTTCTGCAGCGTTCAGTTATCTCCCACCATTGCTGCTGGAAGCCGGATATTCCGAGAGTGGTATGAGTACCGTCATGGCCACTGGACCCTTCCTGGCGCTGTTCCTGCTTCCTGTGATGGGTACGTCCAGCGATCGTTGCCACAGTCGGTTCGGGCGCCGCCGCCCATTCATCGCCATGCTATCTTTAGGAATCATGGTTTCATTGATTGTCCTCCCAAATGCAAAAGCGATTACAACGTACTTCTCCTCTTTCTTCCCAGAGAAACAGTTTGGGTTAGTGTTGCTAGCAGCATGCGTGATCCTTTTAGACTTCTGTTCGCAGGTGTGCTACACGCCCATCGAGTCGCTCTTGTCGGACCCTTGCAAGACGGAAACCCAGAGGAATCGCAGTTTTGGCATTTTTTCGCTGATGATGTCATTAGGTGCATGTCTGGGTTACTGGGTTGTATCGGTTAACTGGAACGAAACCCTCTTGGCTTCGTACTTTGGAGGCCACGAAAGAACGTTGTTTTCGCTACTGCTCATCCTGTTCACATCTTGTTTTGTCATATCGTCTTACATTGCGCATGATCCTCCAATACTTGATGCCGCACCTGAAGACAGAGTGGAAGCAAACTCTGCCAACACCCGTCCAACTCAGAACGGGAAGACAGCATTGCCACCTGTAAATGGTGGAACCATTACCTCAGTACCTATCGCAGTATCATCACCTCAGAAGGCACCACCATCTTTGCGTATCACTTCCCAAATCTCCATTCCTCTCAAGACCATGTGCTCATCACTTTTTGCATGCATTCCTAGACCAAAGATAGATCTCAGTCCCATTGCTGATACCCTTGAGGGGATACGGACAATGCCGAAGGCCATGAAATCCCTCTGGACTGCTCACCTAGTGACGTCCACTGCAGTGATGGGCTTTAGGCTGTATTTTACAGACTACATGGGGGAGTCTATATTCAGTGGCAATCCAGATTCTTTAGATGGGTCCCTCAGCAGGATAGCCTATGAACAAGGTAAGAAAGTCATCTGTTGAGAACTTGAAAACCAGGGCCCCATTTCATAAAACTTGTTATCAGTAACAAGTGCCACATTTCTATGACAAATTTGCTCTCAGCCAATCAGATGCAAGGATTTCTGTAGCTTATAGTTATTGCAACTTGTTACGGTATGGATAACAAGTTTTATGAAACGGGGGCCCAGAAGGTGTTTATGAATGTATTTTTAACCCATTAGTAGCTTAAGTAGACTTAGGGCAAAAGTGCTGGGGTGCCATTGTCCACTATGGGCACATACACATGTACAAATGTAAATGTACCACACAAATTAAGGTGCTTTCACACATGATACGACAGTGTGGTACCATGCTGTGTCACCACACTATGGGGTATAGGGCGACAAAAAAATGTCGCCGAGGCAGGACACCCTTTTTTTGCTGCCTAGATACACAAAAAATGCGCACCAATCAAATTTCTAAAAAGTTAGCGCAAAAATTGTTGCCATGAGATTGCTTGCACAAGTTTTGACAGTATGCTCTCTTATTGAGTGTGGACGCGTTAATGCGCTCATTAGCATACACATGTATGCGGTGACACAAAGTCCCACCATGTGTGAAGACGAAACAGTGTGGCGCCACAGTGTGTTACCACACTGTCGCATCATGTGTGAAAGCGCCTTTAAAAATGATGTGGCGCAGTCTTTGCTTTTGATCCACAGCCAGCGAAGAGTCGATACAGATCGCTAGTATAATCAAGGAGTTTTAAGAGCTGGAGTCCCAACTGGCAACAAATTATTTCAAGCAGCTGTCCATTTCTAAGGTTGCACAATAGAATCTACAGGTGTGCTGTTGCCTTTGATGTCTAGGTTCGATGCCACCAACATCATGGGAAAGTTCGAGTAATGGTTTTTATCACAAATAAAATATCGTTAATATTTCACTTTTTATTTGAATTAACAGAGAGAAAATTGAAGAGATGATAAAATATGAATACAAAAGCCTATCTGTGTCCAGAAATTTTTGTACATGTATGTCGCATGATAACAGTTTTAATCTGTGAAAAAGAGTAAAGTTTTACAATCGTAAAATCCGCAATTTGACACTTTTCCGTTTACTTCCTGCAAACAAAAATAAAAAGTGAATTTGTTGAAGTACAGTGATTTATGATGTTATGTCAGATTAGCACCCACACATGCCCAGTCAAGTAATTTTGATTCATATTTCAGGAAATTTTGCACCATTTCCTTTCGCTTGCCTCCTGTAAACGTAAGCACTGTGTACTGCTCATATTATACGATTAGTAGCGAAAAGTAATTATCAGTACAAAAGCATATTTCCCTTTGAAAATGGCCCGTAAGTTTGCAGCCAGGCAGAAAACTTTTGTCTACGAATCTGCAAGGAAGATCGAGTTAAGCACATGCCTGACATATTTTTTCCAGGCAGCATCGAAAGTCACTTCAAAGGGAATGAGTTAGATGTGACTCCAGCTCTTGAAACTCCTTGGTATAATGCTTTGCTGGATTTGCTCAGATGCTGTGATTGCTTTGTGATGGTTTGTGATGGTTTTGTAGGGGTCTTCATGTTATCATAAAATCTACACTAAAGGTTTGTTCACATACAGTATGAAGCGGAAATCCCCTGAGTTTTTTTTTTTTTTTACATGTACATGTATGTGCACAAAGGAATGGGATATGAGACAGCAACCCCCCCCCCCAAAAAAAACCCCCCACCCAAACGCTGAGGCAAGAGCCATATTTTAAATATTTCTTGCCTCCTGACGGCAGGAAGATGTGGACCAATAAAATTCCTAGGAAGTTAGCGCAAAATATGTTGTAACGAGTTTGCAAATTTTTTTGGCAACACTTTTTTATAATCTGGGCATTGATGCATGCATTCATCATTATCATATTAAAGCAGACTGGTTTACAGTACCATAATGTGAACACGAGCAGAACCGTGGGGTTTTCCAATGAATATCTGAATGGGCCTTATTGGTGCCTCGGACACATGGGCACCCAAATGTAAGTCCCCCCTACCCCCTCCCCCCCCCCCCCCCCACACACACACACATACACCCATTTACATGTACATGTACATGTATCTCAATAATGAGAAAGTGACAAATCATTGAGTACACTTACACACTTACATGTACATATGTACATTGTACATACACATGTGCATGTGCCATGTTCATTTGCCTCAAAGTCAAAATCAATGATTTCTCTTTAATTCTAAAACAATTTTTGAGGAGGATACAATATGTTTTCAAGTACAAATTGTCCATAAGATATTGAAGATTTACTTCAGTTACACTGTAATTGGAAAAAAAACCCCTTCAAACAAATATTTACATACATGGATCGAATTTGGGATGGGATTACATGTATTATCATCAAACAAGGTTTGTTTTTAATTGATTTTGGTTTGTTGATAAAGTGTCAACTACCAGCTGCATGCAGCAAAATTGATTCACGCAAGGATGCCCATGAGAGGGTATAGCCTTGTGCAATTATTAATTTTTTCATTAATATTTTACATGTGCATGTACATAGATCTATGTTTCTGTTTTAATTTTATCCCCCTCGATGGGGATGGCCACGTCAGCATTATTTTAAAGCTCATTCACAAAAGTAGTGCAGAAAAACAAGTGAAAAATGGAAAGTTTAAAGGAAATTCTTTTCAAGGATAAGGAAAATGTTAAAAACTTGTGATATTTACATGTACCGGTATGAGAAAGGAATGTGACTACGAAAGTCCTGTACAATTAATACTATGCATAATTTCCCGCTTTTTATTTTCCTGAAATTATTCTTATTGCCTTAAGTGAAGAAAACATTCTATCATTCATGTACTGTGTGTGAACCTGTACAGTGTACATTTGCAGTAATAGTTCAGGCTTACGTTGTACTAGTGCTATTATTCTAAACACAACAAAAAAAGCAACTCCCCCCTCATTCGAAATAGCATAACTTCTTAACGAAAAAGTTTTGAGCAAAATAATTTGGCAGGAGTGTTTCTTTACTTATTGACTTACTTCTGTGTGAAAATGAGATTGATCCGTCAACTCATGCATGAGCGAGCAGATATTAAAGGCAAAAATGTCACTTTTCAAAAGTCACAATAGTCATTTTGGGGCTCTTTGAAACAAACCTGTGGCGCACTTGAATTCTTCCATTGTTTGATCCAGTCATGCCTATCCCTTACACTTTTCATGTTTATCACAGTTGGGTGGACACAGTTTTTTGAGAAAAATGATGTACAGCCCTCCTAAATCTGCAAAATCCATTCAGTTTGTGGAGAAAACTGGCATCGACCAACATGAGTCAGCAAATTACATGTATGTGAAAATACCAGGTATTCCTTTTTCCGGCATTAAACAGTAAATTTTCAGCATTTCTTGCTTCATCGTTCGCAATTTTGTCACTCAACCATGGCACAATCGAAAAACATCAACAACACTTAAAAAAACGCCAGAAAAATCTTTTCACAAACCCCCCCAAATGACTCTTGTGACTTTTGAAAAGTGACATTTTTGCCTTTAATGTCTGCTCACTCATGCATGACTTGACAGATCAATCTCATTTTCAAACAGAAGTTAGTCAATAAGTGGAGGAACACTCCTGCCAAATTATTTTCCTAAAAACGTCTTTGTTAAAAAGTTATGCTGTTTCGAATTAGGGGGAGTTACTTTTTTTGTTGTGTTTACATGTATGTTGATTTTTTTTACCTATACATGTACAGTATATACATGGCCTTTAATGATATGCATTTTTTTTCTCTAAACAACCAGTTAGGGAGATGTTTGTGATAATTCATAATTCTTTTTGGAAAGCTGCTGACAATGTGTTAATCCCCTTAGCATATTTGCCAACACTGAAGAACGAAAAAGCGGTGCAGATTATTATTATCCTTTTTTTTTGTTAGTGCAGTGTGGTATGGTACATGTATGTGGTTAAATTCCATGAAAAGTGGTAGTTTACCGCCTTAATTAGAAGAGTTGGCAAGTATGGCTTAGGAGGGTGTGAGATATATATCTGTCATTGGGCTTAACAAATATGTGAGAAGGATTATCAAGCAACAGACTCAACCATCACTCAGATAATATTTCAAGGAAACTAGTATTTAAAAGCAAGTTAATGAATTTAAAGAGGTCTTTCCTGTTTAATACAGAAATTTTGTAATTTTAATCCAAATGTAGGCATGCATAAAAACATTGTACGGGATACTACTGATACATGTATGCATTGAAGAGATACATGTACATACACAATGTACATGTACATGAAGAGATACTAAGACTGATTATTGTTATTTTTCTAGAAAAGGTTTGTGCAATCCACCAAATTAATTTTCTGAAGTAAGAAACTGAAACTTTTCAGGACAACAGAATAAATGTCTATAGAATAAAAAAAAAACAAAACAAAAAAAACCTTGATTTCAAAGGCCCTGTAAGTCATCAGACTCCTACAGTGTAATAGTATTTTCTTTTCTTTCCAAATTATCAACTTTCTTCCATATTCAAACCAAATCTACATGTACAAGTTTGAATCCAAATTTTATGTTTTTTTTTTTTTTTTTTTTTTTTTTGGGGGGGGGGGGGGGGGAGGGGGGCTTGTTTTTAGCTGTACATGTACATATTCCCAACTCTTTACTACAATTACATGTACATGTACACACTAGCGTAGCCAGGAATTTTCAACAGGGGGGGGGGGGCAAAGGTGAATGAGCAAAGCGACCGAGCGGGGGGAGGGTGTGGGATGGGGGTATCCACGGTAGGAAGATTTTCGAAAATTCGTGCACGAAAATGGCGTTTTCTGCATTCATTGAAGCCTGTACATGTAGAAAATGTAGAAAAAGGGTCGTTTTTCAGCACAGGGCTGGGAACCCGGGGATCCAGTTAAGGGTATTAGAAACAGGTAAAATCAGAAAAAAGGGTATCAAAATCAGGAAAATCTGGAAAAATGTTAGGTTATTAGGAGAAAATGATACAATCCTTGCATAAAATCTCTGTTAAGGGTATAAGAATCGGAAATGTAATACATACAATCTTTAATCCCCGTTTATAGTGCTTTTCAGAAATTAATTTACGCGGATGATGTATAGGTCTCAGTGAGACATATCCATCCGGGTGTACGATGTACTGTACCACTACCCAATATCAATCTGCTTGCTCTTTTTAAAATTGATTGAATTGGCCACATTTATTTTTACTCCTACACAGTGGCATAGCCACTGGGGGGAGGGGGGGGGGGGGAGGAGAGGCATGTACAATGACTATGCCCAGACTGCTAGCTGATTATTTCATTAAAATTGCATGAAATTGATTGTATTTATTTTTTCTTTTTTTTTTCCTCCTCTGTCTCCTTTCTTGATATTTTTCAGGGATTCGTATGGGGAGCTTTGGCCTTCTCCTTCACAGCATCATCTCGGCTGTGTTCTCACTCGTCATAGGAGCGGTTATCACTACGTGGGGGGCTGTTCGCACCTACATGTTCGGCATGGTGCTGTTCACACTGTCAACCTTCATTATGCTGTTCATGGACGGTATTGTGTTCACACTGCTACTCGCCAGTCTGACAGGTTTCGCCAACGCCACCATTACAACAGTACCATACACTGTCCTGACGGGCTACCATCAGAAAAAAGAAGTGAGTTGTGGTTGATTGATACCTATACATGAACATATGCCGTAACTGTTTAATCAGCCACTTAAGTTCAGCTATGCTGCTTCAGTCATGGAAATTGATTAATGTACAACCCTGTACAAGGTATTTTGATATAGCCATATGGCTGCATTATTGATTACAAAAAAAATATTATTATACCTTTACATGTATGTACATGTTTTACACATCATATGTTCCAATTTCATCTTTTTTGTTTTGCAGCCTTTCAGTTCAGACACCATCCCACTTCTTGGTCTACCTCTCCCCTTGCCATTTGTCTCCCTTCCAACTATGTTTCATACCATATATTGTTTCCTCTTTAGATGTGCCCCATCCAGTTTTTCTTCTGTCTTCTGATTGCTCCCCCCCCCCTTGTTTCTTTCTCCATTCAATCCTGCTAGTACTTGAGTAATTACAAATAATATCAACGTCTTATTTGCCCAGGGTAGCCACTTTAGCTTTTATCAGCTGCTCTTCCAGCAGGTCCTGCATAACTTAATATGTTCCCTTCTCCATTCTTATATGCCGAGCGCCTGGCTAGAAGGCAGAAGGTCCCATGTTTTAAAAGTCTTTGGTATAACTCGGCCAGGGATCGAACCCACGACCTCCCGTTCATGAGGCAGATGCTCAATCAATTGAGCCAACAAACCCGGTATTATTAGTGGCTTCACCTCTCCAACGATTCCTTCCATTAATTCATCTCCGTAACCACATTTCTAGACTGTCAAGGATTCTGTCTTCCGCTTTCCTGGGGAGCGTTTCTTTCATCTAGTGTCTTGTCAGTGATTTTTACTGACAACTGTTATAAGCTACTGAAACCCTTGCATCTGATTGGCTGAGAGTAAATTTGTCAGTAAAAATCACCGACAAGGCACTTGATGAAACGCCGCCCAGATAGTTCATGTTACAGAGCCATACGGTGCTACTGAACGCTTGCTTCAAACCAAACATTCCTTTACACTATAAAGCTTATTATTTTTTTCTCTTGCAGCCTTTCAGTTCAGACACCATCTTCTTATTATTAATATGGCTTTATCCTTCTCTTTTGTCTTAATCTCTCCTAGTTGTACTACCAAGAGAGCGATGATTCTGGTATCCACGGCAAGGGTGCGGATCTGGCCCTCCTGGACAGCGCCTACATCCTCTCCGAGGTCATCTCCTCGTTTGCATTCGGTGTCATCACAGAGATGACCCATACAACCGGAGCATACATCGCCTGCTCATTCGCGTGTGGCCTTGCTAGCTGTTTCCTCGTACTTAGAATTAAGTAGTACTTGTGCTAATTTTGTTATTTATTCTATAATGGAGGCTAAAGAATACGAGAGAGAGAGAGAGAGAGAGAGAGAGAGAGAGAGAGAGAGTTAGAGGGAGAGAGAGAGAGAGAGAGTTAGAGGGAGAGAGAGAGAGACTAATGGAGGGGAGGAGGAACAGTACAGACTCATAGTGAGAAAGAGAAAGAGAGAAGCACCTCCAGGCATACAGAAATAGAAATACAAAGTAAAAAGGAGAAAGATTTGTAGATTGAAAGAGAGGAAGAGAGAGATACAGACAAATAGTGATGGAACCAGAGGTACGCTGTACTGGTAATAGTTCATAGAAGGATAGAAAGAGAGAGAGAGAGAGAGAGAGAGAAAGATAAAAGTTACATGTAGGTGGAAAGATACAGAAAAAGGGAAGACAAGAAGGAACATGATAAGAACTACTTTTGAAAAATTTAAACTTAAGGCAACTTCAATAGCCCTGTCTACAGTATCACCTTCAGCAGTGTGTGGACTTTACAATGGCTTGTTACGTAATCTGAACATGACTTGTATGGGCAGTACAATAGCCTTTCAAAATTGCACTTGGGTTGATTTTTCAAAATTAGTTGTTATTGTGTTTAGGGTATAAAATTACTAGCTGTGTAATATAACCTTGATTTTTGCTACACACAGATAAATGAGGTGGATGTCATTATTGTCATGCATACCAAAATATTCTTTGTCTATTTTTGTGCTGTTTTAGGTTACATTTTCTTTCCTTGTTGGTTATTTTTTAAAATTTCTAATGCATTTGCTAAACAAGTAACTTAATTATATAGTTGGTGAGTTATGATCATAGAATAGAATTCATCCATGTATCTTTGTCAGCTGGTTTTGTGTCATTTTTTGTTCTTCCCCTTTTTTTTTTAGTTACAGTCTTTGAGATATTACTTTAAATTGTGGATTTAATTGCCTTTGAGTAAATCTACAGTATATTTTGGGAATCACAGATACGCATTCATAATGGTAGAGTAGTATTTTATCTCTTTCTCTCTTCCTCATCCTCTGTTCCTGCTCTTTTTTCTCTGTCTTTTTAAAAATGTTTTGTGGCCAAAATTAAAAATAGAGGCAAACTCTCTTTCCATATACTACCTGCTAGAATACTTTGAACCCATTCGTGACAGGAATTATTTAAAGCCTAATTTGATCAGCTTTTATTCTTCAAATTGGCAACACCAACATTTTTATTTTATTGCTGCATTTTTCTTATAAAACGTTATGTACATTGTATCTGAAATGAATATAAATTGACAGAAATTATGATGAGAAGTCAAAAAGTTGCCAATTTGCAGGGGAAAACGGTGATTTTAAACCTTCTATCACATTGCCAGTTTAAGGATTTTAATGCTTATTTTCCTTTAAAAAATTTTCAGCATCAGACAACGAATATTGACGCAACCAAACTGGGCACAGTTTGTGTAGAATTTTTTGCTCTTTCTGCTCATGTATTTGGTATGATTTTTAGGGCTCTGCATCAAAAGATATTAGGCCAAACCACAAAATGTGGACTTCTGTCACGAATGGGTTAATTGAGGAGGGGGGGGGGGGGGGGGGGGGGGGGGGGGAGGTTCATCATGATGATGAAGATGATTCACAGCATTTGTATGGCGCCATATATCTGTTTAAAAAAAAAAAACATTCAAAGGTGCAGACTCCTCCAATAGAGTTAGCATTCAAAGGTCTGATGAAAGATACGAGTCTCTTGAGCGAAGCTTTGAAGTGGTCTAGGTTCATGTAGGTCCATACATGTACATGTAGGCTCCCACAAATCTTTAAATATTTGAAACCTCTGCTGCAAATATGAATACTCATTTTAGGTGTTATATTCCTGTGTATTGCTGTGGGATAGCAACAGAGCATTATAATTATGAAATTTACAATCCTCAATATTTATATGTGCTAATTTCTCGAATTGTATTTATATTGAAGTGCTGTGCTTTACATTTAAAAAACGATATAATATGTGCCAAATAGTTAATATCATTTATTTACGCAATTTATGATTCCTCTTTTTGCTTTTTTGAAATATATTATTTCATATTGTCGAGGTAAAATGAACATTATATTAAATGAGAAGCTGTCTCAAATAATTTAGATACGAGAAGTAGGCCATCAAAATTATAATGGATTAAACTGCCTCCCAATGACAAAAGGAAGCAACTCCGTAGAATGAGTTTCTTAGTAAATGAAGAAAATATCTCACTGTTTTATGTGGAGAAGTATGGAGTTGCTTCCTTTTGATATGTCTATACTTCAGAAATTGGGGGGTCATGTGACCTTAATTTCTTCATCATCATGTAGAGCATACAAGTAAGAACCCCAAATCAAGAAAAAGTCAATTTTGAAATTAATCCGAGTTGCTTCTTTTTGTCATTGGACGGCAGTATATGTCTCTGTGGGAAAGACTGAAAAAATTAATTTTCAGACATAATAAGAACTTGACAGTAGTAGGCACTGATTTACAAATAGACGTGTTGTCATCTGGACTTTGAACACTTGACTGGAAATAGTAGTTTGTTGATTCAAGTCATAGAATATCACTTTTGTCATAGGGATGTTAACCCATTCGTGACAGAGGTCCACATTTTGTGGTTTGGTCTAATATCTTTTGATGCAAAGCCCTAAAAATCATACCAAATACGTGAGCAGAAAGAGCAAAAAATTCTACACAAACTGTGCCCATTTTGGTTGCATCAACATTCATCAATATGATGCTGAAATTTTTTTAAAGGAAAGTAAGCATTAAAATCCTTAAATTGGCAATGTGATAGAAGGTTTAAAATCACTGTTTTCCCCTGCAAATTGGCAACTTTTTGACTTATCATAATTTCTGTCAATTTATATTTATTTCAGATACATGACGTTTTATAAGAAAAATGTAGCAATGAAATAAAAATGTTGCTGTTGCCAATTTGAAGAATAAAAGCTGATCAAATTAGGCTTTAATAATTCTTGTCACGAATGGGTTAACAGTTATATTATTCCTTGAAGCGCACTGTACACCAATAACAGAAGCCTAGCTAAAACTATCCATTTAAGATAAAGTAGCAACACGACTTACAATATGCATTTCGGGGTAAAAAATACACGGGCGACAGGCGATTTAGCCCTCTTTGGAGCTTAAATAAGCTCTCTAGAATGCTTGAAACCCCATTTTTTTGGGCAAGCATTTTCTTCAGAGTTGCCCTCACCTCAGCTCCGAAAAGTAACAATGATTTGTGAATTGTGTCTAGGAGCAGCAGAAATAAACATACATATTAACGCATCATACTGATACTCAATATCTGATAATTGATACTGCATAATCTCAAGGGGAAAATTTTGATATCAGCAATTCGAATTCAACATAGCTGCCTTGTTGCTAGAAATAGCTCTTGTAAAGTTGTTCTCCGGAGCGATATTTGAAAGAAAATAGCTCTCGGCTGGAATCTATGCATGTTTACCAAAATCAGATCGTGCTCAACGAGTGAAAGTAATTTTTCTAGGGGAAACCACCAATGACTATGGTTAATACATGTAGGCTTTTGTTGTAGTAGTATTTTGTAATGTACTTACATGTATGTCCAAGTGAATATACAAAGCATTTTCAAGTTAAAAAATTTGGGGCATCAACCCTTAGTCTGTAGTAACATGATTTTTACATCTATTGGGTATTCTTTGCACCTTTTGAGAACCCTTTCTTGCTTCTGCAAAGTGAACATGATTTTCGCTCCTGTGTGTTTATGAATTGTTCTGGAATATTCTATGGTGCAACATTGTTATTTAACTTACATTAGTCATAGAGGCTGAGTAATTTGTCATTATTATTTGAAAATGCATGTATACAATTTTTTGGTCCCCCAAACATGCTTTTCTTGTTTACCTGCAGATAGTATGTGTTTGCTTAGAAGGAAATTTTATGCATTGGCTTTTTTTCGTAATGATTTTGAATACATTTATGTTCCCTCATGAATTGTAGCTGCAGCACCTAACCATCACTCAAGAAAATGACACTAGTTTCTGTTACAAAAAAGTTTTCGGAAAATCAGGTGCAATGCATCATTGTATTGATGTGTTTCTAATTAATTACTGAAACATAGATTTTGTTTCCTCGATATTTTGAAATCAGTGAAAATGTTATTCGATATCCTGGGCATTTACTGGAAAGATGTTTACACCAGATTAATCTGCTATCCTTCACCTTGACAATTTGCAACCTTGTTTTTGTACAAGTTTTAACTTGTGATTTATTGAGAATCAAAAGTATAATTCTTCTCCTTCATCACTTTCTTCTTCTTCTTCTTCTTCTTCTTCTTCTTCTTCTTCTTCTTCTTCTCTTCTTCTTCTTCTTCTTCTCCTTCTTCTTCTTCTTCCTCTTCTTCTTCTTCTTCTCCTCCTCCTCCTCTTTTCTCTTTGTTTTCTTCTCCTTTTTCTTCTTCCTCTGTTTTTTTTTTTTAAATTCCTTTTCTCATTCTTGGCCTTGTTTTCTTCCTCTCATCTTTCTTCTCCTTTCTTTACACCGTGTTTTTGAAAGGAATGATGATGGGAATAAGAGAATAATCATAGTTTTCCCAGAGCCAGCCTATTTCCAACATACTGGTATACATCACTTGTTTTTTTAGTTTTCTCTGCTTCAAAGTAGAACTCAAACATTATTGGGTTTTTTTCTCTCACACTAACCACCATGTTTGCCTTTTTAGCAGGACATGTTTACTCAGTCTGTTTGCAAGCTATTGTTTAGTTATTGGGGAATAGATCTGTCCTTGTTCATGACACTAGCATGGTTCACACGAGCGAGCAAGAGTCCCTAAACCTTAATCTGTAACCTACTGTCCAACCTGGTGACACTTGTATTAAGCCTATGGGAAGGAGAGAATTCAGTATTCAACAGCAGAGACGGCAAGGCCAAAGACCAGCAATGCTTGGGATTTGGGGCAGGGAAACGTGAGATCGCCAGGCGTTGTGTACAGTGTACAATATATATGGGGATAGGCTGTGATGTAGGCGTGAGAAAGAGATTTGGGGGGATGAGCTAGAGTCCCCAATGCGGGAGTCTCACGCCTAATGCGTGAGACTTGACATGTCTGCAATAGGTTAAGTTTACTCATGGTTCCTAAACCTCCAGTGTATCCTATATTTTGGGACACTTTCAACACAATTCTCTTAACCCGTTGAACACTAAGTAGGAGATAACATGGGCTAGGTTCCTTGGAAAATGCACGTTATACTGAAATTGAATCATGCTTTTTATGAGTTAACATACTTTAAACACAATTCCATGTAAAAACCTTTGAGCAAGGTCTATCCTTGCCAGTCTTTGGGTGTATCAAGAGTGGTTACAGCACAGGGATTAATAATAGTCTTTACAGTTCAGGCACTCTATCACGTTTCGACTAACGAGACTTTGTACCTGCAAAGTAGCATATGCTGTGGATGTAGACTACTGGCATTTTTGTTTCTTAACTTAAAGCGGTCATTATTTTGGTCTTTTGTGAATTAACCCTCATCGTTGTTTGTTGGTCATTGTTGCAGACTTCAGAGTTTCACTAATTCAGTTTAAAAACTACCTCGTGTGAACATAACTACTGTACAGCTGTATCGGGAACTGTTCTTGTTTGTGACCCTGCCGCCAATTGCGTTGGTACGTGACCGATAGTTTGAATGAGAAATGGGGCAATCTATAGGGTGAAATTAAATTCCAAGGCATTGCAGCTGTTGTTAATAACTACCTAAATGTACCTGTTATGTATGCAGAGTCAGTATGGCATTGTTTGTTTAATATCCAGTTATTTATCCAAGTTATACTTTAACAAAGGAAAAACATTAAGAATCGCTGCCTTTGTAAAATCAGTATAACATAATGTACATAGAGTAGGCAGAAGATAATGTTAGAAAAACCCTATTTGCAGGTGTGAAATGATGATGTATTTTATTTATAGATATACTAAAACTCATTACTTTTCATTGTACTTTTTCTTCTACTACTTATTCTTCTCTCTTTCTTCCTTCTCTCCTTTATTCTTCCCCTGCTCGTTCCCCATCGTTCCTCCTTTTTTCGGGGGGTCCTGCAAAAAAAAATTGGGTACTATGGCATTTTGACAAAATTACCATCAAAACCATGAAATTACCATGCAAGTATCATCAAATTACCATGATTTGATGGTAATTTTGTGAAATTACCATGGTACCCATGGTATGTTTTTTTTTTTACCAGGGGATGGTGTATACCAAGGATAGGAACGACGCACTGCAGATTTCAAAATGAAAGGGTGATAGTTAATCATTTCTCTGATTTTAAGATACATACAGGTTTCTAGAGCAATATCAGTCGTTATTTTCAGCTGTGCCTAACTATACCAGTAGGTATAGATGAAGAAATTCAATAACTGTACTCAAAGTCTTATCGGCTTACCAAAAACTCTAATATTTTTCGAAACCTGTGGTATTATAAGACTTACTGACAAAATTTTTTAAAGAGAAATGTAATGCATCTACATATAGAGTGTCGATTGAACGATATATGGTGAATATCAATGTTTATTTTCTTAAGAGTGTAAATGTCTTTTGAAAAACCTTTATATGAAATAGCATTAATATTTTTTTTCATCCCACTGTTGACTTAATAGTGGTGATCTATAAAAATCTAATTTGATGTTGAAAAGGATATACATGTAGATGCTGCTATTTTCTGAATTTTTAATGTGATATGTTCTTCTTCTATAAATATTATTGTACCTGGGAAAACCATGTATTGTTCTGTGTCAAATTTGTTTTTGTAAATATTTCACTTTATTTAAAAACATGTTTGAACGTGTATCACTCACCCAAAGAAATACCATAATCTTCACACGGCTAAAATCAACCTCAAAATACTGAACCCCTCCTTCTGTGGCTTAAAGGTTAAGAAATATGAAGAAAACAGAAGAATAAGAAGGAAAGAAAGAAGGAAAAAAAAAAAAACACCCTCGTGCGTAACTCGTGAATATATTATCCCATGACAGGAGCTTGGGTTATACTCGACAAAACAGCAAGTCTGTAGAATGAGTTTCTTGGTAAATAAATAGAAGACGGGACTTTTAGAGAAAACAGCTAAAATACAGGCCTTGGGGTTGAAAGTTAATTTTTAGGTTTTTTATATTTTCTGATAGTTCCATTTATTGATCTACCAACTGACCAAATTTGGAAGCCATCTAAATGTAGAAATGTGTTTTTTTATTTCTTTGATTTAAGATTACCATGGGGAGGGAGGGGGGGGGGGGGAATAAGGGTATGCCGGCATGCTGGGTAAAACCTTCACATTAACATGTGTACCTCTGTGGCTTTGAAAATTCTGCAAGAAGGAAAGTATATCTCCTTTGAAACTATTCAAATTTTGAGCCTGATCATGGATCATAATCCCTTCATTGTCAGTGCTATTCAACCTTTTAGTGGGACGGGCAATAAGACACAAGTATGGCACACCTGAATGATTACTCCTCTTTACATCCTGTTTTCTCCATTATTCTGGTGATAAACCCGTCTGACCAGCTCTCATTCTCATTGTAATTTCAAAGGGTTTGGATGGTCTTGACAAGGCAAGCTATATATCATTCAAAAGCTCAAAGAGTCCAAGCTTTCAAACTATGCTAAAATGTGAAAATGTCAAATTTCCGACTTGTTGGTTGTTTTGAGGTGGAGGGTCACTGCTGTATGAGGGAGCGAGTTGGCTCAGTTGGTACAGCATCTGCCTTTCGAACCGAAAGACCGTGGGTTCGAGTCCAGCCAAGGCGGATGACTGAAGCCTACGTTGGGTGTTATCGTGCCCCTCCCGTTTCATAGACGCAGGCAATGCTACAGTGGAAAACACTCCGTCCCTCGGATAGGACGTTCATTGGAGATCCCTTGTAAAGGAGAGTCACCACCTTTGCACGTTAAAGATCCCACTGCACTATTCGTATAAGAGTAGGGGGAAACCCTGGTGTATGTGGTCCACCTGCAAACCCCCAATCAGTGATATCGGGAGGAGAGACCTCAGGGTTACAGCGATTCAATTCGCTTTTCCCCTCTCAGGCACAGGTGACATCAAATCAGTAATAATAATAATAATAATAATATGAGGAAATGTATGGAGTTGCTTCCTTTTGCTACATGTATGTCCAGAAACTGGGGGTCATGTGACCTTAATTTATTCATCATGTAGAGCAGTGTTTCTCAATCTTTTTTACCTCAAGGCCCACTTTAGCTATTAAATTTTGAGGCCCACCTCACAGAATCTCAGTGAGAAAAAAATCAATAAAACATGACAAAAGAAATAGAGAATGCATTGTGTGGTAATTACCTGAACCACATTACCTACATTACATTACAAAATCCAACCTACATATATGGTTTTAGCACATTGCATTGACGATAATCCACAACTGTGTATGTTGTTTTAATATGTTTGATAAATTCAGTTCAATTTGATGATAACAGTAAAGCTGAATTCAAGAATTTTCCCCCCAATATTTTGGACTGACCTCGCGGCCCACCTGAGAAAGCTTTGCGGCCCACCATTGGGCCGCGGACCACCGGTTGAGAAGCGCTGATGTAGAGCATACCCCCCCTCCCCCATCAAAGTGTCAATTTCGAAAGAAGAGAGCTGCTTCCTTTTGTCACTGAACAGCAGTAATATGATTACTTTTTTTAAAATGCTGCAGAGCCTTACATGTGTATCACAATCGACGAGTACTACAAACAATAAAACAACAAAATGACCAGGCATAAAAGACTTTTCTGTTTTTTGAAAACCGAATGACTTTGTGTATTATTTATACATAATTATGGAAATTTTTATAGAATTTCTGAAGCAACATAGAGGAACAACTACATCTTTACAAAGAAAAGAAGGAAAACTCTTGACAGAAATAATATGGAAGCTACCTCACATGACATGGAATACTGGAATGACCATAAAATGCTCTCACTGCAAATGAGCAGAGATTCAGCACACAAACCTATGTGCCTCTGTGCAGAATTGCAGTGGGGCTTGAGGGTGATTCTTGGGATATTTCAGGTCATATGAGAATGGAGCATGACAGGACAGCTGTACAGGCTGAAATAAAAGAACACGATAAGGTAATACTGCGCATTATTAGTCTCAAATGAATATGAAACAAAAGAAACGTCATTCTAGGCCATATTAGAACCAACATCCTCTTTTTCCTCTGGAAATGCAATCCCAAATATCCACCTCGATATGACAAACTTGAATCTCATTCTTTCTCTATCTGCCTATTTACCCATACTCTGTGAAGTTTCACTACATTTACTGTTCACAAAGGCTCTATGAAAATGTATTCCACAAACTCTACAGCAAAAACTGGAATTAAAGTAATCATTGTAATGTATACATCAAATTAAGCCAAGGATATAAACCTGTTTCCTCCTTATTTCATACCACACATATATCCTGAAATTTTTCAGAAGTATAAATCCAACAAAATATTGTGCACTTGTACCAAACCTCCCTCCATGATATGACAAATTGTTGTGACCCAATATCAAAATTTACAGCTTGTCTCTGATAATTTCATGCTAATTTACAACCTTTTTATTTTCTTCCACTGTCATAACTTAATTTCACAATAGATTTTAATTAACTAATAACAAAATCAATTACCTGCTACCCTGTGCATATATCATACATCTTATTTTTGCAAAATAGTCATATCTGCAGTACAGGTATGTCATTTATGGTTTTACGAATGTTCTTTTCAGGTCAAAACGTTTAAAAAGCAAACTAACAAACTTTGTACAGAGGTGCTTCAATAAGACATTTTGTCAACAAAGGTGTACACACATGCACTGCACTACAAATACATAAAGTCATAAGTGCACAAAAGTGACAAAGGGACGTAAGTTACATCTTAAGGAATACAAATACAAAGCTTTTTCAGACATATACTTTTATGTCCCCATCTATTGATATAGCTGTACAAATGTAACTTCGTATATTTGCTTGAGGAAGTTAATTCATATGCATGTATACCAGGTATTTACAGCTGTATTCTGCAATTACTAGACATGTCCGTTCATCAGCACGACCTTAACATAGGCATTCAATTTATAATGCAATACAGAGTGCTTTCTGTGTTTGTGACTTATTCTTCACACGATGGTAATACATGTAAATATCATTTGTTACTACTGGGATTAACCTGCGTGAGAGAATATAGACCAGTCTGCATGAAATAGGTGATCAAAACATTACAAATAACAAAAGAAATCACTAAAAAAAAGAGAGATCTGACAGCACAATTAATATATATAATCATGGCTGAAATAAACACTCTCAGTTCCAGATGCTTACAATGTGTCAATCATTTGAGTGCTGTACTTACAAGCAACCCAGAAAATATTATAGAAATAGTATATCTTTGAGTGAAATATATAGCTTAATTCTTTAAACTCAGAGCTTGTTTTCAGCACCACATCTAAGGTGGTGCACAGATTTTACAATTGAAAAATCATGTTTTTTTTTTCAATACTGTTATGCATTTCCTTTGCATATCTAGTTTTGTTTCACATTCACAGAAGAAAAGAATAAACAATTTTTGTCAGTGTACCCGGTACATGTTCATCATCAGAGCCGACTGTCACATACGGGTGCTGTTGCATGAAAACTTGCTATTACAGTAACTGTGCCATCAATGGTAACTACCATGGTAACGTTGCTCAACAGCCAATCAAAATCCAGTATTCCATGAAAGTTACCCTTGATGGCAAAGTTACTATAATAGCAAGTTTTATCAACAGCACCATGGTATCAGATGCAGTTTCCAACTACTTTAGAGCTTAGAGACTTCACTGTAATTTGCGCTACTCAAAAACTAAGTATTATTATTAGTATTATTTTTTCCTAATACATACAAAGTCATCCGCATTGCTGTGTCAGTAATAAAATACTAAAACAAAGTGACCTTCACGTATTAACCCATAGCAGTACAGTGTCTCCTTTGAGTAACATTTTTGCATTATCTTTTGAACCAAAAAGCTAGGAATAACACATCATACAAGGGCAGAGAGAGCTAAAAACAAAGAATATTTTGAGTCTATTTCTACTGCAGTATGTTGTACCTTTTTAAAATCAAAGCAATTTTATTGTAACTGATCTTTGAATAAGCAATATTTTTGTGTACAAACCGCTAGATTTTTCACCCAAATCATTTTTTTAAAAATTCACATTGGTTCATTAACATTTTAACTTTCTATTCAAACGATGTCTGAGTGAGAAAAAAGATTGACTGTTGCCAATTTGAGGGAGAGCTGATTTATTTACAGCAAAAGAAGACTCTGCACTGCTACGTTTTAAAAGCAATAACTGGTTACTGTGCACGCTGAAAGACCAAAGCCTATGAAAATTGATCAGCTTCGTAACTCGTAGCTTCAAAATGGGTATGAATGTGACCTGTACCAACATATATCCAGAAGTCAGAGAACGTGTTACCATTAACAAGATACAATAACTGTTTCGAACTACTGAAAGTCAATACATTTAATTATAGATCTGTGGTATTTGTTTCAAGTTTCATAACAAAACATCGCAAATAAGGGAAGAAACCCAAAGGAGTTTAAATTGCTTTTGAGAAGCAGCAAGCTACAAGATGAAGGTAATTTCTGAGTAAGGTATTTCTCACAAAAACTATAGCATATTTTGTGTTACTGAATCATAAAGACTACTGCTAGTCTTTATTTACATTTTGTAAGTGGTCTTTCTGCATAGGATTGACTGTTATACCTTTCAGATGAAGTCATGGCTCGGTTGAAACATTGTGAAACTGACTCAGAGAGAAGTAGCAGAAACTTGGAAATAATATCAGCAATTCTATGAAAGCAACTTACAGTAATCCACTGAAGAGAAGAAATATATGGGACTGTCCAATGGTTTCCATGCAAGCAATCATTCTCTCTCTCTCTCTCTCTCTCACACACACCCACCCAAACACACTCTCACTCACTCTTGTGTGTATACAAACCCACACATACAGCTGGATGTACATGTATGCCAACAGAATATGTTGACCTCTCTTTCTGGAAAGCAGGAGTACAAAAATTCTCCTGATCTATACGTAGTATGCTCTACAATATAAAAATCAAGACTGGAATTCTATTTAGCTGAATAAAAATCCAATTGCGCAAACATAGCAAAGAAAAGAAAACAGTCACAAGGAAAACATCTTTCTATACTTTTAGAAGGTACATGTTAATAGTAAGAAATGACAGATTTGACCTGCAAAAATGCTTAAAATATAAAATTACAATTTCAAAAGGAAGTACTACCAGGGAATAAGTTTATCATAGTGGAAAAATAGGTTTCGGAGACACAGACATGTACGAAAAAAAAATTTCAAAGATGTTTTTTGTGAAGCCAATCTTGTATAAAGGCCTACATTCTCATTAGCTTTACGGCAGTTAGAGCATGAATTTGCAATGAATTTGACAATCTATATTGGGCAAGTCCAAAATCTTTTATTCCGTAGGCTGCAAGCCACAGCTATCAACTTCATACGGTGAACGCTGAAAATATTTAATCACGATCAAATTTGCACCTGAAAGAATATGAAATGAAGTGACACATTTTGTATGTCAGTTTATATTCAGAACTTCATGCGACTTGCTAATATACAGGGCACCTTGGACTTGCCAATATGTTGCAACATAAAAAACCATATGTTCAGAACTCCACAATACTTAGTGATGCATTGGACAGCAAATGATCAAATACCTTGCACTCACTCATATGTCAATATATCCCGCAACCCAGTAACCTGATTTTTTTTCTTTCTTTTCTAATCTTTATCCTCACACGAGAAAGGTTTAAAACATCCTAAAAACATCACTCCCCAAATCTGGAAAGCATGAGTAAAAATAGAACCCTTTTTTCTCTCTTTAAGATGAAGGCGAAACACACCATTTACATGTAAAACCAAGATTTCAAGCCAAATAATCACTTTTATCTGAAAGTTTTTTTTAAAAAGCTGGGTATAGAAATGAACAGATTTCGATTAAAACGACTTAAAATTAAAAAAAAAAAAAGGAACACCATCATAAAGATTGTCTTAGCAAAATGGGGGATAAAAATCTCTCAGCGATGATGTACATATGCCATTCTTTTTCCTCTTACTTTTTTTCTTCACAGCTACTCTAGTCTCGGTACTCTATTAGCTCGTGCACTTGACTTTATCTACAACGTCTCACAAACCACAATCAAAAATCAACATTTAAAAAGTTTAATATAGCTATGTACAATGATACACTTAAAAGAATCCAACCATCTTCACATCTCCTATCAAATACCTTCGCCTAAAAAAAGAAAAACATCTCTCAAAATGATACATTTGTAGAACATCTATCGTTTGAAAACCAACACATATTCTGTGATGCAGATCCACAGGCTGGATTTCTCTAAGAATTTGTATACTGTTGATAAATTTACAGGATCTAATGTGTGACAGTCTCATTAGAAATTCATTAGCACAGTTTTATCAGTTCTAATTTCCAAACACTCGCTCTTCCAGACTACATATATACCGTCATACCAAATTTACATCTAATTTCACCAAGAGTTTGACCCAAAATAGCGATTTCTCTCTCCTACTTCTGCACCACCGCGAGGGCGCCCCACTTGTTTCAGAGAATTCTCAAAAATAGATGTCACATGACTTCTGGTATAAAGGTGATTGGCTTGTACAGAAGGTTAGAGGGTGACAGACATGACCTCAATTTGACCCCACGCTGATTGACGGAGGTGAAGCTTGAACTCCATCCACCTACACGTAAAAAATCAAAGAAAGAGAGAGGATTTAACCCATAGACTACTGAATTCTCAAATTCCCATAGAATTAATACAGGGACCACCTGGGCACCATTTCATTAAAAAATTGCCAGCGCTGACAAGTTGTCAGTCACTGACAGTTACCCTAGTAACAGTCAGTAATCAGTGCTTCTCAGCCAATCAAAACCAAGGATTTTACTGAAATTGTCAGTGGCTGATGACTTTCATGAAGAGCCCCCAGGTTCCAGTAGCCATAGGGTTAATAATGACAACTATATTCTTACAAGTGAAAACCAGGGTCAGTATTCAATTCAATACTTAAGTCAGAAATATGAGTATTTGTCTTAGTTTTTTACTTAGATAAAATACTTCGCAAAATTTGGTATTCAATTCAGTATTTTGGCTAAGTATTTTACTCTAAATCTAAGACATCTACCTAGGAGACTTTAGCCAATTATTTTGGAGGCCTTGACTGGCAGGTTTTTATACGCAGTCATCATGAGCTGCACAGAAGGATATCATAGCTTATTCGAGCGTATTTGATGCAACATGTTAATTGCGCATTGAAAATATGACGTCACAATGCATATCAGTATGGATTTTGGCTTAAAGTTGGCTTACTAAAGTAAAATTCAAAGTATTGAATTGAATATGACTTAAGCAAATTTCTTAGCCAAGTAAAATACTTAGTAAAAGTTTTTACTTAATCAAAGTATTGAATCGAATACCGGCCCATATTCCTATGAAGTCATATATATGTTAACAAAGAGCCTTGCAAATTATGGTTCTCCAGAGCTGCCAACCTTGAGGAACAAAAATTAGTACTCAGAAATTTGTAAAAATTGTATTTTTCACCCCAAATTTGTATTTTCTCAAGAATGACATGCTGCAGCTTACCAGGGTCTGAGCAAGCGGATGAAGCGTAGTGGGAAGCTAGCTTCAATGGTTCCCTCATCAACCCACTGCTGAAACCCTGGGGAGATGTTCACAAAGCTCCGCTAAGAGTTGCTTGATGCCCAGCAGCTTGCATGTGCCCGCACTTTTCAATTCAGCGCTTCCATACATGCTGCATAACCTGTGTATATTATTACCTATGAAGATACCTCTTTTCTCATCTTTTTAATTAATTTAATATCCCTGCGAATTCGTACCTTTTGGATGCGTTTTCGTATATCTTTGTATTCCTTTGGATTTTCGCATCAAATAAAATTTTTTTTGTAATGGTGGGCAGCTCTGGGTACTACGCTCTCTGGATTGCAACAATGTGAAACTGTGCTCAGTTCACTTTCAAGGTTGAATCCAACAAAGCAGCTTTCATTACACCTCATTTGGCAAATGTTTTGTCAAAGACAAAGTAGACATATCACAATACCAAAAGTGCTCGTGAAATGCTCTGATTTCAAATATAACAAGATATAGTAAGCAATAAACTTTGGACTAAATTTTAATACTCTTTGCTCACAAATTAACCATTGCTCTTAGATTTACAATAAAATGGTGAGTTAAGACTGTCCTTTTCTTACCTGTGAGGGTGCCTCATCACCATTGGTTCCGTTGGGGGTGCCATTGCTCTGGGCGACTTCTGGTGCCGGTGCTTTGACCGGTTGGGCTGCTGGTTCTGGTTCAGGAGGTGTGACGCAGACCACTGGAGGTGTTACGGTTGGTTCGCTCGGTACCGCTGGTGGCACAACAGCTGGTTCACTGGGTACCACAGGGGGTGGTGCGACGGCTTGTTCACATGGTTCCTACATTGCAGCGCCAAGATTGACAGTGAGAAATAATCATTCTTGTATGAAGAGGTTGTAAATCTCAGAATTCCAAGGGTATCACTCACACTACAGAAGTGCAATGGTTTAATGGTTACCAATGGGGAAGGAGAGCTACTGCACAAATTCCCTACACTGCAATGGAATGATTCAACAAAAAACGTAAGACATGAGGAACTCTTAACCGCTTTCCTCTTTGGAAAAGTGACATTTGCTGAATATTTCCTGTTTAGAGTTTGTTTTACGATCTACAATCCTTTCAATTTTGTGTTCTTCATTTTGTTTTTCTCATTATCATATTTGTAATATCCTGACCTTTTCCTGACTGGGGGGGGGGGGGGGGGGGGAAACAGAACTCATTTTCCCAGATTTCCCTGAATTCCAGGAGTTGAGAAAACTGGCAAGACTTATGTCATCTTGGTTACATAACCCTGGCCCGACAGGTCAGGATGAAGTTTTGATATATTATCCAATAAAACAACAACAACAGCAAAAAAAACCCCCACAAAACAAAAGAAAGACATTACCACCCCCCACCCCACCCCCTTACAAAGGCCTCTCAACAAACGATGCCAAAGAGTAGTCTAGAGACTAGACAGCAATATTGAAATCATGCAAAAGAGTAGACATACCTGAGTGGGTTCTGGGACTGCAGCAGCTTCTGTGTAAGGAACATAAAAAGAATAGAAATAAAATTCATGCATTTAATAGTGGAAACCTGCAAAAAATAGCTCTGATATACTATTAATGAGATTCCCGAGATAAAAAGGAATTCTGCTAGTCCCACGCACTTTATTATCATTTTTTAAAACCCTGATACAAGAAGAATCCTGAAATAGAAAGGTAATCTTTTTCATGGTCCTAAGGTCCTAAAGTAGCATAAAAATATGACTCCATCTTAAGTGGACAAAGGAATACAGTGGAACCTCGTTATAACAAACTCTCATTATAACAAGGTAATTTTGCGGGTCCAACTTCTTTGTATTTTATTGTTTTTCAGTCCTGATATAACAGGGTTTCGATATAAAGAGGTAATTTCCTTGGTCCGCAGGAGTTTGTTATAATGTGGTTCACCTGTAGTTACCACTGTCAACAATGGGTGACTTGACATATTTTGTTAGAGATGGTATCGGCCTTAGGACTGTAATACAGTTTTATGTTAAAGAAAAATGAAAATCAGGCCTTCCAGAATTGTAATCATGGAGAAGGTTGAGCAAAAGATATTTCATGAGAAAATCTGCTCAATCAGGCCTTCTGATTTGGTAATATGTTCAATGTCAAGTGACATGAGTTGCCTGCAATGTACATAACAGTTTACTTGTTACATTTGAGTGAATTTCCACTCTTGATCAATGCCACAGGCTGCACAGACTCAGAATGTAGTAGTTCTTAGTTCTCTTTTTAGCATACTCCCTTTTAAAACCTTTAACAATGAGCAGACTCTTTTGTCATGTTCTTTAATATCGTAAGACTCTATATTCCTGGAGTATTCATTGACTAACCTGTTTATTTATATTGTGTATGATACTGCAATGTAATATCTCTTTATTGCACATTAGGCTTGCCTGCAGTGGCCCCATTTAGAAACAGTTTCTATACTTGTACTAAGCTATGGATACCCCTTCTTGTGTTATTCTTCATAATTGCACTTGGAAAGTTACTTTTAAATGGCCCAAGTATCTTTCAGCGATCTCAATAGCACTGATTTGTGAGCCATTTTTTTTTTCCCTTCTTGAACTCTTCATGAGCCGAGCAAAGGATTTGCCTGTGCCAAACTGTATTTCTCACGAGTGAGATTTACCATAGGCATTAGGATTATTGAAGTGTTACAGTACAAAATGAATCTATACAGGGTGTCTAAAGTGTTGTCACGCATCTAATCAAACCCCCAAATTGGTAATTTTGCATCTCCTTTGAGTTGAACAGAGCAATCCTTCTGCCAATTTGTATGTAATTGTTTTGTGTCGATAGGCACATGTGGCAAAGCCCCTAACATGCCGATCGGCTAAGTAAGCAATCAAAGCGTTAAATGTGACCCCAGTGCAGAAGTCAAAAGGCTTGCATCCATCGTATTTGCTAAACAGAACGGTAACTATGTTATCCTACACCAGTTGTTGATTATTGAGAACAGTCACAGCGCCATCTGTGTTGTCTGCCCATCTGAGTCTGATACAACTTCTGCTATTCTCCATTCAAGCTCGATCAAACAGCACTATAAAGTTGTTCCTGATTCATCTTTAATTGTGTGGTGGCTGCACTGGATCTTGACCCACAGCTTAAGTAATTTTTGCTCCAAGCTGGGTAGAACTTTGCTGAGACTATGAAGGGTCATCATCTCTATTGTTATATCATATATATACAGTTCATTGTTAGCAATATTGGCCTGTATTCACAAAGGTGTACAAAGTTAAACCATGGTTTAAATCTGTGGCTTAACTATGGGTAGCCAAATGTGTCAACTCTGTCTACTCTGTTATGTTCCTTATGCTTACTGGATTTCTCTTATGCTTTAATGGTCAAGAAAACTATCGCACTTATCATTCCAAGGCAGTTTTTGATAGTTTGAGTACCAAAAATGCTGATAAATCAAACATCTACTGTTAGAGATTTGTGCTGCATTTGGCTACCCATAGTTAGACCACTGATTGAAACAATGGTTTAACTTATTACACCTTTGTGAATACAAGCCATTGAGATCAGAGCAAGCCCATACCACTAAAATTCTTAACCCCTTAAATACTGAATTCTTTCATTCATATAGGTTTCATACAGGCACAATCCAGCTCCCATACTAAGACTAAGACTTTTTGTAGGTCAACATACCCATGGCTACTGGTTCTGACGCAGAAGTTTGTTCTTGCGTTGGTGTTGGTTCCGGTTCTGATGCTGCAGGTTCTGATGCGGCTACCTCTTCTGCAGTAGCATCTAATATAACAGGATTCAGCAGAGAGAGAGAGAGAGAGAGAGAGCAAGAGAGAGAGAGGAGCACATTTATTGGACAATTCAAAATTGATTTCCACTTTCGCTTTCCATTTGGACAGTTTTCCATCTTGCTATAAATTCTATCAGGTTCATATCACTGCTTTTACGATCTGATGAATCCGCACACGTGCGCAGACCGGCGCGGAGGAGAAAATGTTTTTATGAACCTTTGAATCGTATTTGAAGGCCAGTCTTCCATATTTCGTATTCATGCACATGGTAATATACACCATTTTAAAATTAAAGTAATATGCTTTCTTTTGTATATACTGATACGTAAAATAACGCAAAAAAAGCAAATTCTGTTATTTCAAAACACCTAAATCTATAACTGCGATTTTCTCCAGTTCACGTTTATATGCACTGCGCACGGATTTGCCGGTTCGTAAAAATGACGATGATATACACTATGAAATTATTGAAAGAAAAACAAACAAACAGGAGAGCAACTGAAAGAATAATAACCATGAAAAAAATGAAAGAAAGAAAAAGAAAAGAAGCTTTGAATAGATGTCATATTTCTATGGCTATAAAGGTTCATCTCTTCTGATATGATCACGTATCTGTGCCAGAAGGACTGAACACAACCTTCACTATAGGCCATATGTTTTGTTTGCTCTTTAACCTTACCGTGCTATGAGCGGAAAATCCTGACAAGTTTTGACTAAAATTTTGGGTTCTTCTTTTGAAAAACAGTCCAAGGGGGTGTTTCACAAAGACTAAGATTGACTCAAATCGCTCTTAACTATGGCAGGCCTTTCATGCCACCGTTTGCTTTTCATCACAAATTTGAAGAATTTACATTTTTTGTTTTCTTCATCAATGAACTATAAAACATTGTCAATTCTGCAGATTTGTGACCATGATTTGCAAATCCTTTAGAGATCCATGGTGAAAGAAAACAGTGGCACAAATGGCCAGCCATAGTTAAGTGCGATTTTAGTCACTCTTAGTCTTTGTGAAACACCCCCTTGGAGTTTGATTTCAAAAATGGTAAAGGCCATTCTTTTTTATTAATTTTGTTTTCTTCATATTTTGAAAGTAGCACTACCATTGTATAAAACACCCCCCCCCAAAAAAAAAGCCTTCCATTTGATACCCAACTCATTAACTAAGGAAAAAAATTGGAATCATGATCTAAAGTATCATATATTTTCATATTATTTCCTTTATATTTTAGCACCTTCAATTGCAAACATCTCAATTTTACAGCAAGTGATATATCAGTCTTTAAATCAAACCCATCATAATATACTAGAGAATTTAATATCACTGAAAATCCACAAAGCAAAATTTAACAACAAATTAAACAGCTGTAAATTTGCCTTGTCAAAAATAATTTCAAAACTTATTTTTTTAAACATTCCTACTGCACAGAAAGTGTTAAATGAAAATGGGGAAGAAAATATATATTTTTTCTCGCTCCTTCAAATTTCCCCATGAAGATACACTTTTGTTGCAAAAACAAACAAAAACGAGAGAGAGAGAAAGAAAGAGAGAGAGAGAAACCCCAGACGATTCATGAACAAAATCCCTCGCCTGCAATAAGAGGGCTAAGCATCACAGAACAATACTGACAGTAAACAAAGGCAAAAAAAAAAAAAAAAAAAAAAAAAATCAAAAAATCAAAAAAGAGGAAACCTAAAGTGCGGTTTTCACGGGGCACGCGAACGATTTGTGAAGGATGTGAATGTCAAAAAAAATGGCAAAGTCCAACATTTGCATTTTATGCTCCAAAAGTTTGCCGAACTTGCACGGGGGTCTGGAAGCGTCGCCAATTATTCGTTTTTAGTTCGGCAGAATTTAAAAAAAAGTTTGAAATTTTTGCGAACGGTTCCAGCATCCCCCGAACAATAACTGATGCTTCCAAATCTTCGCCCAAGTTTGGCGAATTTTCGAAGCATACAATTTTTTCGATATTCACATCCTTCGCAAAACGTTTGTGTGCCTGTGAAAACCGCACTTAAGTATTACTGTTAACTTTATGAAACAGAGTCGCTTTCCTAGAGAACTAGTTGCTCCAGTTCCTAAGCAACAGTAAAGGGAAATTGAAGGATACGGTATGGCAGCTGTCAAATGGGGTTCTCCAACATATGGCACAGTGACAAGCTGACAAATGCTCGAGGCTTTACTGAAATAGTCAAACTTAGAACTGCAATTGGGTTTAGAAACTAGGTCAAAGGTTAAGGCCGGGGCTAGGTTGTATTAGGTCTGGGGTTGGAGTTAGCGATTTGGTCTAATCATGTAGGGTATATGTGAGGCAAATGTCAATGGAGCAATTCATACTTCTGTCATATGCGGATATGTCATGGATTGTAAAGTTTGAGGGGAGTTGTACATGAATCAAATTCTTTTCATCATCAGTGCACAAACACCTTCTCGGGGTGCAAAAGGCGTCCTCTTGTATTAAATCAAAGAAAGAAGAAAATTTGCCGTAAGATGCTTCATTGTTTAGTTTCAAAATCTATCTAGAAAGTAACAGCAACTCTAACAAAATTGTCACAGTGTTACAACTGGATTTCTCTTAGAAGGGAAAGTCCACCCTACAAGTTTCACTGTTTCAATAAAAGGAGATGAATTTGAACAGCATTTAAAAAAAGAAATCAACAAAATCGGTCAAAGAATAAGAAACTTACACTCATTTACATTTTCTAGTAAATTACTCACGGCTCTGCAAATTGGCAACACTGATGACATCATATGCAAGCAGCTCTCCATTCACTTTGCATATAAAATTTCACATTTTCTCAATTTTCTTCGAAGTTACACATTTTCTCACCCCACAGTCAAAGTATGTTATGTACAAAGCAATTCTTCTGAACATACATTGACTATGGGGGTTAGAAAATGTCTAACTTCCAAGAAAACTGAGAAAATGTGAAATTTTATGTACAAAGTGAATGGAGAGCTGCTCGCATATGATGTCATCAGTGTTGACAATTTGCAGAGCCAAGAGTAATTTGAGGGTAAATGAGGGTAATTTTCCTTATCTTTGGCCGATTTTGCTCATTTCTTTTTTAAAATACTGTTCAAATTCATCTCCTTTTATTGAAACAGTGAAAATTCTAGGGTGGACTTTCCCCTTAAAATGCACCTCATTTGTCAAGGGCTTTTCTATTCAAAGTATATTTAGGAGCATTTTTGTGCTGAAGCGATAATTTTACAGTCCTAGAATTAGAGAGAATTCTACTAATAGAGTCAAATCCTATACAAGCTCTAAGCCATGTATGCTTTGAATTTCTGTCACTCTTGGGTTGATGAAGCCTTGTAAATGTACACCTGTACATATATTCCACAGAGCAATAAAAAAACAATAGATTTGAAAAAAAAATTCCTGTGAATAAATGCTGCAATATATTTAGAAGAGGCAGCTGACTATATACTCTACAATCAGTAATGATAAGGTTTCAATAGCATGAAATCTGGGTAGCATTTCATGAAGAGTCTTGTCGGTGATTTTCACTGACTAATTTGCTGTTAGCTGATCAGATGTGAGGATTTTCGGCAGCTATAACAGTTGTCAGTAAAAATCACTGACTAAACTCTTCATGAAACGCTCCCCGGGACTCCTTCTACCAAGAGAAGAAGAAAATACAAGAAGCTCATATGTGGCGAGAGCCCCATCTCAATGAACATCTATCAGTATAAAACGAGATGTCCCTTGTATACCTCGCTTTTGAAAGGGGGGGGGGGGGGGAGAAGGGGTGGGCACAGGATTGTGAAATCTTTACCCTTACAGCCAGTGAACTTCCAGAAGTTGCAAGTGTATTGGTCCAGACTTATAAATGCACATAAATTATGAAATAAAAAAGGATAAAACTCATTGAATGGGTTCCACATTTCCGGCAAAGGGGGTCTTGTACAGTTGGTCCTTTGTCAATGAGGGAAAAAAGAATAAGAAAGCAAAAAATTAATAAAACTCTTCAGAAAGGCCACTGGGCATGTCTGTGGCAAGCTTGCGGATGAAATAAAACAAATTCAAAAAGGGGAGGTGGAGAAGATAGCAAAATCCCCGCATTCTCTGCTCATTTCTTTTTATGAGACAATAAAAGAATAAATAAATAAAATCAGTGCAATACTATTACTTCATTATCAGACATTCAATATATATTAGGAGCAGAGCTGAACAGCTTTTCTCAGCACTCTCATTCCATACACACTCCTAAAGCTTTTCTAAAATAAACAAATAAACAAATAAAGAATAATAGTCATGAATGATCAACAACAAAGCCCCCTGCTTGAACAGTACTAGTTAGCACCTCAATAATGTCATCTGGACAGTCATTTTCTTGCAATATACAGTGTATGCATTCCTGAATAAATGTACACAACAAAAGAATTTAAAGTTAAAGTGTAAGGCTACTTATTTTATAAAGGCATGTGCTCTTCCTATTCTATAATCTCTGACTACTAAAGAAAAAAAGAAAGTTAACAAAATTATTTCGGTAAGAACTTGTGATGAGAAATAAGAAAACAGGATTACGAAGTGATGCAGACACCTTATCCTAAAATAGAACAACAAAAAGGAGAGATTGAGAAAAGTGATGTAAGTGAAAAAATTCCAATTATACCGGTACTTCAAGACACAAAATAACTTAGCAAGTGCAAGAACAGAAAAAAAAAATGTGGAAAATACATGTGCGGGAATCTGTAAAGAGACAAAATGCAAAATATTATTCAAATCTTGATAACAAAAAGGAAAATTTTAAGAATGGTTAGGGAGTTTAGGTGACAAAGAATGGAACAAGAAAGAAATGACAGGAGTCTGTACACTTTACGGTGGGAGAAATGGGTGATTAATGAAATAAAAATCAGATTAAAAATCAGCTTTTTTCCAGGAAGTGAAAATAAAATCAAGAACTCAGAATGTCACATAATGAATAGTTAAATTACTACTACACTGTAAAACTGCACCACTCCTTCAATTACGAATCTGTGGAAGAAAATATCAAAAAAGAAAAAGAAAATGTGCATTAAAAGAAAACAAACAAATATCAAGAACAGATATTCGAAGCTGTGAAAAAATGAATGGAAAAAGGAGAGCACCTGTTTGTCTGGAAGTAGAGAAAGTTTTAGAGTAAATCAATATAATACAATGAAGATATGTGACAAAAATAAATAAATGATGATCTGAAAATAATGGAGAAACTCTCTATGTAAATGGCATCTGGTACACCTGGCGACAAGAAAGAAATTTAAGTGATGATTATCAAAAAAAAAAAAGAAGAAAAGATTCTAAATACACTTGCAGGCTTGCAGCAATTCTTGTAATGGGTGTTTATGGGGGTTACTGAGTATTATAGCCATGCTGAACAAAACAGCCACTGATACAAAAAAACAGAGAAACACAATCATAAAACAACATTTAAACCTTGCATGAAAAATTAGAAGAGTGTCAATGAAAAAATCTCCATGTAAAATGAGCGCATGAAATCAACTTGTCTTGCCACTTTGAATGGAATAAAATGCATCCTTGCCTTGTTTTGTTTTTGTGGGTAAAGACTAAAATGCAGCTGAAAAAGATCAGTCCATGTCAACTTCAAACAGCTGTAGCAACAACGATTCAACTACAGCAGGTTCTTCACTTTAGTTCTTTCAATGGGAACACGGTCTTTCAATGCGAACACTGCCATTTCTTGTTATCTAGACCAGAAAGCAGGTTGTTTAAGACATTCATTGATGCAGATCACAAATGTAGAAGCATCATGGCCATATGACCAGCATGATTCAACAGTTGATCACAACAAAGAATCACAACCATTGCCTGTCTGTTAATGAAAAAGGGTCAGAGATCAAGATTCATTAGAAAAAGAAAAGTGAAAACGGGGATGATCTTGAAAAGTAAACACAAACATAGGGTAATCTAAAAGATTGGGTAATCTAAAGATTTACATTCAAGACAGAGTTGTTCCTGAATCATAAGTCCTTTGAAAACCATGTGGGATGTCTTTAAATCTGTTAACCCATAGAAGTACAGAGCTTTTTAGAGGTCTAAATTAATCATCTTCATTCCTCAAATTGGCAACAACTATTATTTTTTTTCCACTATTACATAGTTTGAAAAAAATAATTATAGATATAACATGAACCAAAATGAATTATGATTGTAAAATTTAAGCAGAAACTGCCCATTTGAACGCGGAAATAGGGATTATATAATATTCACTGCGTTGCTAATTTAAAGACTTTAATGATTAGTTACATTTAAACTGCTCTCATTTGAAAATGCAACATCATACTGCATTAAAATTGGACTCAAAATTGTCAGCGAATTTTTCTCTTTCTACTCATGTATAATCACGCCCAGCATTCTGGACCAACATTACTGCCAAAACGTCTCCTAAAGGAAACACTGTACGTCTATGGGTTAATTATAGCAAGGGGTCAGAAAAGTAGGTCCAGTACATAAAAAGCTATGGTAGTAAGTCTAATTCTCCATATTCAACAATAAAGGGGAAAAAAAAATCTTGATAAGGAAAAAATCAATTCAGATATGTTGGAAAGCTCAAAACAGGGTAGATCTTGAAACACAAGTCAGGTGACGGGTATGCAAGTCATTAAAAAAAAAAAAGAGGATGCAAGTGTTCGCGATCTGGATTCTTATAATACTACCAGTATAAAAATTTCAGAATAGAGAAACATTAACTCACCAAGAAGTGCAGTATAACATATCAGTTGAAAGTATCTGTAGTTAATTGCAATAAAAGACCTAGACCCTGTTGCAAAAAAACTTACCATTGATGGTAATTTCCGTGGAAACAGTGAATTTGATTGGTTGTTGAGCAATGTTACCATGGGAGTTACCACTGATGGCAGAGTTACCATACATGGTTTTATGCAGCAGGGCCCTAATATAGAATCTAAGTATTTAAGGTTTTCGAGAAACTCTAACAGGAATACTGTATTAAAAAAAAAGAAGAAGAAGAAGAAAAAAAAAGAAGCTACAACAGAATACAGGTACCAAAAATCACGACTGTCTTCAGAGGTTTTTCACCAAAGTGGTAAAATCAAATTTGGAGACTACTGAAGTGACGCGAGACAAGATCATAAGGGCAATTCCACGGTAACTGACGTTACCAAGATAGAGTACTAGTGGTATTGTTCATACTGTAGTTTTGTGAATGACACTTACTTCGGCTTTTAATTACTATAGATAAATAAGTTGATAATAGGGAAGAAACACATGGACAGTTTTTCTCTCAAACTGCATTTCTTATCACACAGCAAGTGAAAATGTGTTGGTAACTGACGTTACGTGAAAAAGGCATGAAAAATAATGGTGTAGAATCAAATTTATATATCTCATGTCTCAGACTGGTAAGGATTATGTAATTCATTTGACATTACACCTACATGTAGGTTCCTGGGAAGAGATATGCAAAATAATGAGCCATTTGAAGAATTTGTTTTAGTGCCACGAAAAATTTACTGAAGACAAGTTGGTAACTGACGTTACGTAACTGACGTTACGCTTAAATTCAACATAGGTTTTGCACATTTCCATTAGTGTTTCACTCATTAACTACCCCAAATCTGTTAAAGTAATCCATTAAAATCAATTAAATGATAAAAAAAATGGAGAAAAATGGCTCAATATAAGAATAACAGGCTTTTAAATCACATTTCCCTGACCATAGTCCCATATTTGTAATTTTTTGTTTGTTCATGTCATTCTCTGTGAGAAGGTCGAATTGCAATTTTTAAAAATCTTAAATGTTTATTTGTAACAAAAAGAAGACCCAGTAGTAATTTTAGATTTTTATTTGGAATTAACAGGACACAGTGCGACTTCAAATTTTGAGCTCTGTGTCCCATATGTTGTGGAATTGCCCATAAGGGTAATGTCAGGTACCTAAAACTATGGTAAGGTTAGGGTCAAACAGTGCTTGTATCAGCAACTTGTCAAAGATTTCTCACTACACAGACTGGCATTCACAAAGGTGGTTTAGACTTTAATAGACCATGGTTCATGCAGATTTCATGGTACAATTGTGCTTGATTTAGCGCGTATGCTTAAAAAAGGTCCAATAATGAACGCGTATGTTTGGCAAAGGACGCTAAATTCATGCTAGTTGCTATGGTTTAGACCAAGGTTTATGTTAATTTACTCAGTTTATTTGAATTAATATACATAAGCTGTGGTCTAAACCATAGCAACTAGCGTGAATATAGCCAAATATGCGCATTTATTACTGGACCTTTCTCAGTGTATGCGTGAAATCAAGAGCACTTACCATGAAATCTGCATTTAGTTGTCTTAATCTGAACCACCTTTGTGAATTCTGGCCATAGTCCAGCCTGTATACTGGGTGTCCCAGAAAAAGCGCAACAGTGGCTTTTCAGTACTTTACCCTCAAAATGTTGATATTTTGTTTACACCAATGGCTAAAGCATCTTCCACCAAAGAAAATGATACCAAGATCAATGAGTTTGGTGAAATAATTTTGATTCTATGCCCGTTTTTTCAAATACAGTAATTTTGAAATTTCGCATGTTTTTTGCGACAGATGAGAGCAGAATTGTGCCGGGAAAGGCCTTTCATATGGCATGTTTTGTTATTTACATGGATCCATGGGCTTCCCTGAAACATCAAATTATGAAAGGCGTTCCCGACACAATTTTGCTCTCATCTCTCACCCAAAATTTGAAAATGACTGTATTCTAAGAGATGGGCATAGAATAAAAATTACTTCACCAAAATCAGTGATATCAGTATCATTCTTCTCAGTAGAGGATGCTGTGCCCAATGATGTAGAAAGCTTACATACTTTTCGAAGGTAAAAGTACTGAAAATCTGCCGTTCCGCTTTTTCTGGGACACCCGGTATATTTTCTTCTCTCTATTCACTGCTTTGTAAAGTAATACTTTGTCTTGGATCATTGAGCAAAGCAAAGATGGGCAGAGTGTAAACATGAGTACTAGAAACAAACCCTAGTTGTTCCACACAGTGAAGGCTTGCTCAGATATGCAATGGTAAACCACATTAAACAAAAAGAAAAAGAAAAAAAAAATGCTGTGCTTTTGTACAAAATGAATGGAAGCAACCTTAAGCCGACCGCACACTATACGATCTGTCTGCAATCCGATTTTGGAAAAAAGGATTACACCATTTGATATGTACATTCAAACACGTAAAATCTTAATGATCAAAGTTCAGAATAGCTGTAAAAATACTAAAATCAAAATCATCTGGGCTAATGCGAGCCTCCCTGTAGGAATAAAAGCGAACTCAATTCAGAATCCTAGTGACGTAATAGCAATCTTGCGATGGGCTACGATTTGGAGTCGATTTGGCTTTTACTCAGACCCAAGGCTCGTAGTTAACCAAAATTTCGTTTTTAGTATTCCTATCATTATTCTGAACTTCAAATAAGATAAGTTTACTTGTTTAAACTTTCATATTTAATGCAAAACGCCATTTGTTTGAAAATCGGGTGGCAGTCGGATCATAATTGGTGGGGTGATAAGACCTTGTATCTGAAATTTTAGTGAAAATTACTTTTTTTGTATTAAACTCCAGATTATTGGTCAAGTAATGTCCTGTCCAAATCCAAGCTCTCTTACAACAAAAACGAAGCCACCACAGCATGTCAAAGGAAAGGCAATCCCATTGCTTATAATACTTTGGCAGCCATGTTTTTTCACTTTCCTGAACATTTGATTTTTTTGAGATACGAGGGTTTTGTCGCCCCACCGACGGTATAGTGTTTGGAGGGCTTTACACATACATGTAGATGTTATAAACACACTCCTAACACCTCCATGTTGTATGACAGACAGAACACTTTTTTTTCTCCTTCAAAATAATGGTTCACTAATGCATATGTGATTAAGCCTTCAAGTTACATATACTCAAAATTTGGCATCGGCAGAAAGGAGATATAATGTAACCCCCCCCCCCCCCCAACATAAAAGGGTATTAGGCCTGGATTTAAGTCTGTTTAAGTGCCTTGAGAAGCCTACATATCCATAGCATGCCTAATGGTGAATGTCCTAAAATTTGAATTAAATTGAAAAAAATGTTTGGGAAAATATCTTTAATCATATAATATTGCATCACATAAAGAGCTGGAAGCACAATGCAGAAGAAGAAGAAAAGGAAGGAGAAAGAAAGGGAGAAGAGGAAGAAGAAAGAAAGAAAAAAGAAGAGATGAAACAGGAAGGAGTAGGAGGAGAAGATTGGGAAAAGTCCTGAGGAACATGGGAGAAGCAAGAAAAAGGAAAAACAAAAGAAGAAGTAGAAGAAGTAGTAGTAGTAGTAGTAGTAGTAGTAGTAGTAGTAGTAGTAGTAGCAGCAGGAGTTCCGAAGAGGAGGAAGATGAAAAAAAAAAGAAAAGGAAGAAGAAGAAGAAGAAGAAGAAGAAGAAGAAAAAGAAGAAGAAGAAAAAGAAGAAGAAGAAGAAGAAGAAGAAGAAGAAGAAGAAGAAGAAGAAGAAGAAGAAGAAGAAGAAGAAGAAGAAGAAGAAGAAGAAGAAGAAGAAGAAGAAGAAGAAGAAGAAGAAGAAGAAGAAGAAGAAGAAGAAGAAGAAGAAGAAGTAGTAGTAGTAGTAGTAGTAGTAGTAGTAGTAGTAGAAGAAGAAGAGAGTAACGACTAAGCGCTATATTTTTCCTCAACCTCCAATTTTGAGGCTGTTTCATTACTGTAGCACAAAGTTAAGTAAATGAAGTAAACTCAAAGAAAACATTGTACAAGTTTCAAGTTGGGAAAGGATATTAGTACTGGCATGCAATTATGAACACAAGAATAGGGGGGAAAAAAAAAGAAGAAAGAAAGGTTTCTTTGGGAAAACATTTAAAAAATAAAACTATTTCTTTTGTTCTTCAAAGAAATTAGCTTGTCAAAACCTCAAGGCACAAAACAGGCATGCCCAACACACATTTATGCTAACGGTTGGTCATAGTGGTACGTTAAAATATGAACAAATTTGTCTGAATGACTTTATTGTTATTGTTCTACATGTACAGTACCTAATCCAGTCAAACAAAATGTACATGTACATTACATTGTAATTTTACATCCTCACATAATAGTTCTGACTTAATGCTATGAAATGATGCATGGTCTTGGCAACTGCATGTACATGTATACTGTCTGCTTCATTTTGTGCCAAAAGGTTTTGCTAAGCTACAAGATATACTGTATAAGCTGTTATTTTCGAGAGGGTTTTACTTTTGCGAATTTTGCGAATCACTTACCAATCGCAAATCTAACAACACGCGAAAATACTGCCACTGTTGCATTTCAACCCGTGAAAATATTTGAAAGGTTTTTTGTAGGTTTCATCATCAGCGCGTTGTTGCCATCGTCGGTAAGCGGAGAGTGCAGCAGTGCTCTGTACCATGTTGTAGCATTACAGCATAAAACACGGAGAAATTGTCACTCACCGCAAGTTAGTTCCATAGCCACCTCCAAAAATCCCCCCAGAATCAATTTCTGCCATCAAAAATGCCAAATCAGTGGCATTTTCCCAAAACACATGGGGCTTAAGTGGGGTGGCAAGAAAGAGGGTTGCCACAAACATGCTATAAATTACGCAGTTGGGCGGTTTTATGATGGCTCTTTTTGTTTATAAGTTGCAAGCTAGGAGTGGGATGGTATCGGCAGTAAAACAAAATAAAAAATAACAACAATCCACTGGACCTGCCGATATGGCTCTTTCATGAGCAAAGTTTAGTGCACGCAACTCCCAACTTGCCACTCCACTCATGTTCACAAATTTAACCGAATTAACGACTCACGAAAATGTCTCTAGGCCTATGATTCGCAAAAATATCTGTTCACGAAAATATTGGCTTATACAGTAGATTGCAGGTTCCATGCAGGGTCACATGACACCGGTAGAAACCTTTTTCTAAGTGTATCAATCACCAAAATTAGTTTTAGGCTCTATGTTTAGGGGTTCAATGTCACTATAGTTTAATCAAAATATCAGCTTCAAACATTACTTCTGAAAAGAAATATAAACTGCAAGTTTAAAATTAAAGTTTCAATACGTGTTAAGGAAACTTGTAAGCAGATAAAGCACCTGCAGAGGATAAATGCCCGGAACAACCTCACTCAAGTCTGAGTTTCATTTCGTGCATGCTTAGGTAAAAATTTCTTCATTCCATATAGTTGTCAACCAAGAGAGTGCCAGTAAATATTTTTTGTTTGTTTGTTGGGTGGGGGGGTGATTTTATAAATTTAGCTGTACAAAAATTTATTTTTAGGTGATTGGTACACTTGAACTTTGCGGTCAACAGGACAACCAATGGTTATTGTTGAATTTTTACAACGATCAAAAACGGCAAATTCTCATTTATTCGAAATGGATTTGCCTGCATTCTCTCTAACAAACAAAAAAACAGTGTTAGCCTTAATGTAGGTCTGAAAATATTGAGTTAGTATCAATAATCTAACATGCACAAACCACTACAAACACAAATAAAAGAACACAAAGTTAGAGGAAAGATGAGGTACAGACAACTTGTGCAGAAATGACCATATCAATGACAGTAGAATTTTTGAAATCACCAAACTCTTCTAAAATATTTTTTTTTCATACAAAATTACAAGAGTAGGTGAATCAATGAAAGTGAGATCAAAACAGAAATTGAAAAAAATAAAGATATTAGTCTTTTTACATTCTTTTGGGTAGACGTCAAGTATTTGCAGTTGGTGGTTTGACATTTGAACACAACTGAAGGGTTGAATCATCAAAGACTTTTTTGTGGTTGTGTAACAACGGAGTAGTGTGTAGTTAGATGTGTGTGAGAGACTCTCTTCCCTGTGATTCAACACATTTGTAAAAAGCTTTATCTTTCATACCTTGTCTTTGAAAAAAGATACATTTAAAGCACTGTCATTTCTCAAATTTGAGTTTGGTGAAATTGTTTTTTTTTCTTCAGTTTCAGGCAATGACAGGGGAAAACTAAAAGGATAAGAGTGCAATAAATATAACAAGCCAAAGGTTTGCAAAATCCAGTGGACATTGGAAAAATGCTGCAGCAGAGAAAACAGTATGTATGAAGGAAACAAAAAAGGAACCCTGCTGGCATAAGTTTGAAATTAGAAAAATATTTTCTAGTTGATATGAAACACACAAATTTCGGACACTGGGTTCAGGTCTTCACTGACACCAAGTTGACAAATTCTGAACGAGAGAAGAAGGTGAAAAGTAGAGAAAGAGCCTTGGGCAAACCGATTACTCTGACAACAAATAAAAATTAACATGAAAAAAAAAAAAAAATGCAAGCCAGACACTACCAAACAACCTCACCAGACATGGAAACAGCAGGGACTGCAGGTACAACTGTAGATTCTGTTGGTTCTGCCACAGCGGCTGGCATTACGTCCACTGGAGCCTCTAGCTGTTGGCTCGGTTCTGCCTTTGGTTCTGAGGGTGCTTGTGCAGTTTCTGAAGGGGGTTCTGAGACATGGATCTCTGGAATCTGCACTGGTTCGGGAAGTGGTTCTTCGGCTTGGGTAGGTGTGATTTCGGTTGATTGCTGGGTTAACTCTAGGGGTGCATCTAGCATTGAAGATTGCTGTTGCGTTGCAGGCTCACAGGGGGGTTGTATTTCAGAAATGACTGGTTGCATTGCCTGTGGCTCTGATGTGTAAAAGGGCTCAGGGATATTTGACATCTGGGACTCAGGTGCAGCAGGTACCTGCTCCATTGCCACAGGGGTTTCAACAACATTGTCCTGAACTTCCATGGGAGTTGGTTCAACTTCCATAGGGGTAGCCTCAGGCTCTGCTTCAGGAACCAACGGTTCCGTCAGCTGCCCAAGGGTGGCCACTTGTGCCTCTGGGAAAGAGTCTCTTTGCGGAGCGAAAGTAGAAATTTCAGATTGCATGGCTGATGCTTCAGGAGCATTTGTGGCTATTTCAGATTCTGGGACTTGGGCTACAGGAGCAGGTACCTCTTGCTCCTGTTGCATTGAGACTGGAAGTGCGACTTCCTCTGGCAGTGACAGGCCTTGGACCTCTGCTAATGACTGGGAATCAACCTCTGTGACAGCCTCTAACCTCTCCTGACCAACCTCTACCGGTTCCTCAACAGAAACGGGTTCTACCGACTCAACGCTGGAGGATTCTGTAGCTACCTCTGGTGGAACCATTGGCGCAACCTCCGATACCACTGGTGCTACCTCAGGCGCAACCACTGGTGTTACTTCAGGTGCTACCTCTGGTTCTACCATCGGTTCAATCTCTGGCTCTACTGGCTGCTCCACCTGCACCGATTCTGCCTGCTCTCTTTCTGCTGGTGCTTCTGTTACTACTTCGGAAGATGTTTCAGCTGGAGGTGTTGGAGGTGCCCTTTCTACACTCTCTTCTGCTTGTGGAACTGCTTCTAGGAGGAAAGAATTATGGGACAGGTGTATTGTACATTGAATACGAAGGTGAGATGGAGAAATTGATCAAGTTTCATGCTACATTTGTTGCAGTGAAAGTACAAGATTACCATGGCTATGAGTAATGAACCACTTCATTATTGAGTCCAGAAATGTTGTCCTTTCCTATATCCAATGTAAGATGGACATCATAAAACCATAACGCATGGAACTGAATGGTGGTTCTATAAATTAAATGCCTTATTCAGAGTTTGGCCATCTCTGTTTGAGCCAAGTATTTTGTACCGGTTGTCCCTTAAAAAGGGAAACCAAAGTTTATTGGTGAATTTTTTTCATTCTGAATTATTTCTTGATTAATGTACAAGTTTGATACTGAAAAACTTCTTTTCTCCTCTTCCTTTGACACCACAGCATTTAAGTTTACATGCCTGATTTCAGACAGTCTAACATGGTAGTGTCAGAAATTCGAAGTGTCCATGATAAGTGGATGAATACAACATGTACATTAGGGACATTATGGTTTTTTACAAAGGAAATAATGCAGGATTTGTAATCATCAAGATAACATCATTTAAAAGCTTTGGTTAGTCACAATAGAAGGATTGTGCATGATTGGACAGGCCTAACTGTAATTAATGAGGCATGATGACAATATTTTTTATTATTCAGCTGCCTCATTAATTTCTTCAAACAAAATGTCAATGTGCATATTAAACATAACGTTAATTCAATTGTACTGTTCAATGAGTGGTCCTTCCACCATAAATACAGTCTCTTAGGAAACAGAAGACTGCTCAAGCTTTCCAATGATGTCTACTTTCAAAACTAATCCTGAATCAGTTCCTATTTTCTTCAATCATGAAACCAAATTTGGTCTGGACAAATGGGTTCCTGATAGTTTATACTGTTTAAATTTGGCTGTAGATGTATGATTACTAAATATGTTTTCGTGTCAAATGAGAGGAAAGTAGAATGAGCTTTCTACTCCAGTGGTGCATACATTAGCCAAGAAGTAGTCTGGAATTCAGAAAATTTCCCTCAAATTTTGGTTCCCCTTCAGGGCCACCCTTTCTGACATGTTTTGCCGAGAAAGCATTAAAAAGAAGGTGTGCCATGTTAAGCCTACAGCACACTACGTGATACGATTTTGAAAAAAACTTGCTACATGTATAGCATTTGATATGAACATTCAAACATGTAAAATCTTCATGAACAAAGTTCCGAACAGTAGAATGAACTCTAAAATTGAAATTCTGGGGTGGTATTCTGATACTGTTTTAACTCTGTTTTAAGTCTGTTTTAGCAAATCGGTATTCTGAACACTGTTTTATCTCTGTTTTAACTTTTGTTTTAACTTTCGTTTTATCTTTCTAACCGCGTATTTCATTTTGCATGCTTGGCGCAAATTGTGCCATATGAAATAACACGGTATTCTGAAGACCGTTTTATCCTCTGTTTTTACAACAGAACTTAAAACACAGAATAAAATCGAATTCAATTCCAAATCGCAGCGACCTCATAGCAACTTTGTGATCGGCTATTATTTGAAGCTGACCTGGTCTTTACTCCGACCACAAGGCTTGCATTAACCAAAATTTCGATTTTAGTATTTCTATCATTATTCTGAACTTTTAATAAGATAATTTTACTTGTTTAAACTTTCACATTTAATGCAAAATGTCATTTGTTCGAAAATCGAGACGCAGTCAGATCATATAGTGTGCGGTGGGCTTCAGGTCCACCTTGGGGTGAGTTGGCCGAACTCTGGACAGCTCTCAAATTTACATGTATAGTTCCCTGGTATCTTCCATTTAAACTGGGAGAATAATTAGTGGGAGGGTCTATTTTGTATTTTATGATGTATAAGATAACTTACCCCAAAACATTTACCAGCCAGTCTAGGAGTTTTATATACCAGTAAAATAATTTAAAGAAAACAAAGGATAACATAAGGACACAATAGTTTGATTTCATAAATGGCTTGATGTGTGCTCAGGCGAACAAATATGGTGATGACTAACCCATAGAGGTACAGCGTCTTCTTTAGGAGACACTTTTGCAGTATCTGTTGGTCCAGAATGCTGGGCATTACATGTTATACATGAGCAGAAAGAGAAAAATTCACTGAAAAAATTTGAGTCCATTCCCAACGCCATATGGTGTGGCATTCTCAAATTAGAGCAGTTTAATTGTAACTAATCATTAAACTCTTTAAATTGGCAATGCAGTGATATAATCACTATTTCCGTGTTCAAACTGGCAATTTCCCATTAAATTTTACAATTATAATTCATTTTGTTTCACGTTATATCCATATGTATTTATTTCAAATGATGTAAGAGTAGAAAATTTTTTGTTGTTGCCAATTTGAAGACTGAAGATGATTAATTTAGACATCAAGAAGCTCTGTACTGCTATGGGTTAATGCAATCACTGGAGTCACTTTTACATGTATGTTAATTGAGAGTTTATTTGAACTTGTGATTCTATGGAAGTAATACTGAAAGCTCCTACTTTGTGATGAAAGTAAATCTCTAACATACGTAACAAATATCTTCTGGGAAGCAAAACATCTTTGGGTAAGCAATACACCATGAACAACACTAATATAATAACGTGATCTGCCGTTGGTTGCCAGTTACTCGACAAAAGCAACAACAAAATGGGAAGATATTAAAAATTCATAACCCTCTATTTAAAATCAAATGTGAAACCATATCAAGGATCCACTTTCATATTCAAAATGAGGTTACACATGCGTAACCTTGCACATTCACTGCAACAATTATAATAGAGTACATTAAAGAAGAATGAAGAACTATATTTGGAAAGCTGTGGGGAAAGTACTAACAAATGGAAGAGAAAGTGTTGTGGAGGCTAATCTGTCCCGAGTTGGTTTATCGAATCCACCACAAAAGACAGGTAGAAGGTTTTATCCTTAAGAGGCTGTTTGGGAAAAAGTATTTAATCAAGAATCACGAGTAGTGATAAATGTTGCATATTTGGTGAACAAACAGGGAAACAGCAAGACAGAAAAAACTTTAAGGAGAAAAGAGAAAACACTGTCTAAAGAATTGGATTATATAGACTGACTATACAAGAGTGATTTAAGAGGGTGGCATAGTTCTGAAAACAAAATAAAGAACCAAATGATAAAGAGACCACAGTGTGAGATATGCTGGACAAGAGTCAGGATGGAGATGAAAGAGAGAGAGAGAGAGAGAGAGAGAGGATGAGATAAGGGAGAGGGGCAAGAAAGAGACAGAGACAACCATAAGGAGAAAATACAATGAAATACAGAAGAGGGAGAGACAGTGAGAAAGAGCAAGGATTGAAGGGGAAGGGGATGAGAGAGAGAGAGAGAGAGAGAGAGAGAGGTGTGTGTGTGAGAGAGAGAGAGAGAGAGAGAGAGAGAGGTGTGAGAGAGAGGTGTGTGTGTGTGAGAGAGAGAGAGGTGTGAAAGAGACAGAGACAAGGTGGGGAGAGAGAGAGAAAGAGAGAGAGAAAGAGAGAGAGAAAGAGAGAGAGAAAGTGAGCAAGTACATGTAGGAGAGCATGGTGGAGGGGGGGGGGGGGGGGGGGGGTGGAGACATCTAGTGCACATTTTATCAAACGGAGATATGATCAATACAGTTTACAATTTAAATGAGAAAAGCACTGAAAATGAATGCACTAATCAATACCAGAACCATGACGAATGGAAAATTATTAGGAGAGACAAAAATTGTCTCCAATACTCATCTATCATCAAACATTTTGTTAACTACCTTGTTGAGTCCACAGGCCAGTCTTCCTTTCATCAAATATCCTGTAATAATTACCATGCTATTATAAACAAGAACTAAAATTTGTACTGCCAATTACCATGGACTTCCTGTCAAAAAGAAATATTCAGTTGTGAGAAGTCAAATTAATTCTTTCAGTGTACCAAATGCTGAAATAACCATAATTCTACCCAGACTACATTTATGTATTACGTGTCATATGAAACTGAACAGAAATAGTCTTAGAACAAGCACTACAGCTATCTACTTAAATCTAGGCATTGGCTAACTTTGTGAGTAGCTGATTTAAAAAATTATCAAACTAAGATGAAACATGTGTATACGTACTTGTATTTTTACTCAAAAACCCTGAAACCAACCATGACTTTGCTTGAATTTGAAAATGCCGTTATGTGCCTCCCGCCGCGTGATACGCCATTACACACAGTACGCTAAGGTGAGTCATACGCGCATGCACACTCCTTATGTCTATTCTGTGCAACCGACCGTCGTATATTTTTCAAACAATCGGTTCACGTTTTTGATATTCAAAAATACTTCTTGTGGATATTATACCTTGAAACTTTCAGACTGGTATTTTTACACTATAACCCTTATGTTTATCCCATTTTCAAGTAACAAAACAAGATTTTAAAAAAATCATAACAATGTTAACCAATGTCTTTAATAAAAGGGGAGGGGGCACAGAGAGACAAACTATAAGTAATCACAATAATGATAAAGTTTTTATTCTCTCAAAATAAACAAAAATTCTCTGCAGATTGTCAGAGAATAAACACATTGCTTTACTAAGGTCTAGGTAATCAGACTAAGTGACACATTTCCCTCGGTGTTACTTAACTCACAAAAGCCCTCTTCTCACCCCTATTGAGCAACACAGAGCGAATACACAACCTGGACAATAGAAAGGCCCTAAGTAAATCCATGTCCTTGGACAGGTATTAAATAAGACAACAAAAGGACATCTTTACAACTTTGATGATGGTCTAGAGCAAGAAAAGAGTACTTCCCAATTACAGTATAAGATTTCCCTGAAACAATGTTCATGATAACCTCATCATTTTTGGAAGCACCCCAAACCCTGCTGGTTCCAGTAAGCTTTCAGACCTAAAATGTAACATACATACATAAGCCGAAGATTAGACTGCATCCCTTCTAGATACTACTCAAACTATTTAGAAATGTGATCCTAACATATATTCAAAACGATAAAGTGCTTAACTGAAGCCATTGATAGCACCATGATGAAGAAAATCAGGTTAAAATGGAGCCACATAGTTAGGTTGACGAATACCATTGGCCATTCCAATCATGCTTATCCTAGAAAAACAAAAGAAACTTAAAGTGAATATTTACAAAACATATTTCTATTTATTTGGCTGAAGGTCCAGCTCCATGCCAACTGCATTTGGGCTGTAGAACTCTCCTATGTTGGGGACAGAAAGATAAGGAAAACTGATAAACCCTAAACAATAAACATGGCATGAAAAAATGAATTTCATGAAATTTCATTGAACACAAAAGATTTTTTATTTTACCTTCTCTCTCTCCATCGCCCTGAGGTCCGACACCGTCTTCCATCTTCTCTTCCTCTTTCTCCTGTTCTTCTGGAGCGGGGATCTCCTGTGCGGGTGCCTCTTCCTTCTTCTCCTGTGCTGTCTCCTCTACCTCCTTTGGAGCTTCAGGCATCTCTGCATCGTCACCGTCGACTTGCTCCTCTTCATCCTTGGACACCTGAAGAAGGAAGATAAAAAAGTGATCATACCACCAGGGTGCACTCAGATTTATCAGCAATGTGCTGTTGAGAGCAAGATATCATTCTTAGTTTCCTTGTTATTTGACAACGATTAAGTTCTCTTGCCTTTAAAGGTCTTTGGCACTGTGGCATCGTCACCTTCAGCATAATCTTTCTCCTTTATGGTTATCTGAAAGAAAAACTTATAAAGAAATTTCATCAACCCATCCTGGCACTGCCATAAATGGTATCCATGATCAATGCATGATGCATAACACACACACACGCACATGAGGATACCGAATTCGGCAGATGTTCGCATATTTTGCAAAGTTCTACATGTACATGTAGACTGGTTCGTACGTGATGCTCGATCCCAATAACACATAGGTAAACGTTTAACTCGCACTGAACTGTCATGTCGCTGCCCAGTAGGATTAAGTGCAATCTATACACTCAAGTCCGGGCAACTTTAATGACGCCATCTGAAAGACCTGACTCGGGTTTGAACCTGGGTCTATCAGATCAAAGTCAGCTGGTAGGCGAAGACAAAGAGCTGACCATGGACGTCACTGCTAGACCAAATCCTGCTGCTTACATGGTCATAATATCAAGGTTGGACTATATTACCTTTGTTTCTGGTTCTTCTTCAGGAGTCTCCTCTGCCTTTCGTTTACGCCCCCTTCCAGTCGTTTTCTTCTCCGGCGTAGCAGCAGGCTGCGACCTTGGGCGACCTCTTGGCTTGCCGGGACTTGCCTTCTTCGGGGGAGGAGGGGACGACCTTCGACCACGAGTTGGAACCTCCGACATGTCCACTTTGGGTTGCTGGGCTAACCTGGCGCTGCGACGACCAGCTGGGGCCGCTGACCGGTCCGTTGACTGAGACCTACGTGGCATGGCTGGCGGACTGAATTCCGCAACAAGGGAGAAGAGAAGCAAGAATTCAATGAGTGCTAATATTAGTCTCACTGCATACAAAGGAGCATTGGTATGGTGAGCTGTGCAAATTTATGTGGCTGCAGACCCTCTATACATAGGATAGAAATCACTACAATAATCAACAAATTCTGGGAAAGTATTTGCATATTGCACCTGAGGATGATAGAATATCTCATTTCCATCCCATTTCCACTTACACGAATGCCAGGTTATCATCAGACAGATAACCTTGTACTATTGCAGGCCTATAGAGTGCAAATTGCTGACAATAGGAAAGTAGTGTTCTCTGTCCAAGACAGAGGAGCGTGAGCAGAGTCACCAGTGATCAGAAAAATATTTTTCAAAATTCACTTGATCAAGATAATTTACATCCATTTGGAGGAATGGAATGGAAGATACTTCATTAACCTAGGTGTAAAAAGCAAATATTTCATATAAATTTTTGTTGATTATTTCAGTGATTTTCAACTATAGAAGGCAGCAGCATTTCACATAAATTTGCAAAGTTCAGTATACCAATAAATTCATGAAAGTTAAAATTCATCTTAGTTCAATGAAGTCAAAATTATAATTTTGTCCTACTTCAGCATACCAATGTAGCCATGTGTATCCTATCCCTTAAATCTAATCTCAATTATCTTGATCTTAACCCATTCGTGACAGGAATTATTTAAAGCCTAATTTGATCAGCTTTTATTCTTCAAATTGGCAACACCAACATTTTTTATTTTATTGCTACATTTTTCTTATAAAACATCATGTATCTGAAATGAATATAAATTGACAGGAATTATGATGAGAAGTCAAAAAGTTGCCAATTTGCAGGGGAAAACGGTGATTTTAAACTTTCTATCACATTGCCAATTTAAGGATTTTAATGCTTATTTTCCTTTTAAAAATTTTCAGCATCAAAAAACGAATATTGACGCAACCAAAATGGGCACAGTTTGTGTAGAATTTTTTGCTCTTTCTGCTCATGTATTTGGTATGATTTTTAGGGCTTTGCATCAAAAGATATTACGCCAAACCACAAAATGTGGACCTCTGTCACGAATGGGTTAAAGTTAAATTCATAAGATTTTTTTTAAATCACCGCTCTTGCTCCTGTCTCACAAATCAGTTATGGAACACTACATGCCTATTGTCAGCAATTTCCCCTGCATGGGTGTAACCGTGCAAGGTTATCTAATATAGCCTTGCATCTGCGCAAGTGATCTTACTGTTAACGACAGATTTTGTAGATTAAAAAAAAACCAATTAAATAACCACAACAAAAATAACCCCCACATGAAATAAATTAAAAACCAAAAACAAAATTAAAGAAAAAAGTAATTTTGATTTTGTTGTAACCAGGGCTCGACGGCTTTGCTCCGGTCGAACACTCAATGTGCACATAGGCCACATCACCAGCGCAGAGCACGAAATTCCTTGCGGCCGGAGGCTACTTTTAGGGTTATAGAAGCTCTCTGGTGCTATCTTAGGCCTATTTTTGAACATATACACTAAATGAGGTAAAATTAAATGATTCACATTTTTTTTCCCCAAAAAAGGTGGTTGGATGAGAGAAAAAAAAGGAGAAACGCGGCCAGCACTGGAGAAATTCAAACTCAAGCAGGAGATTTTGTGAAAATTGACTAAAAACGGGAGAGTTGGAGTCTCTGCACCAATAGCACAATACAACTTACAAGACCCCTAAAACATTCTACATGTACAATGTAGATCTAGATCTCAATCCATGGACCAGGTTTTTAATAAATTAGTCCCACAGGCCAGAATATTTCTGACATTACAGCTTAATGGGGTGACAACTTAGCTGAATATCAACCATTTGGCTTCTAAAACTGTGTAAGTGAGCAAAGAGAGCAAGCATTAATTGGCATTATCGTGAAATAGGAAGGCACCATTCACTTTGTACAGCATCGGTTTATTCAGTCACATGCATTGGTTTCCTATTTCCACCTCCATTTTCTTTAAGTACACAAGTGCATGTGTCAAATGAACGAGCGGTTTCCTAAAGTTTAAACCACGATATGGCCCATTAATTTTGACAGTTTATTGTATTTTCTTCATTAAATATACATGACCTTGACAAAAAAAAAACCAAAAAAACAAAAAAACAAAAACAAAAAAAAAAGACCAACCCGCCGCCTGAAAATGAAGTGGCTCAATAGTCATGATAGTGGTCATTTAAAATTCACAGGTACAGCTTACAAGGCGGGTTTTAGTGCCCCCACCTCCTTCATTATTAACATGGGGGTACAGTAACTGGATCACTTAAAGAAATTCCCTCCCATTCAAGTCAACACTTAATATCATATCTAGAAACTGTTAAGTCAGTCTTAAGACTAGTTAGACCCCCCCCCCCCATTCAATTTCATCCTGCAAATGTTGACAAAACAAAAAGTGAAAACAGGCTTTCTAATCTTACTAGGCCTAGAGTCTAGGCCTAATATGTTAGAAGTAGAATAAAACAGGATCAGGATGCAAGTAATGTGAGAAATTAGTAAATAAATTAAGGTTCAATGACTGAATAAATCACATGAAAATAAATGAGATTCTTGCAAAAACACTGGAAATTATGAGCCTGAAACCTCAGACACCATAATAAGCACCCACCAAACGACTGTACGGCTAAGACTAGTTTCTCAGTTGAACGTGCAAAATACGTACACACAGGTTCCCCATCATAGACTAATCACAAAATGCATACAAAATGAACGCACGCAACTGGGCCTGCGCGCTGTTTGTAACAATACATCTGCGACATCATGATCAAATATGCACATTTATACACATTTTAAGCAATATATGACGTTGAAATTAGATTCAAACAACCCTACATCACTGACTGGAGCTTACCTCAATCGTCGATCGACAGGAAAATAAAGAAGAAAGGTAGAAACCGAGCCAAAATCAGGCAGACTTCGCGGAGCTTTTCCTCTATGTCGCACGCTTGCCTCGATTTACAGATGACCTTTGTGTTTTTTCATTTGACCCCGAAGCCCGCGAATGGGGCGCCCTCATGAGAAGGATTCAAACTTTCGTGAATCTCGTTTTCAGACTGGGCATGCACCCGGTCCGACCATTTGAGTTAGGACAGGGGAATAAACAAACAAACAAACACACAAACAAAAAACAAACAAACAAACAAACAAACAAACAAACAAACAAACAAACAAAAACAGACGTACAAACAAACAGCAAAAACCCTTTAACAAAACTATACCCAAAGACTGCGAAACTGTTCCCTTTTTTCACAATCAGTATTCACCTGATTCTTGGTGATGAGCAATACGATGATTGCAGACCAGCAAGCGAAAGCTTACCAAGAAACAGGTAAACACTGATTGTGAAAAAAGGGAACTATTTTGTAAACTACTTCACCAATCAGATGAACCTCTTCTGCAATATAAACAAAGATTATAATTTCAGCTAAGAAAAAGAAATCATTGATTAAGATCGACTGCACAATAACTTTAACTATCAATAATAAAAAAGAAAATTTAAACAAAACGTCAACAATCAACATTGATTTTGACGCTGGAAAAGAAAAACTTTGATTGTTCGAGAAGTTTTCTTCTCTCTTTTTCTCTCTTTCTCAGTTTATTTATTTTTCCTTGCACTAAATCGTTTTCGCGCACTTGCATGCTTACCAAAATTAAATTACAAATGAATGTCTTGATTTCCCCGAATATTTGTCATGTAGGCCTATTCTATAAGAGTTACTTGATTTAAAAAACAACGATATATCCCTTTTTGTGAATTTGAGATTTTGTACTTGCAGTTGCTAAAATATAAAGAAAATAATAATAAAACGAATTTATACTTTATATCATAATTCCAACTTAGCATTTTGCTTAAATGAATGAAGCATAATTGAAGGCATTTTGAAATTTGTTCATGATACAATGATGGACTATTTTTACTTTTGAAAAGAAAATGAATGTTTTAAAAAGGAGGGGGTCTGTATCGGTTTTGGTAATCAAACTCTCCATTTCTGCACTGGCGTCATGTTGGGACGTACTGCTATCATCATCGCAAGTTTTTCCTTCTCCTTTTTTGTTCTATAATCATTCTTTAGTTTTTCTTTGGCTGAATTCATCTGATGCCATGATCAAATCTGAAATGAGTACAAATATAACCCTCGTTAAGACTTTCTTCATGAAGCGATGTCCATAATATACCCAAGACCTTCACAAATTCAAAGCATAACTTCAGCGGCATTAATTACCAGTATAATTTTCTTTTATTCAATTTATGCATTTACACATCCAACCCGTTTCTTAGGCATGCTACTGGAGTGCTGAATGTAACAAATCAGATCAGTTCTTTGAAAACAAACTTTCATTGGAATGATCAATACATTCGGTAGTTAGCAGTCGTATCGTTAAAAAAAAAAGATGAAAGAAAAGGTTCCCATCTCAGACGGATCCAAAAGTTCTCCTTGTTAAAAGATCTGTGTAAAACGACATCGGGAACATTCTTTATTCCACCAGTTCATGTTACTGATGCTTTACTGTATTATACTGTCACAATCACCATCATCATGATTGCTATAGTAGTATCATTATTATCATTATCATCTCATCTTAAATTAATATCATTACTATCATTATAATTATTATCATTATTATCATTATTATCATTATTATTATTTATTATTATTATTATTATTATATTATCAGTATTATTGTTACTATTATTATCATTATCATCATTATTCATCAACAGTATCATCACCATCATCATCGTTATCATTAACTTTCTAGTTTCCCCTTTTCCCTTTTTGTGATTAATAACTTTTGTACATGCTTTCAATAATAATTACAAGCAACTATTATAGACGATTATACATGAGAACTATACGGAGTTGTCTGGATTTGCAGCTCTACTCATAATCATCAGCCATGTTTAAAAGGCTTGACTGTGGGCTAATGTACGCAGACAGATTAAACCAGCTAAATATTGATTAGTTCAGTTTGGCGGCAAAATATAACGCGGGGTGACGTAATCTCTCTTCCCGCTTTGAAATGCGTTCACCTCTGACGATTAACGCCCTCTATACAATAAGGTCCACTATTTTTGTGAAAGACTTTGATCAGGATCGCTGAGTGTGACCTGGTCTTTCGTTGTCTTTGGCTTTAAATGACCAGTCCCACTCTGGTGGGGGGGGGGGGGGGGGGGCACTGCCATTACAAGGCGGACACCATGCTCGTACACAATTAAACGCGTTGTTTTTTCATGGACGGGCGATGTACGCTCGTACAGTTATAAGGGTATCCAAATTGGAAAACGATCAGGAAAAAAGGGGGTATACTTTTACAAAAGCTTGATTTGAAACATTATTGTTTATGGTGGGGAAAACATGACAACATGCTCGTACACAAAACGCGTAAAAATGGTTGCTTTTCACGGACGGCGATGTACGCGCGTACAGTTAAAAAGGTATCAAAATTGCAAAACGATCAGGAAAAAAGGGTATACTTTTACTGTTTACAACAGCTTGATTTTAAAATACTTGTTCAGGGAGGGGAAAACATGACAAAATACTTATTTAGAGTATTCTGAGATCGAAAGACAATGCTTGTTTAGGGTCCATTTTGATGGTCCATGTACGTGCATGGTGGCCACCTTTTAATGACAGTGACCCCCCCCCCCCCCCCCCCCGGCCCCTCTCTGAAAACTGAAATGTTGATTCGCCATATAAACGGTGGACCTACGTGGAAATAAGTATGAGAGGATAAATTAATACAAACTCAACACTATATTCCTAATCTTAACAGCGAAAGAGCATGAAATTTTAATGATTTATAAACATGTATTACCATATTAACCGACACTGTTAAACAAACCATGCAGTAAACTGGCTCCATGGAAGACCAGCAGCAATAATTTTTTATGTTATTGCAGCTGATTATGGACTACCAACCGTATGTTTTATTTACTCCATTACCTTTATCACTTTATATGCTGTAACTATGACCACTGTATTTTGTGTATAATGTATTTTAACTGTGTCATTTTTAATATATGGAAATAAAACAAACAAACAAACAAAAGCAGACAAGTCCTGTAAGTGTTGTATATTCTGAATGTATTTGTATTTTTCTTCTATTTGTTGATGTATATAATGCTGGTGGAAAGCAAATTTCCACAAACTTATGTGGATAAGACTGAATAAATTATCAATTACCATGACTGCATGACTACATTTTCAAAATGTTAGATTAAAGGTGCTTTCACACATGATGCGACAGTGTGGTACCACACTGTGGCGCCACACTGTTTCGTCTTCACACATGGTGGGACTTTGTGTCACCACATATGCTAATGAACGCGCATTAACGCGTCAACTCTCAATAAGAGAGCATATTGTCAAAACTTCTATTTTGAATTATTTCACAGAGCAGTTGGTTTGGACGATTTCTCACTTAAATAAATTAGAAGAGTCTCCCCTAACTGTTCATTTTGTAACTCTGTTCCTGAAAATTATGTGCATTTCTTTCCTGATTATAAACGTAATAGACCACTGAATATTTCAACATTTGAAAAAAAATATTTGGCTGTGATCAGGACAAATTCTTTACCTTATTCCTCCTGATGAATGCAAATTCCAAAATAAATCTGCAAATTTTGACGGGTACAAAACATTCCTTACTACCAATAAAGATCTAGAATGAACATTGCCAGGAGAAATAACAAGCTTCCGATTTACTTTAGGAAATGGAGATTTATGCTATGAAATTGATATTTATTTTTCATAATAGTGCTTATTTTAAAACCAACTATTAAAAATAGATAACATTCCCACTCACTGATCTATGTCACAGCATTGCATTATTTACTATGTGTATCAATTTCCCTTTTGTGTAGGCTACTCTCCAGAAACATGTCCAAATGACTGCAGTTTATTTTATCATGCATATTTGTATCGATATTATTATTTCTTTGCCTCTCCGTGTGCTGAGTTAAGGGTTGACGCCTGTTTTTAGGGCGTTAACTCCTACCTAATTATACTGTATATTGATGTACTTTTTATTTGTTATATATTTTTTTCTCTCTGTCTCTTCAATTTATGTTTGATCTTGTTTTATTCATGCCGATCTCAGTTGATTGTTTGTAAATTTTATGATTGTATTCGATTGAATAAAACACAGGGGGAAAAAAGAGGAAAAATCGTTGTGTATATGCGCATAATCACACACAGAGTTTTGTTAAGATAAAATAGTAAGAAGCTATGTCTTGGACAATAATTTGCTGGAAATAGATTTAGTTTGTGCCATTTTAACGAGAGGGTCAAACTTTTGATTGCACATGCAGCTTTATGTATCAGGCGATCAACATTCTTCTATATTTTGACCAAAAACCGCATCCTCCAGGCTCGTTCTAAATACCAGTGATCGCTCCAGTGCCTCACCTAAATAAGCCTCTATTTCAGGCATTTTGTAGGAGCTTTTATGCCTTTCATGAGAGAGTGAATGGAACGTTTCACAAGGAATATTGCCATACCATGACCAGAAACCTCTCAAACTCGGCTTCTCATGCGCGCACAAATTCATTGTATGTAGATCACACATAGGCCCACGATAAAGACAGTAACCCCGCCTAGCTATGATATAGGCGTACGATTTCGACGTCCGGTTTGAATCTTATAGTCAATCTTATACATCTCTTGCTTTTCGATCTTGAGTTCCATCTCAAGTTCGACGTGGACGTGGATTTGCTTACACATTGGATGCGCTTTAAGCTTCGATTTTTCCCACTTACGTGATCATTGGTAAGTTATTTCTTTGGTTGTTATTCCACTCTATCCCCGGCTCTCTCCTCATCGAGACGTCTGCCTTTTTAATACAGCGATTGTTATAATTATGTAAATTGACATAAATGCATTTTGTGCCTACATGATGTCTTTTGAAAAAAAATGAATGCCAATTATACATTAAATCATAATGTCTGGTGGCTTTAAACTCACCTCATGTGTTATGGCAAGAATGATTATCTACGTGTCTAAAGTAAACAACTTGTTCAAATAAATAATCCTCTGTCCTTCTATACATTTCTGGTATCATAGTTTGTAAAATGTGTTTTATAATATTATATTAATGTAGTTAGTATGGCCGCACATTCGTGTGAGTGGTATAAAGTGCATTTGTAGTCTAATGTGTAAATGTTAAGTATAATATGTAAAAAATCAAGAATCTGCAACCCTGAATGAGGCAGATGTATCTGAAAGAAGAGGAAATTTGAAAATGACTGTGTAAATGTACTGGAACGTGTAGAAATACAGTACTATATACTCTCTCTCTAAAAAAAAAAAAAGAAAAAAAATGCGTTCACTCTTTTAGGGGTGAATTTCAGAAGAGTGCATTTAGAGTGAATTAAGAGTGATCCCTGAGGTCACCCCTCAAAGAGTGAATAAAGAGTGAATATCACAATTTTTACTCTCAATTCACTCTAAGGCGAGGGATCAAAACTGCGATGCCATGCCGCCCGCGGCCTCCCGTCAAGGCACGCGCCAATTAACGGCCCATGCCGGCCGCGGGCTGCCGCTATCGCTCTTAAAAATTAAGCCGGCGTGCCGGCCGCGGCCTGCCGGGATCGCTTATAAGAATAAATTTGGCATGCATGCCGGCCGCGGCCTGACGCGATGTTCAAATCTGCCATGCCGGCCGCGGCCTGACGCGATGTTCAAATCTGCCATGCCGGCCGCGGCCTGCCGCGATGGTTCCTAGAATAAATCTGGCATGCAGCACGCGGCCGGCCTGCCCTGTGCTGCGTGGTATCAAACTGAATGATAATAATGATTGTATGATGGGGGACCATAGTTCGCGCACATTATAATTTTCTAAAGAAGGCAATTTTCGATCCGTAATTCTTCAATTTTTTTTACCAAAAACTAATCTGTTGAACTGACACAAAAGATAAAGCCAGTTTTAGACTACAAATGGGCGCAACAAGAAGACTGTATTTACGAAGGATTCCCGAGATATCGCGACCGCAAAATTCGATGTCGTATCGCATCGCATGGTATAACGAGGACTTGGCGCACGCCAGTTTACAATTAATGATTTATACAAAATAGAAATCCATAAAAGGTAAGATAATTGCATTACTAGGAAGACAAAATGCCATAGAATCATTTGATATCACATTTTACTTACAATTTTGATGACAATTATCATCTCTCAAAAAGGCGAATCCTAGACAGTTGTCGGCAGGTTCCCTTTTTTCAGAAGGGACGCAAAACGATGCAAAATTTGCCGATTTTTCATTAATAATTTCACTATGACTTCCCAAATTTTGAAGAGAGGTTATCGCATGGGGTAATTTGAGGTTGCTCTTTCCGTTAGTGCTATCAGATTTTCACAATCTTTTCTAGTCTTTAAGATATGGCCCTGTGGCTTGTGCGTGAGCTTTGGACCTGCGCGAAGTAAGGTTACACGACAATACTGATACAAGATGATCCTCTCGCCCGAGTTTGTCATCAACTCTTTCACAATAATATGCGTAACTTGGTTTTCTACCATTATTACCAACAAAAATTAAATCAAGTTGCCGATATCGTGGACATTGGAATCAACTTCCCATCATAGTCTCCTCTCTTAAATGTGTGAATTCAAATACAGTTTATTTTGCATCTAATCATCTGAGATTAAATCGGCTCGAAACCACAACGCCTCCAAAGAATGCTTTATTCTGAAGGTTCATTTTTTTCGAAGGTTCGTTATTCCAATACACACAAATTGCGTATACCTGGATGTTCCTGAATGCAAAATGAAATAAAAGAAGGCTCATCAATTCTGATATTTCTGGCGTTATTCCGAAAGTTCTTTTATCCGAAAATGAAATAAGTTTCGTTATTCCGAAGGTTTGTTTATCCAAAAATTAAATAAGGTTCGTTATTCCGAAGTATCTTTTATCCGAAAATGAAATAAGGTTCGTTTATCCCAAGCTTCTTTTATCCGAAAATGAAATAAGGTTCGTTATTCCGAAGGTTCGTTTATCCGAAAATAACATAAGGTTTCGTTAGCCCGAAAATAACTAACGAAATAACGAACCTTATTTCATTTTCGGGCAAAAGAAGCTTCGAAATAACGAATTTAATTCTGTTTTTGGATTAACGGACCTTTTTTCATTTTGGACTAACGAACCCTTCACAGGAAAAATGTATTCCGTATTTCATCGAACATGTCCAACAATAATATTAGGTTGCCGTTGCGTGAGACCATGGAGCTATAGCTCCACAGAGAGACATCGTCACTTATAAAAATGATAATGGGGTGACCAAATAATTTATGCGCGCATTTGAATAAGGAACTATTAAAGCAACGTTATATCCATAACATTCTCAAATTATACTGAATATCATTCAGATCGATAGATACTACAAGGGAGAGGGGGGGGGGGGGGGAGGGGATAAGACCACATATTGGGTGCAAGAACATAATTCGTCCCTGTTTTCACGAAGTGACGGATGAGCGCGCAACTTTAAAAAAGTTAGTTTCGAGTAAATCGCTTTCAAAGTTTCAGACCTCAATCTCAACCTCTTTAATGTATGAAGGGTAAATAAATTTTATATCCTCGTATAGGGCATATTCTGGACAATTTTCATTATCAATCATTTGCTTATTCTTTTTATATTTTAAAAGAAAACGAGGTGTAAACAATGCCATCATTTCGTGAAAACAAAAATTCAAGGTTCCACTGTGATTTTGTTTTCACGAAGTGACGGATCTCATCCGCATGCGTGTTAAACAAATGGGACTTGATGAGCGCGCATTTGACCTAATTCTGCGCGATCACGTATTCAAAGCGAAGACGCGCTCTTTTATGTGTTTTCACGAAGTGACGGAACTCCGCCGCACACGTAAAGCATATGGGACGGCTGAAAGCCGTCACTTCGTGAAAACAGAAAATCCTTTTACTAGGTATTTTCTTGTTGACGTCATTGCCATAGTTACGTAATTAGACGTTATTACGGTCTGAAACTCTGTGAAGTTCAAGATGTTAGTGAAAGATGTCCAAAAATGCAAAAAAATTAAAAATTGAAAAATTACGATTATTCCTCGTATCCGTCACTTCGTGAAAACAGGGACGAATTATTGACCAAGAATTCCAGAGATATCGCGAACGCCGCACTCCAGTTTACAAATAATTTTTCAAAATACTATCGATCAATCAAAGGTAATTATTAGGAAGGCAAAATTGCAAAGAATCGTGTGGTATCTTATTTACTTCTTAATTTAATGACATCTCTCCAAAGGAATATTTCTGGACCCTTGCTGGTGAGCTAAGTTGCTATTTTTTCAGAACACACGCAAATATAACAAAATTTGCCGATTTCGGTGAATAATTTAGCAATCTCTTCTCCAATTTTTGAAGAGAAGTTGGTTCCTATTTAATATTACGTTCCTCTATCCGTTGGTGCAATTAGATTTTCAAAATCTTTTCTAGTTTTATAGATATTACAATGTGCGCGAAATATGGGCATGCGCGAAATTTTGACATAATGATGTTTTACAATAATTCAAATTCCAGTCTTCGTCTATGACCTTAATTTGATATCAATTCCCCGTAATATTAGAATTCCAAATTTTCGTGATATTAATTATTTTCTTTGACATTTTTTAGTACTTTCCCGTCATTTACCAATTGACTCCTTAAACATACGGACCTCATTCATTTCCTCTTTGCAAGTCGAATAGACCCGTGTACTAATTATTCATGCATAGTTGTTGAACATGTTTTTCTCGACAACTAGAAAGCTTGCCAAAAACTTGCCAGACATAGCAACAACTAAAGTGTGCAAAGTGGGTTGCATCAATTCCTGAGATTCTCGTGCAGATAAACGTGCAGAGTTAGAATGTAAAGTGCGGTTTTCACGACCACGCAAACGTTTTGCAAAGGGTGCGAATATCGAAAAATCGTATGCTTCGAAAATTCGCCAAGCTTGGGAGGAGATTCGGAAGCGTTGCCCATTAGTGTTCCAGGGATTCGGGAACCGTTCGCCAAAACTTTCAAACTTTTTAAAAGTTCTGCCGAAGTAAAAACGAACAATTGGCGACGCTTCCGCCCCAAAGGGGCGGATTCGAGCGGGCCCTGCCCCCCAACCGCCCCATTTTTTTTCTTTGCTTGTCGCAATTTTTCTAAATACATAATAAGTTATACCAAGGGGGGGGGGGGGGGGGGCCGCGACCAGAAGGTCACCGAAAGGTCAGTTTTTTGTCGAGATGAGAAAAAAAATTCCATGGCCATGCCCCCCCCCCCCATGAAATCCTGGATCCGTGCCTGCCCCCCCCCCCCCCGGCATGTTCGGCGAACTTTTGGAGCTAAAGCTGGGTAATAATATCCAAAACCTTTGGAAGGGCATAGAGACGTTATATCATAACGGGATATGCGCTATACAAGAACTGTGTATTATTATTATTATTATTATTATTATTATTATTATTATTATTATTATTATTATTATTATTATTATCATTATTATTATAAAGTGCGAATGTTGGACTTTGCCATTCTTCGACATTCGCATCCTTCGCAAATCTTTCGCCCGCCAAGTTAAAACCACTATTGGTACGAAGAAAGCTCCCGATTACCAAATAAAGTCAGAGAGGAATGTATCATGACTTGTGAGGGAAAAATAATCACTACGGAAATTACTTCATCATAGCAAAATCACATCAAAACACACAACATACTTTGGCTTGGAAATGTAAAATGAGACAAATACGACGCAGCATTTTATAAGCCTCTTTACACTGCAATTCTTAAGAATATAGATTCAGCAGATAAAAGGGCAGAATATCAGTTCTATTCAACATTTTAGAATCTTCATAGAGTCAACTTTTGGCTGTATCGGACGTTGCATCACAACTACTTCAAAGTTCCAAGCAAAATGTTTTATTTTACATCTCTGTAAGGACATTCATAATAAACACAATTATAATCATTTAACATAATCGGAATTATGTACTAAATTTAACATAGTAAGTTGTGAACATACAATCATTAAAAACAACGTTTGCCGGGAAGTTGCAGTGGATGTGCGGAACCAGAAAAGGCCATTGAATATGATCTAAGAGACTAAGACAGCTCCGTCGCTCGTTTATTGTGTTGACTTTAATTGTATAAGTTTGATAATGTCGATCAAGAAAAGAAAAGGCAGGAAGTCCTTTCACTGTTTTTAATCCGTGCTTGGATTTTGGGTTTGACCTCTACTCCTTGTCATGTACATTATAAGCTTGCACCTCCATGCATACCACCATGCAGTCATAAGATTGCAGGTGGATTATTGTGTTCATGTCAATTGTTTGGGTTTGACGATCTCGATCTTCGAAAGGAAAAGACAGGAAGTCCTTTCAAGGTTTTTATTCCCTGCTTCGATTTTGGCTTTGACCTCGTTTAAAATGTGCTTACTCCTTCATAGCTGTGAAGATTTAGTTCAGCTAGGGCATAGAAACAATTACTTTTCCACCACTACTTAGGATTTTTATCACTACGAAATAAAAACGGTAATGGTTGAATTTGACCGATTTTAAAATCATTTTTCTGCTTGATCTAGAGCAGGCAGCCCCCTCCCTCCAATTCTTCTCATAACGGCCCGCATAACGGCAATCTTAATTTCAGCAAAATCTAACTTACTAACTCGCATGTCGGTTTTTGTCGATACAGGCCTGTTCCTCTCTCTTTAATTATTACTTATCTCTTTTTTTTTTCTTTTTTTTTTGACAATATGACCTTTTTTTAAATCGTAAAGTGCCTTCATTATTTTCAACCAAGTTGTAATCACATGTTAATTCCCAGTACTTCATTCGCCTTGCTTTTGTTTGAAACACGTGCTTCCACGGTTCCACGGCATGCACTGTACAACGTCACTCATCACTATTTATCCTTGTAGTCTTGGCCTGCAGGCCCTGTTGTGACCCGGGAGAAGTTATCACAGTCATGAAGTTCTGTAGCATTTTTTAATGTTCTCATTCAGCACAAAAAGAATATCAAGTAATTTCTTTTTGGTTGAGGTACATAAGAGTTATATCAGAATATAAGGAATATATTATTAAAAAATACGTGATATAATTAAGTACATAATACACTCAAATTAATTATGAATAATAATAATAATAATAATAATAATAATAATAATGATAATAATTAGGACTTCTTAAATAATAATAATAATAATAATAATAATAATAATAATAATAATAATAATAATAATAGTATTGATCGTAGCCTTCCTTCATTTCAGCCCCTCCCCCAACAAACAAAAACATAAATAATCAAAACAGATATGATTAGTTGATTACTGCGCCGAAAAATTCGGCACATTCACTCTCTGTTCGCGTAGCAAAGGGGGCGGTGGGCGGTCGCTCACTCCAAAACGCCGACAACTTAAAAAAGAAAAGAGAGAGAGAAAAAAAAAACCCACATTGAGTGAGAAAGGAAAGAGAAAGTAAGAAGAGCGGGAGCAGACAAGGAGCAATTCAAAGAAACGTCGGAGCCTCCGCGCTTCTCGCGGGAAGGGGGGACCCCCCCCCCCCCCCCCCGTTTTTGCTCCCTATCGCCCTGGGTCCGTGAAGGAGCCAGTTTACGAAGTGCGTGCTCACTAAACTCGTCCCCCCCCCCCCCCCCCCCCCTCCAAGCACGCCACTGAAATTCTTGTCTACAATTATGTCACCGACTTCTGTAACACCCGACCAGCTGCTGGTCGTTTTAAACTGTCACTAATTATGATCCCGAATGCGTGCGCGCGCGCTGCACATGGTATCCCCACGAATTCACCTTCCCCGTACGTACCGTACATTGCTAGATGTGTGAGCTCACGGATTACATAGAGAACAGTCCAGGCAGTGGACTACACCATTACCAACACACAGCTTTGCATTCCATCCCTTTGTCTTTTGCTTTTACTTGCATATCTTTACTCTGTGAAACGAATGGTACATGTAGTCGCCATTCATTAATTGCTTACTCTCATTTTCTCTTCATCTACATTTTGTGAATCAACAGACAGACTACAATACCCGGTTGAAAGAATGTGCTAGCACTGTTAGGAATTTCACTTGAGTAATGTTGCTGTTGCAATTAATTTCTCAACCGCATGGTAAAAGTTCATTTTTGAAGTCTGAATTAGCAGACTAAACTTTTATGACATTCTGGGGAAAGTCGCCAGCTAGCTCTGACAAGTTGTCAGACTCCTGACAGTAAAATCCGCGGTTTTGATAGGCTGCGAAGCACTGCGCACTGGGTGTTACTATGGTAACTGTCAGTTGCGGTCCTGGGCTGGGTCCTGAGAAAGCGCGGATGCTCTGAGCCCAGGCTCTGACATAATAGGTTAATTCGTAAATTACCCTCTTGGGATCGGGTAAATTTTAATCAAGGGAAAGATAAAGAGAGAAGAAAAGTGTAGAGATTCAAAATCTCCTTCAATATTCAATGCTCGAAACCAGCCAGTAACGTCAAGCGACGATTGACCATTGCACTGGAGGGGGGTGGGGGGGGGGGGGGCGTGGGGATGTTTCCCTGATTCCTTTTCGTTTACTGCTTTGGTAAAATTTTGCTGATAACTTTGACAATATAATCATATTTCTGTATAATAAGTTTTTGATAAGTTAACCCTCTTGTATAAGGCTTGATCAGACATGATTCGACACCCCTCCCCTTCCGCTGTTTTTTTTTTCGTTTTGTTTTGTTTTGTTTTGTTTTCGGTGTTGAGATAAGGGGATAAATCATGGTAATAAACGCTCAGAGGGGTGATACACTGGCAGCTAAACTCAATTTTAAGTTAGATAAAAATAGATCATTATCCACATAAACACTATTTGGTATTGATTTTAGCCTTGAATTAAAATTGATTTTAAGATCAAAAGCAATCAATTAAGATCACCTTTAGCAACGACAAATTCTGTCAAACTGACGAAGAGCAAGCACTGAGGAGAGGGATATTATTTGTCACTATTATGAAGTAAATTGTATTTAGGCCTTTTTGCGATGATGTATGCTAACAAACTACAAATGGTTTGAATGTAGATCGACTGTACGTCGACCCCCCCCCCCCCCCCCCCCCCCCCCCCGCCACGGCAGATCTCTGCCCTGGCGGCCCGTTTGAGCAAAACTTTACAAATCACGTTTAGTCGTTTACAAGTTCCTTCTTTGCCATTTTTATTTTTTGGGGGGATGGGACTTTTTCTCCCCCTTTCTGCCTCATTATCTTACAGTGTCCCCCCCCCCTTCCCCGCTCCCTTCATTTTAGGAGTGAATTTCCTATTTCAAACGTCCATTTCCCTAATGATATTGATAATATCAGTCAATCTCCATCTCAATCTCTGGCCTCAAAATTAATTCGTGTACTCTGTATCAAGTCATGAAAAATCAACTGTAACATCAAACCCATCTCTTACACAGTTTCTTATATCATGCATACCATGGACTTATCACTCTATCAGAGTGTAAATGGTGCATGCTCATGATTTTCCAAAAGTTTTCATCCAGTTTTAGGTATCCTGCGGTTACGTAACGGGCTTTATCAAAATACATCCAGCTCTGATAATTTATTATTGCACTATCGGACCTCATAATTCACTCGATGTTGACAAGATTTATTGTTGAAATAACGCAATACTTTCTAGTCGGATCACCTCAGCCCTTTTCTCCAGCATTCCTTTATTGAAGTGTCTTTGTTTTGTTGTGAACTATAGAAAAGAAAGCACAGGAAGTGGGGTCCATTCATTCCCATTAAAAACTTTGGTGACTGTACGCAGACAAACCGGACCTTGAAGTGTTGATTACGTAACTTTTTTTGTTTCCAGTGATTCCATCCTCAGTCCTGAATTTCCAAAAGCCCACCGTAGGCCTACACTTAATTGCGACCCGATTTGCAAACAAATTGGATCTTATACTGAATATGAAATTTGTACAAATTTGTTATTTTCAAGCTCAGAATGAGCAAAATCGAAAGTTTGGTTAACGACAGGGGTCGTGTTATTAGTCAAATAAGCTTCATATCGGAGCGGGTTACACGATTCGGAATTGAGTTCGCTTTTATTCCTACTGGGAGGCTTGCAATAACCTGGAACATCGATTTTAGTATTCTTTAAGCCTTTTGGAACGTAAGTCGCCAAGACAAAATCGCTGGAAGACATGTCCCTCCCCCCCCCCCCCCCGCCATTGTACACACACACTGCTGGGCCAATACGATATATAATTTTGTATATCGAGTGGTGGGCTGAAGAAATCCCTGGACCTGTCCACATCCAGGCTCCGCCACCATAACGTGCCTTTAAGTACCCACGCCAGTCTCAGTGACCCGATTTGAGCTTTAAGTTTTGGTCACCTGACTCAAACTAGAAAAATCATATATCAAGCACTAAAAATCGATCGGGGTACGACCCCCCCCCCCCCCAGAAAAAATCGAGGAAGGGGCATGCCCCCCACGTCCCCCGGACCGCCGCCTATGCCGCCCACAGCTATCGCCCCTTCCCACATGAAATTCTAGCGTGCCGTTTTAGCTATCGGAAATTAAAAGTAAAGTGCTTTAGTTGTGGGACAGCTCTCCGTTGGCCATTTGATTTACAGTACTTCCAGTTTTTCTGTCTATTTTCACGTATTGTGAAAGGGAAATGACGGTCCGACGCCCTACCCATGGATAACGTTTGGGCCAGTGTGTTTGTGTGTATGCGTCAAGGACACTGAATTTAGCCCTTATGAACGCATTTTGTCATTGATTTTCTTTGCCCGAACTGAAATGAAAACAACTTGTAGTTATTCACATTTCATATGATCATTATTGCTAACGTAATTTTAGAGAGCTTCAGTCTGTACTTTCTTTTGAAAATCACTACTTTCTATTAGAAAATGAACTTTTTCTTCTATATGATAGGCCTACTTAGCCTTTAATGAAGAAAAAGAACAGAATTGTCTGTTCGTAAGCGCATGTACCATTATGGTCCTCACTGTCGTGCCCGCGGACAAACTCTTACGTAACATCCAATTAGCACGGACCATATGGCTTCTCATCGCTTTGTATGGGCGATAAGTCTAGATCCGGGTAAGGTCTTGTTCCTGTAGGTGTGAATTTTATGAAAGTGGGAACAAAAATCTAGAGCTTGCTCGTTTAACACAGGTTCTTAACAATAAACTATGACCTTTTCAGATTTCACATGAACTTCACATAAAAATAATGAGTAGATTGAAAGTCAAATCAATGTAGCTCCTCCTAAATCTTTCTTACGACCGTATACGGGAAGGCTGAACAGTCAACCCCAAATAAATGAAAATTATCACAAGTAAACAGAGACTTACTCCCTGCATGGAACAAAAACAACAACACGGCCAATTGTTATTGTGATGTCACAATACCTTCCCATACGTACGCCCCTCTGCGCTATGACGTAACAATTAAAGTGCTGCGGAGCGAATACCGCGCCACGTGGTTGCCTTTAATATCGCAGGTGCAAGGGGCGATAGTCCATAGTCCATAGTCAAATCTGGTGAACTAGCTGTGTGACATGTATTATACTCCCGATAGAGATGCATTTTGGAAATAAATTTATTTATTGACAATAATGTATCATCTTTTGTCTGTGAATAACTTGCAGTTTGCAAGTACATGTACCCGGGTGTACTCGCCTAATCTGGTATACGGGCAGAGGCGTCGCTAGAGGAGGGGGATGCGTGTGACAACCCCCATTCAAAATTCTTGTCGGCAAATTAATGATCAGAAAAGAGGAGTAAGATGCCCAAATAGAGTCACATTCGGCTTATTTGCTTGTGTATTTTGACAACGAAATAACACTGGTCCCACGAAAGAGAGTTTTTCCTCGCACGTATTATATTTAGATATAGGATGTTTTCGGAAAGCAAACACATTCGGCAAGTGAGATGAACCAATACAATTTAGAAGGAAATATGAAAGAATTCAAAGAAACCATAGGCGGCGATTCGAGAGGTGAGGGACAAGTCCCCCTCGATTTTCTTCTGAGGGATCGTCTCCCCTCGATATTTTTTTTTAAAAACCTTCGATTTTATTTTTCTATTTTGAGTTAGGTGACCGCTCACACAATAGTGATCATCCCTCTTCCTTTTCTCGAAACAGATTTTCGGCGATGACCTTCGGTGTACCCCCCCCCCCTTGTTGCATGAAATATGGGTGAATTTATCAACGTTGGTCGTCGGTAATCGGTGGTATTGTTTGTCGGCAATCTGGACTCGACATCCACCCACCTGCTTTGAAAAAGTCCAGCAACGCCCCTGCATACGGGTGTGTGCCATCCCCACTCAAGTGGGTCGCCCTTTTTGTCAAGAAATCCCTAAACATAGGTTATGGTTTTGAGTCGGAACATCCCTAAACTTGCCCGTCTTTTTTAAACATCGTTAACATTATTGTTTAGAATGATATTCTCTGCTCTAATGAGTACACCCCTACTACTAAGGGTGCCATTTTCCAAAAAAATGACTAATTGGTGCGGGTATGGAGGCTTCAGCCACATACCCCCCTCCCCCACCGGTATGTGCGTTATGATCCATGTGTCAGTGCAAAATGATTTCGTCACCTGAATTTTCAGGATGTCGCATTTCAAAATGTCCGATTTTAAGACTGACCGCCACAAATGGTGAAAAGTGGTAAAGGTACAAAGTGACATTTCCAAAAGCATACTGCATCAGGACTTGTACAGAAGAGGCTTTATTGTCTAAAACCAACAACAACCAAGAACAGGACGACAGGAACCCCCCCCCCCCCCACACACACACAATTTTTGGTTTAATGTAACATCATGAATTAATCGAAAATCGACACTGCATTCTTTTTGAAATATTCATGGAGTAATATAAGGATTGAGGCAAAGAAAAATCAGAAATGCACAAAATTAACCATGCCTGTTACGTTTCCGATATCATCAAAGTAAAGAATCAAAATAGACTCATTATTTTATATACATGTATACAATCGGAAAAGCCTTTTGCATTTGATGTCATTTTCCCACAGGACTGACTCGGGCGTGAGTTTGATAATGCTTGAAATTTTGTTATAATAATTATCAATTTATACCCAAATGAAAGCAATGTTTTTAACTAGTAGTGGGCGTAAGAAGAAGAATTCCCGACATATCTATTTCTTCATTTCCGTTTTATTTCCTCAGGGTAGCCCCTTCAGTTGTAAAATTGATTTTCAAAGTGGTCCTGCATCACAATAAAATACGATGCATTTTTATAGAGAAATACAAATATGAAAACAAGTAATACACAAATACAGAAAAATAAAGATGAACAAGATGAAAACAAAACAGATTAAGTTAGTCTACGGACAAAATGCAAAAAAAAAAAAAAAATGCAAAAAAACAAAAAAAAAACCACCTATCAAATATTATTGAACACCAAAGGGGGGGGGGGAATAAAGGAACAGCTAACAAAACGAAGGGCCTAAACCAGATATCACGATCGTAATTCTATCGAAGTGCGCTAGAAGTGAAAAGGTTTTCCAAAAAAAGACGAGTCCTAACTAGGCGCAAGCAAATTTGCAACTGATTAATACGAAATAGAGATCCATAAAGGGTAAGATAATTACATCCTTGACAAGGCAAAATTTCATAGAATAATTTAATGTCACATGTTACATACAAATCTGATGACATCAATCCTCAAAATGAGGAATTCTAGACCCTCGTCGCTACCTTGAGGTTTTTCGGAACGGACGCAAAACGCTTAAAAATTTGCCGATTTTTCATCAATAACTTCTAATTCAGTTCTTTAATTTCAAAGAAATGCTAGTTTCTACATAGTTCTAGGTCGATCTTTCTGTTGGTGCTATCAGATTTTCACCTTTTTTTTTCTAGTTTTGATGACATCGTTCTACACAGTGAGGAATTCTAGACCCTCGTCGGTACCTTGCAGGGTTTTTTTCGGAACGGACGCAAACGGCCTAGAAATTTGCCGATTTTTTTATTAACAGCTTATCATTTCCTTCCTCGATTTCACAGAAATGCTAGTTTCTTCATAATTTTAGGTCGCTCATTCCGTTGGTCGTATCAGATTTTCACATTTTGTTCTAGTTTTTAAGATATTACCCTGTGCAAAATATGGACAAAATATGCGCGAAATTAGGTCATCATTGCTGTTATGATTATGTCCTTTTAAAATGAGCATCGTTCAATTTAAAAGTACATTTTGTCGAGCATTCCTTGAGCCCGCCTCAGCGTTATTGGCATGACGAGTAGCAAAGCGAAAAGCTGCATGAGCCCCGGCTAGCATGAAGAAAAATGGTTCACTAGTTCGTTGAAGTGACTGCCCGCGGCTGGCATGGTATCCATGTATTTCAAATAAATATGGCGGGAGGCCGCGGCCGGCACGGTATACCGTACTCGCGCGAGGCCGCGGGTGGCATGGGAGATTAAATTGAGCCAGTATAAGACCGCATGCCGGCTGCGGGCCGAACGGGGTTACCGTTTGGCAGCGACCATTCGTGCTGGCCGCGTCCTGCATGGGAGATTAACTAAGGTCTAATCGCGGCCCTTCGCGTGCCCCCCATGCCGGCTGCAGGCAGAATGGCATCATAATTTTGATCTCTCGCCTAAATGCACTCTCTTCTAAAATTCACCCCTAAAAGAGTGAACGCGTTCACTCTCTCCTTTTTTTTTTAGAGAGAGTATAATGTGTAAATGTAGTATATTGCATGAAAGTAATAATAATGTGCAAAATGGTTTTACTATCCTTCTTATAATGTCTGACATGCAGGCTTGTTTGAATTCTATCAACAACATGGACAACAGCACAGAAGACCAGATATGTTCAGCGACAGATGCCGATCATTTCTTCCTCCTCGTTATGTCATGTATCATCTTTTGTGAGTATAGTGAGAAAGAGAGAGAGAGAGAGAGAGAGGAAGAGAGAGGCAGAGTAAGGGGTGGAGAAAGATAGGAAAAGGGAGAAAGGGGGGGAGGAAGAGCGGAGGGAAAGACTTCCTTTTGCGACAGCCACCCAAACTTGCTAACGGAATAAAGCACACCTTGCATGTTGGGTGGCTGTCGCAAAAGGAAGTGTTGCCGAGCGGAGGGTTAGGAGCTTGGAGATATAGATAGATAGATAGATAGAGAGAGAGAGAGAGAGAGAGAGAGAGAGAGAGAGAGAGAGAGAGAGAATATATCTAGCAGTATATTGCCCGGCGGTATTCGCCTTTGACACAGTGTTGTTTGATAGAGCTGTAAACCCCGACTGAAAATAATGAGAGAGCGAAAAACTGAGAAAGGGAGATCACGCAGTAAGCATGGTACCGATGTCTGTTGTAGATCAATACATTGCACATTGACACGATTGATCCGAATTACTATAGACCATGCACGCTCCAATTTAATTCACAAGTTGATTAGTATACTGGGCCCCCGGTGAGTCTTGAAAGAGTTTTTCATAGCGAGCATAACCTCTGCTACTCAACATGCTCAAGATTTTCTGTAGACATCATTATTGTTCCTGACTAAAGGACCGCATTTCGTCTTTCTATTTATATCCACCCTTCAGAAACTTGCATCTGCAAGATCTTCTTTTGAGCCCTACCTAACAAGAAGAAAAATCTTTTGAAATTCAATGGGAGAATGTTGCGTAACGTCACTCGCTTGTGATTCCAAGCTTCAAATTGTGTCAGGCTTACATGAATACGAGCACCGGTACGGTCCAGTGAATCTTTTAATTTTCAAAGAATGGTTTAAAATCTGATTATTGGTAACCATCTTGACACTCGTGCTTGTTTCAGTCTGAAAGTTGAATCAGAGACTCCTGTTGCAATGAAGACCATATCATAATTTAGTACATAGAATGCAATAGCTGGATAAATAACTGCATTGTGTCAAAAGAAAAACCCGGGGTCCATCTGAGCATTACATAAGTCCGTTCTTATTTTGTATTCAGCCATGCGTATCAACTACAGACTTAATACTCGCTTTCAGGAGAGTCACAATTACCCTTGATGGATTCCCGCTGATGAAAGAGTTTACCGTTGATCCGTGAGCTTTGACGTAAAGTCTATCAAATACCATGATAATGATTATAAAGATAAACAATTAAATAAAGCACATCATTTACCCCTCCTAAGAATAAAATGTTCGGAAGATGTTTGTTATTTTCCAAGGAGCGGCCGTGTGACATTCATAGAAGGCAAGAAAAAATAAGTGATAAATGAATAAAAATAAAAAACAGCTGAATTAAAATTTCTGTTTTCTCTGTTGTCTTTTTTTCTCATGTTTTAATGTGTGAATGGAACCGTACGAAAAACAACATTTTTGTTGAAAGGGTGTTGCTTCCCACAAGTAGTAAATAATCAGATCAAAATACATAATAATTCATAGATGAGGATACATTGCTTTATTTTGCCAATATCTCTTTAAACCATTTAAAAAATGTTTTCTGCAAACTAAACGTATTTGACACAAAGCTTAATCGATATTGTTAGTCAGGCTACACTATCAATATCAATGGAATACTTCCAAGCAATTTTGACCAAACGTATACTGACTATATTTTTAAATAGATTTTAGTGTATCTGATTATTGAGTTAAATAGATAGCTTAGATTTTAATGGTTAAATGATATTTTGATCTGTTGATGTAGAAGTTCGTAACTCCACAATGAATTGCACGCATCGGATATCAAAAGACCAAATATAGTGGACCTGTCCTAACATTACTTTTGGTTCTTATTTGTATATTATTTTTTCAACTTTAAGTGATGCAGATGGGGTTTGCTTTCCTTGAAGCTGGTTCGGTTCGCGCCAAAAACACAACCAATATTCTTCTCAAGAATATGCTTGATGTCTGTAAGTATTATGGTTAAATGTCGTATTGTAGGTGTCCATTTTGCGCTAATCTGCAGATAGTTTACATAATTTACATATATTATAGACAGTTATCTTTTCCAGGTTAATATATCAATTTCTTTCCATTTCTATTTATAATTTGTATTTCATGTAAACATGGGTATGAGAAATTATAATCGAAAACCTCAGATAAGTATCTACAAAGTAGTATCCCATGGCATTAACATACATGTATACCCATATATATATATATATATATGTATGTATGTATGTATGTACGTATGTATAATCTCACATATTTCACTGACTCGTTAAGGAATGGTCAGACCTCACTATTAACGGTAACGATAGCGCTAGTGGTTTCCATTACAGAGACACCTGACTAGAGGTGTTGTAGAATGGTCTCAACACATGGCTGAACAAAGGGAAGATCATGGGTTCGAACCCCGGCCCCACATGTCATGTCCTTTGGCAAGGCATTAAACATTTGCCACTCTCCACCCAATAGATACCCGGTATAATGCAAAAGTAATTTTGGTTTATCTAGCATTGTGAAAAGGCGCCTAGTTAGAATGCTCCGAAGTGAGTGAAGAAGGTGCATAAATGACTGTGTGCTATGAAGCCTTAATTAGATGAGCGGAATAATACTATTCCTTTAAAGCGCTTAAAGACATTGGAGATATATAAGTCGCTATACATGTAAAAGTCACTGGCCCCCGTTTCATAAAACTTGTTACCAATAACAAGTTGCAATAACTGTAGTAAGCTACTGAAGTCCTCGCATCAGATTCTGACTGGCTGAGAGCAAATTTTTCATAGAAATGTGGCACTTGTTACTGATAACCAGTTTTGTGAAAAGGGGCCCTGAATATTATTATTACTGATTGCAGTACGAAGGTGTTCGTGTGTTAGCAAGAACTGCAGCGTCTACATTTAATGATAAATCTTGTTATTGTTCTTGTAACTGGTGGGGTCTGACCATAGGGTCTGACTTAAATGGTCATCCGATAACGGCTGTCTCCCTATAATGATTAATAAGCACTGACATGACTGAAGAAAAGGGAAGGGAAGGGAAGGGAACGGAATGGAAAACGTTTGAGATCTGAACTGATGATCTTATTTCTAATCTCTACATAGGTATTGGAGCCGTAGCTTACTGGGCCATTGGTTATGCCTTCGCGTTCGGGAAGGAGTCAAATCCGTTCATTGGCTACAGGTACTTCTTCTTTGAGAGTTTGCCGTCGTGTCTCTACTCGCATTTCTTCTTCCATTTCGTCTTTGCGGCAACGGCGGCGACCATCGTGTCCGGGGCGATGGCGGAGAGGACCGAGTTCGGGGCATACTTCATCTACTCCACAGCTATCACTGGTGGGTTTCACTGACCTGCTGACGTAGCCAGAATGAGGCTCCCCCCCCCCCCCCCTCGACAAACAAATCTCAGAGTGACATTATTACACACATGGCATGCCTGGGAGCATGGGGAGAGGGGTGGGGATAGGATGACCCCAAGTCACTGAATACTGATTTTGAATACTGGGGAGCGTTTCATGAAAGGACTTGTCGGATGGTTTTATCCGACAAAGTCTGTTTTATCCGACAGTTGACATAGGAACGATGCTTCTCAGCCAATCAAAATCAAGGAGAGATGTCAGATCTGACAACTTGTCAGACAACATATTATGTTGATGAAACGCTCCCCTGGCCTGGCGAGGCAACAAGAAACAAAACAAACCTACCAACAAACAACTAACCAGCCATCGATGGGGGGGGGGGGGGGGGGGGGGGGTTCATATTTTGTATCAAAAAGTTTGATTGAATTCTTCTTGTCGAAAATAGCTAGATGTATAAGGAAATGAATGAGTAAGTGAATAAATACCAGTGCAAATTACTCTCCAAGTTGTAATATAACTTAATATTTTGCAGACAAAACTGATAATCTCAATTTCTATTACAATAAAGCAACTTTACGCATTAAAGCAAGAGTGAACTGACCCTTATGATGTATTTACAACAGCGCCAACTTACAGCTACTCAAAACCAGAGACAAACATAATATCCTTTGTGACTTCTCGGGTGCCATTTCGCTCTGGCTTTAACAAAGGAAAGACATTTTAAGTCATAATATTTTTGTAATATTTTCGCATCTACAGGATTCGTCTACCCAATAGTCGTTCATTGGGCGTGGTCTTCTGATGGCTGGCTTGCGAACGGACCCTCTGGAATATCTTACCAGGTTATTAAGAACAAATTAATTTTACTTAGCCCAAAATAAAAATCTTATATATGTATATACATTTTCACTTACTTTGCAATCACTCTTTCTTCTCATGGGCTACCCGTGTGGAGCATGGTGGCTTCAAATGCTACAGCTCCCGTGATTTATGTGTACTGACCATGCTGACTGGGCTTGTCCCTCGAACAGTCAGCAGGATCAGTGAACGGATCGAGCATGCAGCAAGAGGGTTCCAGTCCTCACGGATGGTGCTTGAGATTGTGATGGGTGACGCGAATATTCTGAATCTGTTTTAAGTTTTATTAACAGTTTAAAGGAAACCCTTACCAACAGAATAAGTGTAGGTATGCTGCAAGGTAATGAGATGTTTTCCTGCCTATTTTTATTATTTCTTTAAACACGTGCATACGTTGGTATCAATAATACCTATAGCATTTTCATTATTTGATGTACGATAAAAGAGCAATGTAGATACAATGCCTTGCTCAAGGGCATAAGTGCCGTACCGCGGGGATCGAACCCCCTACCTTCGTGTCTCCAGTCAAGCGGCTTAGACCACTCGACCACGGCACCTCCACGGCCTATTGGTGTACGATATTCCTTACGAACAATTTATAACAGATATGAAGATATTCATGTGCTGATGAATTGCCTTTTAGCCAGGACATGGGCGTAGTCATTTTCTCACATCTTTAGTACAAAAGAAAATGGCAGGAGAATGAAATAATGCATTACCACACACAAGTGGGAAAGAAGTATCCATAAATTTGAATACATTTCAAAAGCAATCAACTTCGCATAGTACGTCACTTCTTAAGAAAATGTGATAAATATATCCAATTCTGTGTGTTTCAAGTGTTGAAAGTCTGCTGTTTACTCAGTCTTAATCAACATTTACCTTAAAGCTTTTAGTATTTCAGAAACGAGATATTTTCTTATGACTTTTTTCCCCCAACCTCCGTCATTGACCGTCAACGCTTGCCCGCAAGCAGAGTAACCCCATGCATACCCTGAAAATATTTACTTCCAAATGAGTATATATGGTATGATTTTGCAGGCGGTGGTGTTGTTAACTTTATTAGAGGCACAGCAAGTTTGGTTTTGCTGCCGTTATTTTGGCCGCATTCAGAATGCTTATCAATATAATAGTGTACCCAACTTATTTGATGATAATTATAATCAGGATGAAATAAAATTTTCCGCTATTCCACAAACTTCCGCTAAATCATGACTTTTATCCTCTAGGACTTTGCAGGAAGTGGTGTCGTGCATTGTGTAGGAGGCACTGCAGCTTTGGTTGGAGCCGCCATTTTGGGACCTCGTATGGGACGTTATGATGAGCATGGAAAGCCGAAGGTGATTTCTGGACATACAGTCCCGGTAAGTATGTCATTCCCAATTCAATAAGTTCCAGTTATTTTTCGCTTCGCTTCACCTACTTGGTAACTACCTATCCCTAACTTCCCTCTCCTGCTATCTATCACTCTGTTTTTTCTCTCATCAAAATGAAGCCCCGAACTAAAATTATTAACACTCATTTTAATATCATTTATCAAGATGGTGGCTCTTGGGGGCTTTATTCTCTTCTTTGGTTTCTTCGCGTTCAACGGTGGATCCCAAGCCAGCATCTCAGCCGAGGGAGATGGAGAGGTCGTATCACTCGCTATCGTCAACACCATCATCTCTGGAGCTTGTGCTGCTCTGGTTGCCATGGTAATCCGGAAGATAGGTTTCAGTGGAAGTTATTGGTCTCTCCTCACCACTATCAATGGAGGACTGACTGGGATGGTAAGAACACGAGGACGTGTATTTTAATATTTAACCCCTTTTCCGGGTGAGCGCCCCGTTTCATAAAACTTGTTCTCAGTAACAATTGTCACATTTCTGTGACAAATTTGCTCTCATCCAATCAGATGCAAGAATTTCAATATCTTATAGCAGTATTGCAACAACTTATTGATAACAAGTTTTATGAAACGGGGCACTGAAATCGCGTTTAACGAGGAACGTCATACCACGACTAAAGTTTCCGGTTCTTAAGCTTCGGACTTGACCGAATTAGGAGAATGCAAACGAAGAGGTCTGTCAAGAAAATTCGTCCTTGATCGAGACCAGTACGTCATGATATCGGTGTCATGACAGCACATGCAATCAAATGGCCATTTATTGCCGACTGCTTTTACCGTCTTGAATGACCTTTTATCTCTTTTATTTTTTACACCAAAAGTTTAAACATTTCATTACAAAAGTAATCTACGTCTTTTCAAGGCGATAGGAATAGATTTATATATTATTCAACTTCAAGGACCTCTATTTTCACTTGGAAAAGACTAATTCAATTCAAAAGACTAATTCAGTTCTCGATATTCTTCCGAGAAACCTTGGAGATACATGTACAAACTGTTAGATGATCTGCTGCCAGAGTTTTTATTACAGATCGAAAATAATGTAACTGTGTTTGGCTTTGTGGTGTAGGCCTCCGACATGTCTTCAAGCTGTGAAAAGCAGTTCTGGTCTAAAAATATAGTGCCTAGATTGGGCGCACATTCATGACATTGCATAATGGCGCTCTGAACATGCTGAAATATACTCCGGCAACTTAATGCTCCGTGATTTATTTCGTCAAAGATGAAGAATTAGGATTTGGCTTACAATGGTTTCATTTTAGTTCCTTGAGCCAGGGTTAGATCAAGAGTAAAGTTAAAGCTTGAAGTAAAGAATCTCCCAAATGCTTTCGCTGGTACCTTTCCCACACCCAGGTGGCTATCTGTGCAGGCTGCGACGCCGTGTACCCTTGGGGAGCAGCGATCATTGGAGTCGTGGCCGGCGTCACCTACATGATGTGGAGTTGTATGATGGTGTCCGTTAGGGTTGATGATCCTCTAGATGCTGTGGCAGGTAAGATTGAGGGAAACCAAACATTCATGAGTCGGAGCTGTTTGGTGGTAGGAGTAGGAGTGGTGGTGGTGGTGGTGGTGGTGGTGACTGTTGTAGCAGGTGCATCTGTATGATGACCATCCTCTAGATGCTGTGGCAGTTATAAGGTCGAGGTAAACCAAGCTCATTAGTCTCATGGTCGGAAATGCTCGATGATAGTAATAGTAGTAGGAGTGATTGTGGTGGTGACTGTTGTAGCAGGTGCACCTGTATGATGTCCATCCTCTAGATGCTGTGGCAGTTAAGGTTGAGGGAAGCAAAGCTCATGAGTCTCAGGGTCGAAACTGTTCGGTGATAGTAGAAGTGGCGGTGGTCCTGATGGTGGTTGTTGTTGTTGTAGCAGATGCCCCTGTATGATGATGATTCTCTAGATGGTGGGGCAGGAAAGATTGAGGGAAACCAAGCCCATTAGCCATTATGGCTATAGGGTTGGAACTTACTGTTCGGTGATAGCAGGAGTGGTGGTGGTGCTGATGGTGGTTGTTGTAGCAGATGCACCTGTATGATGATGATCCTCAGATGCTGTATCCAGTAAGATTGAGTGAAACCAAGCTCATGGGTCATAGGATCGGAATTTACCGTTCGGTGATAGTAGGAGTGGTGGTGGTGCTGATGTTGGTTGTTGTAGCAGATGCACCTGTATGATGACGATCCTGGAGATGGTCGAGCGGGTACGGTTTAGGGAAAAGGGAAACCAAGCTCATAGATCTGAAGATTGGAACTGTCTGAATGATGGTAATAGTAATAGTAATACTTGCAGTATAGTGACGATGGTGCTGATGGCGGTTGTTGTAGCATATAATCATGATGGTGATGATGATGGTGATGATGATGATGATCCTCTAGATGCTGTGGCAGGTAAGGTTGAGAGAAACCAAGCTTGTGATTCTTAGGGTCGGAACTGTTCGATGATGGTTATAGTAATATTAATTGTAATAGTAATAGTAGAGGCAATAGTAATTGTAATCAGTGGTAATAGTAATAGTAATAATAGTAATAATACTAGTAATACTAATAGTAACGAAAATAGTAATAGCGGGGCCTAATAGTATAACGGTGGTGCTGGTGGTAGTTTTTCTAGTAGATCAATGCACCGACATGATGTAGATCTGTATGATGGTAGCCGTCAAGACCGATGATTCCTATCCTGCGGCAGGACTGCGTAAAAGGAAAGCAACGCTCCTTGCATGGTATTAGGTCTGGCTCATTAAGTCGTCGTTTCGATAATGTCATCATCGAAAAGAACCTGCGTTCGTCGAGCCCGAGAAGGCAATTAACCCTTACGTAACTTATGTAGTATTCTTTGCACTGTTCCCTTTGCAATTTCAAACATTAACACTGTATAATGAGTGAGTTCCTCATGTGAGCCGGACCTTATAAGCAAAGGAGACCCACTCAGTACTTATACTTGATGCGTGCACCCATGGCGTCATGCAGTAGTCTGACGTGAAACTGCTTCAGCGAATTACGCAGTCCTAATCAAACAATACAAAATTATTCCACAAATCATTTATCGCTGATTTGCCATCTTATAAATCTTCCAATTACAATGTATTTGATCGATTTCTTTCATTTGTTTTTATCATTCTATGCAGTCCATCTTGGAGGCGGTCTGTGGGGAGTATTGGCCGCGCCCCTCTTTGACATGAATGACGGCATCGTTTTTACTTTCTCCCGCACCGCATGGCAGGTATCACACTGCTCTCTATCAACTCATAAAATCATACTCCAATTTTCCTGAGCAATAATGATAATGATGTTACAGTAAAAGTAATAAAGTGAGGGTGTATTCTTTTATCATTTTTAAATTAAAGACAGTAAAATTTTGACCAGTTGACAATTGAATTCTGAAATTCACATAGACTATATATTAGAGGGAAAACCCAGTTCCCGTAGGCTATAATGGGTTAAAATGAAAATACCAAACTAAGAAAGAAAAAAAGAAACAGACAGTTCAAACAAAATATTTTGAAAAGAGCACATCTTTCTGTCTGCTTCCGAATCATGGGTGTCGATTTGTGTTCGCGGTTGGGGGGGGGGGGGGGGGGGAAATGACTGATGCCGAATATCCTCGACCGCGGAGCAAAGCGACTGGGAAAGGGTGTTTAGGTTCAAACGTGAAGGACAGACTTAATATGCAGGGGGGGGGGGTAGGACCTGTTTTGCTGCCCATATCTCTGTATTATTAGTCTAATCTAATGTTCCTTCAATTAACCGCACAAAAAATTGTTTTCAAACAATATCCCAGAGGTACATCCTCATTACTTGAATGAGAAGTGCAGGGGACTTGAACCTTTACTTAGAGTATGAATCATCCCGTTTTTTATTTTGCGAGCAAGCGAAGCGAGCGAGCCGAAAATTCCACTTTCTAGCTATAAAAGAAATGTTATTGTCCTCAAAGTACACCCAAGCAAAATAAAAAGTTTGACTAATTCAGCACCTCGCTGGTCCAATTGTTACTTTCCTAAACCACCCTATTTCAAATATTACAAGCGAGAGAGGTGAGATAGGGGAAAACACACTATTTTAGTGATGAAGTGTTATTTTGTTATAAAAATCCATTATAGTTCTATAAAATATCTTCATTACATATTCGAGCGAGGAAAAAAATTAGATTCTTTGATAGCCTCAGATATCTAAATCGTTTTGATCACCTAATTGCCAAATATGATGCCTTTTTGGTGCCTCGCTTGCCATCTAAAACCATTTTGTTTCTATGAGCGAGTGAAGCGAGCTACCGACAACAACTTTGTTTCTTTCTACTGAAACGTACAATTTCCACCAAAATAAATTAGATGAATTTTATGACGTACCATTTACCTGTATTCGAGAAAAGCTTGACACCTCGCTGTAGAAATATTCGGACATGTTGCTGACGGAATAAGAGCGCTTGCCTCCTAATCTTGTTTCTATGAGCGAGCAGAGCGAGAGAGCGAGAAAGGGCTATTTTTTTAATACTGAGAACAGCTAGGGTCTAGTGTACTGTTACTCCAGTTCTATGATTTTAATAATGTACATTTTATTAGCATCCTTTCTCATATTTGATAAGATAGGAATAGGCTACCGGTCACAGGCCATTATTCCATGAAAATTCTTCTGTTATGGATCTTCTTCCCGTTCGACTCCTTGCAGTTATATTATAACAGTCATGCATAACGTTGGATAGAAAGACAAGATGCAAATCATTTAATGATAAACCCTGATAAAAATATCAATTGGCATTGGTTAAGATAACAACAGATATCAAATGCGAGTATAATAGCATACAATTGATAGAAAGAAAATATGCAAACCGATTTGCTTTCATAAAGATAGTATTACAACCTCATTGGTTGAAATACTTAAAATGCGAGCGAGCGAAGCGAGCGAAGCGCTGAAAGCCTTTTCCTTTCCTTAAAAAATTGTTTCTTTGCTATTTATTCTCTTTGTCTTTGTCTTTACCTTTTTTCGAGGATTATAGGAAGCTATGTAATTTTTCATTTTTTCATGGTGAATTATTGGGGGGGGGGGGGAAGTGATTGTACTGGCCACCCCCCTGACCAAAATATTGGGGGGGGGGGAGGATATATCCCCCATCCCCCCGGGAATCCGAATATTACAATATAGATTTTTTAAAACTTACAAGTTGACCACAAATTTTCACCTAGCAGCCCCATTTTCTTCATTTATTGACAAACCCGTGTCATAATGTAGGCTTAAAATAGAGTTCGTATGATATTACTATTTTTTTTTATCATACCAACCTTCATTTAGATTTCTTTCATCATGACATTTCCCTTCTTGATTTATATTGTTTTCAGTCCTTCGGATGGAACCTTCTCGGAGTCTTCGTCATTGTGTCATGGACCTCTGTCCTCTCCCTTGTCCTCTTCGGTATTATGCAAGCCTGTCGTATCCTTCGCGTTACCCCGGAAATTGAAATGAAAGGTGCGTATTTAAAAAATGGACCATCTACTTTAGTGGTATTACTTTGAGTAGAAATAGTAACAGTAGAAAAACTTGGTGACAAGATATCTAACACACACACACACACACAAGGAACGTCCCCGGAGTTTAAAAAAAAAAGGCCCTTGGGTGGAGGAAAAACAGTGGTCATTACATTTATTTAATATACCGGCAGCGGTTACGAACCAGTTTCTATCCTCACCCCCCCCCCCACACACACACATTTTTTTTCTTTAGACTTTTCAGACCTCACAGACATGCCAAACAAACGAACAAAACAGTTTAAATCGATCGTATTTTGCCGAAATGTTGGGAAATAGTAATTCGCCGACAACGGGAGATTTCCAGTCCCATACTTGGAACAGAAGACGGGTAGGAGAGCGATGGATTACTATCTTTTATACCCCAATACCTCATATCTCCCCGCGCGTTACCCTGCATGATTTTAGGGGTTTCTTTTACTAATCGATCCCTACCTATTTTACAGTTCAGTTCAGTTCAGTTCAGTTCAGCTCAGTTCATTTTATTGTCATCATTTCGCACCTAAGCTGAATTGCATGACAATTTACAATCAAATATCTTTAAAAAGCACATCACATTTCAACATTAAATTTAATGTGATACAGGAATGCTTTACGTATAGTGTAGCTTATAGTTAATCTTAAGAAATATTTAACATACGCGTATTTGCTTAACCTATTTCCACAATATTATACATGTATAATATACATGTATAATATTCTGGAAATAGGTTAAGTTATTATTGACTAAATATTATGTGTATATGATATATATTTTGTACAATAAACTCCGCAGTAACAAGAAGCTTTAAAAATGTTTATGAATTTACTTAAAGTAAATTCATGAATAAATTTGATAAAAAGGGACCTTAAAAGAAAGTGTGAATGAAATGCTTCTTACAGGTCTGGATATACCCAAGCACGGTGAGCCGGCATATCCTATGGAGAGTTACGGGAGTGGATGGGAACCCAACGCCACTGCCAATGGCAGTGGACACCCCGCCGGTGAGTTTCACGTTATCTTTTCTTTGATGGACATCAAAATGATCACGTTCATCATTACCACTGGCGCGGTGCATGTATAAGCAAGGCCATGCCGTTTTGTCCCTGGCCAAACGTCATAATTACAAGCAAATCTATTTGATTAGTAATACTGATGATTGCTTTAAAGTTGCAGTAAACTAGCGGAATTTTAACAGAGCCATCTAATGGTTATTCATCACTTGAAGCTGTAATTAGAGATAAACTGAATATACTTTTAGTTTTAATCAACAACAGCTTGCAAAGTAAACACAAAATATTTGTTTAAACTTAAAAATGTAGAAAAATTGCCTGTAGGTACATACTCAGCTTTTAACAGGGCCGTACGCAGAATTTTTTTCCGGGAGGGGGGGGGGGGGGGCAAGACGCGTAAAAAATTTTAGACGAAGCTCAAAAGAGAGGGAGAGAAGCGACCGAGCTGGTCACGAGGGCGCTGTCGCATTTTTAAAAGTGAAATTGAAGGATTTGGTGCACACTTTTCGTGGATTTGTGAAATTTTTTAGTAAAAAAAATGTAAGTTTTCAAAATTTCAGGGGGGCAATTGCCCCCTGCCCCCCCCCCCCGCTGCGTACGGCCATGAAAGGGAGGTGGTAGTACGTACCATCATACCATTTTGTAACGTACGATTCATACAGATGACCAAATGCTTTGGACTTCCCATTATAAGGGACATTGGAGGTAACATTCCACCTGGGGTAAAACAAGGATCAAGAGGTCATCATACACACCATTTTCCTTCGGATATGGAAAATGGAGGCTGCAGATGTCCAGGTAGTCTTAAATATCTTCCAGATATGTAGCTCCCCTTTATGATTATTATGATTTTTTTTTTAACTTTTAAGTGCTTACGGAGATAACGGTCATGTGGCTTCCGCCCTTCCTTTCTCTCCTTTTCCTCCTCTTCCTCTTCCTGCTTCTTTGTCTTCTTCTTCTTCCTGTTCTTTTTCTTCTGGTTGTTGTTGATCTTGTTCTTGTTCTCCTTTTATTTTTTCCTTCTTCTTCCCGATATTATCAGCAGGATCATCACGTTCATTGTTGTAACTTTTTCTTCTTTTCAGGAGCCCACCAGGAATACAACAACGCAGCCTTCGAAGGCCCTGTTGCTATCGATAATCCTACCTATGACAACAAGGGGAACGGGGAATCGGAGCTACCTCTCTAGACATGTCTTGCAACATGACACTTCTTGAAAATCTTTAAAATAACATTTCTGACCAATTTCCTCGTACATAAACACTGTGAACATGGCAGACAAAGAAGGCGGACAAAATATACAACCTCTCATTCTATCCTTCACAAAGGTTCTCTTAGTCAAAAGAACATACCTTCACAGCTATCATAATTATTTAGCCATGTAGTTCCAGGTGAATATGCATGTGGCACCTGTTCCACATATTTTAGACAATAGCAGTGAAGAGATGTTCATTTGACTACCAGAACCTTGTGAAGGGTAGAATGAGGGGTTGTTTATTTTGTCCGCTTTCTTTGTCCGTCATGTTCATAGTGAAATGGCCTTATGCATGAGGAATATTGCAATGAACATAAATTTTTGAACGAAGCTTGTAAAAATTGGTGCTTCATCGTCTAATTACACATGTACACATGGTTTATGTTTCGACGACTATAGCTCTATGCTCCCTCAGTCTCTGAAGAAATCTTCCGTCGAAATCTTCAAAATAATAAGTTCGAGCCCTTTTCCTGTAAATACTAATCAAAAAAATGTCTCATAAGGTTTTATTGATTCTGTCAACCCACTTCCGGTGACTGAGATTAAAAAATAGACATACACTACTTTAATGTGAACATGTCCTTTAAGTACTTGTAAAACTTATTGCAAGAGGTATTAGGGTTAGAGTAGCAGGAGGATTTTAGCGTATAGGGTTAGGTTTAGGGTGATGGTCAGGTAGTCCTTGACTGAGGGTTAAAATTAGGATTTTGGTTAGTTTAGGATATTGACCACTGGCCGCTACGATATTATGCTGCGGGTTTTATTTTGTCAAAGAATCAGATCTAAGGTTAGGGGGCAATCCCAGTAACGGAATAACAAATCGGAGATTTTCAGTTCACATTCTTAGGGTTTATGTGCTTATTTTGTACACTGCCCCTCCTGACTGTTAAATACTTTGCAAATATGCCACTTATTTCACCTGAACTCTTACATTCCAACAATTTTCAGCTTACATTAAAGTATTGTAGTATATGTACCTCGGCAACGGAATTACCAGAAAATTGTGTCACTTTCAAGTAAAACGATGTCATGTTAAATCGGACATGCTTTATACCAATGCTGACTATGGTGCTGGAATTCTTTTTCAAAGCTCCTTTTAATTTAAAGATTTAGCTATTCGGGACTATCAAAGTGATTTTTTTACTACATGAATCTTAAGTAAGCTGGTTGTGCTTCCCATGTGGAATTGCCCTAGGGTTAATTGGATTTTGATATATAGATCAGGGTCAGGGTTTCAATAGTAACGCAACATACTGTGGTGACAAGTGCTTTATGTTGACCTGTAGGTACTTTTCATTATCTATAATGACTTCCTTTATTTATGAAATTTATTCTCTTTTTAGGTTAGGGGAGTTGTTAACTTGCTGGTGAATGAAATCTTTCATGTGCTAATACGGCAGGGTCGTCAGGCTCCATAAGCTAGTGGCTTAACATTATTAATTTATCTTTAATACTTTATTTAAGTTTTTTTTTTCTTTCAGACCCTATACATTATTATTCAGTAACGCTCTTTTGTTACATAACGACAGAAATTTGAGGATGGAAATTTGAAGCAGTAGTTTTGTACCCTACCTAATAAATGAAAAATTTGCCCGTAATCATCTTTCTGTGCTGTTCCTGTTTTATTGTTACTTCTTATTGTTGATTTTGTCGCAGAAATAATCTAAAAAACGGCATGATATGTTATCATTTCAGTAACGCTCTTTTACTGCATCATGACAAAGTACTAAGGGTGGAAATTTGTAGCAGTATTTTTGTACCCTACCCAATAAATAAGAAATTTGCCCGTAATCAGCTTTCTGTGCTGTTCCTGTTTTGTTATTGTTGATTTGATCGTCATGGTCGTAGAAATAACCTAATCAACGGCACTGTACATTATTATTTCAGTAAAGCTCTTTTGCTGCATCATGACAAAGTACTGAGAATGGAAATTTGAGCAGTATTTTTGTCTCGTAAATCCGTATTCGGCTTCTGTGCGGTTCCTATTTCATTACTTCTTATTGCGGATTTTATTGTAGAAATATCCTAACAAACCTCACCTCCTTGATTTGCTAGCCTATAGATTGTAACAGGCTGCCTCGAGCGGTATTCACTCAATACAGTGTGTCCCCCAAAGTTTACAGTTGGAAAAAGTCTTGCCATCTGATCATTTCAAAATATTTTCAGGAAATTTTGATACTTGTGGATAGCTTTTGATCTTTCCCATCAGACCCCCCCCCCTCCCCCCGAAAAATTTTAAGTACTGTACGCTTGAGTGAGCAAAAGCAGCTTATGTGAAAGGGTGCATAATTCGCGTTTGACAGGAGTGGTATTTGTTCAGGTTGGTATCAGCGTGATCAGCCAAGCTGAGAATAGTGTAAACTGTGAAGGTTTATAGATTCTGTCATATTCTGATGGCTTTATAATTTATCATTGAATATCCTTTGTTGTGTGTAGGTTCTGACATATCTCACATGTAATGCATGAGTGAGCAATCGAATACTTGATAGTTTTGGGAAAGTATTACTTTCTGGTAAGTTTTTTTTTTCCATTAAAGGCGACATACTTTGGATGTGAGGAAAAGAATATCTTTCAGCACACAGTCAGAAATCAAGTAATTAGTCACCCAATTATTCAGTCAGTAAATAAATTAATCAGTCACTAGCTTAATCGATCAGACAGAAAAAAAAACAACCAACCAACCATGCACTCATTCAATTAATTCCAAAGACAAGTGAGTTGACAAAAATAAATAATTTCAATCTGCAGTCCAAACATGTAGCTGCATGGTCATTCCTGTTTACTTCAATGATGAAACAATGATATATGTTTTGCTATGTCTTTCTTCCACCTGCCAAACACAAAAACAAACTAAAATTATCAATAAAATATCAAGTCTCACAGTCCCTCAAAGAAATATTCAGCTTTGAATTTAGTCACAATCACGAAACTTTCACGCACAAACTGTTTTTCTGATTGACCACTGACTGATTGATTGGCCTATTTGTGAATGACTGAATATTTGATTGACAAGCGTTCTGCGTGAGCATGAGTGCTGATATGGTTTTTCTGAAATCCAAATTATGCTAGGTTAAATGTCAAAAATTACAAAAAATCAACATTTCAAAACAGTCAATAAAGTACGTGTATCACATTGCCCATTCAAGCATGACACACGAATGAGAAATGTCAGAACATAAAACCAAAAAAGGATATCCATTCATAAATTGTCAGAAAACCCTAAGAATATGAAAATTCCTAAGCCTCCACAGTTTAACATTACTTTCAGTTTCGCTAGTACCAGCCCTTTCCCATCAGTTACTTTTGCTCACTCACTAGCAAGTGTAAAATATTTTGAGACCACTTTTAATTTGGTCAGATTTGATAGAAGAGATCATCATGATAACCTATCCACAGAAATTGTCCTGAAAATATTTTGAAATGCCCAGATGACAAGACTTTTTCGAACTGTAGACAGGGTAAACTTTCCTTTTCTGGGACACAGTAAACAGAAGCTTTAACAAACGACTATTCTACATTTTTAATATAACCGCCTATTTTGAAGAAAACTTGATAATCCAGTTTCCTTTTTCTTTCCGGTGTATCACATCAACTTCTGAGTATATTTTCAAGAATAAACAATACTACTTGTAATAATGATAATAATAATGATAATAATATTGATAATAATAATAATAATGATAATAATAATAATAATAATAATGATAATAATAATAGTGTAAATAATGATAATGATAATAGTGGGTTCTTTTTTGGTTAGAGTTCGTTATTCTGAAGGTTCACTAGTCCGAAAATGAAATATGATTCGTTAAATCGTTAATTATTTTCGGACTAACGAACCTTATTTCATTTTCGGATTAACGAACCTTCGGAATAACGAACCTTATTTCATTTTCGGATTAACGAACCTTAGGACTAACGTCGCAAATGTTCGGATTAACGAACCCTCGGACCAATGAACATCTAGGTATAGACAATTGCGTGTTTCGGAATAGCGAACCTTCGGAATAACAAACCTCCGGAATAATGAATCTTCGTAAGGACGCAGAATTTTTTTTTCCGGGGGGGGGGGGAAGGCGCGTAAAAATTTTCGAAGCTCAAAAGCGAGGGAGCGAAACGAACGAGCTGGTCGCGAGGGCACTTTTGTATTTTTAAAATTGAAATTGACAGATTTGGTGCACACTTATGGTGGATTTTGTGAAAATAATCAGTAAAAAATGTAAGTTTTCAAGATTTCTGGGGGCAACTGCCCCCCTGCCCCCCTCCCCGCTGCGTACGGCCATGGAATGACGAACATCACAGTCTTGTTAAGTGTTGTCTGTCAGAATTGAACTTTAACACTGTTTAAAGGTGAGTCATCAAGCAGTTAAATTTTTGGGATCTAGGAAGTTCAGAAATCTCCCTGAACAGCGCGGAAAGCTGCCCCTAAATTTGAATGTCGTGGACTTCCAGCTACAACCATATACACTTTGGATTTTCTTGAATTGTCACAGGAGATTTGTCAAGAGGCCGGGTAAGTCGTGTAAGTGCTGGGTACACTCTTAGAAAAATTTACCAGTTAGAACCTTTATATGTCCCGCATTCAGAACCTCAATAAAAGGGGGTCCTATAAAGGGTTCTTTACATTTTCAAGAACCCCAAAATGTTCCTTGTATAACCAATATTGGTTCTAAAGAGGTCATTAGAACCCTTCAGAGAAGCTTCATAGGCTCTAAATGGTTCTTTGAAGAACCTTTCAGCATGTTCAGTGTAGCAAATGTGGGACAAGAAAAGGTTCTAATCAGCATAATTTTGCTACGTGTGTAAATTTCGGGTAAGTTGCTAACTTAGTACATTTCTTTTTTTGCAGTGGCGTCTTCGAAAATTCTATGTAATTACAAAAAATAAAACTTCACATACCCGACCCGCATGCACATACTTACCCGACCTTCTGGTAGATTGCACAATTTACAATAGTATGGTCTACATGAAGATTGCCACTGCAGCATATTCAGTGAATTTCGTTGTGTAGAAACAGCAGTGTTTCTCTGACAATATATGATAACGCGTCATCTGAATAAAATGTGTTATTATTTCAGACATTTTTTTTTACCATCTATGCACACTCTCACTAGTCACCTGGTGTTCTATTTTTTTTTTTTTGGGGGGGGGGGGGTGGAGGGGATCATGTAAATGTTTTTTCCGCTTTACTTGTTCTTCCGAATAGGTGTATTTTAAACCTCATATTTGGCTGTGAAAATCAATGATCACCAATGAATTATAACTCACTCAGAAAAATAAAACATTTTTACCCTTTCATCCACTCCACATATTTCTTCCCAACAATCACTGGGTGTTTCTGACTCGCTCTTACCACATTCTACCAATTCTCGTTATTTATCATCATGTTTACAACAGGCACGTATGAAGAATGATAATAAAACACAATGAAAGCAAATGACAATAAGTCCGTGAATATGAAAATTTTATTCTTTCACCCATGCAAAAGAGAAGCACGAAAGTACATGTAATTCGATGATAAAAAGGCAAACCTTTCCCTCCAAATATAAACGAGAAATACTCGGACGTGTATTATGCATACGACCCCTCTCTTTTTTAAGAATGAGAATCACGTATATGACTGGAGAGCCCCCCCCCCCCGCCCCCTATTTCTTAATTCTGGAACCGCATTTGATCCCAAGCATTAACTACATTCTTATAATTCTGAAATGCAAGCAATCAGATTGTGAGAGACAAAAACATGATCCGCAAAAATAAAGCTGAAAGCACCCCATTAACACCGACACTAAGTGTAAGGAAAGAAAATTCACTTATCTTCCCCCTGAAATTTTATCAATGAAATTAGTAAATAACAAGAGGGTTATACATTCGACCATTGAAGCATTTCTTCAAAGTCTAGTAATTTATTATATCATATTGTAAAAGACTGGTAGAAAAAACAAACAAGAACTGGGGGGGGGGGGGGGGGCGGCATGATGGTCCCATGAATATCTCGACAGCGACGTGACTGAATTGAGCAAAGAGCACAAATCTATCCTTATTTCATGTTAATTATGAGAGAAGACGATACATGCAAATACATATTTCGAATGATGATCAAGTAATGAAATGCCACGAGGATGAAAATTTGTCAGTAAGAAAGAGATACTATTAGGTGATAATATGAATATGAGGAAATTCAATTTCTCATTCGTTTCGTACACAAAACTCAGAAATTATCTATTTTGGGGGCTGACATGAAGTTACGAAACGTCACAAAACCCAGTAACGGTTGACCGTTGGTGTCAAATGCACTGCTTTGGTGGGCCTATTTATCATCCCCAAATTATTTTGATATGGCGATTAACAACAGAAACAATAAAAGCGTTATCTTTTTTCAGTTACTTACGTTGGGACCAGGAATAAGCATATGTGCTGGTTCAGCCTGACCCCTCCACACTATTTATGTTATACAACACTTTCAACATGTTCAACATAAAGCACAAATACGAAAATCCACATCAGAGAGGAAATTATTGTTCATACGTGAAATGAAAATAGGAAAGATCTTCAAACACTTCAACACTTCAAGGTGACCTGCAAATATCATATTTCTTTGTCAGGGATGGGGCTAATTTCTTCTGTCATTCCATTTGAGCATTTTTCTACATACATCAACTTCACAAAATAAACCTCTACGGATCATTCAAAGGAGAATGAATAGAATTTGAATTCAGAATTTACTCTCACCGTCACCTTTACGTTCTCAAGAAAATCTAAATTTAGACATTCGAAATTAAATACGTATATATGAACTGCAAGCCACTTACACCTTTCATAAACTTGGCACAGGAATTATGCCACCTCAGGAACTCCAAAACCATTCAACCCAAACTTAAATTAAAATTTGATATAAATCTAAATTTAGAAAAATTCCAGTATCTAATATGGAGATCAAAATATCTATGAAGTGCCACCCATTTTCATTTCTATAAGTTTACATGAGATATGTCCACGTAACTGCAAATTCTTCCAAACTATTGAACCCAAAATGAAATGCATCGTTTTAAACAAAAATTCAGATTTAGAAATTGGATTATAATTTTTTTTGGTATTCAACCTGTCGGCCATTTTCATCTTTTCCACATCTAATTCTACTTCTTTCTTGTTTTCCTCAAAACGTTGCCAAATGAAAATAGGCTTACAAACTAGGGAGGGGCATATCAACTGTTTAGTCTTCAATGTGCTTCCATGCTCCAAATTTGTCTGATTTTCGTAAGAATAAGAATGTTGGGTCCAACCACCCCTTTTCTTCGTTTCCGTGTGTTATTTTGGCTGTAATTTCCGTTCGAAAACGAGCCCTCATTTGCCTGACAGGGGTGGGGTTAGCAAAGAGTCAAGTTCGACTAATACTGCTTTCACACCTAGGTACGGTCGCTGGGTACGGTCGCTGTATAGCTGACCTAGCCGGAAGCGGAAGTAGAGATAGTGCGTAGGCATGTATGGGGGGGGGGGGGGGTCATTGCATTTCGATCGGTCGCTGAGTACGATGTGCTTTCACATCAAGCTTGCATCGGTCGCGATCGGTCGCTGATGTACCTCAGCGACCGTACTCAGCGACCGATCGTTTTCGACCAAAACGATCGGTCGCTGAGTACGATGAAATGCTTTCACACTATGATTTCATCGGTCGCTGGGTATGGTCGCAGCGACCGTACCTTGGTGTGAAAGCAGTATTAGAGTCATGTGTAAGCGCCAAGGCACATTCGGTATTCAACGCGTAATCTCATTGATACACTTCCCAATATTTACCGCGCGTCCCCTGAGCATACTGACCAATGCTGTGTGGTGTAATATACAGCACGCAACTAGGAACTTAAGCAGGTGTTAAGTGCGACTTTACGTTCAACCTAACTCTTTGTAAAATACCCCCTATAAGACGGTGTCAACCAATGATAAAGACGTTTGCGGACCATGTGAGGGTAACACTGTGTACATAGGCCTAATTTATGATATATACACCGTGCTAATATTGCATTAAATTCTAAGTTGTGGGCTTATTGATTTCAAAAGCTCCAAAATGAAGCTCGTGAAATCTCGGAAAATCTTGTGAAATCTCTTGAAATGAAAATTCGTTTGCAATGGGCCTACTATAGCTATGATAATTTACTTATTTGCAGGAACACAGACGACTCCAGCATCTTCATAATGACCACAGTTGTGAACACCGATGCCTGAGTTACCACAATCAAAGATACTGCTCTCACTCCCTGAGCAGGCAACATCATCGAGCAGGATACTTCCAGAACCTTGCCCAAAGAGAGCAGACCCTGGTGCCGACGAAGCCCCGGAGTAACCCAACATTCTACAGACAACGGTAGCGTCGGTCAAACCCCAAGAATCATCACAGACAGTTCCCCAACCTCCGTTGGCGTAAACTTCCACCCTTCCCTCGGCTTCGTTGCTTCCGCCAACTAAGCGCACTTGAGAGGCTGATGTGGACGCTAAGTTGGTAAGATAAATGAAATATTTAAAAAATGGTCTTTAAAGCAGATTTTTTTTTTTTGTGTGTGTGCGTTTTGGCTTATATAGGTACATGTACCTATGGTTCTGGAGGGACGCGCGAACGCAAAGGATTGACGTATATATATATATATATATGCAACCCTTTTTTCGTTTTTACGTCGAAAACGTGGGAAAAAAATGACCCAAAGCTATGCAATTTTTTAGGATATTTTACTCGCCAAAGACGTGAACTTAATAAAAAATGATATATATCTAGGTAACGAAGCTTTTTGTCTTTTACGTCGAAGACGTAAATATATAGAAAAAATGTTTGGTAATTTACGTCTGCGTCTACCTAAAGGGACACGCAGATGTAAATAACTGACGTGATTTTTTTCAGTAAGCTGACCTGGACTGTTAGTCCGATGCGTACCGTATGCCGGTAGCTAGCTAACTATCTAGGTGCCCTATCTAGTCACCAAGAAAATGGCTACGCCAGACACTAGGAGAAGAAGGCTGGTAAGACTGTTATATCGTTTCATGTTCATTTTATTCATCGGCATTCTCTTCGAAGACGTGCCAATGATTTGGCATGTATGACAATATAACCCTTGTGCATTTCTATAGCGTTTCCGGGTTCTTTTAGTCATGCATGAGTCGTGGGCACGTCTTCGAAGAGAATGCCGATGAATAAAATGAATAAAATGAAACAGTATATTCTGGCAAAAGAGCAGTTTTACCATAGCATACCTTTCTCCTGCCTGGGCCTTGCGTAGCCATTTTCTTAAGGCCCTTTCCCATCATGCCAACACTTCCGTTTAACGATTCGGTCTGAGAAACGAACGCGTACGTTTATTGGACTTTTTTGAATTCGTTCTTCAGCTGGTTTACAGACGTATCTAGAAGTTGGCTGACGGCGCTAGTTCATGGCCACAAATTTTTGAATTTGCCCCCGTCTGACCCGTCTTACATAAATATTAGACTGAGGCAGACAGAATCGTTAAAGGGTAGTATGGGACAGAGCCTTAAGACTCTAGATAGAGCGCCTAGCTATACCGGCGTACGGTACGCATCGGACGAACAGTACAAGTCAGTTTAGTGAAAGAAAAAAATCATGTCAATTATTTACGTCTGAGTGTCCCTTTGTGTAGAAGCAGACGTAAATAATTGACGTACATGTTAAGATTTTTTTTTACATTAGTCTTTGAAGTAAAAGAGAGAGAGAGAAAAAATCATGTGGACATTAATAATGCCAAGTATGAATGAGCAATGATATATTTCGTTATGAAGATATGGTCGTGACAAGATTTTCACAAAGTGGCGCCTAATTACGTCACGATGATCGGATCACCCTGAAAACCTGATTTAAATTTTTCCTTCATAGGCCTGATAACTGACGAAAATATGACGAAAACTGAATCAGCAGATTTTGAGTAATCGTCTGCACAAAAACAGGGCAAGAATAATAAAGAATGAAATTCTAATGAAATCAAAAGGTAATCTGTCATAAATGACAGACCACCTAAAAACGAAAAGAAAAGAAAAAAAACCCCCAACACTATATACTTATTGTAAGAACCCTGTGAGAATATAAAAAAGTTATAAAACTAACGTTCCTGCAATTGCTAAAAATACATACTTTCATACACAGATATTTAACTGACAAGTTCTCCCTCCCACTAAATGGTTGGTCAACTATTGACCAGGGAAGGATGTGCAGTATAGCTAAGAGGAAGGACTAAATAAGAATCATCCGTCTTCATGGTCTTAAATTTGTCTACCTGTATAATCTGGCACATTAATGCCTTCTGTTGTGACATGTATCAACCGGCGCAAATCTACTTTGAGGAGTGGGGGGGGGGGGGGGGGGGGGGGGGGGGGGAGATGATAGACTTTTTAGCCGATTCTTTTTCTATCGAGCTACTTCCGACTGAACTTTGCATAACATAAATCAATGATAATCAGGCAAATAAATAAAAGACGACCTGATTGCAGATCAAAATTTTTAAAGTCCTTCTTGGCTTTACATAAAGAATTAATACATCAAATGGTGACTTACCAATGCAGACGACTCCAGCATCTTCATAATGACCACAGTTGTGAACACCAATGCCTGAGTTACCACAATCAAAAATACTGCTCTCACTCCCTGAGCAGGCAACATCATCGAGCAGGATACTTCCAGAACCTTGTCCAAACGAAGCTGACCCTGGTGCCGACGAAGCCCCGGAGTAACCCAACATTCTGCAGACAACGGTAGCGTCAGTCAAACCCCAAGAATCATCACAGACAGTTCCCCAACCTCCGTTGGCGTAAACCTCGACTCTTCCCTCGGCTTCGTTGCTGCCGCCAACTAAGCGCACTTGAGAGACTGATGTGGACGCTAATTTCGTAGGATGAATATAATGTTATGGCCTTTGAAATATTTATATTATTGCTTATGTAGGTATAACATACTACTATTATAGACGCTCACTTTGACAAAAGGGAAACTAAGGCATAAGAAAGACAAAAAACAAAGCAAAAACAGACACAAAAAACACAAACAAAAGCCCAAACAGTCTACATTTTTAATATTTTTAAAATTCTGTTAAAATGATTAACAAA
>CM057163.1:17756258-17887140 GCA_029962745.1 Echinometra lucunter
TCCTTAAATTTGTATTGCATCTTATCACGGTGTTTTTATGCATGTACGGGCTTGCTGAAGAACAGTCCTTAGCTGAAGCAAGTGTATTAATACCGAAATAAAATTAAAATAAAACGAAACAATACAATGAACAAATCATTGAAACACTGAGGTTAATGCCTTCCATCGTGTTTAAACATATTCAATCAGCGGAAAAGGGACATTAATTTTATTTACATCATGAAGAGAAATCATGTGAATAAACCAGAAAGTTTCAAATTTTCCAATATGTGAGAAATCGTCACCCAGTGTAGGTTGTATAAAACCGACGCCTGCATGTGAAAACTCTAATTTTCTATACCAGGCACGTTCACCTGCCCGCAACTTTTCGCCGGAAAAACTGGAAGAGTTCTTATCCTTGATCATGTACGTACTACACACCTTCTGAGAAGGATGCGTTACCACTTGTTGGTCTCTTAAAATGGGTGCAAATAGGTATCACTTTTCCAAACAAGGGTTAATTTGATCACTACTTGTCTGATGATCAGGCTGAATAAGTGATTGTTTGTTAGCCTCCCGCATTACTATCGAGGTCACGTTGAAACAAAGCCCGGTAAACGAACTGGTTGAAATTGTCTTTGCGAAATTTGATTTTACAATCAGGACGGGGTTTTATGTCTAGATAAATAATATAGACCTACATAATATAATAAATTTTAAAGAGTTGCGAAACGATTTCAAAAAGATTTATACACGCCTGATATCCCGTTTGTCTTTGGTTTTGGTCGTTGCAGACTATTATGACGAAACAACGAATTCGTTTACATTTTCAGCAGGAATTTGGTGCCTCTAGAAAAGGCGCGCTTTTTGGTGGCGCGTTTCCGAATGCGCGCCACTTTTGCACACGGAGCGCAAACATACGCTTATGGACGCGCGTGGAGATCGAAATTGAGTCATTCTTTCGTGGCTTTTTGTCGGAGCAAGACGTGTGGAGTGGGACAATCAAAAATCGACGTGGAATAAACGTTGAATATATAGAATACAACATGGATCTTCGTGTTTGATAATTAGATTGCTGACTTGAAGTTGTGATAATTTTGACACTCCCTCGGTTGGGTCCGTGTACCGTACCGCATAGGTTAGCGAATGTCTGTAAACTAACGTTAAAGTCTAACTGTTAAAGACAAAGTTCGACTTCGAGGCTTGTCATGAAAGAAAGATTTCACAAGGCTGTGAATTACGAACAGTGCGATTTGTGCTAGTCAAGGAGCAGCTTCTGGCTTCAAAGTTCGGGGATTCTCCGCTCAAATTGTCGTACTACTACCGGTCTTCGTAACAAAAATCGACCGGCAGGAGGAGGCTGAGCAATGGCCTGGCCTGGGACAACGCAGGGACGGGTGGAATTCCCGAGCAGTAACTCAGATGAAGAGGCCGAGTACGACGACGTCGACCCTGCCTTCCAAATGAACATCATGGATAGCCTCGAGCTGGTCCTGGCGAGGAACGGCGCATTACCAGGTCATGAACGACTACGGTGAGTCGAACCCGAGGGTAGAGTCTAGTGTTTAACCCATTCATGACAGGAATTATTTAAAACCTAATTTGATGAGCTTTTATTCTTCAAATTGGCAACACCAACATTTGTATTTTATTGCTACATTTTTCTTATATAAATTCATGTATCTGAAATGAATAGAATTTCTTCTTCTTCTTCAGTAGTGTGCATAAACCTCCAAGGAGTATCGTCGCACAACAGAATTGACAGAAATTATGATGAGAAGTCAAAAAAAAAAAAAAAAAAAAAAAATTGCCAATTCGCATTGAAAAAATGTGATTTTAAACTTTACATCGCATTGCCAATTTGATTTCAATGCTTATTTTCCTTTGAAAATTTTTCAGCATCAAACAACAAATACTGATACAACCAAAATGGGCACAGTAGGGGGCCTACATGTACGTGTAGAGTTTTTTTTTTGCTCTTTCTGCTCAAGTATTTGGTAAGATTTTTAGAGCTCTGCGTCAGAAGTTATTTTTAGACCAAGCCACAAAATGTGGACCCTCTGTCACAAATGGGTTAACAGATTAGCGGACGTTTTATGTAGGGCCTACAGGTTGGGTAGGCTAGGCCCATCTGGACAAAATCGATGAAAATAGTGAGTTACCGAGTTTGATTTGTTACTAGCCTAACATTAGGCCTAATGACAATGTTAAGCCCTAGCCTGGAGTATTCACAAAGTATTTCAGAAATATAATTGGCAATTGACATCATAAAACAAAAATATCGGTGGTGACCGTTGAAAGTCAACGAAAAGTTTGTGATCAGTTGAAGGACAAACCCTACCCTACCCTAGACTCTATATGGATTATGGGCTTGTATTTTAGTCTACTTGCGGCTATTTACATGGCATGATTAGTGTATAACGGTACGGTTAGGACTTAACGTTAGGCCTAGGTTGGTTTGTTAAGCAGTTGCATGTACGCAGGGACGGCTCAGGTAGGAGAGAACGTGAGTAAAAAAAAAAAAAAAAAAAAAAAAAAAAAAAGCCAAAGTCCTAACGTTTATTAGTGCTGCATGGTAGTACCGTAGACTTGTTTTTTCTCGGTGTCAAGAGTAATATTAGGAATAAGAAATGTTCAATCCTTCCATTTTGGATGGAGGAACGAGTTCATTGCGCTGAATGGTCAGCCTTCGTTCGAGTTGTTTTTATCGGGATTGAAGTAACAGTTCATATGATGCATTGTTTCAATTTCAGTTTTGAAAATATGAGAAAATTGCATTATTTTATGCCACATCTATACAGTTTACACGTTTGAGTATAAAATAAATACCATGATTTATAGTATTATACCCGCCCCCTACGCGAAGGTACATAGATGATGTAGGCCCTAGTTCACGCTAGTACGGTGTCTGAAAAACATTATTTTGCTTATTTCACAATAACATTAAATTTTCTTCCCGAATTTGGAAAATTATAACGGTTTGCAAGTCATCTTGTATTTTTATTTCTAGTGAGCCTTAAAACTTGTTTTTAGGGTCAAAAAGTTGACCAGAATTTGCTCTTTCCATACATTCCAAGTATGAGATGAAAATTAATTCAGATCACATTTTTAATTTCATGAGGAATTTGCCCCAAAATTGTGTCAATCCCCCCCCCTTGAATCGCACGCTTTTTAGCTGACACTTCTTAGTGTGACTTCAGACGCACTAGGCCTACATATCGGCTGGATGCTGATGGGATATTAATTAAAAGTGGATTTTAATAATTGAATATCATTCTGTCACATAAAATTAGAAATGAATAGACTTATAATTGCCGGTGAAATTTTCTGGGTTCAGCCGGATGTTGTGGAGCCCTTCATTGAAACGTATGTTACAAGGGGAGTGGGGTGATAGTTGAAAATCGTCACAACTTTATGGGAGCATTTTGCTGAAAAGAAAGGAACCGTTTAGAACTTATGAAGGGGGGTAATGTTAATTTTAACGAAGATCGGGCCGAACGCATTAAGGAAAAGGTGCTTGATATCCTAGAGAGGCAAGACTGGGCTTGACAAGAGACATGATGTACAAATAATAGATAAGAAGAATAAGGGTGCGAAAGACCTAATTCTGGAAGAATGGTAAGGTTGGTTTTTCGTAGGCGAAACAAACGAATTTAGTTGGTAAGGGCTGGAGAGGAGGATGAATATTTGATAGTAAGCGTATGCGGTCACATGTTTTAGAATTTCAAACGCTGCCCAAGTCTTCTTTGCTTGTTTGATTTAACAGAACCAGCCGGTTAACCGCGTGGCGCGGTTCGGAGACTCAGTCAGGCGGTGGGGCAGAGGGCGGAGCCGAGCATGAAATTGGCCGAGGCTACCATCTACTTGTGTTCAACGTACACGGCATACAAATGGCTTAGAGGAACTTTCCCAGTAACCGGCGAACATCTGGTTGACGTGGTGGATGGTTTGGGAGACTTGCTTTAGCATTCAATGGTTGGCCAGTATGAAAGCCAAAAGAAGTGGTAAGGCTACATATATACCAACGTCTCCATTGCATAGCTCCAGGTCTGCATTCGATAATTCGCAACTACGATAATAAAAGCTCTTTTTCTCAATATCTTGGAGGCCGGTGGGCTACAGTGGATTTCATCATGGAGTACATGAAAGAGAATAGACTCGTTAACTCAGGAGTTTGAATATATGACAGTTGCCACCCGGAACTCCAACAAATTTGGCAGGTATCACTAGGGATGATGATTGGTGAGGCAAGGACTGCCGTGAGGTGCAGAATGTACACATGCAGCATCGGTCATTTTAAAATAATGTACACGTAAGCTTGTCGAATGCAAGAAAATCATAAGTTATATGGGTGAGCGTTGACAATATTTGTTAAGCCTTCAGAAGGTTTTTGATTTTTGTCCGAAGCCTTTGCTCGAGATTGTGCACGAAATCAGTAATAAGGTCATATCGACCGTGCATATGCATATGTTGTCTCATTAACCCATTCGTGACAGGAATTATTTAAAGCCTAATTTGATCACATTTTATTCTTCAAATTTGCAACACCAACATTTTTATTTTATTGCTACACTATTTTTATAAAACGTCATGTATCTGAAATGAATATAAATTGACAGAAATTATAATAAGAAAAAAAAAAAAAAAAAAAAAAAAAAGTTGCCGATTTGCAGGGGAAAACGGTGATTTTAAATTTTCTATCACATTGCCAATTCAAGGTTTTTAATGTTTATTTTCCCTTAAAAAAAAAAAAAAAAAAAAAAAAAAAAAGAATTCAGCATCGAACGACGAATATTGATGCAACCAAAATGGGCACAGTTTGTGTAGAATTTTTTGCTCTTTCTGCTCATGTATTTGGTATAATTTTTAGGGCTTTGCATCAAAAGTTATTAGGTCAAACCACAAAATGTGGACCTCGGTCACGGATGGGTTAATCCATAAATAGCTCAATATGGAGACAATTGCCGGGGAGTTGAGCTATAGAACAATCGATCCCAATTATCAATGGTGTTGGGGAGGTGCCTGGTGAGAAGTTTTTTCTTATATCCTTGAATTAACTACCTTGGGGCTCATATATTCCCCACTAGAGTTTTTTGCTAAACGAAGGCAAAGTGATAGCCTATTTGGGCACCCGGTTTACACTAATAATAATAATAATAATAATAATATTAATAATAATAATAATGATAATAAAGTTCTTAGCAGTATGTTTGGGGTTCGTATTACATTCAGATGGATCCTCATTTCCCGGCAGAGATTCCAGCACTAGTTCCGTTTCTTGGTTGAATATTGAATTTTTAACATGAATGCAATATTAGTGTATTATGGTCAAATGATACACGTGGAAATGACACTGAATAATATTAAACGAAAACCATGGTTCCGTGTTCATTTTGCCACAACAGCGAATTGATTATTAGTAGGCAATATTGATGGGTTGTATGCACAAGAGCCTTTCGATAGATGGGATTCCGAATTGGTTAATTTATATTGCTGATATATATGTTCGGCATCTCTTAGCTAACCCCTATTAGGCTGGTAAGCAAAATGTGGTCTCAAGAGTTTAGTACGATGTTCAGTGGAAATGTTTCAGGTTCCGCGCACTATTGAATTTCTAGTATATGAATCGAGTTGAACTATAAACAATTGAATGTTGAGGCACAAATGGTAAAAACTTCCGTTCTGACGGAAGTGTAATTCCGGGTGTAGTTAAGGGTTGGCATTTATAGTAGATCGTAATAAAGAAAGGGTTGGCGAATGGGTGTTAATCCCATTACTATGATTTTCCAAGGTTTAGGGGCAGTGATTGTTCTCAGAGGGGTCACGATTTGAAGAAGTAAATCGTTTATGTTTATATTGGGTATAGTTTAGTGTTACTAAACTTTGGATTATTCATAGGGTATATTACAATAGCATTGGGCGGGGGCTCTGGAGATATTGCCAATAACAGAATCCCGGTCAGGTATGCGGAATGGCTGTAATAGGCGATGATAGATCTTTTAGCAACATTTCAAAATTATAACCTTTTTAAGGTTACATGTACTGTATGTTTATACTGACGAGTTAGCCTGTGTGGTGCATGGGGTGGTTATTACGCAGCGTTACGTGCTGTGGCAATTACGCCCCATAAAGTGTCGGTAGGTTATTTTTGGAAACGATTAGTCTGATTGTATGCAGGATGGTTTTCAAACTCAACGGTGATTTAACGTTGGTGTAATGTTGTATGCATACCTGTTGATCCACAGTTCATATGGTTACAATTTCAAGTGTTTAGCCTGAATGGTGTTCAGGTGGTTGTTGGGCCCTATACACACTGTACGTTTCAGGAAGGCACAAGTTGCCTTATATCGTGCAGCATGGTATTGCCAGCAACGAATCTTATCAAGAGTAAAAAAAAAAAAAAAAAATAATAATAATAATATAAATAATAGAAAAAAAAATGATAATAGTAATAAAATAAAGAATAAAATTAATTAAAAAAAAAAAAAATTAAAAAAAAAATATGGAAAAAATATATAAATAAAATAACATGAAATAAAATAAACAAATACATAGATGAATAAATATATTTAAATAATGGAAATGATTATAGAATGGAATCAGTTGGAGAAGGATTACCTGATCCATGAGTAAATGGACATTAACTTAAGTATATGATGTTAGTAGGCTCGTAATGACACCGTCCGTATTCGTGAATTCATTTGTTAAGATCGTAATTTGCCTCCAATCGTTGCAGCGTTAACAGGCCCTTTAGTGATACGTTCATAATTCTTTAAAATTTATTTATGGGATATCCATGGTTACGTTACATGTGGAGAGATAGTGAGATAATGTACCTCTTAATATGTGTACAGATGTTTTAAGATCGATGAGTATTATTCACAACACGGCACATTATTACACGTATATGCTGTGGTAAATGCAGCATCAGAGCTTTATAGAAGCGGTTATACAATTCTAGTTCAACAGGTGGAATTGCCCCTGCGATGATGTGATATTATTTCTGAATTGTATAGTTTTGACGGAAGAATGGATGAAGAATTAATTGAGTCAGGCTGTGCATATATTTTATATGTATACATTTCAGGAAAGTGGGGTGGAAATAGAAATCTCCTTATAAGGAAACACCTGAGATTTGTTCGCAGCTAAAAGACTTAGGCCATGGGCTAGTGGGGGTCATAGTGCACCCCCGGTGTGACTTACGGAAATGGCTATTTTCATGTAGCCCTGGGTCTAACAATTCAGAAAATTGATGTTGCCAGCAAAAAAACTGGGATGGAAGATACCCCCATGGACTTTTTGACCACGCCCACTTTTACAGCTGATTGTAGAAAATTAGGGGTATTGACATTTTGTAACTGCTCTAGCTTTGCAATTCTTCACATATATATGCTGTATGACCCCTTAAAATGTCGGCCTAATTGAGTTCTACAAGTTTGTGCTGCGGTTATGCAAATTTTTATGGCGAAAAGGTCACCAGAGGTCAAAAGGTCACAAATTTTGACCTTTATATTTCTAAAATAATGCCAATGCGGGGATTTTTTTTATCACAAACACCCTATGACAGATTTTTTCATTGAAATTTGATTAAAATTGAAAGTTAAATATGTCCAATCATGTTCTTATTTAATACCAGAAAGTTAATGTCGCCAGTGAAAAAGCTGGGATGGAAGATACCCCCATGACCACGCCCACTTTTACAGCTGGTTGTAGAAAATTAGGGGTATCGATAGTTTGTAACTGCTCTAACTTTGCAATTCTTCAGAAATATATATCATATGACCCCTTAAATTGTTGGCATAATTGAGCTCTACAAGTTTGTGCTGCGTTTTATGCAAATTTTTATGGTGAAAAGGTCACCAGAGGTCAAAAGGTCACAAATTTTGATCTTTACATCTAATATAGAGCAAATGCATGGATTTTCTTTATGATCAAAAAGACTCTATAACTGATTTTTTTCTTTTTTAAAATATGATTAAGATTGAAAGTTACACATGTCCAATCATGTTCTTATTTAATACCAGAAAGTTAATGTTGCCAGTGAAAATACTGGGATGGAAGATACCCCCATGACCACGCCCACTATTACAGCTGGTTGTAGAAATTTAGGGGTATCGATAGTTTGTGACTGCTCTAACTTTGCAATTCTTCAGAAATATGTATCATAAGACCCCTTAAATTGTTGGCATAATTGAGTTCTACAAGTTTGTGCTGCGTTTTATGCAAATTTTTATGGTGAAAAGGTCACCAGAGGTCAAAAGGTCACAAATTTTGATCTTTACATCTAATATAGAGCAAATGCATGGATTTTCTTTATAATCAAAAAGACTCTATAACAGATTTTTTTCTTTATTAAAATATGATTAAAATTGAAAGTTACACATGTCCAATCATGTTCTTATCTAATACTAGAAAGTTAATGTTGCCAGTGAAAGTACTGGGATGGAAGATACCCCCATGACCACGCCCACTATTACAGCTGGTTGTAGAAATTTAGGGGTATCGATAGTTTATAACTGCTCTAACTTTGCAATTATTCAGAAATATATATCATATGAACCCTTAAAATGTTGGCATAATTGAGCTCAACAAGTTTGTCCTGCATTTTATGCAGATATCTTTATGGTGAAAAGGTCAACATAGGTCAAAAGGTCACAAATTTTGACCTCTACCTATAATAAAGAGCAAATGCATTTTTTAAATCACCAAAATCATTAACAGATTTATTTTTCATTGAAAATTAATTGAAATTAAAAGTTACATACTGCAATCATGTTTTTACTTAAAATCAGCAAACAAAATAATGCATGAAGTAGTAGAATCAACAATTTTGGTACTTATCTTCTACATGTTCTACGGATTATTTGTATGTTTTGACATACATGTGTCAAATAGGAGCGTAACACTTCACAATTTCTTGCTGAAACACCCTACAATCAGTCATAAAACAGGCAAAATCGGTCAAAATCACAAAGCTATGAGCAGTACCGAATCAACATGAGAAGAACTAAAAAATATGTATATGATAACTAAAATGAAAAATTCAAAATGAAGAAATCGACAAGCTGAATTCCATCGGTGCTCTGGTTTTTTTTTTCCTGCAATGATGCACACATCACATCACGTTGGTATTACAACCAAAAATAACACATTAAAATTACAGAGAAATTAAATCAATTAAGAAACAAATAATCGAAGAACCGAAAAGGAGAACCAAGGTTGGAAGAGGAATTTTCTGAATAAAAAGGATATAGTCAGTAAAAAAAGAGTCTTGGGCTGAAGGAAATGATGGAAAAATAAATGAAAAGGACCTGAGGACTTGTGAACCGAGCCCACTTGTATAGATGGTGTAGGAAAATTAGTTTATAACTGCTCTAACTTCGAAATTCTTCAATAATATCTTCTCTGTGACCACTTTAAAAAGTTGATTTACTACTCCTACAAATTTGTGATACGTTTTATGCACACTTATGCAGTGAAAAGGCCACCAGAGGTCAAAAGGTTGCAAACTTTGACCTAAGTTTACCTATGATATATAGCAAATACAGTTCTTTTTTTACCCCAATGATCCTATAACACAATTTTTAAATTGGAAATGAATTGAAATGAACAGTTTCATAGCTGTAATTATGTTTTTGTTTAATATCAGCAGGCAAATGCTTGAAAATATGTGGAATTTAGCATTTGGTATGTAGAATGAAGGGATTTCATAAATAAAGGAAAAGTAATATACAAGCTGGCATTTGTTTAGACACTGAAATCACGTGGTTCATTTCGAAATGATGATATATAACAAACACCACTGTCCAAATATCACTTGTGATCTCAGGTCATAAAGATTTCAGAGTAACATTTGCTATAAAATATTCCTTGATCTGATGACATTTCTTCGAATTACTTTCCCTTTGTTCTACATACCAAAAGCTACCTATTTTCAAGCATTTGCCTGCTGATATGGTTATGGGGGTATCTTCCATCCAAGTTTTTTAAATTTTTGCTGGCAACATTAACTTTCTGGTATTGAATAAAACATGATTGGACATATGTAACTTTCAATTTTAATCATATTTCAATGAAAAAAAAATCTGTTATCGAGTCTTTGTGATTATAAAAAACAATAAAAACAATCCATGCATTTGCTGTAAAGATCAAAATTTGTGACCTTTTGACCTCTGGTGACCTTTTCACCATAAAAATTTGCATATAACGCAGCACAAACTTGTAGAGCTCAATTATGCCAACAATTTAAGGGGTCATATGATATATATTTCTGAAGAATTGCAAAGTTAGAGCAGTTACAAACTATCTATACCCCTAATTTTCTACAACCAGCTGTAAAAGTGGGCGTGGTCATGAGGTATCTTCCATTCCAGCTTTTTCACTGGCGACATTAACTTTCTGGTATTAAATAAGAACATGATTGGACATATGTAACTTTCAATTTTAATCAAATTTCAATGAAAAAATCTGTCATACGGTCTTTGTGATAAAAAAAATCCCCGCATTTGCATTATTTTCGAAATATAAAGGTCAAAATTTGTGACCTTTTGACCTCTGGTGACCTTTTCACCATAAAAAAATTGCATATAACGCAGCAAACTTTTAGAGCTCAATTATGCCAACAATTTAAGGGGTCATATGATATATATTTCTGAATAATTGCAAAGTTAGAGCATTTACAAACTATCGATACCCCTAAATTTCTACAACCAGCTGCAATAGTTGGCGTGGTCATGGGGGTATCTTCCATCCCAGTTTTTTCACTGGCATCATTAACTTTCTGTTATTAAATAAGAACATGCTTGGACATGTGTAACTTTCAATTTTAATCATATTTTAATGAAAAAAAAATCTGTTATAGAGTCTTTGTGATTATAAAAAGAATCCATGCATTTGCTTTATATTAGATGTAAAGATCAAAATTTGTGACCTTTTGACCTCTGGTGACCTTTTCACCATAAAAATTTGCATATAACGCAGCACAAACTTGTAGAGCTCAATTATGAAAACAATCTAAGGGGTCATATGATATATATTTCTGAAGAATTGCAAAGTTAGAGCAGTTACAAACTATCGATACCCCTAAATTTCTACAACCAGCTGCAATAGTTGGCGTGGTCATGGGGGTATCTTCCATCCCAGTTTTTTCACTGGCATCATTAACTTTCTGTTATTAAATAAGAACATGCTTGGACATGTGTAACTTTCAATTTTAATCATATTTTAATGAAAAAAAAATCTGTTATAGAGTCTTTGTGATTATAAAAAGAATCCATGCATTTGCTTTATATTAGATGTAAAGATCAAAATTTGTGACCTTTTGACCTCTGGTGACCTTTTCACCATAAAAATTTGCATATAACGCAGCACAAACTTGTAGAGCTCAATTATGAAAACAATCTAAGGGGTCATATGATATATATTTCTGAAGAATTGCAAAGTTAGAGCAGTTACAAACTATCGATACCCCTAAATTTCTACAACCAGCTGCAATAGTTGGCGTGGTCATGGGGGTATCTTCCATCCCAGTTTTTTCACTGGCATCATTAACTTTCTGTTATTAAATAAGAACATGCTTGGACATGTGTAACTTTCAATTCTAATCATATTTCAATGAAAAAAAAAATCTGTTATAGAGTCTTTGTGATTATAAAAAGAATCAATGCATTTGCTTTATATTAGATGTAAAGATCAAAATTTGTGACCTTTTGACCTCTGGTGACCTTTTCACCATAAAAATTTGCATATAACGCACCACAAACTTGTAGAGCTCATTTATGCCAACAATCTAAGGGGTCATATGATATATATTTCTGAAGAATTGCAAAGTTAGAGCATTTACAAACTATCTATACCCCTAATTTTCTACAACCAGCTGTAAAAGTGGGCGTGGTCATTAGGGTATCTTCCATTCCAGCCTTTTCACTGGCGACATTAACTTTCTGGTATTAAATAAGAATATGATTGGACATGTGTAACTTTCAATTTTAATCATATTTTAATAAAGAAAAAAATCAGTTATAGAGTCTTTTTGATCATAAAGAAAATCCATGCATTTGCTCTATATTAGATGTAAAGATCAAAATTTGTGACCTTTTGACCTCTGGTGACCTTTTCACCATAAAAATTTGCATAAAACGCAGCACAAACTTGTAGAGCTCAATTATGCCAACAATTTAAGGGGTCATATGATATATATTTCTGAAGAATTGCAAAGTTAGAGCAGTTACAAACTATCGATACCCCTAAATTTCTACAACCAGCTGTAAAAGTGGGCGTGGTCGTCGGGGTATCTTCCATCCCAGTTTTTTCACTGGCATCATTAACTTTCTGGTATTAAATAAGAACATGATTGCACATGTGTAACTTTCAATTTTAATCATATTTCAATGAAAAAAAAATCCGTTATAGAGTCTTTGTGATTACAAAAAAAAATCCATGCATTTGCTCTATATTAGATGTAAAGATCAAAATTTGTGACCTTTTGACCTCTGGTGACCTTTTCACCATAAAAAAAATTGCATATAACGCAGCACAAACTTTTAGAGCTCAATTATGCCAACAATTTAAGGGGTCATATGATATATATTTCTGAATAATTGCAAAGTTAGAGCAGTTACAAACTATCGATACCCATAAATTTCTACAACCAGCTGAAATAGTGGGCGTGGTCATTAGGGTATCTTCCATTCCAGCCTTTTCACTGGCGACATTAACTTTCTGGTATTAAATAAGAACATGCTTGGACATGTGTAACTTTCAATCTTAATCATATTTTAATGAAAAAAAAATCTGTTATAGAGTCTTTGTGATTATAAAAAGAATCCATGCATTTGCTCTATATTAGATGTAAAGATCAAAATTTGTGACCTTTTGACCTCTGGTGACCTTTTCACCATAAACATTTGCATATAACGCAGCACAAACTTGTAGAGCTCAATTATGCCAACAATTTAAGGGGTCATATGATATATATTTCTGAAGAATTGCAAATTTAGAGCAGTTACAAACTATCTATACCCCTAATTTTCTACAACCAGTTGTAAAAGTGGGCGTGGTCATGAGGGTATCTTCCATCCCAGCGTTTTCACTGGCGACATTAACTTTCTGGTATTTAATAAGAACATGACTGGACATGTGTAACTTTCAATTTTAATCAAATTTCAATGAAAAATCTGTCATAGGGTCTTTGTGATAAAAAAATTCCCCGCATTTGCTTTATATTAGATGTAAAGATCAAAATTTGTGACCTTTTGACCTCTGATGACCTTTTCACCATAAAAATTTGCATAAAACGCAGCACAAACGTGTAGAACTCAATTAGGCCGACATTTTAAGGGGTCATACAACATATATATGTGAAGAATTGCAAAGTTAGGGCAGTTACAAACTCTCAATACCCCCAATTTTCTACAATCAGCTGTAAAAGTGGGCGTGGTCAAAAGTCCATGGGGGGTATCTTCCATCCCAGTTTTTTTGCTGGCAACATCAATTTTCTGAATTGTTAGACCCAGGGCTACATGAAAATAACCATTCACGTAAGTCACACCGGGGGTGCACTATGACCCCCACTAGCCCATGGCCTAACTAGATGTAAATTGGTTGAGGCCTGATGAGGTTTATGGAGCCCCTTTTTGGGTCGCTATAGCCTCCCCATAATTCTTATGAATGCTTCATATTCACAATTATCACAATCCCAGTTTAGGGTGGTTTAATGTGGTGGTCAATGTAAGGAAAATAGAGTATTGCAAGTTTACGGAAGGTTGTGATTAGGCAATACAGCTAGGGAAAGGTGCACTAATATGACGGAAAATTGATAAGCATGTATAAATATGTATGGCAGGGTTTCCTGCGGTACCCTGGTACATTGGGCCGCAGAGGTTACAAGTTGGCGAATAGTAATTGGTTGGTTTCAACCTTGTTGGAAATTTTTATATTGAAGTACATGTATATACACAATGAAACCGTGTTCTTTGGCGGCGAGCCATTTCATTTGCTCGTTGGCGGAATTTATCAATTTGGGCCTTCATCACACTTGCATATATTAGTAAGGAGTTATATTAGCATTGGTAACAATTGTAATTTCAGGAGCCTCGCTCGATTCTACATGCGGGGAGGCCGGAGTCCTGGAGGGAAGTGATGGGGCAGGGTTGTTAAGATGTTTGTTGGAATCGTTGAGGAGAGTTGGAATGGGTGGCGCACCCGGGTTGCATAAGAAACTTCCCCGTCTGATCGGGCATTCTTTGACGGCTAGCAAGGGGGGCTCGTGGCAATGCAGGGGGGACATTCGTTTACGGGAGGGGGCTTCTAGCCATGGTTTACCCTTCCCTGGCTACACACTTGGATTTCACATATTTTGACTTTAAGGTTTATGTATGGGGTGCAGATTTCCTCATTCTTCACATAGATTCCAGCACTAGTTCTGTATTAGTGTATTGGTGTTGGTTATCCAAATCTTTGTGTAAGACATTTACAATACTGGCGTAAATTTATGTACTGCCATGGTAAAATGATAAATGATAAAATGATACATGTACCTGTACAGAAGACAGTGGTCAATGGTAAATAAAAGCCACGAAAAATGCATATTTGGAATAGTCTGACGTTTACTCATTTATCAGGCGTGAATAATAAATTTTAAAGAGTTGCGAAACGATTTCAAAAAGATTTATACACGCCTGATATCCCGTTTGTCTTTGGTTTTGGTCGTTGCAGACTATTATGACGAAACAACGAATTCGTTTACATTTTCAGCAGGAATTTGGTGCCTCTAGAAAAGGCGCGCTTTTTGGTGGCGCGTTTCCGAATGCGCGCCACTTTTGCACACGGAGCGCAAACATACGCTTATGGACGCGCGTGGAGATCGAAATTGAGTCATTCTTTCGTGGCTTTTTGTCGGAGCAAGACGTGTGGAGTGGGACAATCAAAAATCCCCACCACCATCCCCAATACCACCGCCTGTGTAGTGCATGTATCAGGTTTTTGCAAGCAAAAAGTATTTGTACCAATGGTTCTGGATGTGCAATGAATAAGTTGTGACTTGTATGTTAACGGTGTTATTTCATGGATTAGAAAGCGGTTAGATGCACGTGGAATATAGGCAATGCCTGGAGGTTTTAACAATCGAAGATATAGGGTACAATGGGAAATCAGTTTAACGATATTTGATATACATCATATTAAGTTTGAAGTTAATATAGTTGAGAAAGATTATTTGTCCCAGCTCTTTATACAATTAGGTTTTTGTTGGTTACCTATGTTTTTTAACCAGTTAGTGACATTCTTGATGTAACAGGGTATTCCGATGGTACTAAGAACCTACTTATTTATCGAATATCTATTGTTTATGCAGAGGTTTTAGAGTATACAGTGGTCGTGGTCATGCAATTTTTTGATAAATTATACACGATAATTCTCGGATGTGGAGCAAAATGCTTGGTTGCACTGAGTATCTGCGTTTTAAGAGTGGCTTCGCAGTCGTGGGCCGTGAGGGAATTTTGTCCCATTGGGTTTTCACCCTCACCTCATCCGATGGTAGGTCAAGGTGTGACCTCGGGGGGGGGGGGGGGGTGCCTACACGTGCAATGGTTACAATTTATGCTAGACGTTCACGTGTTTTATACATTGCAATTGTTTCACGATATATGAATAAATTTTGTATTGAAGCCAGGTTGGTGACCTAGGCGGAATTTATCAATTTGGGCCTTCATCACACTTGCATATATTAGTAAGGAGTTATATTAGCATTGGTAACAATTGTAATTTCAGGAGCCTCGCTCGATTCTACATGCGGGGAGGCCGGAGTCCTGGAGGGAAGTGATGGGGCCGGGTTGTTAAGATGTTTGCTGGAATCGTTGAGGAGAGTTGGAATGGGTGGCGCACCCGGGTTGCATAAGAAACTTCCCCGTCTGATCGGGCATTCTTTGACGGCTAGCAAGGGGGGCTCGTGGCATGCAGGGGGGACATTCGTTTACGGGAGGGGGCTTCTAGCCATGGTTTACCCTTCCCTGGCTACACACTTGGATTTCACATATTTTGACTTTAAGGTTTATGTATGGGGTGCAGATTTCCTCATTCTTCACATAGATTCCAGCACTAGTTCTGTATTAGTGTATTGGTGTTGGTTATCCAAATCTTTGTGTAAGACATTTACAATACTGGCGTAAATTTATGTACTGCCATGGTAAAATGATAAATGATAAAATGATACATGTACCTGTACAGAAGACAGTGGTCAATGGTAAATAAAAGCCACGAAAAATGCATATTTGGAATAGTCTGACGTTTACTCATTTATCAGGCGTGAATAATATAATATAACACCTCTAACATGTATAAGAACTACAGCAAATAAATTGGCAAAGCGCAAATCTGTCATAATAAGAATAATAATATTATCATCATCATACTACTACTACTACTACTACAATTGTCAGAATGTGATAGGCATCAGTGCAATAAAAGAACTTCCTGTAATTGTTCTCATTATCATTGTTATCATTGTTATTATTATCATTATTATTGTTAATACCATTATTATAATTATTTTCATTATAATCGATACTATCATTATCGTTATTGTTATGAATATCATCATCATTATTATTGTTATCAGCATTTTCATTGTTATCATAATTATCATAATTATCATTATTATTATTATCATTATTATTAGTATTAGTAGTAGTAGTATCACCATCAGTATGAATAATCAGACGAATATTTGAGAAATATATCAAGTGACAGCAATTATCTGATTATAATAAAAGAATTCTGAGACCTGCAGCTTCTCGTATTAATTTTGTAGGGAAGAAGTTTTCCAGATGATCATTTCGTGAAGAGAATATTACATGGAAGTGTAACGGCTCTTGATTTAAAGGCGTAGATGTGCGGCAGTTCTGTCAAAGGGGGCACCATTGCCGTGATTTCGATAATCTAATGCCACACTTAATAGTTCTCTCAGAACTATTTGATCTAGGTGTACGAATAGTACAATGTGCTGTCATAAAGGCTTACGTCCGATTTTAGTTGCCCAACCGTAGGCGAGAATTGTCCGTGAAGGTAATTTTGCTGGTATTTTGTAACAGCAAGAAAGTCTCTACATGTCTGAAGCAGTATTCGTGATTTTTGCAGAGGGAAAAGTGATCAAAGTGACTGAAAGTGTCAGACAAAAAGGTTAAAATATTCAAATTGACAAAACGCGTTGAAAGGCATTTAACATATGCATTCAGATCAATCCCAAATCAAAAGCAAGAAGTAAAATCTGTACGCAAGTCTGGTGAATTTATTATGCTATTCATAAGGATGCGTTGTTTAATTTTCTCATTTGAAATAAATTTCTCTTCATATTTTTTTTAAGCTTGTGGATGGAATTATCATTTAAAACCCGATGTAATGTGTGTTTCTTAGAAAGAAAAGAAAAATATAAACCCCCTTATGCTATTAATAATTCGAGAAGTATTTGTATCTCGATAAATTTTATTATTCATGTCAACGATAAATTTGTCCTCTATAATAGTTTTACGTTTTGTGACATGAAATAATATCAGCGGTATCAAGTGACCAATGTAATTATCAATCACAATAAAACACAACCGAAATAATGCCCCCCCCCAAAAAAAAAAGGAAAGATGAGTGATCTCTCATTATGTTCTTGTCATCAACCATTAATATTCTTGCACTTTTGAAATGAGATTTAGGTCCAAATTCATACAAAGTCTTTCCAAGTGATTCCCCTTTTTGTTCAAGGAAATTAAATTAAAGTAGAGATGATAAATGAAGGACCGTTCATTGTGTTGGTGACTATACTCTACATTGCGGTGCGCAAGACACTTTCGGATGTTCTGGGCTGATTTTTTTTTTTTTTTTAAAGAAAGACATGTACAACTTGGTAAAACTATCAATATGCCTATAGCATGATAATGGAACAATGTAGATAAAATACCTTGCTCGAGGGCATAATAAAGTGCCATGCCGGAGATCGAACCCCCGATTCTCTCGTCTCCAGGCAAGTCCCTTAAACCACTCGACTGCGACTGAAATCGTTATAATCGTTATAATGCTATTGTTCCTAGCTCCATCAAGCGGAAACTGTCTTTTTAATGATGTATTTTTATGTTCGGTTAGGTTTATTCGGTTTGAGAGGATATTGCAGGGGAAGGTTGGGTCTCTCTTTTCTTTCAAGAAACGCACTGTATCATTCACTATTAATCATGCTACTAAGTCCCATTTCTCTTTTCTTTCAGACCCTATTCGTATCATTTCAAGTTCAGGTTTTATTTCCAATATGACACAAGACATAAAATATTTTTTTAAAATTCTTTTAACAGAAATATCGTAAATTAACATACAACATTTTTCCCCTCTTATTTAACATCAAAACAAATGAAATGTCTGCTTGACATAGTGTATTAAAAGAAAAAAATGATATTGGAAAAGAGAAATCCACAAAAAAGCAATGCTTGTAGTGACGTGGATTCCTCAAGAAAGAAAAGGGAAAGTAAAGAAAATAAAACAGAAAAAGGTATGATACAGAGCTAGATGAAACAGCAGTATATATTACAGTTGCAGATTCAGTCACACAGTGAGGACTCCGCCAGATGAACGATGCGTTGCGCATTTGAGACAATTAAAGAAGAGAAAGGACAATAGGAAAAGGGAGAAATGAGGCAAGATAACATAAGACAAGAGCAGACGAAAGAGGGACAAGACAAGAAAAGACAAGACAAACAGACAGGAAATACAAGGGGGAAAAGAGGAAAAAATAGCAAGAAATTAAGAAGAGAAAATGGGAGATGGGCTGCCACGGACCAACATGACATAACATGACCGACAACCAGACTGAAATATAAAAAGAATAGACAGGCGGGAATTTCGTAGGTATAGGATGGTGCGATGATCTTGATTGGACGTAACCAAAATTGAAATCTCAGTTCCATTGCTAACTGTTGTAAGAATGAAGCAGGAATAGTTTGAGTTTATGTTTAAATACATTCAAAGAGACACTATCTTTAATATCATTACTAAGGGAGTTCCAGAATTTAGGACCGTTGTATATGAATGTATTTTTGGCTAGTAAAGTTCTGCAGAAAGGTAAATGAAATTTGTAAGAGCGTCTCGTGGAATAGTTATGGTAAGATTGATTTGCAGGGGACATGGCATCAAAAATATGGGGAAGAGCATTATTATTATAGTTATACATAAATTACCCTAACTGGAATAAATACAGGTCTCTGACTTTCAATAATTTACTCTCAAACAGTCAAAGAACAATGGATCCGTGTGTGAACAGAAGGCAGAGCTATGAATAACACGAAGTGCCTTTTTTTTGCAAAAATAACAATCTGTCTAATAGATATTGATGGGTATTTCCCCAAGCAAGAATCCCATAATTCAAATAGGGTAAAATTAAAGATGAATAAAGCATAATAAGTGATGTGGAAGGAATAAAAAATTTCAGTCTGTTGATAATACCTACATTTCGTGAAATTATTTTGCATATATTTATAATGTGAGTTTCCAAGAATGTTTGTTGTCAACTATAATTCCAAGAAATTTTGTGTGTGAAACAATTTCTAAGAGAGTATCATCAAAAATAATGTTCATTGGTAATGCATCTATGGAATTACTGAATAACATATATTTTGTTTTTTGAGATTTAAAGATAATATATTAGCTCTTATCCATTCAGAAACTTTAATGAGTTCAGAATTAATAACATTGATTAAAGTTTGTGGGCTCTGGTGGGAGAAAAATAAGTTGGAGTCATCAGCAAACAAGATAAGTGACAGAATTTGGGATGACCTACAGAAATCATTAATGCAAAGGGTAAACAACAGTGGGCCCAGTAGGCTACCCTGAGGGACTCCACATTTTATATCTTGCATGTTAGAATTATGACCTTTAACAAAAACATATTGTAGTCTATTGGAGAGGTAGCTCCTGAACCACTCCAAGGCCTTCCCTCGCACCCCATAATGTGACAATTTATGTAATAAGATTTCGTGATTGATGGTGTCGAAGGCCTTGGAGAAGTCCAGAAAAATGTCCACCAGGTGACAAGATTTGTAGAGAGCACTTACTACTTTATCAATAAAATTCAGTAACGCATGAGTGGTGCTGTGCTTTTCGCCGAACCCAAACTGAACATCAGACAAGATACTATGTATTGTAAAAAATTTGTCAGTTCTAACGTTGACTATTCTTTCGAGGATTTTAGAAAAAGAAGACACCAAAGAAATAGGTCGGTAATTACTGACGTCCAAATTATCACCTTTTTGAATAAAGGAATTACCTTAGCAATTTACATTTTATCTGGAACTTTACCTGATTCTAAGAAAAGATTGAATATATGTACCAAGGGGGTAACAATAGAATTTATCACAGCTTTTAAAATGAAATTATTAATGCCATCAAAACCTGGGCTTTTTTTACTTTTTAATCCAGATACAATATCAATTATCTCCTGACTATAAGTTGGAGCAAAAAATATAGAATTCGGATTAGGCGTGCCAAGATAGTCAGGGAAGTTTTTCGTCGCGGGAGGAATGTCTTTGGCCAAGTTTTCACCAACAGAAGAAAAATGATCATTAAAAATATTGCCAATACTGTCAGCATCGTCAACAATGACATCATTAAATGTGATTTTTGAAATATCTATTTATTTCTCGATAAGTTCATTGCCTGTTTTACAACTTTCCATGTATTTTGGATATCATGTTTATATAGAGCTCACTGTTCTCAAAGTATTTTTTCTTTTCAAGTCGTAATATTCTAGTTAGGGTATTTTCATAAGACGTGTATTTGATTTTGGATTGCCCTGTACCTTTCATTTTGAATTTGTAATATAAGTCATTTTTTCTATTAATCGAACGCAAAATAGATGCTGATATTCATGGTAGTCTTGGAACAGTTTTCTATGAGTTACGTTTGTCTTTTAACATCGGGATGTGCTTATCTAACTTGTCATTCAATATATTTGAAAAATTGTCAAAGGATAAATTGATGTCTTCAGTATCGTATACACAAGACCAATCGACAGAGTCCAAAGAAGCGCCTAAGCTAGCTGTATTTTCATGCGTTGGTCTGCGTCTTAGTGGTTGAGAATGAACAGGTCTAGTTGAGCGTCTTAATGGAAAATGGGTGAGAATTGGGAAATGGTCTGTTATATCGGAAAGGAATATAAAAGAATCTGGAGGGGGAGAATGCTACAAAAATATTGCCTAGAAGTATAGCGGTTTTGTCGCCTACACGAGTAGGTTTGGAAATAAGAGGCAAGAAAGAGGCAGGCAAAAATGCTTCAAGGAATTCATGAGATATATTGTGTTGTTTCAATAAATCAATGTTGAAATCGCCTACAAAGACAGCGTCCCTATTAGCGAGAGCTGGGTTGTTTATAGTTTCAGAAAGATAAGTTAAAATCGTTTGTGTTAGAGTTTGGAGGTCTATACAAAACAGCAATAATCATATTTTTACTGCCAGGAATATTAATTTCAGTGAAAAGAGATTCGACGGTAGAATTCACGATGTTAAGTTCATCACAAACGGTATACTCGTAGTCATGTGAAATGTAAAATGCTACGCCACCCCCAGTTCTGTCTTTCCTGTTATTTGTTATAAAATTATAGCCATTTAATAAAAAAGGTTGTTTAGATTCATGACATAGCCATGTTTTAGTGAGACCAATTATAGAAAAAGGCTGTTTAGTCGAATTGGAAGAGTTGTTCAAAAGTAACTGAAGTTCATCAAAATGTTTATTTATACTTCTTATATTGACATGCATTATGCAGAATGTATCTTTACTGAAATTTTTTTAAAGGTTTTTCACTTGATTTTCCGTAACATATTTAGAAGAGGGGTTTTGCACTATATCATAATCAAAATTGAATTTTGTAACTCATTTGAGGACGAGTTAATATTATCAGTCACACAATTATCATCAAAATTCATTGGATTATTGAAGTATTCAGTATCAGTAGGTCTCAATTCATTAAAGAGGTCATCATTTCAATAAGCTGACTGTTTACCACCATCGTTACAAAAATGTGAGGATGAAAATTATGTTGTACTATACCTAATGAATTGAACGTTCCAATGGATCGGTTTTTGCGCTATTCTTCTTTTATTTTATGATTATCCCCATATATATATATATATATATATTATATAGTTTGGGCTGATGCAACTGATGTGCTATCAAGCTATACATGGATGTGTAATCTTAGTTTTAAATCCTTTATAAAAGTGGAAATCTGCTTTTTGTTTTGATGTTTAATTATTGTTTGAAGTGATCCAGTCTATCTGAGCTTTCACAGGTCTTTGTTTTACTCCAAGGGGTAAACAACTTAATTCATTTAACCAGCCTGATAAATTTTTCTATCACAGAATCTGTAACCTGCTTCTCAATAGTCGGTTGAACCATTTCACTTTCATTAAGACAAAGTGCACCACAAAAATAAAAATGACTCAAAGGCTTCCTATAACGTTAAAAACTGACGTACAAATACCAAAAACAAATACATTTCGTCAATTTTGAATGACTCAATAAATGAACTTTCTTTTAATAAACTCTTCGTCTGCTTTCATTCTTTAAAGCACTAAGAACTAACTTCTCTGATTCCTCACCACCAAAAGCAGTATTTTAGTAAAAAAAAAAAAAAAAATTACAGCTCTTCAAAATATATCTTAAGCATTCCCTTTTCTTTCACTACTTTCGTTTACTCACTCCATTTTTAGATCGTGTGAATATCTTTATTCCTTTTCTTATTCTCTTCATAATGCTCCTTCATTTTCATTACCTTCAACAACCTAAGTGCCTCTTTTATTTACACTCGCTAATAAATCACCAAACCATCTCTGAAACATTCTACAACAAAAGAACAACAACAACAACCCCCCCCCCCAAAAAAAAATATATATTCTCACTATTTCAACCCCACTCATTTCAAAGGAATAACTCCCCTTTTCGTATTCTGCACATTCTCTGAACTTGCGTTCAATAAACAACACGCAACGAATTACATTAAAACAGAATGAAAGCAAATGACAATGAATCCGAAAGTATGAACATTTAATTCTCTCTCCATGCAAAAGAGTAAACTCAAGTAATTCGATTTCCATAAAAGAAGCAGAACTATCGCCTGACAAGCAATTAGTAGCACTCTTATTTGTAAAGCGCAAGTAAGAAAACAGTACAGATTTAAAAAAAAAACAGACCGAGGGTTATTAACAGAAAATAGGTAGGCCTATTATCCGAGGAGTCATTCTTTCTGCCTATTTACATGATTTAGGTACTAATTCTTTATAGTTAATCTTCACGGTTGACTGCACAGGAGAATATGTGACGATTTCAAAATTCCTTGACGTCATTTCAGGATCTTTCTTGGTGTTGATACATAACAAACTTAGACTTGATATTATATAACACAATCAAATGCAGACATTCATAACTTGAAGTCTTGAATATTGTCATACGAAAAGAAAGACACACGCAAACCCATTTTGTGTATTTCTTTTTTTCGTTGTCTATCCTCGGTGTAAGAATGAGAGGCAAGTGTAAAGTATGCATAGGAGAGACCGCCCCCATCATTCTGGAATCACCAATGATCCAAGAAATAACTCGGAAATTTGAATTTCAGAAAAGTCAAATAGAAGGCAACGTCAATATCTTCCGCAAAACTGAAGCGCAAACACCCAGTAAACACTGACACTAATCGAAGGGAACGAAAGGAACGAAAATCCAGTTATCTTGTAATCAAGAATTTACTCATTGACACGATTTAAACTGGCAGATAACGGTGAAATATTTAACACATTTGACAATTGAGCATTTCTGCAGAGTCCACAAATAGTATCAAAGATATTTAGAATATAGCATTATACCTGCTGAGACTTTTGAAGTCTCATGTAACTGGGGAAGCTCTTATTACCTTGAAAAGAATATAAATTAGAGATTAAATTAACAATATCTGCACCAGGTATAATCAAAGAACCTGTTAAAAATATACCACAAAGAACATTCAGGTATGAAGATATGTTAAAAGACAAGCCCCCCCCCAAAAAAAAAAAAAAAAAAAAAAAAGAGAGAAAAAAAGTAGATTGTATTCAGATGAAACTGTTAACTCACGAACGGTAGGCCCTATGGCACGGTGGAATAAAGTATTAATTGTCATAATTTCATTTCGATTAATATGATTAGATTTAAAAAAATTTGATTTGATATATTTTTCATCATAACCACAAAAAAAAGAACAAGAAACGGTTACAGTACTGTGGTATATTTGTATTTAAAAGAAGTCGGCAGATATGATCATAAAGCAGAATTCATAAAACAGAATAATATTCTGTTTCATAAAACAGAATGATATGTTTTATGATCCAATTAGCCTACTTTTTAAAAAAGTATAGGGCAGAACCAACACTGTCCTGTCTTGCTCCTTTACAAAATATATAGAATACACAAGATATTTTCATTTAAAGATCCATTTATGCCTATATCCATGGAAAGATAAGTAAACAAAAATTTGTTTTGTTTTCCTTCTATCTTTTAAACTTTTTTTTACCAGTGATATTTTCATTTCACCGTTAAGATTTCACAACATCAAAACACGTAATGGAATTCATTTTTTAATGTATATCATTTTTTCATGTATTTTAAATTCTAAAAATTAAAAAAAAAATGAAGTAGTTATGAACTCCTACACACTTTCACCTTTCGCAAAGCTTACACTAAATATTTCCACTTCATCCAACTACTTCGAACCCATCTAACCCAGATGAAATATATTTTGTAAAATGTGAAATCAAATTTAGAAATTTCGAAATTAATTTCATGTTTTCCCGTTTTATATATATATATATATATATATATATATATATATAGATATATATATATGTATATATATATATATATATAGATTTGATTCACCACTCATGGGTTGGATAGCCCTTGTCAGCTAATAGTTGTTTTTCAAACTTTTCAGACTATTACACAGTCATTTCTGATCAATATTGTGTTCATGAGTATGGAAGGAGCACAGTCTCAATTTTACATTACGTTCTACGGCTTGGCCTAACTTATTTTTCATGAAACTTGAACATGTTGAAACTTGAAACTTGAAACTTGATCATTATTCATAAGCGCTCCTAATAAATGAAGCTCGTTAAACTCGTGCAATCTCGTGAAATATCTTGAAATGAAATTTCGTGTGAAACGAGTGTATTAATTTAATGATTTACTTCTCTGCTGGAACGCATATCACCCCAGCATCCTCATGATGACCACAGTTGTGCTCGCCAATCTCCGAGTGTTGACAGTCAAAGAGACTGTCCTCATCCCCAGCGCAAAAGACATCATCAAGAAGGATAGTGCCGGAGCCCTGCCCGAACCTCGCCTCTCGCGGAGCCGAGTAAGCCCCCTGGAAACCCAGCATATTGCAGGCGACGATAGCATCGTTGATATCCCAGCCATCATCACAGACGGTTCCCCATTCGCCATCATACATGATTTCTATGGTTCCCTCGGCGTCGTTCCTGCCACCGAATAGGCGTATGTTCGATGTCCCTGGATTTTAACAAGGAACAAATCTACGACTTTAAGTACTCTTTGAGGGACTTGTAACTGAGGAAGATGGCAGATATAAGGGCACAAGTGGATTTACCTAGCATCAGATAAGGGGTCTTCTAAGTACAAGTCCACTGCTTTATCATCAATATTTTACATATCACAAAAATTGCTGGAAATTTGTAGAATGTGTTTCACAAGCATGTTATGGTTTAAAAAATGTTGAACGAAATCGCTCGATATTTGCTATAAAACTAGTGTTGGTGAAAACTGACTTTTAATCTTGCGCAGGTTAAAATACCTGCAGATTAAAAATTTTGTTTTTAATCTTTTTGAGTACGTTGTAATCAACACTGATTACAAGCAGTACTCCCGGCTTCCCCGCCAAAATGATGAGACACTTGGATGTTTTGTTGAAATTTGATCAAAGCTGATTAAAATACCGAACAGCGAATGCGTCAATGGATGTGAAACAAAACTGCTGCCAAAAGGTCTACCGCAGAATATGTTTGTGATAAAGATGGAAGGCGTAGTCAAGTCGCCAAATGATTGGGGAAGCTTTTCAGTGTGTTTGAAGGTGGGAAACTGTTTTCATATGTGTCATTCTCTGATTGTTGTCAAGCTTTATCTTCGGAGAAACAGATCTACTGTGGTTCTAAACGGTTATAGGAAGTTGGACTTGCTCGATCTGGACCAGAACTTCCTAAGCCATCAAGTCCCTAAGGTAGATCTACAGACTTTGCCTACGGTCACTGACGATAGCGCAGAGCCCAACTAACAGTCGGGCGTTTTCTGAACGTTCTAAAAACGTTCCAAGTTGGTTCTTTGGACGTTTCGTAAAAACGTTTTTTGTGGAAGGTTTTGGACGTCCATTAAACGTTTTTTAAACGTTTTAAAAACCAATAAAAAACTTTTATGCATTTGCTTTCCAGTCTAAGGACTGCAGAAAACCTTTGGACGTTTCAGAATATGTGTTGAGAACGTTCAGAAAACCTTTTAAGAACGTTTAGAAAACCTTTTAAGAACGTTCAGAAAAACTTTTAAAAACGTTTTGAAAACCTGGTAAGAACGTTTAAAGAACGTCCAGAAAACCTCTAATAATTATAATGAAAACAGATTGACCAGATTGCAATGACCGTTAAAATTTTTTAATATAGACCTAGAAATACTTCTTCGAATGGCATTTTAGGCATTACAGTCAATGTTAATCCATTTTGTTTTAGTTTTGCATTACAAAATTTTGCATTATAGAATTGCCAAAACAGACTGCCATTTATTCTTTCTTAAATATGATTTTTTGTCAATGATGGTCTTTTGTGAATATTCATGAATCATGATCGATTGCTTTCCAGTCTAAGGACGTGCAGAAAACCTTTAGACGTTTTAAAAACGCTTTGAGAACGTTTAAAAAAAGTTTAGTAATTATAATAAAAAAAATAACAATTTTATTCTGAAGAGAAGCTCTTTCAGTACAATCCACTTAATGGTCTATAATCCTATCAGTCTTCCTATAATCGTAACAACCCTATGCCTATATCCTATCCTATCCTATCCTATATCCTACCTATGTACTGAACTCTTTCAGGCCTTTCTATATAGAGACCAGATTGCAATGACCCTTGAAAAATAGTTGACGATTAAAATTTTTAAATTTAGACCTAGAAATACCTCTTCAAATTGCATTTCGGGAATTAGAATTAATGGTAATACATTTTGCATTATTTTTGGCATTACAGAATTTTGCATTTAGAATTACCAAAATAGATTGCCATTTATCCTTTTTAAAATATGATTTTGGTCAATGATGGTCTTTCGCGAATATTCATGAATCATGATCGATTTCTTTCCAGTCTTAAGGACCTGCAGAAAACCTTTAGACGTTTTAAAAACGTTTTGAAAACGTTCAGAAAACCCTTTAATAGCCTGCAGAAAACCTTTTAAGAACGTTCATAAAACCTTTTAAGAACGCTTAGAAAACCTTGTAAGAACCTTTTAAGAACGTCTAGAAAACCTTTAATAATTATAAAAAAAAAAAAAATTTTATCCTGAAGAGAATTATCAATATAATGGTCTATAATCCTATCAGTCCTCCTATAATCGTATCAACCCTATGCCTATATCCTATCCTATCCTATCCCATATCTTACCTATGCACTGAACTCTTGTCAGGCCTTTCTATATAGGGACCAGATTGCAATGACCGCTAGAAAAATTGACGATTACAATTTTTAAATTTAGACCTAGAAATACCTCTCTGAATTGCCTTTTGGGAAATACAATCAATGTTAATACATTTTGCATTATTTTTTGCATTAAAGAATTTTGCATTATAGAATTGCATAAATAGATTGCCATTTATTCTTTTTAAAATATGATTTCGGTCAGTTATGGTCTTTTGTGAATATTCATAAATCATGATAGTTTATCATGGTCTAACTTTTGGAGGGATATAAAACGTTTTAAAAACGCTTCGGGTTTGCTTGCATGTTTAGTCAAAACTTCGACGTTCTGTAAAAGTTTTTTAAACGTTTAATAACGACGAAGACGTAGTGGACCTAATAAAATTGTTTTGTGAACGTTTGTTAAAGACGACGACGTTTTGTGAACGTTCTGAAAAAGTTTTGTGTTTGCTGAGAGGCGACGCCGGAGTTTTAATGGCCTTGTGATCGTGGATGTCCATATTTCGTAGGCAGGATAATATGATTCCCTACCATTATAGAATCAACGTATGCGTAAGGTGCAGTAAGAAGATCTGCCGGTTGGCCTTCAACTCCAGATCGAGCAGGTCGAACTTCCCGCATCGCTTCAATTAGGAAGCAAGATCACACAGATCTATTTCTTCCTAACATTATAGCTAAACAACAATCAAAGATATGAAAGAGTTTCTCTCCAATTAAAACTAACCAACGACTTGTATAAGTTCAACCAAAGCCAATTTAACTAACGGTTATCGAAGTGCTATTGACGAACAAATGATTAAAACTTTAAATCAACCACAGGTTAAACTTTAATCGACCATGTCTACAGGCCGTTGATAACAGTTTAACAAAATATGAGAGTGATTCACCTCGTAATCTCTGGTTGACAAAAGTTTTAAACAACAAGGTTTAATCTACGTGCTAACGATGTAAACAAATTGTTACCTGCTACGTTACAAACAACTCCAGCATCTTCGTAATGAAGGCAATTGTTCACGCCGATGCCTGAGTGTTGACAGTCAAAAATACTGTCCTCCGTCCCTGAGCAGGCAACATCATCGAGAAGAATTTCCCCAGAGCCTTGCCCGAACGTCGCTAACCCTGGAGCCGAAGCAGCCCCGGAGTAACCCAACATTCTGCAGACAACAGCAGCGTCGGTCAAACCCCACGAGTCGTCACAGACAGTTCCCCAATCTCCGTTGGCATAAACTTCGACTCTTCCCTCGGCTTCGTTTTCACCGTTTACCAGACGAACTTCGGATGCTAAAAGTACGGAATATTTCGATTTATTAATACGGTCAGAAAATCCCAAAGGATAAAGCAGAAATTTTGCAATCATTTCGAAAGAAGAACATTGCAAATATAACTCTGGAAATGACTTTCTACTTCTGCATGAGAATGCTATCATTACTATTTTTTTTCCTGCAAGGAAAATCTTTCAGGGGAAAGGTCGAATTTCTTCCCTTCCCTCCTTCAAACACGATAGTCTTATTAGAAGATATGGACCATAATGATAAAAGAATTAGGAAGCAAGATCACACAGATCTATTTCTTCCTAACATTATAGCTAAACAACAATCAAAGATATGAAAGAGTTTCTCTCCAATTAAAACTAACCAACGGCTTGTATAAGTTCAATCAAAGCCAATCTAACTAAAGATTTTTGAAGTGCGATTGACGAACAAATGATTAAAACTTTTAATCAATCACAGGTTAACTTTAATCGACCATGTCGACAGGCCGTTGATTACAGTTTAACAAAAGATGAGAGTGGTTCACCAAGTGATCTGTGGCTGAAAAAGTTTTAAACAACAAGGTTTAATTTACGTGCTAACGGTGTAAACAAATTGTTACCTGTTACGTTACATACAACTCCAGCATCTTCGTAATGAAGGCAGTTGTTCACGCCGATGCCTGAGTGTTGACAGTCAAAGATACTGTCCTCCGTCCCTGAGCAGGCAACATCATCGAGAAGAATTTCCCCAGAGCCTTGCCCGAACGTCGCTGACCCTGGAGCCGAAGCAGCCCCGGAGTAACCCAACATTCCGCAGACAACAGCAGCGTCGGTCAAACCCCACGAGTCGTCACAGACAGTTCCCCAATCTCCGTTGGCATAAACTTCCACTCTTCCCTCGGCTTCGTTTTCACCGTTTACCAGACGAACTTCAGATGTTAAAAGTACGGAATATTTCGATTTATTAATACGGTCAGAAAATCCCAAAGGATAAAGCAGAAATTTTGCAATCATTTCGAAAGAAGAACATTAGAAATATAACTCTAGAAATGACTTTCTACTTCTGCATTTGAATGCCATCATAACTTTTTTCCTGCAAGGAAAATCTTTCAGGGGAAAGGTCGAATTTCTTCCCTTCCCTCCTTCAAACACGATAGTCTTATTAGAAGATATGGACCATAATGATAAAATAATAGGATATAAAGGTGTGTGTGTGTGTGTGGGGGGGGGGCGGTTATGTATACACATTACATTACACTTTAGATACCTGCGTTATTGCAGATGACTCCGGCGTCTTCGAAGTGTGCACAATTGTGTTCCCCAAAAGGATTGTGTGGACATCCATCCAGACTGTCTTCGTTTCCAGAGCACATGACATTATCCAGAAGGATACTTCCAGAGCCTTGCCCAAAGGTAGCTGATCCTGGAGCTTCCAAAGCTCCTGGGTAACCCAACATTCTGCAAACGACGGTAGCATCGTTCAAATCCCAGAAATCATCGCAGACGGTTCCCCAGTTTCCATTCAGCTGGATTTCAACCCTGCCTGAGGCTTGGTTGGGCCCACCCACAAGACGTACGGCTGTTATCTCTAGATTTATCCAATGAGAAAATGCTTGAAAATAAGAACTGCCTATAAATTAGACTCAGATGCCATTTAGACTTTATTATCCTGGTCATAGCCAAGTCGCCAAAGCAACTAGTATCAGGCTAGGTATATAGGGTACCCGTGTACGCTTCGATCGAGAGGGACCATGGTGCCATACTCGGATTCAAACCCAGTGTCTATTGGACATGTTGGATTACAGTCCAAAGACAAAGTCAACTTTTCAGATTTCTGTCTACAGATATCGCGCAATACCTCACCCATCCATTTGAAATAAAATGTCGAGTTGTCAACCTATCAGACAATAAGGCTGTGCACTATGTTGCGTACTAGAAAGAGTGCACTACATAATTTCTGCAGTTTTACAACACCATCATTTGCACAGTATTACAGTTTTCATTTCATATCGTAGAGAATCGTTTTTCGAGTAACATGACATCAAGGACATTTTTCAATAAAGCGTTTTGATTCTATATATGGATGTCTTCGTGAGGCATTGCCACTTGTGAAAATGGCCCCTTCTGTATAGCAGTCATGCTTAATAACATGAAAGATTTTAACATGAAGGCTTTCCATACAATCTCCGATTCATTCGTGTTATCTTCGTCTCTGGGTTTATCAAGAAAGCTGACTACGTGGAAAGTCGTCAAATCTCACGCTGCTTCGGGCATGACTACTGTTGTAAAAGAAGCAAATTCTGAAAATGAAACGCTCCCCTGGTATCACTGAAGCATAATGGTCGTCAGAAGCAAAAGCTTGATAAAGGTGTCAACGATCTAGTAAGCAGACTAACACTTATTGGAAGTTATACACAAAGGAGCATTACTGTTAAATTTCATGTCTTCTAATAACATTATGGTTACAGTCAAGATGCAGATTTTTTTTTCTTGACAAATCATTTTACTTCACAATACACATTTTAATATTTATCTGCTCTCTACCTTATCTGCTTATCAAAGATGAGGGATGTTAGGAAATCATAGAGTTTTCTAGAATGTCTTTATCTTTAGGTTTCTGAAGTCAGTTGTAGTCATGGAAATTGCCTGAAGACAGAAGATTTTTCTTGCTTTATTGTAGAAATAACAAATAGAAATAATACATAAGGCTTAGATTTCTAATACAGTAGATATTCTGGAACCTTCTCTACATTCGTGGATTCTGTAAAAGATTTTAATGTTATTATCTGTAAGCAATACTGACTACAATGTGAGAATAATAAATAAACCTTAGACCCATGTGGAACATTCTTGAATGGCAATGATTCTTGTTTCAGTAATTCTAAAGTTATGTGGAATCTTCTACTAGACCTAATCATTCAGAGTTTTATTTCATAACATACTTGACCTATAAGGGAACTCATGAGCTGAGAATCAGAACAATGTAATCTACTAGTGAATGGGAGTTCATGTAATTCGCATGAGAAAGAATGCTGACATGTTTACAGTTAGGGCTATAAATAGCTTAGTAAGGAAGAATCCTGAAACTACTTTCTTCAAGATATAAAGAGAGGAAACAGAAATTTTCTAGTTACTGCTCAGAGTATAAGGTGGATATTCTGCCACATGAATTAGAATTCGCCCATGAGATCGTGGGGCATGTCTTTCTGCCTGTCACTTCAGTATGAGATGTGATAGTTTTAGCTATAGAGGAGGACATGTATTCCCGACCATTACCATGACCTCACCAATATCAACATTTGGATATCATCTTGGATTTCATCTTGGACATCGTTTGGGACATCAGAATAGACAATGTTTTCCATTGTGTATGGCAGCAACGTCGACAGCGTCATCGGCATTCGAGGCTCCTTCATTTGGAAATATGTGATTTATTCTTCCGAAATCTTCTTTGTTAATCGGAAGCTTTAAAGCCAGCTCACTTTTGGGACTTGGTCTACAATTCAAGAACATTCTGGAATCATAATTTTGATTATATTGTTCGGATATGGGACTTTTCCAGCTGAGAATTATTGTAAGTCTTTGCTAACTTATCTATTATACTGTTATACGTAATATTTTGTTAGTTTTTGAGACATAAGATCATAAACTTTCAAAACATGTAATGTAAAATCTTTTTGTTCGATTCTGGTCTTTTGTGGGCTTTGGATCGCAACCAGGAATCCTAATGAACAAGGATTACCTTGGTCAAGGCAGACAACTCCAGCATCTTCGTGATGACCACAATTGTGCTCGCCGATTTCTCGGTGGTTGCAATCAAAGATACTGTTTTCACTTCCCGAGCAGTCAACATCATCTAGAAGAATTTGGCCAGAGCCTGGTCCGTACGTAGCTGACCCTGGAGCGGACGAAGCACCCGGGTAACCCAACATTCTGCAGACAACAGTAGCGTCGTCTAGATCCCATGAGTCATCACAAACGGTTCCCCAAACTCCGTTGGCGTAAACTTCGACCCTTCCTTCTCCGACGCTGCTCCCACCTCTTAGACGCACAACTAAAACGAACGGAAATAACCTCGTTTTAAAGGACATTATTTAGCTTTTTTTTGCATAAACTCGGAATAAAAAAGGTCTCAGTGAGAAAAAACAAACTTCCTGGAATGAACATTATATTATGAGAGATAGTGGTACAGGGAAAGAAAATTTGACAAGCTCTCGCTCCATTGCATAAAGTTTGTCAGGTTTTGACCAGGGAAAAAAAGATGTGGTTCAGCTAAGAAAAGCCTGATAAGCATCACCCGGCAAGACAACTTGTTTGAGGCGAGGAGCCGAAATGACAAGATATGGAACTTGTCACTTCGACCTGTTTAGGACAAGAAGACAAGATGACTAGTAATCGGAAGTCAGCAAGCGACTTGTTTGGGAAGAGAAGATGAGATGACAAGTTGTTGAACTTGGGACAAGATGAAAAGTTTTCAGTAGATCAATGAAATCTCACCATGAAAAAAATTATTGTTAAACTGACTCACAATGTTTTATCAATATCTGTTGTATGTGTGCGCGCGTCATGCATTTGTAGAAGGATCGGAGTCGACTCAGTCGAGTGCTTTAGATGCTTGGGTGGAAAAGCGAAAATCGTGGGTTCGATTCCATGCACGGCACTTATGTCCTTGAGGAAAGCATTTTATCTGCATTGCTCTTAGCCATAGCAATTAGATGATGACAATGACATGAATTGCGCCACCTAGACCACAGTGCAGAACTTACCTGTTGGACATTCCTCCAATGGCACACATCGAGGAACATTCTCCGAAGTCCGGTACAACCCATAAGGACACTGACATTCTTGTACACACTGGCGGGTACATATTTCGGGCTCGGGCTCTTCGCACGTCAGTGGACAGGCCGATCCACAGGTCTGGAAAACCAAGTCACCCTCACATGTGGCTGATGAAGGAAAAGGACAAAGCCATGTTAAAGGATTATTGCTGTATCCATCATTTGCCTGATACCGGAAGATCAAGTAAGCCTCAAATGTGGCTGATTAGGGATAAAGGCAAAGTCATGCCAAATGGCTCAATGCTGTACCCTTTATCTCCCTTATTAGGGTACGATAAAAGTTAGACCACGTCGGCCTCGATCACATGTAGTAAAATTCACCTGTCGGCAAGAATCTTGTTGTTATTATCATTACTTTAATTTTCATTATTGTAATTATCATTATCATTTTTATTATGATTATTATTATTATCATTATTGTTATTATTGTTATTATTATTGATATTATCATTATTATTGTTATTATCATCATCATCATCATTATCATTTTAATATCTCAATTACTTTTATTTCATTATTTTTATCATTCTTATTATTTGTAGAAGGAGTAGTCGTAGTAATAATGATACCATTCTTACTATTATTTCTATAATTTACATTATACTTACCATCGTCATTATTATTGTTATTATCATTAATGTTGTTGGTGTTAATATAGATATTTCATCGATGTTATTATGATGATACAATTATTGTGACGGATTCTGCTACTGCTGATGATTAAGTCCAGAATAAAATCATTCAACGGATTTGAACAAATACATGTAAATGTTGTAAGTTAACTGTAGAACAAACATGGTTACATCAGTTGCACAATTCTCCATTTATCTAGAAATAAAACAACTTATTGAAAACGTCTGAGCGCATTATATTTTAAAAGAATTTAAAGATAGATTTTCCTTCTTACATCTTGCAGAGAATCAGAGAATATGTACTGTTTTGCATATGATATGACAACATTGAATCTAGATTGTCTGCCGTCCGTGAAACCAAAGAGAAAAGAATGCTTTCCTCCTCAGTTTCAAAGAATTCTTTTCCCTTTGGTTTCACAGAGAGAAAGAGGAAAGAGAAAAGAATTCTTTTCAAAATAACTTCATTGTTTAGAATAGATGTTTGGACGTCATGAATGAAATGATACGCAACTGGGCATTCCCCAAACAAATATGAAATATTTTCAACCGAGGACAGACAAGTGGTACATAAATTAGAATCAGCTAACCCCATAGTATGAATATATTTATTTACCCCCGGCCGATAATACGATGTAAAATTCTGAATTGCAAATAGCGAAGTTTTGTGGAAAGGCAGAATTTTAAAGGAATCGAGTAAATGTTAAAACTCATTATTTAGAGCTTTGAAAAGATCAAACTTACAAAATTGGCAACGATCTCCTGTAAAACCTTCACTGCACACACAGTATGGAGCATCAGCAGGAGCCGTACAGGATCCTCCGTTTTCACAAGCGAAGTTTAGGCATGGATCCCGACTTACACCTAAATATGATATGTAGGAAATAACAGGCGCGGATCCAGGATTTTTGATTGATTGATTGATTTTCATTTCGATATCAACAAAATTTACAATGTAAAGCAAATACAAAATTCAGGAATGAAAAAGGGAACCCATTGGAAAGTACAGCTTGTTTTTGTGGGTTCCCTGGAATAAATGTAAAATCAATATGATAATTTTCATTAATGGAATTCAAATCGTAATTGAACTAGGATACAGAAAATAACAAAACTAATTTCACCACTGGGAGGCAAAATTCGCGCCACGGGTCATGAATTTCACGACTAGGATGCAAAGTTCCTGAATTTCGCATCGCCGGTCGTGAATTTCGCATCCCAGGTCATAAATTTTCACGACCCGTCGCGCGATATTCATGACCTGGGATGCGAAGTTCACGACCCGCGATGCGAAATTCAGGACCTGGGATGAAATTCACGTCGCACATGACCTGTTGTCGAGCGTACTTCAGGGCCACCATAAAAAAGCCCCAAAAGACACCTCCGTGTTGCAAAGATCATCATGATCATGCAGCCAATAGCTACCTGGCAACAGCTTTATCACGTACTAACTGATTTAGTAATGCGCCCTTATAATGCTTGAAAACATGCTTCATTAGAGACGTCAGTGTTGTAGTGCTTTGATGCAAGACCATGGCGTTTAAGGCACCTTAAGGCTATCTTTTTCAATGCCTTGGCCTTGGCCTTCGATGCCTTGGCCCTGAGCATGCCTTGACCTTGGCTTTGAGGGTTTGAGGCCTTGGAAATCTCAAAAAAATTCAAGGCATTTTCAGGGCACATACTTTTATCAAGTATCATTTTAACTGTTTTAAAAAAATCTAATACAAATTGTATGCAGTCATAACAGGCTTGGAAATATATGTATCACAAAATTTTAGGCAAATATTAGAAGACTTTGATAATGATTACAAAGAGCAAGTATATTATTGCAGTATGTTACAGCAATGTGGGAGTGCTTGAGTACTACAACTTCTTTTTCTTCTTTTTCTTCTTGTTCTTGTTCTTGTTCTTGTTCTTGTTCTTCTTCTTCTTCTTCTTCTTCTTCTTCTTGCACTAGTACTAGTGTTACTTTAGCTTTTTGTTACTGTTATTTATCCAGATAATCTTTACCTGTGCACTGATCTACAGTCACGCAACTTGTCCCGTCGTCCTGATCCTTGACGAGTCCCTCGGGACAGTAACAGCCGGGACGACATATCCGAGGGCATAAATCTCGAGGAAGATTCTGGCAGCTGAAAGGACCGCAGCCTGATCCACACGAGTCAAATGTCATTCCTGCAGGACAACCTACGCATTCCACTTGGACGCCGTCCACATAAAATTCGGCATTACATCCACCACAGTAGTTTGATCTAAACAGTAAGTAAAAAAATAATTCCTATGTTAATCCTTAATATAATTGTAAGGTCTCTTATCAAAAGTCTCGTCCCGCGTCTCTGATCGTCTTCGCCGCGACCGTTCTTTTACATCGGCTTCCCGATCCCCCGTTGTTTTGTCTACGGAGAAACGGGGGATCAAGGGGAAAAGACGCTAAAGAGCTAAAGGCTGCGTTCCACATTGACTTTGACTTTTGATAAGGTGCCTAATCAATATGATTAAATTAAATCAAGTCACATGCATTTATCTTCCGTTCTTGTAAAATATCATCGATAACGACTACAGAGATTTAGATTTAACGAACACTCTATACAGCTAACATGAAATCAACATGGACAAGCATACTCCCGCTTAATTCAATTTCATCTCCTGAAATTAATGCATTGTCCTAGCTCAACGGTCTTAAAAACAAGAAATTAATTATTTTTTTAGTAAATGTGCAGCGATTGCTAACTTTGAAATTTTTTACAGGCCAATTCCACTCCACGTGTCATTTATTTCATGCAAGCAGGAAAATCTTGACGACTATTGGCTAACCTGCTAACGATGGCAGTTTAAAACCGAAGAAAAACGGCGTGATTATACATGCACTGCGTGGAATCACCTTCTATTATTGAACGGAAACAGACCCTTCGCCCGAAAACAAAAGAAAACAAAGAAGAAAAAAAAAGAACAGTAAGAAGAAGAGGAGGATGAGGTAGAAGAAGACGAAAAGAAGGGGAGGAAGATGAATAAACAGAGGATGATGATGATGATGATGATGATGAAGAAGAAGGAGAAGACAAGAGAGAAACAAGAAAAGAAAACACATGGAATAAGAGAAAGCGATATAATCACCACACCTCCCAAGTGAAAATCTCTTACTAGAATCGTAAAAGTTGGAGGGACAAATGCTTACCGGCATTCAGCGTTGGGATAGGCCGGGCACTGTGCATACTCGCAGGGATTGACAAGACATGGCGTAAGGTCGCAGGTATCTAAAAAGAAAAAAAAAAAGAAGAAGAAAAAAAAAAAAGAGGACAAACATGACATTGCCATTCACCAGTGGCGTCGGAACGTTCTGATCAGACAAAACATTGGAGGGGCAAGCCATTGTGTGTTAACAATGGCTTGCCCCTCCAATCCTTTGTCTGATCAGAACGTTCCGACGCCACTGCCATTCACGGGTGTTGCCTGGATGAACACTGGCATCGTATTTTATAGGCTGATAATGGAAATAACCAAGGCTCATGATCGAGGGAAAGGCCCCTGAAAGAAAATATTTCAGAGATATTCAAGGAATACGAAATCATTTCAACTCAAATAAGAGTTTTTGTTAACTATTACTCTAATGAATAAATTAACAACCAGTGCCTACTGTAACCGGGTTTGATGATCCCTGATTTTGGATGGAGAGGAAAAAGTAGTCAATAAGGTTAACAGTGGTTAATGGATCACCATTTCAAACTAGATTTAGACTTTCTTATAAATCATCACAAATATCCATAGCTAATTACTCAGCGTGACATTGGAAAAAACAAACAACTAAACAAGCAAAAAACAGCCCAGCTGAGAGTGGGGTTTAGCTCTTATGGGACATTTACATGTATGACCTTTAGAAAATTTTACCTCTAGGCTGGAACGCGTCAGCAACTGCTTGGCAGAGTCCCTGAACGCTGTTATAACCGGTAAACTGGTAGACGCTGAGATTGATGGTTTCGGCATCAAGACCAGGAGTGTTACGCAAGGCAATGTCGATTCCCTCTTGGACCATGGTGGAACAAAACTGTGAATCGGTCAAAACAGACAACATACTGTCGACAATGTCAGCGGCGGTATCATCTAGCGAACCTGGAGAAGACACTGCATTGTTGAGAACTTGACACAAGGCGTCTCTGTTTTCATAGCCGGCCCACTGTGCTATAGCATTGGTGCCGTCGTTCACCACGCCGGCCAGGCTCTCTTGAGGTTCCATGGTATTGTTGCCAGCAGCAGAATCTAAAGCCTCAAGTGCTGCCATAATGTCAGCCCAACTGTTGCATATCTCTGCGCCTCTGGGAATCAAAGCCTTGACAAACTCGACCAGGAAGTTGGTAACCAATTCCTCTACAGTCGATTCGTTATCCAGAACATTTTGTCTAGCCGTGCAGATGCTATCCACATCTGTGGTGGAAACTCCATACTGCTCGGCAATGATTCTATCAAGTTCGCTTTCAAAGTCGAAAGGTCGCAATGCATAGATCCCTAAGAGATATGGTTGTGCTGTAGGTTCGGCAGGCAATCCTGGCTGAGGTGTGCTTGACCCTGACGAGAATGAGTTTGTCATAATCCCAGTCAAATTCAAGATTATTCTGCAGTGGGCCTCTGCATCAAGAATTGTCCCTTCCCTCAAAGATTCCAGCAAGGGATCGCAGTATTGCCTGAAGATATCTGCTCCAAAAGCGGCTGCGCTGACCTGTGGCATGATCCTAATGCAAATCTCTCCTTCGGCTTCGATCAGGTTGGGGGCCGTCCATGCTGCTCCTGCGGCCTCGATGATATCCGTAAATGTCAGTCGAGGAAGGAACTGACCGGGAACAGCAAAAGGGTATGGTTGAGTGAGCTGTGAGAGACACTCGTAGGACGCATCCCAATCCACGAACCATTCTCCTGACACGGGACAGTCCTCAGGAACTTCTATGGATCAAAAAATCAAAGATTGTTAATACGTTCTTAAGATAAAAAATGAATTATTTTCAACTTCACTCGAGTAATCTACCAAACTAATAACGTGGAATGTCTTTCCTTGTCTTGTAAATAAGTTTGTGACTATTAAAAGAAGCAGCTCATTTAAAACATTAATCATTCTTATCTTGATAAAAATTGAAAAAAAAAAATCGTACCCATCTGTGACTAAGGGGGGGGGGGGATAAAACAGGTTTTAAAATTTCTTTTTGTAGAAAGCGGGAAGGGAGAAATTCTTCAGCGTATACCTTGCACAACAACAACAACAACAACAGTAACAATATTTATTGTTGTTTTGTTTTGAACTGCAATCATTATTGTAAACGATTCAAATTCATTACATGGCACTTGATTAAATCGGTAGTGACAAACTATTCTGGTTACCTGTTACAAGTTATTGTAGTTAAATACTCAGAATGCAGATGGCATGAACAAATGCCTAAACATTTGCCCGACCTAGCAATTCTTGATAGAGGAAGAGGTGTCGTTGTCTAGAGGATTATGTCTCCGGACTGCAGATCACATGGTACAGTGTTTGAATGTTACCCCAGCACTAATGTCCAGTGGCAAGGCATTAGTCATTTACCACGCCCCAACTAGGTGTAAATGGGGACCAGGGGAGCGTTTCATCAACATTTGTTGTCTGACAAGTTGTCAGATCTGACATCTTTCCTTGATTTTGATTGGCTGAGAAGCATCGTTAATATCGCAACTGTCGGATAAAACAGACTTTGTTGGATAAAACATCCGACAAGTCCTTTCATGAAACGCTCCCCTGTTAATTGAGCGCTACTGTTGCGACTCGGTTATGACCGGGGTAATAACGTCTTGGCGGCATGAGCGTCAAGGTGTAACAGATAGGAGCGCTATACAAGTGGCCATTATTATTATTCCATATTATTATTTATTCATTATTATTATTATTATTATTATTATTATTATTATCATTATTATTATTGTTATCATTATTATCATTATTATTTTTTATTATCATCATTATCATTATTATCATCATCCTTAATGAATGCAATGTGCATGGTGACTTTGAAGCACAGTGAGTGCAATAGCTTGTTGTTAGACGAAGGTGTAAAATCACATTTGAATACATTTTGAGAATGGCGTACTGCACCTTGGCATTCAGCAGGTGTTACGCATCGGTCACCACCGTCTCGATTCTTGACTAAACCTGCGGGACAAAAGCAGTCAGCGACGCACACTGCGGGACAATATAGGTTGGAATCGGGAAGGTTGTCACAAGACGCCGGTCCACACCCAGAGCCGCAGGTCTGGAACGTCATTCCCGTCGGACAGTCACTACCATGATTATCCTCTGAAAGAGAAAAGGACTAGAGAATATGAATGGTTTTGAACGGTGGCGTAGAAAAAAAAAATGCAACACATGCAGTGGCGTAGCTAGGATTTCATTTTAGGGGGGGGGGCGGTAGTGAACACGCAAAGCGTGCGAATCACTTACTGACTGTTAAAATCAACATACAAATACAGAACTAGTCGAGAAGTAAGGGAAACGAATCAAGTGAACACTTTCGATATAATAATAATAAAAAAGTAAAATTCAAAAAAAGATGATAAGAACTACAAAGGAGAGTGGGACAGAAAGAGAGAGAGAGAGAGAGAGAGAGAGCAGGTCCATCAAGATTACAGAAGAATAGACTTGTTTGGTAACGTTTCTTTTTTTGAATTTTCTTTTAAATCAAAAACAAACTTTGTGGTTCCTTTAGGTTATTTTCCAACGAACTCGAGAGTTTAGTACCAGTAAAAGGTATTTTTTCTTTTAATTTCAGTATTAACGGTATATGATATAAAATAGTTTTTTACTGGACACTTGTGAATGGCGCTGAATAGTAAATACATTTGTAAATACATTTGGCAATTCATGTTGGATGTATTTACGCTTAAAATTTCCAAGATGAAAACAAATAAATTTTAGACCTTTAAGAGTTTATTGTCATAGAAAACTGAATTGTTATGAGAGTGAAAACTTTTATCAAATATTATACGAACAATTTTCTTTTTAAGTAAGTAAAGACGTTCAAGTTGAATTTCAGAAGCGTTTCCCCCAGCAAGGGCTAATTATGATTGACGATTATTCAAACTCCCCTCAGCATACCTAGCTCTTGTAAAGTACTGTACACTTAATCTATCTTTCCAAAATTTCCCTTAAAAACAAATTCTTTAGGAATGTAATTGCATGACCTTGGGGCGTTTAAGAAAGAGTTACGCTAGACCAGGGAGATGGAAAAGTCGTGCTTAAATTCCTAGCAGTGGCGTATCGGGGGGGGGGGGGGGGCTTTGGCCCTCCCCTATTTTTGCATGACGCCGAAGGCGCCGCTACCTTTAAAAAAGGAAGAAAACAAAACAAAACAAAAGGACGTCAGCGTAAATTGAAATTGTATAACCAGCACCGGGTAAGCACTGTATCTTCTTCTTCTTCTTCTTCTTCTTCTTCTTCTTCTTCTTCTTCGTCTTCTCCATAAGTACAGGCCACCGTCGGGTGTATTCTCGTACTATTGTGCAGGTGTATGTACAGTGTCTCGATAAAAATCTGTCGGCTAATAGGCGCCGCTTGATTGAATTCGAACATCGGGGGCGCGGGGCGAGACTAATCGGCGCGGCTTGATTCGAACACCGGGCGCCAGGCAAGACTAATGGTGCCGCTTGATTCTAACACCGACGACGGGTATTTTTTTTTAAAAGTGGCATTTGGTATTTAATGCACGCTCACTCATACGTGACTCAACGGATCAATTAAATTTTCACACAGTAGTTAGTAAATGAATGTAAAAATACCCCTGCCACACTATTTTGCTTCATTAAAATCTTGTTTCATTAAAAAGTTATGGTATTTTGAAAAAGGGGGAGTTGTTTTCTTGTTGTGTTTATATGCCCTCCAGTCTTTAGGAACACCAAAGACGAAGTGCCGGTAGTGTATCAGTATAAACTTTCTAACGGCTGATCGTGACAAAACGGAGTTCAGATAGCTAAAAAGCAATCCAACACAAACTGCGAGAACATTTACACTCTCTGAATACTTGTCAAATATTATTATCATTATTATTGTTATCATTATCATTATTTAGTAAATGAGAAGTTTTTAGTAGGGTTTATCAGTACAGGAATGGATTCTTTATATGATAGCAGAGCGACTGGATAATATAGTGAGGGATAATTTCATTCATGACTATTGAATTTGTGTATTGCTTTATTGAATTAAATTAGCCATAAAAAACCCATGTCGTTGTTTAATTTCAATTTTAGTGGAACATAGTTCATCAGGTAACAGGTTATTATTCAGAAGCTTAAAAACCAAAGTAAGTTTACCTGCCATATCTGCAAAACAATTCTCAGAGCTCTGTTTTGAAGTATTTGGATCATTTTGACAGGCGTTGTATCAAGTTTCATCCATATAAGGTTACAATAGTCATTGGGATGTATCATTGTATAATACATACATGTAAGATAAAAGAATAGTGTCTCCGTATGTATGGTCTTGGTCTTCTCAGCATAAAAATGGGTTACGCAAGATTTTAGATCGTACAGAATCTGTGCCATTTGTTAAATTATTATTTGTTATATAATTCTTTTTATTTCTTTATATTTTTTTTGAGAGAGTAAACATTTACATTAATTTATCTGCGTGTACAAGGATATAGAGTCAAAGCCTATGAAAATATCTGAAGTACTCCGCAATTAACTGTAAATATCATATGTTGAAAAATGAAACAGAATGGCACGAGTGGAAATCCTTTATTTTGAGAAATTCTATTTAACAGGGTCAGACTCCCTCTTTAAAAAATAAATGTGTTCACTGTCAACGACACCCCCACCCCCCCCCCGATTTTCCGACGTGGTAACTAACTATTTTTGTGACGATTCTCTGGTGCCGCCGTTAAAACGCAAAAACACGTGCACCGCTCGGTAGCAAGCCCTGGAGCCCCCCCCCCCCCCCCGGTCAAAACCTGGGCACCGTTTCATGAAAGTTGTTAGCACTGACAAGTTGTCATTCTCTGACAATTACCATAGTAACAGTCAATGACCAGTGCTTCTCAGCCAGTCAAAGACAAGGATTTTACTGAAATTGTCAGAAAATGACAACTTGTCAGTGCTGACAACTTTGGTGCCCTGGATTCGTGCTGTATATTACGCATCACCGCATTGGTCAGATCACGCTCAGGGGACGCGCGCTATTGGGAGAACCATGGGAAATCTATCATGACTGAAATTACGCGTTAAATACGCGTTTGAAGCACACTGACTTGGTCCAAGTGAGTGTAATAGCTCGTGGTAGGACTAACGTGCATAATTAAATCTGAATACATTTTGAGAATGGCGTACTGCACCTTGGCATTCAGCAGGTGTTACGCATCGGTCACCACCGTCTCGATTCTTGACTAAACCTGCGGGACAAAAGCAGTCAGCGACGCACACTGCGGGACAATATAGGTTGGAATCGGGAAGGTTGTCACAAGATGCCGGTCCACACCCAGAGCCGCAGGTCTGGAACGTCATTCCCGTCGGACAGGCATTATCCTCTGAAAGAGAAAAGGAGAATATGAATGGTTTGAACAGGGGCGGCATAGCGTCTTTCAAAGCGGGGGGGGGGAGCGAAAAAGGGCACTTTGAGGAAAAAGGGGAACTTACAAAAGGTGAACACAAGAAGGAAAATATACCCCCTGCATTCTGTTTAACACACTTTCAAGGGGGTTTGGGCATATAAATTTCATCTTCACATGATTATAACTATTTTACAGTTTATGCCGCTCTGTCTTATTTGCGAGCGAGCGAAGCGAGCGAGAAAAAAATGCTAAGTATTTTTGCGGAAGGCCATGGTATTTGCAGTATATTAAGAATGGCATAGGCCCTATCATCCCTATAGTGAAAAAAGCTACCGCAAAGTCATTTTTATGAGTGTTCCATAATTATTATTGTTTTCTTCGACTTACTCTGTATATGGTGTTCCTTGTGATTACCAAGCGATAATGCTTCCAATGCATTATTTTTGTGAGGCCTCATAGTGGCCGATCATAGTTTATTAGAGAGAAAAAGAAACCCAAAATGAATGGGGCTTTAAGCACAACACCATGAGGAAAAAGAGAACACAACACACTACTTGAAGTGCCTTGCGTGAGATATGATAAGTATTAGCGAGCTTGCATAGCAAGCGAGCCTTGAAAAGAAAAGAAAAAAAAATACACTCATAGTTTCAATTAAGGACCACCGTTCCTTCCAGCGAAATTTGTGGGAGGCGCTGTGCCCTTCCTGTCCCATGCTCCTCTGCCTCGCTCTGTAAAGCCTATCTGATTCCTTGGAGCTATTTGTAAATGGCTCTTTCGAGGACTTTAGGGAGTTTACCGGAGGTGAAAGGGAAATTTTAAACGAGAGGAAATGGCTCAAGAGAAAAAAGGGCCTTTATCAGATTCGAAGGGGCACTTATCAGAAGGAGCATTTTACTATTTTAAACGAAAAAGGAACTGGAAACGGGCACTTATCATAATCAAACCGGACACTCATCAGAAATGAAAAGAGGCACTTATCAGATTCGAAGGGGCACTAAATCATGAGGAGAGATCATTGCATTTACCAGAAGGAAAAGGGGCACTGTGCCCCCCCCCCCGGGAGCGCCGTCTCTGGGATTGAACGCTGACTTGGAAAAAATGCAACATTTGTGATCAGCACTTTCAACGGCATCATTGACCAATTGTCATTCGAGTTTATTTTATTGGATATAAATTCTTTTGAAAGTAAAATGATGCCATCGAGATCATCAGTTTTAAATGATGTACTACTCCTCAACGTGACGGAAATGGCTCACTCCGCCTTCAAGGCCGCCATGAAGAGGACCTAGGCATAGCCAGCGTGGCAGCTTCGTTATGGGGACAGGTAGGCAGCTCAAGACGCAGGGGTCATCCTACAGCAACGGGGCTGTGACATTCTTAGAGATGCTGCTCTCAAGAACATTGACGCACTTACACCCGGAAAAGTGTTCCTAGTGGTTCTTTCAGTCGTACATGCCAAGAATAGTGTCTGGCGCGTCCACAGATCGACGGCTGAGTTCTTGATAGACAGTGCATCAACAATCATGAATAGTTGTGCAAAGAAAGAATATCCCGATGTAACATACTGTAATATGTATCAAACCTCAAACGTGACATAAAGCACAATCTGAAAAAACCCACGTTCATGCGTATTACTGGATTACACTTACATGTAAAAATTTACGAGTTACAACCTAGTGGTCAGGGTGATTGGTAAGGAATTTATATCAAACAAATTGGTGGAACCTAATTTAAAGCATTCTTTGCATTACATAGGCCCCTAAAGATACGAATAAGGATTATACTTAGAAATTTTCTTTTGAAAAATGAATTGAACTAAAAACTGACTGTTTAAATCAACATACAAATCCAGAATTACTCGAGAAGTGAGGGAAACGAATCAAGCGAACAGTTTCGATATAAGAATTATAAAAAAAAATAATAAAGTAAGTAGAATCCAAAGAAAATGGGAAGAACTACAAGGGAAAGTGGGAGAGAAAGAGAGAGAGAGAGAGAGAGAGAGCAGGTCCATCAAGCTTACAGAAGAATAGACTTATTTTAATAGTAACTTTTCTTTTTTCATTTTCTTTTAAAACTGAAAAAAAAACCTTTGTGGTTCCTTTAGGTTATCATTTAACGAATTCAAAGATTTCGTCCAGTAAAGGTATTTTTTTTTCTGTGATGCTAGTGTTAACGGTATATGATATAAATTAGATTTTTTTGCTGGATACTTGTGAATGGCGCTGAATAGTAAATGAATTTACTGTCCAAGATGAAAGTAATACAAATTATAGACTGTCAAGAGTTTATTGTCATAGAAAATTTAATTGGTATGAGAGTGAAATCTTTTCTTAAATATTATACGAACAATTATTTTTTAAAACTTTTACTGTGCCATCCACATTATCCTCCCTATGCCAGATTTACTGTAGGGCTGTGTAAGACGCATGAGTGAGCATGCTACTCTATTTTGATATCCTTACGCAGATCACTGAAGGGAGCTTTGGCGGCATGAGGGTTAGGTAAGTAAAGACGTTCAAGTTGAATTTTAGAAGCGATTATTCAAACTCCCCTCAGCATACCCAGCTCTTGTAAAGTACTGTTCACTTGATATATCTTTCAAAAAAAAATCCTCATAAACAAATTCTTTGGCAATGTAATTGCATGACCTTGGGGCGTTTCAGAAAGAGTTAAGCTGACTTAAAGTCGCACTTAAATTCCTAGTTTCATGCTGTATTTTACGAATCACCGCATTGGTCAGATCACGCTCAGAGGACGCGCGCTATTGGGAAAACCAGGGGATATCTATCATGACTGAACTTAACACTTTGTGCGCCCCGCACTAATATTTATAGTTATACAGATAAATAAGGATTAAAAAACAACAACAAAGAAACAATCGAAAAGACGAACAAACTCAAACAAATAACAAAAATAAAACCAAAAAAAAAAAAAAGCGATTATGGGAAAAACAATCTTTTTGTTAATTTACTTTGCGTTCATTATTATTTTGGGTGGGAGTCATTACCAAACGGCCGTACCCTCTCATAGAATCTTATTTCATATTTGATAGGAAAGGCATTGCATTGTTCAAGATTCCTCCACTGAAGCATGCTTGGCAAGTGTTAATGAACAACAATTAGGGAGGCAGCACTTTTTAAGAAATATCCTGAGGAGTTTTAGTCAACCTTTAGTTTGATTTTAAGTCGGGGAGGGTGGCAAGGAGTGGGCGAAAAAATTCATCGTTTTGTAAGAAAATTGATAGACAAAACAGGGACCACTTAAGAGGATGTGACAGCAACAGTGTTGAAAAATAAGAAAAAAAAAAGTTATTTGACCATGAAAATCTTCTAAGACATTAATCATTGCCAAAAAGATTAAACTTTTCAGCGTGAAAATAAAAGATAAAATCATGCGTTAGAAAGTCCTCAAAAATACAAATGCATTGAAAAGAATTTTATAAAGAACTCTACGAGTAACGTCGAGCCACCGGACTTTCTGGCTCTCAAAAATGAAACCTGAGGGTGTTTCATAAAGCTTTTCGTAAAGTTTCTAACGACTTTTCGAACGACTGGAATATGCCAAGCCAAACATGCCAAATGGGATTCTCAGGAATTATAAATCGCATCATTCAAAACTAATATATACAGACGTAGATTAATAATACCATTTTTTACAAAACTTTTATTTCGAAGTCTATTTCTAGCCACAATTTAGTTGAGATAATGGGAAAGGCAGTCACACTTTATAAAAAACGTCATGAAAAACTTTGGGCATCCCATTTAGCACCTCATAATTATTCCAGTCGTCCGTAAAGTCATGCGTAACTTTACGAACAGCATTATGAAACACCCCCCCCCCCTCCCAGGACTGTACCCTTCGGCCAACAATTGAACCCTTTTGCAAAGTAACATTAACCCTATGTATTATTGCATTATTACCTGTATGGTTGTATATTGAATAATACAGCGGCAGCGCCTCTAATGAATACGAGTTAAAATCCAAAAGGTGCTTCAGAAATTGAACAATTGCAAATTATTATTTCTTTGAAAAGGTCTAATAAAGAGCCGTGTATATACAAGTCCATAATAACATTTATGCATATTTTCACGTGAAGAATAAAACATTTACACATTCATAAATGAAAGACATCGAAAGACTATTATAAGATTTCAATGAAAAGCGAAGAAAACGATGGGGATATAGCAGCAGATCTCATAAGAAACAAAAACATTTTACACCCATCATGCCCATTGGAGCAACCTTTGCTTATCATCCAAAATCTTGACATAGGCCTATATGTTACATAAAAAAGCAATTTTACATTTAACGCTTGTTCAAACTCTTACTATGTTAGGCTGCCGTGTCTACGATCAACCAAGCTAAATCGATAAATAATGGCTGAAAAGTTGGGTTAAAGGGGTGTTCAGATAAGAGGCGACATTGTGGCGCCACTTATGTTAACGAAAGCGCATTAATTAACGCGTCAACTCTCAAATAAAAGAGAACTGTCAAAACTTGCGCAGACAATCTAATGAGAACCTATTTTGCGCTAACTTTTCAAGAATTTGATTGGTACGCATTTTATTTTTCAGCCAGGCTGAAAAAAATTAAAAATATGTCCTACCTTGGCCTCGGCGACATTTTTTGTCGCCTCATACCACAGCGACCTGTATATAATTTATACACTAAAATGTTTCGGGGATTCTGTGGCGCCACAATGTCGCCTCATATTCTGAACACCCTTAAGAAACAAGTTATGTGATAAACGGAAATATATAATTTTACTATTTTGCTAATTACTTACCTGTTAAGGGCTAATTTATCTTCATGTTTTCTCAGTTGATTCTAAAAAAACCCCAACCAGTCATTTCATTTAGGGATACATTGGCTCGTATTCTGAACTGCAGTTTAACTTAAACTGCAGTCTAAGTTAAACAAGAGCTTTAACTGAAACTGACTTAAACCACAAGTGCAATCTAAATTTCGGTATAAAGTTAAACCACTTTATACTGTACTTTAAGGTAAACCAGAATTCTGAATATCATGAATATTATTATTTAAAATTCCAGTTTAAAGGGCAGTCTTGGACTGAGATTAAATCATACTTAGACCCCAGTTTAAGTTAAACTGTTAAACCAGAGTTCAGAATATGGACAATAATACACATGATAAAATAATTATATTCTTTATGTATGTATGATTGTAGAATCTATTTTGTATGTAGGCTACTGAGCGGATGGGGGAAGTAAAAAGAGGTGAAAGTTGGTGTTTTTATCAAAAATTATTAAAACTCAATTATTCTTAAATCTCGAATATGTAAGCAAAACTTTCATACCACTGTTTCTCTGATTTCTTTGCTCTTGGCAAAACCCAAGGGTGAATTTTCCATGAAGTCCACGAAAAAGATCCTGTCTAGATACTGAAGGAATTTAAAGAGATTATCGTAAATCTTGAATCGTCATAATCATGTGACTTACCGGCTATAACAGCAGCATGACCCGAGGCTACAAAAGCCCACAGGAAGGCAGTCAACAGAAGGACCGACATGGTCTTTCTTCTAGAAACACCAACTTGATTTCTCTTTACTCAGATTACGTTGAAATACCGTAACAGAAGTCTCTTCTGTCTAAAGAGGGAGCGCAGACGGATTGCCACTACCACAAATTGGCTGAGATATTATACTTCCAAGATCTTAATTCCTAGGTACGTAAACGTGCACGTTCACATGAAATACATCACTTTGGAGAGTTCAGAAGAAAGGCCGTCATTCCATTGGCTAATTTTCCATCCAGTCGTTCACTTTGCATCACTATGACAAAGGTCAAACGTAAATAGATTATCAAATAAGAATTAAAGAAGTAGGCGTGTTTTTACTAGGTCAGTACTTTGTCTTCTACTGCAAAGATGCAGGTCTAAAACGGGTGAGGAATATATCAAAACGTCTTTTTTAAAATTCAATTCATTTTCGTGTATGAAGCTTTTCCTGCTAATAAGTTACTTAAAAATGTTAAACATGTTAGAGGCTGTTTAGAGATGCACCGTTCGGAAAAGTCAAAGGAAAAAAATCGAACTTTAAAAACTCATTTTTACTTTTTGTGGGTGAATAATGTGGGAATAATGTGGGAAACGAGTGTCTCTCCTGAATATTGTATTCGCCATCTAGGAACATGCCTGTAAGAAAGTCTTTTTTCTAGGAAGGTAGGTCTGTCCAACGGTGTGTTATAAGCTTGTCCTTCTTGATTAAAAAGGGTACCACTTTTTATGACAAACAAAACATTTTGTTCGAAAATTATTGTGAAGCTAAACTTGATTCCTTTAAATAATTTCAACAATCTATTCTCCAGGGGAGGAGGATAATTAATTGTGAATTGGAATAATGTGACGAGTTTTACATGTTTCTAAAGATACGTATAATCGCCACCCAGTTTATAATGCATAAATCACAAGCCTATGAATATTGGGTCAATCAAGGGCACGGTGCGATTTGATCGTTTTATCCACACTTTGAGCATCAAGGGTAGCCTCTCCGAATAATGATATGATAATGCCATGCTAGTAAACATGGTAAAAGCGGGTATAATTTCGTTACCAGAAACTTGATCCATCCGTCGTAAAAAAAGAAGAAGAAGAAAAAGAAGAAGAAAAGAATGAGACTTCTTCTTGTTTAGTAAATGAAATCTGCCCTATCCAGAGTATTCATGATTTTCAAATAAGATTAAATAAAGATAACCTTCCTCGTACAGCTACCATTAGGAAACTTACATCATGGCAATCATTACGTAGATCTATTAGGCCAAAGAAGAATAAATCTTAGTTTCTCGTCCTCTTCTCCCTTTTTTCGGCCTGCCTTAAAATTTTGTTGATTGTTATTTTTTGTTCTAGAAAAAGTAAAATGATATTAAAGTGAGTACATCAGGCAATGAGGTGACTAGACAAAGAATTCAGTAATATCTTGCATTTTTTTAAAAGACTGTTTGGGCTTTTCTGTGGTAATAGTTGAAATTGAAAAAGGAAAAGATTGTGTTAATATTGACGATTATATAGCATCTTTATGTGCTGGGAAAATACTAAGCATCAATATAAAATAACAAAGAACCCCCTGTTCCTGAGTCTGAAAATATCCTTTCAGACCTTTTTTTCTCTCTCTTTTTCTTTGACTTTTTTTTTTTTTTTGGGGGGGGGGGGGTGTAAATCAGTTCTTCCATTCCTTTTTCTTTCTATCTGGTCCTCATTGAACACCAGCAGCACCATGTCAGTGCAGCAGGAGATGGGTTATCCAGTCGTCTCTTGATTGCATATTCCATCTTTCTTCCTTTCCTTAGTGTTTTATTCATTCCTAAGTTTCTTCTGTACAGTTTTTTCTTTTTCATATGTGTATTATCATGATTATATTCATATTACTTTTGTTACTTTTTTGTACATTCATGTGGTGTACATTCATTTTTCTGACGGAAATGAAAAACAAACAAATAGAATGGGAATCCAGTGACCTTGCTCCTCGGAGGGCTATCCATGATACGGGCTAACCAATCACCAGTATGGTATGTAATAGACAGAAGTAGGAATATAAAAATTATGATAGTTGCCCGGAAATTCCCTTGGACAAGCACCGTGAATTGCTGCTTAGAGAAAAGACATTAATCGTCACTGCATTTTAGTTTTTTAGGGTAGCCGCATCATTATTATCACCGTTTTATCTGCGTTCCCTGCATTGTTTGTTTGTTTTTTTTTTTAACCCGGCATTTCCAGAAAGAACGCGTTCATACCTAAGACGAGAGGGAAAATGTAAACATGAAACACATCGTCAAAGAATGCATGCACGGAGGGATGTTCGAACCCCAGACGTCTCATATGAGAGCTCGTTCACCAATAGTTATCCGTCTTTCTTCTTTATAAAAGGATAGTAAAAAGTAACACAAAATCGTTCCACTTTTCTATACCTGGCACGTTCACGTGCCCGCATTTTTTTCAGACGGAAAATTGGAAGAGTTCTTATCCTTCATCATGTTCTCATCATATCCTTCTAAGAAGGATGCAAAACCACTTGATCTCTTTTACTAGGTGTTAATAGGTATCACTTTTCTAATCAAGGGTCAATTTGATAGCTCCTTGTGATCAGGTTGGATAAGTGTTTTGCGGTTGGCGTCGCTTGCTGATTTCATCGACGTTTAGCTAGGACACAGCAAAGTAAAAAAAACCCGGCAAGCAATTAACTGGGTGATATGTTTAAAAAAATGAGGGAGGAGAATTTATATCAATATGGCATGATAAACCTCAAACGAATACAGCAAATCACAACAAACGAACACGTGGTTGGCAACGCACAAATTTGTAATAGAAATAGGTAGTAATGATGATGATGATTGTGATGATAATTATTACAAAAACTCTAGTATTAAAACAGTAATTATGATAATAAGAATAACAATAATAATGATGAGTATAATAACATTAATAATGATAATAGTAACGATAATAATGATAGTGATAATGATAATGATGATGATGATAATAGTAATACTAATTATAATAGTAACAATAATAGTAATAATCATAATCATAATGATGATAATAATGATAATCATAATAATAATGACAATAATGATGCTAATGATAACAATGGTGTAATGTTCTTTTTTTTTACACAGAGGAAAGCCTCATCAGCTTCAGTGCTGTTCTTCCCGAGGTCTCGTAAGCGTCTGCTGCCATCTTCCGTTTTTAGTTACCCGATCGTTAGATCCTAATTTATGCTGGTATCATCGTTAGCTCTCTGTAGCAATATTATTCGTAATTTTCCCAACATCAGGTATATTCGAGCTCAAGTAAGCATCAGCAGTGAAAACGTCATGCAAAAGTGCATAAACATCAAAGCGACAAGACACGTTTAAAAATATTTTACATCGATATTACTTTTTCAGTTTGAAAGCAAGAATGAAGAAACTATGTAACCAGCCATGACCGTGTAAGAGCCCTATGAGTGAATACAGTACAATACAATAATTGTATTATATTGTATTGTATTGTAATGTATTGTATTATATTGTATTATTTTGTATTGTATTGTAATGTATTGTATTATATTGTATCGTATTGTATTGTATTGTATTACATTGTATCGTATTGTATTGTATTGTATTGTATTATATTGTATTGTATTTTATTATATTGTATTATATTGTATTGTATTGTATTATATTGTATTGTATTGTATTGTATTGTATTATATTGCATTGTATTGTATTGTATTATATTGTATTGTATGGTATTGTATTATATTGTATTGTATTTTATTATATTGTATTGTATTGTATTATATTGTATTGTATTGTATTGTATTATATTGTATTATATTGTATTGTATTGTATTGTATTGTATTATATTGTATTATATTGTATTGTATTGTATTGTATTGTAAGAATCTGTTCATAGGGGCAATTCAACTAGGTAATTCGAAATGGTGCAATGTGCTATTCACTCAGTTATAATGATAAGTGTTTCTTTTTCTTGGAAACATATCATTTTTGTTTTAAGTTGATAAAAGTCATGTTGTATAAGAAACATTAGGCATGAATGCGGTCTCATACGGGCTCCTGTTGCTGTCGACAGTCCGTTGAGGGATTAATGCTTGAACTCATATTATGTGAGCGTGTTTCGTGAAAAAAAAAACAGCGACATCTCGCATCTGCAACTATTTGAATGATGATTATATATTATTTCTATTAGTATTATAATACACGATCATTTCACCCTCTTGAATATGGTATCAAATATTTCAATATTTTGACACGCATGGATGAACGAACGATATTATGTTAAAAGTAGTCTGCGGACAAAGTATACTGCAGTTACCTTAACATTAAGGAATGTAAAGGAAACATATAGAAATGAAATAGATGGATGATCTTTCATGATGTTCTTTTACTCATAAGTAAACTTTTTTTTTTCAGTTTTGAAATGAGATTTATGCTCATAAGTCTTTCCAAACGACTCATGCATCCTCCACTGTCTATCCACGCAAATGAAAACAAAGAGAGGATCAGAGAAAGCCTGTTCACTCTGTTGATTCAGTTTAGCGCCATCATCGGCTTGAAATATTTCGGAAACGGACGTCCGGAATCTGAACAATATTTTGCACGTGTAGTAAGACAATGAAGACTGAGGGATAATTAAAGACTGGATCATTTCCATCGATTCATGGCATTGTCACGTCACTTTTGCTTCGCTTGTGAAATGTCATGCACGTTTAGTGCATTGGAAGAGTAATCATATAAATGAAAGAATAAAATGAAAAAAAAAATGATAACAGCAGATAAAATGATTTTCAAAGAAACATAATAGGGTATGATGCGACGAAATATATTTTGCCTTTCGATATGGCTTGTTTAAAATTGCTGTAATTCGATTGTCCCTATCATCACAAATATATTGTCATATTAAAAAGAAGAAGAAATTTGATATATATATATATATATTGGGGGGGGGGGGCGGGGGGTGATGTACTGTCATCATAATAGGAGTAGTTATTTTTATTTGATAAGATGTTTCTGGGGTAAGTTGGGTTTCCTTTTTTAAAGAAACCAACTGTAAACTGTTACCCAATCCCTAACCCTAACCTGAAACCCAGTTGCATCTTCATTATCGCTGTCACCGGTCACACCGCGATATAGGTTCTGAAGCGTTTTGAGACCGATAGCCTCTTGGTCATTCGATAAAATATACTTTTAGCTCGTTCTGTTGTCAGTCTGGAGTCGGTTTGTTATAGTGTGACTGAGTTTATAAACCTATCCTTGTGACGAAATGAAGCCGATATGATTTTTTTTTAAAAACCCGGGTAAAACAAAGACCTGAAACTAGTCTGACTATTTATTTGTGTAATTATGTTTTGAATAGTTTGGCTACTTAAAAAATGTACTGCACAGTAATACTGTGACATTAATGTCAGCTCAACTCTCAGAACAACTACATCGTTATTTGTAGTATTCATTGGTTATTGTTTCCATTTTACTTCTCTTCTGCTTTTTTTTTAACTTCTTAGAGAACGCTGTCATTTCATATATTGCAGAGCCCTTTATTACAGAGTTTGGCAAACTCGGTTTCTGTGGGTTGCAACATGGCGCAGTTACAGTTTCTTTTGTATTGCACTTGCCTAACAAAGCATTATTCGCCATGTTGTGCCCTGCTGGAGCCGAGTTGGACAAATCTGCAATAAAGGGCTCTGATATATTGATTCGTTAATTACTTTAATGTTCCGAGCGTTTGAACAGACGTATCATTATTCGACCTTTATCACCAGCACTTACTTTACGTCAGTTTACCAGTTCAATATAGGATGACGTGAAAGGGCTGTTGGACATTTGAATATGACATCACAACAAATCAAAATCAACACCGGTTTCGATCGGTTCAAAGTATAATGAGATTTCTCTTTGTGTAAATCCATAAGCTCGCTATCTCCTTTTCTCTCTCTGTACTTCCCTATGTACCGTATGACCCAACAATTTTTTTTTTTTTTTTTTGGGGGGGGAGGGGGCTGAATTTATCTGTTTCTTAAATAAATCTGTGCATACTCCATATTTTGAAACGGAACTCATCTTTATTTAGAGAATTTAGAGAATTTCGTCTGTCCTCTTTTTGCTCGTATGAGCTCCTCTTCCATTTTCCTTTAAAGTTTAAAAGGAAGCCAACGTTAATAGCAATTTGTTCGGAAGAAAATAAAAATTAGGATAGAATCTACAAAAAAATCTCACATAACCTGAACAAAATGAAGAATTCTGGAAACTTGTATCTTGTATTTTACTGAATACATGGAGAATTGTCAGTGTGTCCAATTATATTCTAGACGTGTCTGAAGACTAAAATATTCGAGATGCACAATTAATGAACCGACCCTGCTACTTTATGCTTTTCCCCTTATATATATATATATATATATATATATATATATATATATATATATATTAAAATGATTGTTGTACCACTTTGGATGCATCTCCTCTGTCACATCCTTCCTGTTCTTTAACTCGTTTCTTATGTATGCATTATGACACGTGCCTTCGTTATGAAAATAATTTTGTCTGACCTTTTGAAACAATGTTTACACTTTTTAGTCTAAGTGTCAGATTACGTAACACGTAAGTGTCGAACGTTTGCCACGATGTAGCAAATGTCACTATCGATTTTCTCATCTAAATTACAATTAACGTTATCCTTTGATGGCGAAAATATTGTTTGCAAATTGTTAAGTGCATAAGTGTTGCCGATACGAGGCGCCACGTAGAAGAAAATGACACTATCTGTAAATCAAAGATGTGGTGGCTAAAACTGGAAGGGGGAGGGGACTTGAATTTAAAGAAGTCCAAAGGCATATCTGGGAAGTTTTGTGACTATATCAAAAATTTATTCGCACACGAGATTATTTTCAAAATGTTTTAATATCTATTTTTCACCGAAACTAATGTTTCAGCAAGAAGAGATGTTTGTTCCATATGTGCTTCAATTACTTTTAAGAAAAAAAAACCGTTTTAGTATTTTTTTTAAATGGATAAATATATGTCTATTTCCAAAGGGCGCTAAATGGGAATTTTGTTAATTTCAAGAAGTCCACTTTGCGTACATCAAACATTTTTATTTAAACCATTTTCCTTCCCGAAGCATCAAAACTTTTCACAGTTGCAAGCACCAACATCAGAACAATATCATCTAACAAATAGGAATGAAAGAAATCCTGCATAAATCTTTTTACCATATTTTCATTTATACGGATTTAGCAACTTTCGGAAAAGCACTATGATTTAGCACTTTTTTTTTCTGCAACATTGGAGATCATGTATATAAAAAAAATCTTAAAAAGTACTACTCAAGCAAGATTTCTTTCATTCTCATTTTTTAGATCTTTAATGTGATTCCATTCCTTTACGTTTATAGATGGCAGATGAATTTTGAGCGATGACAAACTGCATGCATGTCTCAGCTGGATTTAAGTGAATGCTTAGGGACACACGATCAGAGTACGGACTCCAGTTGTTGTCGTTCGCCTGACTTCCACCAGTTGACAGGGTTCACCACGAGAAGGCCGACATCGTGAACCCCAAACTGCCAGAGAACAACACTTGGTGTTGTTTAGATCTAAGTTAGTTGCTTTTTGTCATGAATGTTGCCTTCTTCCCATGTTGGAATTCACTTCAGCCCTCATATGTAGTTTGGTCTAAAATTTTCAGTTGTTTGGTTTTTAAGTTAGAATTGTTTCGGTTAGGAATTAACAGTAACTTTATCTTATAATATATCTGTAATACTACTACTAACTCATACGAAAGAAGAAGGGATACATGTATATGTAATAATGTTCGAATAATGCATGTGAGGGTGTGTGGACGTATGTGTGTGCTTGCAAGTATATACATTTATATGTATCGTACGACTATCGACTATGGGCCCCGTTTCATGAAACTTGTTAACAGTAACCATGGTAACAACTGCAACATTTCTCTGAAAAATTTGCTCACAGCCAATCAGATGCAAGGATTTTAGCAGCTTATAACAGTTACCACAACTTGTTATTGATAACACGTTTTATGAAACGGGACTATGGCTCCCTGGGGAAAGATTACCCCCCCCCCCCCCCCCATCTCCAGTGAGGATCTCAAAAACCCAAACCCAAGCCCTTCTGAACTTTAATCATGTGATGTAGCCAGAGTAAGTAAACAGTGAAAGAATGGAAGTAAACAGTAAACGTTAACATGATAAACGGGAGGAAGCAATGAGATCGGGCATTTAAAAAAAAAAATCATATTATTTTCATTTTATAATCTTTGAATAACCTTAACATGAAATGAAATTTGTGTAGGATTAAAGCCGCATGTATCATGCATTTCTTTTCCTTTATCTTCTTTCTGCGTTTTTAAACCCATTCAAAATGCCACCTCAGCCACACCCGCCCCCCCCCCCCGGCCGCTTAAGATACGCCACCGGCGAAAAGACACTCTCAGTTAATACGATTCCAGTGATGAAAATTTAATCAAAACTAGCAACGAGGTGGAACGCCGTTATTATCCCGTTTGTATGTAAATGTTATTAAACAATCGCCGATGATCATTTTTCTTTCATCATGCTTCACTGAGATCTGAAAAATCTCCTTCGTCTCCTTCCCCAAATCGTAAAAGGTTCAGTTTATTTTCGGTTGTGGATGAGTACATTTGTGTCTATTATAATGACATTTATTTTCGTAAAACAGACATGAACCAAATGCCAATTTACAAGAAATAAAAGAAAGCCCACGCTTGTCAGTTTCCTCTCCATCCACCCTCCCCGATCTGGAATCTTGAGTTATCTTCATATGTTTCTGGGATTTAATCCTGAACTGACTTTAAATGAAATACACGCTACTGAACAAAACAGTTTTTGTAAAAAAAAAAAAAAAAGTTAGATTAAAAAAGGACAAGACAAGGAGATATGTTGATCGAACAGTATAAGGACGCATTAGCCATAGATCCCTTCCAAATTTATTCATGTATGTATTTACTTTATTCATTCATTTATTTATTCATTCATTCATTTCACTTCATAGGTTGCAGAGTATAACCTCTTCAGCTACATGTTAAATCAAAATTGATAAATACAACATTGAAAGGCTGGTTTACTTTTTTTTCTTTAAACACGTGCACACGTTGTATCAATAAGGCCTATAGCATTTTCATTTATTTGATGTACGATAAAAGAGCAATGTAGATGAATTGCCTTGCTCAAGGGCATAAGTGCAGTGCAGGGAATCGAACCCCCGACTTTTGCGTCTGCAGTCAAGCGCCTTAGACCACTCGACCACGGCACCTCCACTTTAATATTTTTTAAAAACAACAACAACAACAACAACACATGCACACGTTGGTATCAATATGCATATAGCACATCACTTTATTTGAAATACGATAAAACAGCAGTGTAGATCAAATGCCTTGTTTAAAGGGGGTACCCAAAGCTGAAACAGTGTTAGGTCATTTAAAAGAGCATGATTATATAGGCAGAAAATCATCTGCCTAAAGTTTTGTAAAAAGTCGTGTTGCCAAGCAAACCCCCAAATGTGGTAAGATTTTAGGATATTTTTGACCGCTCAACTGTGACCCAGTTTCAAGTGGCACAATTCTAGCAAAATGCGCGCAAGGTATAATACACATTGTACAGTCCAGCGAGCAGAACAACTGCAATGCGCGAAGCTTGGTACCCACTTTTACGTCATACCTCATACTCAAATTTTTTGTTCAACCCTTGACTTTTTATGAGAAAATTAGCCAAAATGCACTGATCTCTGGGCTCTGTGAATTAAAACACACACTCACCCTCACACACCCACAACCAAATAAATGCAATACAAATGTACCGCACAAAAGTGACAAGGGTAACACAGGCTTACGAACCCACCCACCTACACCCTCACCGCCCCTCCCTTTACACACTCAGATACGCACAGTTCCCTGCTTACCACCTCTTTATACAATAAAGGTTACACATTAAAAATCAAGCGTAACACTGAGATGACATCACTCCACTCTTCCCTTCCACGTATGTTCATGAAGCGATTTTCGTGCTCGCAGCCATGTTGAATGATGACGTCGAGATTTTTTGTGTAAATCAACCAAGCGCTTCCGTGAGCCGCGGCGACACTGAAAGAACCATCCGACACCACATCTCTCCATAATGAGGGATAATTAGCAAGAAACCTGTCCGGCCAAAGCTTAATCTATTCAGCTCTATGGGATAAATGGTTAACCAAAAACATACAAGATGATGAATGGATCAAGGTCTTTTTAATCAGCTACAAAAATATTTCATAACTTTTACGCAGAACACCACAATGTTCAAACTCTAGATCAAACTGCAAATATCAATAAATTGTTCACTTACGTCAATTACATCAATATTTCCTCTGGATGATTTTTGACAGTTAATCTTTACTTTAGTATAATTTGAATCCTTTGACACATTCATATCACGCCTGTGACAGAAATAACCTGCTTCCATCTCTCATTTTCACAAAAAAAATGCACTAAAAGGCAGGGTGATTAGCTAATTACGCAAGGGATATTTCCTTACGATGACATCTCCACTATAAATAACAAAATAAACTTATATAAAATCTTCATTACACTCTGATACCCTGAATACTGACAAAACCAATACGACGCATGATATTTTGACACTTGCTCTCTGAGATGTGTCAGGTCATATTACACAACTTTGCGATGGATTGCTAAAACTCAGAAATTTTGAAGACTTTGTAAAATTACGAATGATTTATTAATGATTGTTTTTCAAAGATTATGACACAAATTTATCGTTTGAATAAATTGTCCAAGCTTAATGTTAGCATGACATGGATACTGCGGTGTATGTGCTACGCATTGGAAAATAAATCGATCTGCTTCGATCGTTCAATTTGACACAAAATGGAGTGAAAAACGGGGTGAAATTCTCATTATGGAGGTGAGCTGGTACATTGCCGGCAATGGAGATCGGTGTCATTTCCATATCAATGGGCCAAATTATTCAAAATGACCGCGCTCACGAACCGCCCATTCACTGTGTAGTGAGTGAACATACACTATGAACATGACGGACAAACAAAGCGGACAAAATAAACAACCCCTCATTCTACCCTTCACAATGGTTCTGGTAGTCAAAAAGTCAAAAGAACATCCTTCAATGCTATTATCTTTAATCAGTAGTTCAAGGTGAATATGCATGTGACACCTGTCCCACATATTTCAGATAATAGCAGTGAAGGGATGTTCTTTTGACTACCAGAACCATTGTGATGGGTAAAATGAGAGGTTGTTTATTTTGTCCACTTTCTTTGTCCGTCATGTTCATAGTGATACGTGCTTCCCCTTCGCATAGAAAGAATTAATTCCCAGGTTTAATGAGGTTTAAAATGAGGTTAAAATTCATACAAACCTACAGGTGCAAACTTGTTTTCGATCATATTTGGTTTTAACATTGATGGGGCTGGCAAGCTGTTCGTGCTTCTTTAAAAAAAAAAAAAACGTCTTGAAACATTGTCATTAGGAATGAACTGACTGAAATGGAGTGATCCAAGTTTCACCCCATGCATAGTATTGACTTTTTAAACATCTTTAGGAGTAGACCAGGCTAGTCATTGAAAAAGAACAAAATTGTCCCGATGGAGTTCCCCATGTATAACCAATTAAAGGGCAAGTCCACCCTAGAAATTTCACTGTTTCAATAAAAGGAGATAAATTTGAACAGCATTTTAAAAAAAGAAATGAGCAAAATCGGTCAAAGAATAAGAAAATTACACTCATTTACATTTTCTAGTAAACTACTCTCGGCTCAGCAAATTGGCAACACTGATGACATCATATGCGAGCAGGTCTCCATTCACTTTGTACATGAAATTTCACATTTTCTCAATTTTCTTGGAAGTTACACATTTTTAACCCCCATAGTCAATGTATGTTCAGAAGAATTGCTTTTTACATAACATACTTTGACTACGGGGTAAGAAAATGTGTAACTTCCAAGAAAATTGAGAAAATGTGAAATTTCATGTACAAAGTGAATGCAGAGCTGCTCGCATATGATGTCATCAGTGTTGCCAATTTGCAGAGCCGAGAGTAATTTACTGGAAAATGTAAATGAGTGTAATTTTCTTATTCTTTGACCGATTTTGCTCACTTCTTTTTTAAAATGCTGTTCAAATTTATCTCCTTTTATTGAAATAGTGAAACTTCTAGGGTGGACATTCCCTTTAAATGCTGCTTGCTTGTAGAGCCTGTTTATTGTTTTTATTGTCACTGATTGTTGCATAGATTCAGATCTAAATTAGATGATCAGACATTCTGGACAATATAATGTATGGGGGAGAACAAAGCCCCAATATAATCTCTTAAGTTGAGTTGATCGACATTTAAATAGATGCTTGTTTTTTTTTCTTCTAATTTCAAGTTTCTGTTTCACATTTTTTTTTTATAGAATAAACAGAGAGGAAATATCTCCTCCCCATCCCCCCCCCCCCAAAAAAGTATGAGAAACAAGTCTGCAAGGTGGATGAATAAAAAATGAAAAGAAATGATTTTTTTTTAAAATCTTTTTAAAATCATTCATTGATATACTCTTATTCCCGAACAGTAATTTGAAGCTGGAATGAAATGAACATGACAGCAATCATATGGATGCACTAAACATTCCCCCCTTAAGTTCACACAAGTGGTGGTGGTTGGGGGGGGGGGGGGGGCACCGGTCTTACTCAATGGGTAATATTTAAAGGAACAATGCTCTTTCTCGAGGTAAAATAATATTACATATTGTGTGAGCTCTTCATTTTGGGAAGGGGGGCACGTGCCAAATGCGTCCCAAGTGCCTACCCTAATGTGTCTCGCCCCTGTGGAGAGAGCTTTAATTTTTGTTTTCCACCCTCGCCCCTTCCCCTGGCCAGAAAATGGACTTAAACCACTGCAAAGAAAGAGGGTGGTTGTGTGAGAGAGAAAGGAGAGATAGAGAGATGGAGAGAGAGAGAGAGAGAGAGCAAAAAGAGAGGCACCGAGAGAGCGGGAGAAAGAGAGACACAGCGAGATACACAGAGACTCGAACTGTCGAATGGAGACAGAGAGAGACCGAAAGACAAAGAAAAACAAAGAGAAAACAGAAAGAGAAGAGACACACAGAGAGTGAGAGAGTAAAAGCGAGAGAAAGAGAGAGAGAGAGAGAGAGAGAGAGAGGGGGGGGGGGGGAGGGTGGAGAAGAAGAAGAAAACAGCAAACGGAAACCAATGACCAGTACGGCCGTGACTCCTACATGCCTACGCGATCCTTCACATAGCAGTAACCAATCTCTCCCATTCATCAACCTACCTTTCGAGGATTCGAATACGTCGAGGAGGACAGTGACACTGGGGCTATTCAACTCAAGAGACGGGTCCAGGATTTTGCCAAAAAGGGGCGTAGATTCTGAAAAAAAAAATTATTATGACAAGCAAAGAATCAAAATTTTCAGTAGCATTTTACTCATATTCCCAAAGGTTAATCCAACAAGTTGAGCAAATAGGGGTAGGGGGTGGAAACGAACAAAATAAAATGAAAAACAACATCATCAACAGATTTTTCAAGGAGAAGTAGAAATCAAAATGAAACAGATAATGAGCCCGAGGATTAAACAGCTCAGGCACATGACTAAGCTGACTCGACATCTTTGATTCGAACCGAAATAAGAACACGTACAACGATAAGCATTTCTTTATCAAAAGTGATCAGAGAGCATGCTCATGCTCATGGGCAAGGGCAAGGTGGGTGAAAATGAAAACACAGCTTTAGATTAAGTGGAAGATGACTGCACCTATAAATAGGGAAGAGGATTGCACATGTCATGCCTGTAAAGGAAATTAATGGAAAATTACACAATGGTTTCCATAATGATAATCGCTGTTTATAAAATGATTTATAATGCATAAATCTTTAAGTGCCTTTTTTTTTAACTCCGGGGTTAATTCCGACACTTGAAAAAGGATGGCAATAAGCAAAAGGAATAAGTTGAAAATACACAAAGCTATTTAGATTTTTTCAAACAAATAGTAAAAATGCTTTGAGGAATAAACTGTGTCGGGTGTGTAAACCTTTTTTTTTTTTTTTTTTTTTACCTCATTAAGCAGTAGGCTAATTTTGCGCCATTTACACATCAAACAGGTGTCTTTTTACAGAAAATTAGTAGAAAGGAAATCTAGCTATAAGCAGGCCCGCAGTTGCGATGAGACAGTCATGCCACTGAATATCTGCAGCCCAGTTATCATGGAAGAAAGGGCATCAGATTCTTGAGGTGGGATGTGCATGTGTGTGCGTGTGGTTTCACGCAAAGTGTGAATTTCCTAGTCCATATTTTTCTTCTACTCCCCTACTTTCGACCGTTTTATGGGAGTGGGGTACACTCCCCGCACAAACTATAGCTATGTCAATGATCCTATTTGACCTTTAAAAATAGAAGGGTTTGAAAAAAATAGACTCCCATCCGGGTGAAAAATCTATCATGTCGTACGGTGTCCTTGTTACCATGGTTACAAGAATACTGGATACCATCTTGTGAAGGGAACCCCATCTATCTGACCACCTCGTTAATCCGCTTGTCACTTCTACAGACATAATCAGTGCAACTAAAACGTGAAGAGGTCAAGTTGAGTTAGAGCACAGCTAGATCTGCATTCTCATACTACTTCACTTTAACCTATTCATGACAGGAATCATTAAAAGCCTTCTGTGATCAGTTTTTTTTCCTCAAGTTGGCAACGCGAGTGTTTTTCTAGTATTGCTGATTTTTTCTCATAAAAAGTCATATATCTGAAAATAAATAGAAATTGCCAGAAGCATTTTGAAAGCTGAAAATTGCCAACTTGCATGCGAAAGACATTGAATCGAACCTTCAGTCGCGTTGCTAATTCAAGGATTTTAGCGCTTATTTTCCTCTAAATATTTTCAGCATTAAAATAGCAAATGCTAACGCGAAAAATATGGGCACGGTATGCTCACGTAATGTTTGTAGGGCTTTTCATCAAAGGTTATGGGGCCATACACACCATCTGTCACGAAAATGTTAATGATCATAACCACGAAAAAATAAATGGGGTTTGCATTATCGCCTTGAACAAATCACGCTATGGAGTAGTTACTGTTCCCCCATCTGAAAGACTCCATCGCGATCATGGCGATGCCTCAGGTCACTGTACCAATTCACGGGCAGCGATTATTACCGCGGCGGTAGAGGGGTACACAGTGCCCCACACTTTTCAGTCACCCCAAAAGTGCTCCCATTTAACCATGGAAAGTGCTTGTTTCAAAACCCGTTCAGTGCCCCCTTTCTTATAATTAGGGCCCATTTTCTTTTTAAATTGGTGCTCTTTCACTTTCTAGAAAGTGAGTTTTTGGCGTCAAATAAGTCGCCTTTATTAAATTCTACAACTGCACCCCCTTCTACAGATTAGTGACCTTTTCCCTTTTTCATAGCGCCATTTTCTCTTCTGAGACGTGTGCCCTTATAACTTTTTTTTTTTTGCAGGAGTTTCTGCATTTATTGTCAAATCAAATAACAAATTTACAAACAATAGTAATAAATATACAATATAATTGATCAAAATACAAATGTGACAGTTAAATAACAAATGACAACAGAATAAAGACAAGATTATAAGTAGAAATGAACAAGTAGAAGAAAAAAATCAAGAATGCAGGGGCCAGCTATCTTAAGCAAAATGCTTGAATGAATAGCAGCCGGTGGAAAGGGCTACATGGAAACCATAATGAATATAAATGTCTATATCATAAAAGCGATGTCACTAACTGAAAAAAAATTACTAAAAAAAGGGGGAATAGGGGGAAGGAAGGGGGTGAGGTGTAGTGTGTGCAAGTGGGTGCACGTGCAGGTGAAAAGATTACGAATAAGTGGATAGCAAATACTTCTTTAAGGAAGCTTTAAAAGAAAAAAGGGATATGGCGTGTTTCATTTCAAAAGGTAAATGAATGTCGCTACTGAAATGTGTAAAGTGCCCTTTTTTGACTTTTGTATTCAAAAGTGCAATTCCCCCTTCTGCTGAGTACCCTCTTTTACCTCTGATAAGGTCCCCTTTTCCACTCGGGCAAATGCCCCATTTGAAATCTAGTACATGCCCCAATTTATTTATGATAAATGCCCCTTTTACATTCTGGTATGCCCCATTTTCCTCCTGTTAACTTTCTATGAATAAGGACCCCCTTTTTTATATATAAAAGTGTCACATTTCCATCCGGAAAGAAGTAATCATAGCAGTCTACCCGCAAAGTACAGTAGTTATTATGTAAGGATTAGATCCCCCGAAAAGTGTGTTTAATAGAATGTAGGGGTATCAGTGGCGTAATAAGCAAAAAGCTTTTGGGGGAGGGTAGGCTACAAAAAAGTGAGCAACCGCCCTAGAGAATTATGTCCTTTCAGCAACATGTAAATCACTGGTATCGAATTAGAAATAAACCACGTTTGAATTTCATTTATTAATTATATATATTTTTTTTTTTTTTTTTTGGGGGGGGGGGGGAAACTGCTCCCAAAGCTCCCAATCGGTACGCCAGTGAGGGATATAAAACTCCCACTCTAATTTTCCTTCTTGTGTACACCCTTTGTATGTGCCCCCTTTTCGCTGGTGCCCCCTCTAATTGAAAGACGTTTTGCTGCCGACACACACACACAAAAAAAGGGGTGGTATCTACCAAGATGCGCCATTTCCCCAAATTTAAAAAACGCTTCACGTCCTTAAAGACACATTGTTTCGAGATTACCGTTGTTATTGTTAACATACTCACACAAACACCCCCACCGCACACACTTTTCCCTCCAACGCGTTGACCCACGGTACGCAGCTGTGATGGACCAAGTTAATTCGTTCTCTTCCAGATGGGGGGGGGGGGGGGGGGGATGTTGATTCATTCAGGATATAAAGTAACGTGACAAAACACATGGACGAACTCTGTGCGCATTATAAACTTCGGTCTCCGAGTCGGTTCCTAATCTCAGGCAGTGATTCCGTAAACCTTATAAACTTCTCGGTCCAGGGCCGGTATTCTGAAAATTGTTTTATCATTTATCTTATGTCAATAATTGTCATAGCAATCAGAAATAGCGTACGCCATTGCCTAAAATCGCGCACTTTTGTCTTGCATGCTGGTCATTTGCGTAGTTCAAACCAGTCATAAGTGAGCCTTTAAAATTTGTTATGACAACACAGTGAAGATAAGATAAAAGATAAAACAATTTTCAGAATACCGGTCAAGTCTCGGCCTTGATCTCGATCTCGGATAAGCAAGTTTCGGATATATCTACGGGAATCGAACAACACCCGCGGGGTTCAGGGGGCAAAACTGGGCCGCGAACGTAGGCGAGGCCTTTCTATGAACCTGAATTATAAAACTTGCCGATTGTTTTAGATATTTTTTTTAAAACCCCCAGCAAATTAACATAGTTATACAGACGCCCATGTTCGTGCTAAATACTCGTACAACCTCGTACCACCTGCATGCCCTGAGATTAGAATGTATACCTTCTAAAAAAAAAGAAACCCTTTTTTTAAGGGATAAACAGAGGTAGAGAAAACACTTAACGGATTTTCAATAGTAACCTAATTCTTTTTTTTTTTCTACATTACAATATCCAGCAAAATATCAAGTACATTATCAAATACAATCTTCCCTGCACGCTAACCGATTATATCTTTTATTTCCAGGTGATGGTTTAATGGAATCCTTTAAGACCGTTTAAATACTATAAAGCGGATCTATGGCGGTGAAAATAAGTTCATTTTTTTCAAATGCACTAATAGGCCTAGCACAAATTGTCAAGTTAGCTTTTTGGGATTAGGCTTACTTTTTACGTAAAAATATCTACTTTACCATGTTTACTGAGCCAGTTATTTGGAAATTTCCTTTAACAAGTACCAAACAGACAAACTTAAAAAAATACAAGGGGATTTGTGTGTGTGTGTACGTGTGTGTGTGTGTGTGTGTCTGTCTGTCTGAACTTTAGTTTTGACTTTGAATCTCTTTAATGTGTATTTCTTTTCAGGTAGTTTAGATATTAAAGACACATTGCAAATAATATCTTCTCCTCCTCCTCCATCTCCTCCTTCTCCTCTTTTTTCTTCTTCTTTTTCGTTTTCTTCTTCTTTATGTTACCCTTACAACAACCATGACAATGTGAATGACTTCTGTTATACCATTCACTAAAGGGAAGGCCAACCCTCCTAAGTTTAAAACTTCGGTCTTCTATAACTCTCTGTTTTGTCCTTGGGCAGTTGGGTGGATCCAGATTTCGCGAGGAGAAAGGGGGTTGTAAATTTTTTTGTCACCAACCTTTCTGTCTGTTCCCCCTTAAAAATATTCTTAAAAAGAAAAGAGAAAACAAGAAGGAATTAATAGCAAGTGAAAAAGGGAAACATTAAAAAAATATATTTATATTCCAGGTCGCAGTTGCCCCTGTACCCCCTTGATTCGATCAATCGGATCCTCTCTAAGTTTCATCAGCGGTCCCCTCTTTGACAACGGTATCTTCCTTGATCGAATTAACCTTTCCCAGGAGCAATTACAGACGCGTTTCGAACATGAAATCAAATTGGAGTGACAATGGAGGATACAATTATGGCATATACTTAGTGATATTCACAGATGAAAACTTATCTTAATACTTTTCAGGGAAGAAAGTTATCATTACATTATCGTGCCAGACACCACACTTACTATTATTTTATTCAGCACTACCTTTCTGTCGCTTTTGTAAGCTTGCCTCCTACATCTTTCAAAACCCCCGTTTGTTGAATTCCCCGGCCGTCTGTCTGTTTGTGTGTTTGTCTGTCTTTCTAATCCATCTTCTTTTCGGATACCTTGAACAATAATTTTTGTTTAAAGATCTGATATAATGTTAAAGGTTCTGGCTGAATAAGTTGTAGCAGGTATCGATGAGATGGATGAGAAGGATAGACATGGTTTTGTGTAATCAAATAATTTCTGATACCCTGAACTAAGAAATGAAATGTAGACAGATGACGTTATTTAGTTATGTTTTCAGTTAAATGGATACTATTACTACTTCTACTACTACTACCACCACTACTACTACTACTCTACTACAACTACTACTTACGATACGATATACTAGGAATAAAATTTATGAGGAGTTTGAAAGAGCGGAATAGGGTGAATATAGTATATTATTTTGTTTCTTTTATAGCTTACTGGCCATAATGATTTATAGATTAATTTTTTCGCACTTATGAAAAGCCAATCGGATCAAATGAGTTAAGAACATAAAGTTTGATCTCTCATAGCCATCTACGGGGATAGACGGATGGAATACTCTGTGGACATTATCAAGATTATTAGTATAAGTAAATGAATTTATCCAGAAGTTTCTTACTTTCCTCTGCCATGTCTGCCGACTTAGTAAACAATAAGGAGTATTTATTTGTATGATAGTCGGTTTTATGAGGGGGAATAGGCATGATAAGACAAGTTGGAATTTAATGATAATTCGTTGTTGCAACTATAGTAATAATGATGTCTGGAATGCAATGTAAGTTAAAGCCGACAGGATTAAATGAGTTAACGGCACTAAACGGTTGATCTCCTCTCATTTAGGTGGATAGACGGATGAGCTGCTGTCATGGATGAGCGATTGACTTTGTTTGATAACCATGGCAACGAAAGCGGACCAATATTTGAAGAGCAGAAGTGATGCATAGTTTTTGGAGTGTGAGCGGTGGTATGGCGGATGTTTGTTAATGAAATCTACACTGTGACTGTCACACGCGGGGAACAATGAACCTTAAAGGGATAAGGTAGAGCTTGCAGTGATACAAGGTGATAAAGGTGCACTAAAAGAATATCAAAGGAATTTAGTAGGTTGTACTAAGGAAATAATCATGTATCATGAATTGATAAAGGACAGAGATGCTATGAATCTTAAGCTGCACTTAATTATAGTATCGTAATATAACGCTATCAGCAAGAACTCATTATCATTCTTCTTATCATTATTATAATTGCCCTTACAGTTATTATTGTTACTACTACTATGATTGAATCAGTAGTACTAGTAAGCTCGTTGGGAGCTCGTTGATTGATGCATCCTCAGCTGGCAACGAAATATCATCGGATTCTATCCTCCTCCATCGAATCAATGTAGTTTTGGCACATTTGTCGATGCCAAACTTCATCTTGATGTCGTCACTTAAGTGTTTTACAAATGCTATCATCTTATAAAGTTCATAATCATTCTTTGCATAGAGTTTGATATCAACCATATATATATATATATGATATATATATATATATATAAATCAAGAAAGTTCTACGTCGGTGTGTTGAGATAGATAGCAAACAATGAGGTAAAAATTAAAAAAACACCGCAAGACGAAAAAATTAACTAACGTTTCGGTCAAAGGCCTTTATCAAAGGTAAACGTTAGTTGATTTTTTCGTCTTGCAGTGTTTTTATTTTTACCTCATTGTTTGCTATACGTATATATATATATATATATATATATATATATATATATATGTATGTATATAAAATGAAACACGCAAGACAGCGAAGGACGTAGCTGTATAATTCCACTTTATTGTCCCGAGCTTTCGGTTTCAATGCCGACCCTCTGTTGATCGCACATGACTACCCCCCCCCCTCGAACTCACCCCCCTCCCCCCCCCTCCCCCCCCCCCCCCCCCGCTGGTTGAGCGCGACCAGCGACTTCCTAAATAGTAGAAGACATGTTGTCGGTCTTCCCATCAAGCACACTTGTATTGTTGCCATTTTGTAGGTTAACACCTTATTTGAGACTTTATATTATCCATAGGTCTTTCTCATTTACCTACAACTGCTTTTTATTGCCACCTGCATTGCTCCTTCATATGTGTATCTTATGTTGCCTCCCCGCCAACATCACTCTAGGTGGCGTCCGAGCACATTCACTGGTTCAGTGACTCTTGCTCGTGTGACGCACCACATCACGTGACCAAACACACGAGCAGGAATCACTGAACCACTCCCACAACCCCACCAGGTAATAATTAAAAACGTTTATTTCATTTCATTTTGATTATATTAGTTTTGATATTCTTTTATTATTTTCCCTAAGTTCTTTACTGTTTAGTTATGCTTGTCAATCCGTTTGTTTCTGTTTTCTGTTGTAGAAACCCTTGATAAAGGCCTTTGAAGCCGAAAGCTCGGGACAATAAAGTGGAATTATACAGCTACGTCCTTCGCTGTCTTGCGTGTTTCATTTTATATGCCATTAAACAAGACAGGGCCAATCATGTTAATGGGTTGTGCACACATTACATTTATATATGTATATGTATATATATATATATATATATATATATATATATATCTGCCACCGACAAAGGAATTAATTAGTGAGGGTTGAAGATTTGTCAGTCTGTCGGTTAAGCGAATTTGAAGTCGCCGAAACCACGGGCCCGTCTCCGTGGTCTAGTGGTTAAGGCATTGGCGTTCATAGCCAAAGGCCCGGGTTCGATTCCCGGCGGAGACATTGTTTCAACCTTTGCAAAATTTCGAAAAATGGTAGGACAGCTCTGGGGAACTTTGACTCATGCTACGCTATTATTCTCTCAATTGTCTCACATGTATTTATTTCCACGAGAGTTGCCAGAGCTGTTGCATATGTTACCTGATCACAAATGTTAATTTTTCCAACATATAATGTATCCTAAAGCATTCGCTCGGATCCAGCTGAGGTGTGCGGCAGGTCGTTGTTCGAAACTCATCTGCCACCGACAAAGGAATTAATTAGTGAGGGTTGAAGATTTGTCAATAATTCGGTTAAGCGAATTTGGAGTCGCCGAAACCACTGGCCCATCTCCGTAGTCTAGTGGTTAAGGTATTGGCGTTCATAGCCAAAGGCCCGGGTTCGATTCCCGACGGAGACATTTTTTTCAACCTTTGCAAAATTTCGAAAAATGGTAGGACAGCTCTGGGGAAATTTGACTCATGCTACGCTGTTATTCTGTCAATTGTCTCACATGTATTTATTTCCACGAGAGTTGCCAATGCTGTTGTATATGTTACCTGATCACAAATACATATATGTGTATATATATATATATATATATATATATATATATATATATATCGAACGGTTTACTGCTGATCTCACGTCGTCTCCTTTGTATCTATTGCCGTAAATGGATCGGGTGCCATGGAAGCAGAACAGTAAAGGAATCTCCTTGAAATATCTCTCTCTTGATTGGAACTCCTTCCACCGTCAAAAATCCGTGCCTTGCAAGTGAGAGAGTTGTGCTTCAGAGTTTCATGCTTTCTGCTACACAATTGACCATTTGTGGATTGATGTGATACATCTTTAATACTTTGATAATCCAACTATATGGTACACTATCAATTGGCTTTTTTGTAGTCTATCCATGCCATTGTAGATTGCCTTGCCTTTGATGAGCATTCCCCGTTATTGCGTTGTTTGCCAGCAGGTGATCTTTACATCCTTAATTTCCATTTTGACACCCCTTCTGAGTTACTTCCATGATGTCATAATCATCGATGTGTGGCTTCATGTGTCTTGCAAGCATTGATGTAAGTAGCTTGTACCTGGTATTGACACATGTGATTGGTCGGTATTTAGTCCTTGGGTTGCTTCGAGTCTTTTCCTTTGTACAATTCTTCCAATTGGCAGCCATTCTTTTTACACCTGTTCCCTTTGATAATATTGTCGATAATTTTGGGTAAATTCGCATGAGTAATACTGAATCTTTATCAACAAAATTATGCACATCAACTGGTCCAGAGCTCTTCCAGTTCCGAGTATTCTGGATGATATACGATAATTCAAATAGGGCCAGATCTTTTCACAGTAGAGGTGATACATTCTCACATCTGTTTGTTTCCGACTGAATCCAATGAGCTTCTTCGTGAGTGACTGCATTCTCCCATAATTCTTTCCGGTAGATCTTGATTTCCTCGATCTGTTGCTGGAACTTTTTTTAAAATGTCATTTGGGGTTGAAGCTAACTCACGAAAGAATTTCTTCCTGTCCGCATGGAAGAGTTTGTAACAGTTGTCCTTGTACCAGTCTTTCCATCAACGCTATATTTCCATTCCAGTCTTTTTTACATTATTCTTCATCTTTCTGGAATGTGTGTTTCTTCTGCTATCTTATAGATTGTATCCATTTCTTCCATTCAGGAATCTTCGTCTTAGGTTTGGAATGGCGATACGGTAAATGCAGCTCAAGCCCCATTTTATTCGACAACAGTTCTGGCCCCTGCCCAAAGTAGACAATTTATCTCTATAAATATATATATATTCCACATCTTTAAGCAGTTTATATGTTGTTTTAATGTTGATCACACTCCTTGTAGTACAGCATCTTGTGTCGATTTGGGGAATTTTGTGGTCTGTCACGTATTGGTATTTCCTTTACATACTCCATAGTTTCTCGTCAGTGCTGATTACAACTGTTCTTCGAGAACTCGATTCTCGTCTGTCAAGTCTTTAGATCCAGCGGCTTCTCTCTCTCTGATGTAGAAGATTTATTACAGACCAGTACCTTCATTTGGCATTCATTATCTCGTTGACTGAATACTTGATTTTGTCTCAGTACATGTATGAAAACTCATTGTCTTCCCCAGCTTCAATCCTCATCTTTCCTGGCAGTTTCTCCGATTGCTCTAGAGTTTTGTTGGAGCATGTGCTGTGGTTGGCAATGAGAACTGTTCGACACTGTTATTATTATCATCATTATTATTATCATTATTATTATTATTATAGTCTTTTTCTTGACTTTTGCTGTTTAGATGCCATAATGATGATGATGATGAGGATGATAATGATGATGATGATGATGATAATGATGATAATAATAATAATGGTTGCTATTATTGTTTTTTTTTTAATTTTCATGATCATCACCATCATATACTACTTGTACTATTATTACTAAAAAAGTTATAATCATTATTAGTACAAAACATTGGCGTAAATCCCGGGGGATGGGGGGGGGGGGGATATATATTCCCCAGTTTTTCGAGGCTGGGTGGGGATAGCGTGTACAAATATCCCCCCTCATTTAAAGGAAAAATGATATTGTAATTAATCAGTTGGTGAATTTTTTCATAAAATTGTCATAAACGACGGTCATATAGTGGAATTTTCATTTAAAATACTCTTTAAAAAAAAAAGTGGTTATTTTTCACTCGCTCGCAAAATAAAAGAATAATATGTGTGTGGGGGTCTGCTCGGGTAAGGGTGTGTGTGTATACTTAAGCGTGAGTTCCCGCAAGAAATTTCTGCAAAAAAAAATCGATCATCCCCCCACTCCTCAAAATGGATTTACGCCGGTGCTACAAAATGAAATATAATGCAACGTAAGTACTAATAAATAGGCATAGTGCATTCTTCAGGAAGTGGCACCCTTACGGGATATAAGGCACCTTATCAAAAGTCTCGTCCCGCGCCTTTGATCATCTTCTCCGCAACCGTACTTTTACATTGGCTTTCCCGATCCTCCGTTGTTTTGTCTATGGAGAAACGGGAGGATCGGACGGGAAAAGACGCTGAGCGGGAAAGACGCTAAAAGCTACGTTCCTAATTGGCTCTGACTTTTGATAAGGTGAATGCGACTTAGAGAAACACAGTAGTGGGTAGAGAGATGTAAGGTGTACTGAGGTAATAGTGCACCTCAAAGGATGTAGTAAAGTGATGCATGACGGTGCAGAAAAGAGATATAGACCTAGTTCACCTCAGTATAAACGATTTACTAAATGGATAATATGCACTTTAAAGAGACAAAAATACACCTGTTGTGAATAAGGTTTGTCAAAGATGTATGGTATGCTTCCGGGGAGAGGGGGGGGGGGGGGGTATTTCATTGAGACCTCTTATCACCCGCGAACATCACTTTCTGAAAAGCACCAAAAACGCTAATTGAAGTAGGGGTGGCTTTGATATCTTAAACAGGGAAACCCGTCTAACGTCTCCAATTTTTGTATCCTTAAGAGGGATTTTATAAATTTACATTGCATGGCATTTTACAAGGATGATTGGATTTTCAACTCTGAATTTTATAACCTTTTTCTTAGCTTTGCTCTTTTAGGTTCCCTAAAAAATGAATGCAATTTTTGTTAAAACTTCCTTTTCTTCTTTTTTTTCCCCTTCAAAATAATGATTTGTATATGTAATTTGTAGGTAATATGTCGTAAAAGCAGACAAAGTAGATCGCCTGAATACATCATGTATATTCATATAGATTAAAGTGCACGTTACAAGTCTTGCCTTAATACACGCCTTAGGATAAAACACACATAACCCACGTTTGGCATATATAATTTAAAGATTATAAAAAGATATCTAGGCGTCTGGCTCATGATCCATGTGCTTTAACAGCTCACCAGTATTGATCGCATTTTTTACTGAATCTCGTAAAATGAAATAAATAAATAAATGTTAAATATACACTCCTTCGGCAATGATAAATTAAGAGTCAAAGTAATGATGGTTCTCAATCGTGTTCAACTTCCTCGACGGCAAGATTGTTCACCGAAGTTCCGGCGATAATTGCTTCGCGGTACATTCCTTTCAATCATCGAATCTTATGATCATATAAGAAGAATGATGATATCTGGTTTTTTAAGTTCCCTATCCAGAAAATACAAAACAATGACACTTAATCCATGGGCACATTCAGGAGAGTTGTAGAGGTACATTCATGTGCTTTTTGAAGACGTCAAATTTTCTTAGAAATACGGTTAGTTTAGTTTGCTTCGAAAGGCGTGGGACATTTTGATTGGAAGGATTTGAACCCCGGCCTGTTTTCGGGAATTTGGGATGAGAAAGGAATAGCCTGAGGTGGATCTAAATGAACTGGGGAGCATTTCATGAAGAGTTTTGTCAGTGATTTTAGCCGACTAATTTGCTTTCAGCCAATCAGATGCAAGGATTTTCAGTAGCTTGTAACATTTGTCGCTGATTTTCACCGACAAGTCTCTTCATGAAACGCTCCCCAGGACGTTCTCTGCTGCTGAAAGAGTGAGGAGATGTGAAGAAAAAGTTTACCCATGGAGTTAACAAATTACACAGGAAAAAACTCATTTAAGGGAGAAAAATTGGTGAAAATTCAACATTTTAATTGATTATAGTTGATTAATTCAAAATTCAAAGCCAACTCCACAGCAAGATGAAGTTCATTTCAATAAAAAAATAAAAATTCCAAAAAAGAAAACAGCGAATATCGGATGAAAATTGGATGCAAAATAAGGAAGTTTTGAATTTTAAATTTTTTTCGCAAAAACAATTCTTGAACAGTTGATGTGAATATTCAGTAAGTTGATGATGTCATATTGTCACAATTTTCCACACATTTTATTTATTTATTTATTTATTTCTAATCTTTTGTCAGGGTAGCCCATTCACCAATAATTAGTGGTCTTCCATGGGGCCCTGAATGAACATATTTACACCAATATGCATAACGTATATACAAGAATAGTTAAGAATAAAATTCCATAACAATGTCAGATAGATATACAAAGAAATAATAGATGGGGCACAAACTAATACTTCGTTTGTAGAATAAACATATTAGTTCAGTTGCAGAACCAAAGAGGGAAATATTGATTAGCCCCAATGTGCATAAATCATGTTAATATTTCAGAGTAAGCACGTACCTCGTAGCTATTCACAAGTTACAACTTTGTTTAAACAATCTCTTAAATGAATTAATGGAGGGAGCTTTTCTTATCGAATTGTCCAGCTTATTCCATTCAAATATAGAAGATACAATTGGGCTACACTTATAACAATCAGTGTGAAATCTTGGTACACGTAAGCATCCACTATCTATTTGCCTTGTATGATGCTCATGTACAACATTAGGCTTGATTAAGCCTACCTGAAGGTAAGAAGGTGCTAAGTTATGAATATTATGTATACAGAAATGACAAAAATTTCCTACTTCAGCTATAAAAATGTAAAATTTGTCCTAAATACTCCTTAAATACTTTTAACAAAAATATGTGTAGACATGGTAGACGACTCTTCAGTTTTAGTGAAAAAAAAGAGGAAAATTTCTGAAATTTTTGTATAGATTATGGAGAATCGTGAATGTATGACATCATTAACTCATTCATTAAATATTCATATCGACTGTTTAAGAACCGTTTTGCGAAAAATTGTGAAACTTTGAAAATTCATAACTTCCTTGCTTTGCATCCGATTTTCATCAAATCTTCACTTTTTTGTTTGGAATCGTTTATTATTTTTTATTGACATGATCTTTATCTTGCTGTGGACTTGGCCTTTAATTCATGGATACCTTCTGATGATACAGGCGAAACTCTTTCAGATATCAAACATAATATACCTTGCACTATGTATAAGCTTTCCCTTTAATTTCTCATCTGAAGTAGGAGGAAGAGGGAGAAAGAGAGATAAAAGGTTAGAGGAAACAGAGAAAAGGGGAGAAGTCGGAGAGAGAGAGAAGTATATATGTATATATATATATATATATATATAGATATATAGATATAGTTATTCTGCGCCGGTTTTGACGGATTAAAATAGACAAGACGAATGTAGAACAAAAACGTTTTTTTTTTCTACATTTGTCTTGTATACATATATATATATATATATATATATATATATATATATATATATATATATATATATAGTGAGAGAGAGAGAAAGGGGTAAAGGGCGGAGGAGAGATTCACAGAAAGAGAGAGAGAAAGAGAATCGGAGGAAAAGGAAAGAGTAATATTTTCTTAGATTAAAATAAAAAGGTAAATTAGAAGCGCACAAAACGGTGTCTACTGCGAAATTAATTGATGGATAACCATCATTACCTTTCGGCTACTGATAATTAAACTGTCGATTAGTCAATTGTTGAGTCGTTTTTAAAACTATCCTTCAAGGCTGTGAAACTTCATTAGCTGTGACGTAGACGAAGCGACAATTAAATGGAAGAGTGATCCAACAATTTTGTCATCTTTATGAGGCTCATTAGTATCTTATGCCAATATGAAAGAGAACAGATACCGAAGTGAATGATAGGGCTTCCACGTTTCTTATCCTACTTATTGGCCGGACACAAGATGCGTCACGGAGTGCATCCATGTTTTTGTTACTAGAGCAACAAGATGGTACACTTATTTCGATGCTCAGAGTTTCTCGTGCATGTCATGCGGCAAACATAAAAGGTCAGTGAACTTTAATTGTACGAACGAGTAGTTTTCTATCCTGAAAATCCTGAAAATCCTAACAGCATGTGTGGAAATCCTTAAGGGATGAATTCCTTTTTTTTAGAGGAGGGGGGGGGGGGGGAATTTTTACTCTTTCATTTTCAATTAAAGTAAAAAGAGCGCTGACTTTTCATTTTATTTGGTCTTTTTCTTTTTTATCCTCTATTTTTTTTTTTTTGGGGGGGAGGGTTGTCAAAGAATGAGGGAGTACATAAAAAAGTCACGGGAGAAGGTTGAGGAGGACCTTCTTTTCGGGATAAAAGTAGAATATTCAAATATGTCCCTCTGATGTAGCAACACTAATTAACAGATTTTAAATCTTTTATGTCGAACATGGTGATAACATCGGTAGGTTTTAGGGATAGTTCTCATTCTTGTATTTATGATGAATATTTATGAACCCTGTGGAGTGATCCTGAGTGCCTATAAAATACAATGTGATTATTCCCTAACTTTTACTAGATTGCACTGAAGCGTCTGGTTTCAAAGCAATTCTGAAACATTAATCTACATCAGTGTCGTAGGTCCCGAGACCGTCTCGAGACTCATTTTTATACAGAGTCTTGGTTTCGGACCTCGAAATCTTGGTCTGGATCTGGGTTTCGGTCCCGGAGTCACAAGGTCCTGGTCTCGGACGCCAAGGCCTCCTCTCCAACGTCAAGGACTCGAGACCAGACTTAAAAATCGCACATTTTGTCTCCTTTCTAAGTACTCAAAGAGGAGTCATTTCAAGATATCTTCAATTCTCCCACAATTTTATTAAGACTACCAGCTAAAGTTTTTTTTAGTTCCTTTTCGTTTTAACTTAACAAAGTCTCGGTCTCTAGAGATCTTGGTCTCGGAAGTGAATGCCCCCCCCCCCTCTCTCTCTCCCTCTCTCGATCTCGGACCTTCAGGTTTCCTCTGCACCACTGATCTACATAGCCAATGAACTTTATGGATGTTACCTTAGTTTCCTAGCATGCTTTAATGCATTTTGGCTTATTTATTGTTTAAAGCCAGAGCGAACTGGCACCCTTGTATGGGATTTTGAAATAGCGCCCTCTCAGTCCTAAACTACTGATTTTGTCCCCTTTTTGCTCCCAGCATGCTCTATTCTGATCAATGAAAGCTTTATTTTTTTAGTAACATCTGTTAAAATGTATTTGCATTTATACTAAGGAAATTCACGAGAAGCCACAAAGGATATAATGTTTCTAAGAGTCTCTGGTTTTGAGTAGCCGTAAGTTGGCGCTGTTGTAAATACATCATAATAAGGGTCAGTTCACTGTTGCTTTAAAATCATCAGAAACACATCACAGTATAATGTACGCCCAGTTAACATTTTTGATAGTATTATTTTTGGAAATGAATTATCCAGAGATCGGGAGAACCAAATATAACCATCTTTGGCTTGACTTAAGAAAGGGGGTATAAAACACAGTCGTAGACATTCGTGGATTCAAGTTAGAACCATTGTTCTTACCTCTTTTAAAATCAAACTGGTATTTCGTAAGTACACGAAGATAATTTGCCTTCCCCGTTGTGTGCATTTTAGCCCCTTTCAAACTATTTAGCCAAGGGCGACTAAGAAGCAAAACATCATCTGACTTCAAAAATATCATCTTGAAGATAACATCTTGCTTACTTGCGATGATGGAAATGGCATATCATAATGTAAATGGGAATTATGAATTATTGTTGAACTAAAGAGGCAATTAAGATGATTGCGAACGGCTGATTTGTATCTGTATATCTAATCGTCTAAATAGCTCAAGGTCATAAGCAGAAAACAGAATTAGCTTCTTATGTCCTCCTTTAGCTTAAATGGATCGATAGTCGTCAGCGTCATTAAGCGTAAAAAACAGAAATTTATATTCATTACTATTTCCTGCATAGTGAAAATATTCACGGAGGTACCTATATGGGCAATTCCACGGTAACTGACGTCACCAAGATAGTGTACTAGTGGTATTGTTTATATTGTAGTTTTGTGAATGACGCTTGCTTCGGCTTTTAATTACTATAGATAAATAAGTTGAAAAAGGGGAAGAAACACATGGACAGTTTTCATCTCAAACTGCATGTCTTATCACACAGCAAGTGAAAAAAGGGCCGGTAACTGACGTTACCCAAAAAGACATGGAAAATGATGGTGTCGAATCAAATTTATATATCTCATGTCTCAGACTTGTAGGGATTATGTAATTCATTTGACATTACACCTAGGTTCCTGGAAAGAGATGTGCAAAATAATGAGCCATTTGAATAATTTGGTTTAGTGCCATGAAAAATTTAATGAAGACATGTTGGTAACTGACATTACTCTTAAATTCAGCGTAGGTTTTGCACATTTTCATTAGTGTTTCATTAATTAACTACCCAAAATCTGTTGAAGTAATTTATTAAAATCAATTAAATGAAAACAGATTAGAGAAAAATGAGTAAATATCAGAATAAGGGGCATTTAAAGCACTTTTCCCTGATCATAGTCCCATATGTGCATTTTTTTTTGTTTATGTTATTCTCCGTAAAGATGGTCGAATTGCAAATTTTTTTATCTTAAATGTTTATTCGTAGCAAAAAGAAGAGCTCTGTAGTGAATTTTAGATCTTTATTGGGAATTAACAGGGCACAGTGCGACTTCAAATTTTGAGCTCTGTGTCCCATATGTTGTGGATTTGCCCATATGTGCCAAAAACAGCATTATCATGATTATGTTGACAAGCAAGTTTACAGCATGATTAAAGTTATAAGTACTTACACATGTTTTGATGTAAAATGAGTGTGTATGTGTTTTTTTTTTTTTTTTTATTCATGTTGAGGATTACTAAAGTAGGCCTCGGTGAAATGGAAATTTACAGAATATATAAATGTAGAAGAAAAAGGGTCACTGTGCTCTTACTGTTGTTGTTATTTTTGCCTTAATGTTTCATACATTATTTGATATCTGAAAGTATTCTCTACATGTTTTTACCTGACTTGTAATTCTGTAGCAGTTGCAGCGTTGGTTCCACTTGGCTGGGTTGTTCTATTTTGCGCCAATTTTTCTCATCTGTAACATGAATGAACGACTCTCTTGTGTGCTGTTAAGCTGCTTATCTTACCATCTGTATTCGGTATTGGGGTTAAGTGCGATTAGATCGTGCAGTCCTCAGCATTATCGTAGTCATCAACCGTATCATCGAAGGCCAGGGCATAGAAGTGGAATTCATTTTAATTGATATGATTGATGTTATTGACTAAAATAATCCTTTGTCCTCGATCAAAACATAACGCGTTGCCCATTATAAGATATCGAGACAAGTACCCAAATTTAGGCATACAAAATATACCCTGAAATAATTTTCAAAATTCAAATTATATTCATATTGGCTGTATATAGAGAGCCTCTTTTAATCCATTTTCTGAAGGATGCTAATGGAAGTAAACAATGGATTGAAATTGAAGAGGTTGTGGCTTGCTAACGAGAAGCTTCGGATCCCATAAAAGTGGCAAAGATTGTCTTTTTGTCATTCTGTACCTATTTCTGCAAATATTATTAAAGGAATGTCGCATGAAAAGGAGTGTTTATACGAGCCATATCATTATCCTTATTTTTCACTTTCAGTAATTACCTTAATTATTATAATTGTTATTGTTATTATCGTCATTATCCATGTCATCACTTTTGTTATTATTAGGTGGTCTGTCATCTTTGACAGATCACCTTTTATGTTCGTTAAAATTTTCTTTATTCTTTTTTACTCCCCCCCCCCCCCCCCACTTTTTTGTGCAGTCAAAATCTCAGAACTGGCTTAGCCAATTTTCGTCAAATTTTCATCAATCCTCCGTCTTAATGAGATCTCGGTTTTCCAACCATTTTCAAGTTCCTGAGGTCATCGTGACGTCATCTAGGCGCCATTTTGTAAATATCATCTCATGGCCATATCTTCATAACGGAAAGTCATTTCTGATTCATATTTGGCATGATGAATTTTCATATCAGTCCAAACAATTCTATATTTCTAGACGCGCGCGTCAGGGCGTGGGCAAAAATTAGAAATGCTCAGAATCGACTCACATTCATTTTGCACACGTTTCAGGCCATTTTAAGCATTTCAAAAATTTGCGCGCGCGCGTTCGCGTCATGCGCGCGCGCAGGTCCTAAATAACGTAAAAACGCCGTTTTTTTCACTTGATTTGCATTTCTGATACTTTCCTTAACAATTTCCATCAATTCAAAACAAATTTCAACTAACCATAAGGTCGCACGCGCGCGCCGAAGTTCAAAATCCGTGAGCGCGTCTATGGGGCAAATAATGTAAAAACACGCAAAAACATGCCCCTTTAAAATCCGCCATAGCTCCTCACAGCCACAGCGTAGCACCCCAATATTAACTGCCCGAAAGCTTTCACTCTGTGCTGCCTAAGTAAACAATTTGTTTACGTAAAACCGCTACGGAGGAGTCGTGGCTAAACTGTAAAATCTCGCCTTAGAAACCATCAAATGAAATGAATCAAACTTCAAATTAAAGAATGAGAGTTGTTCTAACTTATCATGATAATTATTTGTAGCAGAATCATGTTTTATTATATGAAAAATTAGTGAAATGAGATGCTTCTTTTTTTTTTTTTTTTTTTTAGTCAGCAAAAGTTACGTTATTTTTCATATTTTCCGTTATTGCCCAAAATCGAGGCTCGCATATATGAACAATCAAAGTATATCGAAAGTCCCCTCCGAATATCTTCTCTTCCCACGGTCCTCTGGAACTGAAAAATACTTGCATTTCAAAAAATACCCAACTGTTTTCAGAGAAAATGAAAATGAAGAATAATATCATCATTTCTGATGTAATCTGAAATTTTTATGAATTTTGGTGCCAAAATAAGGGAGAAACGAGAGGTTGTATTTTCGAGGATTCATTGATCCTCTCTCAGCGAGGCCTTCGGTAGCCGTTACGAATTCAAAAGCTTTTACGAGTTTACGGGGATTTAATTGGGGTCCTACGCTGTGGCTGCTCAGAATGCACGGAGACCCCCAAATTTTCTTCCATATTCTGAAAGCTTATGAGTTGTAGATGTGAATCCATGACAAGAATTTAACTTTACAATGGTATGACGTCATCCTATTCTTATGTGAACTCAAAATTTCGATTTTTAATTTTTGACTTTATATTTTTTGCCTTTAACCGAGAATATCTCGCTTATTATCCATCAATTTTTGTTCTAGCTTAGACAATTCTGCACAAACCTATTATTCATTGTTTGCTCATTTTGATGACGACATCATGGACTAAATTCACGATAAAAGGTACAATGTCAATTTTTCTCCTTTTACGTGTATTCTCTAAGGACATGACCTTCAAGTAATTCTTGAATTGTACACTCTCGTTTTATTTGACCAACAACTCCCTTATTTCTGCTTGATTTTCACGCAACTTCAAATATGTTGTAGGTGAGAAAATTCTCTATATTATGCGTCCATATGTTTTTTAACCAGATGTCAGAAACGTGTCGAAATTTTAACTGGAAAATATGATATTAGAATTTCGTTTTCCATCTACGTGTTATCTCTATGAGCTGTTTTCAGGTATACCTTTAAAGCGCTTGCCTCACATGCTCAAGATCCCTGATTCGATTCCGGGGGGCATTTTTTTTTTCATTTTGCTTTCTTTTACCGTTTTATATTACTTTCCTCTTTAGCTATGATTACATATACTGTCACAGTCAATAAAATAAACTGCCTGATTTTTGGCCCATGACAATTGCAATGCAGTGCAGAGCAGTTTATGTACAACCCTATAGAAAATCTGATTCGTTAAGGTGGATTAAAGCTTTTGATCACCTTTCCATTATGCTGCAATATCCAATCATCCAATTTCTATGACGTTGGTCTCCTATCGAGACGTAAAAATTCATCAATAGTCTTACCAAGGACTTTATCACTATCCATGTCGAAACCTAAAAGATACCGACAGACCACCTAATTCGTCATGTGACGAATTCAAATATCTCGTTACTATTAATGTTGTTGTTGTTGTTATGGCTATTATTGTTATCATTATCATTGTTATGATCAAAATTTAATAATTGTCAATATCACCATTATCATCATCATCATCATCATCATCATTATCATCATCATCTCCATTGTTGTCATCGTCATTCGTTTGGAGTTGGCTAACAGATGAATGAAATGGAAATTAATTGATTACTAAATCTTGCGATTCAGAGGGAAATTTTCTAACAAATAAAAAACAAACAAACAAACAAACAGGCTATAAACTCGACCACTTTTTACCTCAATGATTTAACGGCAGTGAAATTCATTTGTCCTTCTTATATGGATATACAAAAAAAAAAAAAGCAACGGTGAACTTTGGGTAAAAATGAACACTGACCATGCTGACCCAGGATATTTAATTTGCTTGTGTGTCTATGTGCTATAACTCTTTAAAAAAATCAACATGCGTTTTATCTTATGGCTAATCCAAACCCTAAAACCGTGACATCTTGATTTGGTCATCGACCGCAACTTCGAAATCAGTCTAAGCCTTTTCTTCTTCCTGGAAAAAAAATATGCCACGCTGGCGATGGCTGGTCAGCAAGTGGAGACATGCACTGACAAAGGGGTCCTAAGGGATGCTATAGCCTTACACTATTATGCACTATTTACATCTTTATTTGATGTAATAAAACCACCCCGATGAATCACTTAAGACGAGAGTTGTGTCTTTTGGGAAATTGGAGGTCCATCTGTTGACAATCAGACCCAGTTTTCTTTTCAAATTCTTCTTCATATTTACTTTCACACTACTGAAAGAGAGATTTGGAGGTATGTCAATAATATTATTTGTCAATGATTCAGAGGGTATATTTCTAAGTTATGTCCATCGAAAAGAATGTTAAGTAAGTGGGCGGTGTGTGTGTGTTGTGTGTAGGGAGTATGTTGCACACATTACAAAAAAGGAGTCACCAATAAGCTCCAGTCTTACTCGGTAAAACTAATGTGAAATGACAAAGCTGCTGATAACATGGATAAGGGGTGGGCATTGGAGGGGGTCACGCCATCTTTTGTTATCTTTTCAACCCCCAATTTCTCCCTCTCCTCCCGAACGCGGAGGGGTCACTTGCCCCCGTGCCCCTTGCCCGTAATAATATTTTAAGGGGTGTGTCCAAATAAAATGCCGATGAATTCACCAGCAGGAATGACAAACATCCAAAAAACCAAGATGAAACAAAAACAAAAACAAAAACAAAAAAAACCCAGCTGCTATTCATTTCTCAGCTGCGACAAATTGATGAATCAAACTATTTCATACGATCTGGACAGGAAAGACTGCAATCGATAGCTATAATGATATTCCCTTGAGGTCTATTTCTTTTCTCCTCTTGTATCAGTGTCTATTAAGTTTTAATAGCTTTGATAAGCAAATTAAAAAATATATCAATACGATATTTTTATGTAATTGTGATTCCCCTTTCAAAGAAAACAGAGGAAATGACTGTGATCCAGCATAACAAGATCCAATAATACAATAAGAGAACTAATAAGCTCAAAGTAAAATGTGTGTGCCCACTTGCTATACAGAAATAGGTTTCTAGGTTTCAACGCTAATAGTAATGTATAGAATTTGTTATGGAATAGTTTCGCACCTTTTAGCCGGATTTCCATACATCACCTTTAACACATCCGGATTAATCTCTTTAACGCTTTATTCGTTCATGGTGCTTCCCTTCTTAACGCTGATGGCTTTAAAAGTGTCGTATTAGCATATAGTATTCGAAATTTAAATGTCAATTTGAAATTCTGCAAAGGTTTTCAACCTTTCCACAACACCCACTCTTCTTCAATTTCTTGTAGTATGATCAGATTACCTAATACCGACCCGTCATATCACCGACCTACCCATAAAATGTAGTTTATTTTCGGAATTACGAGGATGTGTATCGGAGGGTCATCGTATTTTGCATATTGACCTAATTGCGCTTGTCACCAGGAGCAACAGGCGTATATCACGGCGCGCGATCGAGCGTTTAGAGAAAGCTCAATGCGCGCACAGTTGTTTACTTCAACATTCCGGCCTTTGTGCGACGGTACCGTGATGCGCTTGATCTTTACGGAAGGTGCGACTACAATCGGAATATATATAAGGTAAATCTCTAAAATGTCAGTGTCCAGATAATGTGGATTTTGTAATAGTATTCAAAGACGCTTGGGGTCAACTTTGGGCATCTAAAATGCGTCTTAACTACGCAATCTCCATGGGTCGTCCACAAATTGTGCAGTTTTTACACAGAAAGGAGGAGGTAAAAAAATGTCTGCCACGGAAAAACACCTTTAAAATGACATTTCCGAAGTTGTATTTTATCTGTAAACTATACAAATGTTGGTAATTAACATCTCCGGCATCATTAAGAATTAATTTGATTTCAAACATGGCTTATTTTTATCTAAATTTTGAATTATTTTCATCGACAAATCGTAAGGTCGGTAATAAGACACCATCTTTTTTTGTTTAAAAAAATTGCAAGGCTTTATTGTTCTGACGGCCATTGCAAAGTGGCGTAGATTCATGACTTCAAAGTCAGTGGACTTTATTAAACAGTATTTTCTCTATACGTCAGTAACATTTCAAGACATTTTATTGAGAGTCTTTTTTGAAGTGGGATGGGAAACTGCTAATGGTCGGTAATAGGTACAGGCTTCATACCAGTGTCTTCCTACGATTTTAAAATCTTCCGTGTTCTCTTCCTATTACAGTTAAATAGTTATTAAATATAAGGTATGTATGCAATTGTCTATTTTTTTTTCTCTTTTCCACCTCTCACCAACTGATATCTATGAATCATTCTTTTCGATACAGCTCTCTGTTTCAGAAATGTTTAAGTAGATCAGTGGTGTATAATCATAAATGCTTATAATTTCTTTATCATTCTTTCTATCATTATAATTAAGTTGATAATCATGATTCTAATCGTTATGACGATGATGATGATGATTGTTATTATTATTATCATTATAACGTGTAATATTATGATGACAATCTTCATTATAATTTTCATCATTATCATTATTCCATGCAATGCAGACTGCCTCCCATACCTTTTTGAGCTTAGGAAAAAAAATGCAGTCAAGGACTTACACTCCACGACAGATTTATATCTCATCTATCGAAAAAACAACAACAATGAGATGAAATATGCAGTGCGTATTAAAAGTATCCCCAAATTTGACATAATCTTAACAGTGTATGTGACTCTGAGAATTATGTCATAGTCAAGAAAGATTAATATTCTGTTTGCGGACCTCTCATTCTTAATTCTGCATCCAAGGATGACTGAGCACCATGAGCACCAAGGCCGGTATTCAATTCAATACTTAGGTCAGAAATATGAGTATTTATCTTAGTTTTTTTCTCAGATGAAATACCTAGCAAAATTTAATATTCAATTCAATATTTTGGTTAAGTATTTTACTCTAAATCTAAAGCCCAGCGCACACCTTACGATCCGACTGGCTCACAACTGGTCCACGACTGAGTGTGAGGAGATGTGACGTCACAAGCTCTGGTCAGTCGTGAGTCGTAGACCAGTCAGAGGCCAGTCGGAAGGGCAGTCGGAAGGATTTGATATGTCGAATCTTCACGACTACATTGCAAGAGATCGCAGGCTCAATCCTTTTTCCAGCCAATCAGACAGCAGTGCTGATATGACGTCAGGCATGTAAGAGAGTAAAGAGCGCATGCGCAAGTCGCAGACAGAGTAGTCGGATGGGTCTGGAATCGCAAGGTGTGCGATGTCGAGGCTTACGACTGCCCCACGACTCACCTCCTCTCATCCAGTCGTGGACCAGTCGTGAGCCAGTAGGATTGTAAGGTGTGAACTGGGCTTTAGACACCTACCTATTGGAGACTTAAGCCAATTATTATGGAAGCCTTGATTGGCAGGTATAGTTTTTATACGCAGTCATCATGAACTGCGCAGAATAATATCATAGCTTATTCGAGCGTATTTGATGCGACATGTTAATTGCGCATTGAAAATATGACGTCACAGTGCTTATCTGTAAGAATTTTAGCTTCACTTTGGCTCACTAATACTGCTTTCACACCAAGGTACGGTCGCTGCGAGCGGTCGCTGCGACCGATGAAATCATAATGTGAAAGCATTTCATCGGTCGCTGCGACCGATCGTTTTGGTCAAAAACGATCGGTGGCTGAGTACGGTCGGTGAGGTACTTCAGCGACCGATCGCGACCGATGCAAGCTAGATGTGAAAGCACATCGGACTCAGCGACCGATCGAAATGCAATGACCCCCACACATGCCTACGCACTATCTCTACTTCCGCTTCCGGCTAGGTCAGCTATACAGCGACCGATCGCTCTGGGCCTGACCAAATTTTGACGGAGGTGTGAAAGCACGTCCGATCGGTCGCTGGGTACGGTCGCAGCGACCGGTCGCAGCGACCGGTCGCAGCGACCGTACCTTGATGTGAAAGCAGTATAAATAAAAGTATTGGATTGAATATGACTTAAGCCAATTTTTTAGCCAAGTAAAAATACTTAGTAAAAGTTTTACTTAATCCAGTAATGAATTGAATACCGGCCCTGGCTTTTCAAAAATGTATTTTCAAAATCCTTTTGTTCCAAGTTCGGACTGAAACAGAGGTTGTGAGTCAAAGACTGTTATTGCATTTGCTATCTCACTCTGAAAGCTACTGGTTAGTTATTTAATTTGAGTTTGTGCACTTAGGTAGAAAACATGCCAATTCCATGTCATATACAAATATGTTAATCTTATGATATTTCCTCTACTAAGATAACAAAATCTTGGCTTAATCAACAGCCCTTTGTTAAAGGAAAGCTCGTTTACAGACTAATTCAAAACAGGCAAAGTCTAACTGGATGCAATCTATTCATGGAAGTTCTGGTATCTGTTGCACTGGTAGTTATCAATCCATACATCCTTCCCTGCATTTCAGGCAAGGAACTTTTTTAATCATTTTAATATTGATGTTTGGGATGTTTAGACACTGTGATGCAAGAAGTTATTGGGCTGTTTAAAATGAACTGATAACCCACGTTGTTATGAGAGCTGAAATAAATTGGATGACTTCTAACAACAAAAAATGGGAACACAAAGCAAAAAGCAACTTTTAAAAAGTTTTGAGACTTTTAATACACATGAACAGGCGCAAACAGATTCTAACAACGCTCTTAAAAAAAAAAAATAAGCACGTGCTCAGTCATCCGTGACAGAAAAAATATGAATATGGTATCCTTAAACAGAAAATAAGTTACACGTCACTTTCCACTTCAAGGCCATCCGCCCCGTGGTATTTTTGATAATTAGAAGCTTGCTGATTTGGGTATAATTTTTTTCATGGTATGCACTGTAGAGTGTGAGAACATAATAGCGTGGGTGAGAATAGGAAAAACTGCATTTCCCAAATCAAGGGTATTATGACGAATACAAAATATTAACTCACAGCAGTAGACCTACAGTTTATTTACGCGTAGTGGTACTTTTGCATGATCTTTTGATGCAGAATGCTTGACATAACGCATAGCACAATGGCGGATTCGGGGGTGGTGCAGATGCGAGCGTCCCCACTTATTTTTCCATGACGCCGAAAGCGCCGCTGTTCAGCCTCACCTGAAACCTGCGCCACCTTAGAGGAACCCAGGCCTTCTGTTTGCGACTGATTGCGACTGATTGCGACTTTCACGAGAATGGCTCCTCTAAAATAAGCGCGCGCCGCTCGGAGCCCCCTCTATTCTCATAGCATGGATCCGCTTGTGCATTATGCATGAGCAGAAAGAGCTAGAGTCACAGAACTTTTTAATCGCAACCTTTTTCTAATGCAGTACTCTCTCTCTCTCTCTGAAAAAAAATCAGAAGAGAGTGCATTTAGAGTGAATTAAGAGTAAAAATTGTGATATTCACTCTTTATTCACTCTTTTAGGGGTGACCTCAGGGATCAATCACAATCCTTGAGTGATCACTGAGGTCACCCCTCAAAGAGTGAATAAAGAGGGAATATCAAAATTTTTACTCTTAATACACTCTAAATGCACTCTCTTTTGAAATTCAGCCCTGACAGAGTGAACGCGTTCACTCTTTTTTTTTTTTTTTTTTTTTTTTTTTTAGAGAGAGAGAGAGAGAGAGAGAGAGAGAGTAGATTGTACCATGTACGAATTATAGCGATTTAAATGCAAATAGTTTTTAAACTCTGTGGCCGGAATTCACAAAAGAGGTTTAAACCATGGGATGGTCTAAACCTCTTCTTTCCGACAAGTTATAATCAGTTACACGCAAACGCTAAAAGGGTCTTTAGGTCGCACGCCTGTATATAGACCCGCTCATTTTCAGAGATTCCTCCAGCCCGTACTAAAGATGACATCATAGCTTGAAAAAATTATTCATATAAAATCAGTGATACATACTTGAACACTTTGTTTCATATGTGCATAGAGAGGGATAATTACTGGTTTAGATCAGTCCCATGAGAGAGCAGCACTTGATCCCAGGTGGATTTTAAGGTGACTATATTAATGTGACAGAAAGCCTTACAACCACTGGAGCTTTGACCAAGTTTGTGTTAGTCTGAGCTTCAGCCCCTCTACTGAGAAAAAAAATGCTGAAAAACGCCCCTTCATATTTCCAGCAATTAAAGAATATTGTATGAACTTTTAAAGACAAAAGTCTGAATGGTGCCATTATAAACACTCATTTTTTATGAATTTATTAAATTTCCTTTTTAACACAGGAGCCTATGGGGAAATATTTGCAGGCGTGCGACCATTAGAACACATGGTCTCGAAATGAACGATGAGGGCTCTTTATTCACAGTAAGTTTTAAGCCTTTTTGGAGTACGCATGTAATCGGCTGTCATGGTTTATGTCTGACTGACAGTTCGGCTTCATGGCTGGTGTTAGACAAAATGACTTTAATAACGAATTAATTCGCTTCCGAATTTTATAATAGGTGGCACAATTCTGAGATAGGATGTTGGTGCACTTGATTCCATTTAACTTAAAGCAAGTGTACTTAATGAAACAAAGGGAACTTGTATACTTTATAAATGAGCGTAAAAAAAATGGCAAAACTGAATAATAATAATAATAATATGCAACATTTATATAGCGCTTAATACAAATGTTTCTAAGCGCTGCATATCATTACCCCTGCTTTTGCACAGCTACCCTGATGGGGCGTTCGAGCATTCAAGGAATTTCTTCCTACCGGGTACCCATTTACTACACCTGGGTGGAGAGTGACAAATGTAGACAAACGTCTTGCCAGAGGATGCGAGGGCTGCAGTGGGATTTAAACCTTGGACCCTGTGGTTCAAAGTCCGGAGACTTATCCACTGAATCCACAACACCTCTACACCTCTACACTCTACCCCTCTACTGAACGTTTTAAAATTAGTATGGGTCATGAAATGTTTGTCTATTTTCATGATCCTATCTTACCGTCTACCGAATAATTAAGAACCATATGGCTTCAATATTAAAATGCAAATTTTTAATAATAATATTTTTATTCAAGGTAGTGTAAGGTTAACACGCAATGCTTCACCCCATAACAAAAATCAAATGGGCATAATAAAGCATTGCAAAATTTATTTTTAAAAACAAAACTATGAAATTAAATTTTGTTTATTTTCATGATTTTCATCTATTAAATCAAAAACTAAAAGCCATATGGCTTCAAGGTTAATGTCAGATCAAGGAAGTGCAAAATCTGAATAACTTTTGAAACATTCATAGCTTGTATAAAACAGAGATAAAACCCTTTAGGAAAAAACAAAAATAAAATTTAAAAAAAACAACAAAACGAACAATGAAGAAATACGATTAGGAGATGATTGGCCAAGGAGACTTTTGGTAGTTTTATTCGATATTTCCTATAAAGAGCCCGTCAAAGTTGAGCTAAACCCTAATGACGGCTTAAAGCAGAATGAAACACAGGGGAAAATGAATTTCAATAAAAAGAGAGGATAGAGTGAAGGAATTTTTTTAAAATGTCCATCAAAAACGGTTACGAAGTGAGAAAGTTTGAAAAGCCTAAATTTACTTTATATGGCCATCCTCCAACTGGCAATGTAGCTTAATAATGGCAGGTTTAGAAGGACAACTCTCAATTGGTTTTGTACAGAAAATTTCATATTTTCTCCATTTTTCTTTGAATCTGCTGCTTGTCTCCATCTTCGCTCAAAAAGCTTCTCAGCTCGAAAAAAAATCTCACAAAAAGGAGAATCTTATTTTGCCTGGAAAAAAATAAACAGATTACCGAGAACGGCTTTATAGAAAATGTTCCACAAATACACAAAAATGATTCTGGTCTCCCAATTAAACTGTGAACACATCATCACAATATCAGTCATGGTGTCGTATAAGAAAGTAGACCGTCAGTCCTTAGTAATATGATATCAGAATAGTCGATTCACATGGTAAAATACATGCATATTACATGGGATTAAAGGCCTTTAACATATCGACTCCCGCAGTAATTTCAATTCCCCATTGAAATGCCTTGTAGACGTTATCTTCTGAAGATAACATATGTTCGTAAATGACAAGGCTGTTGTTAAGGATATTCGAAACGTTTTGTCTTCTTCAGTCAAAAAATTATGCGATCATTTTATGTTGAATTTTGTAACTGAACCATTTCGAGCAGCAATCATTAATCACATATCGACACAAACTTTGATCGATTTACACTCTGTAGAGGTGTGGCAGTCAAGAAGCAGTTTAAACAATTGACTGAACAGGCGAGGGCCCTGGGTGCAAACGTCGTTGTTGCTTGGCAGGTCCTTAATGTACATTTGCCACTTTTTACCTAGGTGTTACATAGATACTTAGGAAACATCTTCTTGAATGTTGTGAACACTGAAATTGGTAGAGTAGTAGAGAGTGGGTAACACTGGAGCGCCTTTACACTTGCGTGGTAGATATCATGATGATGATGATGATGATGATGATTATCAATATTGTTATTATTATTATTATTATTATTATTGTTATTATTATTATTGTTGTTGTTGTTGTTATCAGCAATAGCATTAGCATTAGCATTAGCATTAACATATGGCATTATAATTATTTTGAGATATTGGGTACCAAAAAACTGACTTGCAGTTTTGTTAAAAAATTAGAATGTTACTAAATATTGGATAACGTGCATCAACCGAACATTGGTTCAAAGTTAAACTATTTTGGTTCAAATCCAACCAAACCTATACTGAGAGTAACTGGTTAAAACCGGATAACTACGAAAAACACTACGTGTATGTCGTTTATGTTGTTGAATTTCATCACGAAAAAATAACATGTCGTCCTCTTCCAAGGTCATTATACAAACACACACACACACACACACACACCCACACGCGCATACAAACATAAGAATGTAAATTGCAATTTGTGCCATCATGATAGATGCACACAACATAAGTGTGTTATTCATGTTCTTATGCTTTCTGTTTAATTACTTAGATGTGCGCATCGTGTTGAGTTTGGGGTCATTACGTACAATCGGGATTTCAACAGAAATAAACCCACGAAAGAATGTGAAAGATTTCGTATGACTCTAAAGGCGTGCGATGTGCACCGGCTTAAATAGGACGCCTTTACACCTGTTAAACTGAGCATGCACCTGACAATGCTGATGAAATACTTTTCTACCGGTTGTGCAATACAATAGCCCAAGCATTCCGTGGTAGCAGAACGATCGACCAATCAACGTCGAGTATTGCGCGTATGCACTTTCCGCCACTGCAAAGCTTTACGTACCTTTCCCAATAACTCGCTAGTCCCCTCACGACCGAGTGATGACTTGACTTGGATACCGTACATCAAAATCATTTCTATTTAAAACCCAATCTGTTCAGATAGCATTGTCGACTCGTCAGACGGATAGGAGAAGACGTCAGTGGAAGACGAGATTTGAACTGAATATAGTATGCTTTGTCGTGTTTTCATTTATTTTCTGCCAAAATAGAGACGAATATTTTTCTTCTTCTGAGATCATTGTGAGCGCGAGAGGAGAGGAGGGGTTGCAAGCGGAATACTTAAAGCACCATCGCTGGGGCTGTCCGCTGGATTGCAAGTCATCGGGCCCTCGCCGGGAAAGAGTTCTAGATCTGCGGCCAGGAGGAGGTTCTCAGTGATTGTATCACTTTTGCAAGGCGGATTTAATATTAGCAGAGAGGGAGGCGAGGTGAAGATCCATCGAGCTTCGAAGATGAGGTTATTCCTGGTTCTGATTGTTTTCTGTTACCTCATAGCATCCTTAGCGGTGACAGGTCAGTCATACAACCTCTTTTCAAAATCCGTTTTTATAGATGTACAGCAAACTAGTGTTACCTCACTATATTCATACATCAAAATTCCATCACTGAGTATCCTTAAACCTTGCTTAATTTCATTATTCGATTTCATTATTTTTGTTATCTCATTGTTTAATTGGCGAGGGCCCGATGACTTGTGCACAAAAATTACCGTTTTTACTTTTTATATGATCGGCCTGTCAACAGATCATGTACTGAGGGCAATGAACTTTGCCTTAAGATGAGTAACAAACACTAGATTTTTATTGGTGTTATATATTGATATATATTTTTTTTTCGTTAAGTCGGTGCCCTTTTTGTTGAAACGCTTTTTTAATTGCAATTGTCATCCTCGTTTTCCAGAATATTTATCAATTCCTCACAGTTTATGATGTTCTTACACACGAATATATATATATATATATATATCACACACACACCCGTACACACAAGGTGAAATATCTATAGTGTTGAAACTTTTTAAAATAACCGAGCGACGAAATGTTGTTATTCCGCTGCGAAGATAAAACGAGCAATTAATTTTTCCCGTGCTTTAGTGAGGCGTGTAAGGCTAATTGGTCAGCCAACCTTCAGGCATTTTACCAACACGGGTTTGATCGATGACTCGATCAGCTGAAACCGTCGATGTTTTTAAAATAATAATGATTGATATGCTCATTGACTTGAAACTGAAAAAATGAAATTACCTGAGTTGCTTTGAACAGACTCTGTAAGCGTTCTAATGAATGCACATTCTTTTTTATATTGAAATTAGAATTTTGAAACATAAATGAGAGGATACTATGTGTACGCAAAACTAGAAATAGTTCTAAAATGGTGATTTTATTATTGACTTGATCATTGCAATGGTTAAGAACTATTGCTCATGTTGTTCAGATAATGTTTCAGAGCCCTCTGTACGATCTGACCCGAAAAACTATGTAGATGACAAAATATTCTGTAAACTGTTTCCATACACTTTCCTGTTATCGTCAAATACACTGCCTTCATCTTTATTGAAGTTTATTAACTCATTTGGCTATCATGTACATCATAGTTTATCCGTTATTTCATTATACCTTTATTTCAGCGATAGAGAATGTTGTTCAGTTAAGCTGTGATCCGAGAGTTGGAACTTTCCAAGCCTCCCTTTTAATATTTACACTAAATATGTATATGAAAATTAAGTATTATTCTACTGAGAAAGAGGTTGATCTAATTCTCAAGAAAATCTGGCAAACAACAAAAAAGAAGATATTTTTCAACAAAATGGAAAAAGAAAGAAAAGGATAAGATGAGTTAAAAGAAAAGAAGGAGGAGAGGTAGTAGAATATATTCAGAAAAGGGAAGGGCAATTCCTAACAGATCAGTGACAAAAAAAGTCGTTTTGGCCCCAATATTCCCTATCCGCCCTTGCCGTTAAATAAACCCATAAGGGACGCAGGTGGCTATGTTTCATACAGTCTCAGAATCTGGACTACATCATGATGGGTGTTACTCTTGGGAGAAATATGAGAGTGCATCGTGGCAAGCAAGAGCTTGATATCAAGTTAAAGTGGAGACGGGAGGGGGTTAAGAGGGTGAATGGAGAAGGAAATGGACGACGAGCTTGAAAGCAGCGGATTGTTTGTATGAACATACCCACTTACACGCGCACGTGTCACCCACACTCCGTCGAAGGTTGAGGTGGTGCCTCAGTTTCTGATCAACGCTTGACCAAAGGGAACAAGGCCGTAGCGATACATTTGCTGCGTGCAAGGGGCTAGGCACCACACGTAAGATTAAGGTAACGGAGGTACTCTCGACAATGTTGAAGGGACATATGCTTGCCTTTTGCTCGGTGAAATTGAATTTACAGGTTGATGTAAAATGTTATGGATGTACTTTCCATGTACCGCCCAAATCACAATAAGATCCCCTTGCACTGCAAAGGTCAAACTCGAGGTAAAATGGTATTGAGAAATATATTACTTTGTCATTTGAAAATCATTCTCGATGATTGCCCTCATGATGATTCTCATGCCCAAATGTCGACAGAATTGATTATCTATGAAAAGGGCAATTCTGTACGAAAAGTTCCTTTTTGATAAATTTCCAATGGAAGTTTAGCATAAAGGTCATTAAATTCGTCATTCGCCTCACAAGTAGCTGGTAAGCGGGGTGTTTATTCAATTCAGGTGACTCGATAGCCGGCAAGACATAATCATTATGAAACGAGCATTTCACCTACGGTTAGCCCACTGCTAGTGTCCCGTAGGCTTACCGTTACCATGGTTGCTTAGGTATTTGTCTTAGATGTATGAATGCTCAAAGGACCGAATAAGTTTGCTCTTCCCAAGTCCCTGACTACTGGACAGTACAGAACAGAGTAATTCTGAGCACACAAATACACGGCCTCTTGGGCCATCGATCGGTCTCCCAGATCTGTTCTGTTAATTGGACTGTAAAAAATTGACTCTGCGATAACTGGCTTTCAATTCTTTTGTCTCTCTCTCCCTCTCGTTTTATCACTCTGTCTCACATTGACCTTCTCCTCAGTCAGCTTGTCGTTCGACAGATGCCCAAGTTTCCTGTTATAGTAATATCCCTATCTCTGGATTAGAAGGTTCAATCGAACACTTCCATAAAACTCAAACCTAACCTAACGCCCGTTCGGAACTCCAAGACTCACGACTTTATGCCTTATACCGAGATGAGCCTTGGAACGAATGTTGCCGGAGAAAATATGACATCGTCTTCTCATTCTCCTTCTACAAATATCTGTCTTTTTCTCTTTTTATCTTCACATGTGTACTTTCTATAATTGCCTCTCCCCTTTTCCTATCCTGCCTGCCTCTCGCCCCCCCCCCCCCCATTCACGCTAGGAGATGATTTCATCCCATGTGCATCAGCTCATCAACAAACTCCATCCATCCTCTTCTTTCCTTTCCATAAATGCCAATTTTGTCATCATCTCTTGATAATTGTCCCCTGATTTCCAACCCCACCGTCTCTCTATCTCCAACACAATCTCTTCCGCCCCATTTCACGATTTATTGACCCTTCATGTCTTTGAGAAGTAGAAATATCTCATTATACCCATTTTGTCTGTTTTGTGTAGCAAATCACTTTGCCTCTCTGCACGCATGTCCACTATTTTGTTACCAAGGCAACGTCAAAATCTTATTGAATCGGGTATTGCGTCTCGGGTTATGTCTTAGTCCAGTGGTAGATGAGAGACAAATATCACCAGCAAAGATCCACCTGCACATCATGGAACTCTTCCAGGAAAAAAGAATGTTAAGAGCCAAATGAATATACTATTCTTTTTCATTTAGACTTGATGTTTGCAGGTGGATAAGCTGACGTGTAGCTATTTTGCGTATTGTGTTTTGGGGTGCTCTTTTTACTTGTAAGAAAAGAGTGCACATCGAGGTATAACAAACAAATATTGGGTACTAATTGAATAAAACATACACTAAATGCAAAGCATGCCAGGTTTATTTTTGAGAAACATTCAAGATTTTAAAGTCAGGAAAATACATACTGTCATTCAGAATTGTGGGATGTATTGATGGCAATGTTGTTTTTTTTAAAATTCATACCGCAAAATGATATCTAGCTTGCTGTTTTCAGCAAGTGGTTTCTTTCAAATTATACTTTTATCATCCTATCAGTCCAAATCTTCACCAGAAGAAAAAACAAAAACAAAACAAAACAAAAATAAAATGTAGGTATCAATTGTAATGTGAATGCTATAATATGTTTATTCTGTTAATCTAGCATGTCTAATGTCTGAGAAAGAGAGAGAGAGAGAGAGAGAGAGAGAGAGAGAGAGAGAGAGGAAGGAGTAAGAGGATATTGACACTACAATCCTTCATGATTTTATTATTTGTTTTCCTGGGGAGCGTTTCATGAAAGGACTTGTCGGATGTTTTATCCGACAAAGTCTGTTTTATCCGACAGTTGCCATAGTAACGATACTTCTCAGCCAATCAGAATCAAGGAAAAATATCAGATCTGACAACTTGTCAGACAATAAATGTTGATGAAACGCTCCCCAGTAGATGCAAAGATAATTTTCCCCTCTAAGAGAAGATGACATATGAACCTGAAGGTCTGGAAAGCTTTTGGTCTCTGGGGGTGTTTCATAAAGCTGTTCGTAAGTTACGAACGACTTTACGAACGACTGGTGATACCTTCTTGGGTGCTGGTCAGATTCTCATTCATTTACACTTAGCACAAGAAGGTATCACCAGTCGTTCGTTAAGTCGTTCGTAACTTAGGAACAGCTTTATGAAGCACATCCCCCCCCCCCGGTCGGCATGAAAAATGTTCTACAAATTAATGTTGACAGTAAATATTGTGAGCAAAGAAGCCGAGAAGTGGTCCATCAAAGTCGAAACAAAATACGAATCATGTATAAAACTGCTAAAAAATCAGACAATCGAGCATATTAAAAGGATAATTAATGAAGTAAGTCTTCTTTTAGACAACCAAAAGTAGGAAAAGATATTTGGTCGGTAAGGAATGCATTTGAGTGGGTATTTCTCACAGTGAGATGGTCAGAAAGTACGTTTTACTAAATTTTTGCATTTGATATCATTTTGTTCTATTTTTCCCCAATGAAATACATTTTTTTCTTTTTCTTTACTTATATTTGCCATCAAATCCAGTAATCGGCACAGTTGGATCAAAGCCATACAGTTACTTTGAAGGAAGATATTTTAAAAGATGTGTCTTTTGCATCTTTTTTTTTCATCATACATACCACAGATCGCCACAAACACGTACTTATACACGCACATAAACCACACGCCCTCAAACCACGCTCACGCACAGATATGACGTACGTATTATCTGTTTAACATGTTTAATATGAAAAAAGTTACTTAAGTATTTTTTAACTTTTGGACTAACTGTCACCGCTCTGTCATCCCTGTAGAAAATATTAAAGTCCCCAATGACGTTTTAAATTATTTATTCATTAATACGCCTATTAGATCATTTACTCAAACACAACCAGCTCCCCCCCCCCCCCCCCCCCCCCCCCCTGCCCTTTCGGGTCTTAATCGTCATTGTCTATTTTTAGTTCTCAGATGGCGCATCTTCCAAAAACACTTCCTAAGGTGAATTGATTCCTAAGATCAGTCAAAGAGGGAAAATAGTAATATGTCGAATTATGATGGTAAAGTTTCAATCGGGACAACTGGCAGCTGTAATCAATGTTAATAGCCAACTTAGGGAGAAAATAAAGGCTGTGAATAAATATTCATCAGTTATATTCCAGTCTGACAAGGATATTCAGTTCCCTCCTCGGATTTGATATATTGCTGAATAATAATGCTAGATATTTTACAGCACTCATCCTCAAGAGAACTTTTTTAATAAACTAACCACCAATTACAACAAAATGCGCGTTATCTATCATGAAATCCTTGTTTATCTTTTTCAATTCTTCACAAGGATGAAATTACCAAAAGGCAATGTAATCTCTTTTTACAACTTTCATCATGTTCAACGCTTTTGTCAGTAAAATGTTTCTTGCTTTTAGAAAAGAAAGCAGTATAATAAACAGATAAGTTGTATTTCTAATACGATAATACGTAGTTTACTGGTCAGAGGCCAGAAATACTCCCATCGTAATTTTGAGGTAAGTTCAAGCTAAGCCACATAATAAAAACACCCCCATCCGTCGTTCGATCTCTCAATCCTACATCATTTCCCATGTAGTCCCGGGTATTTAAAATGACACTGTCTTTCTATGCCCCGGTGGGGAACCCTAAGGAAACCACAGCTTACGAGCTCACGCCGGGAGAATCACGGCAAGGAAGCGCACGTGTATCTCGGAAGATACTCCGGCGCTTACAAGGCTCATCTCATGAAGATGGCGTTGATAGCCCGGTTCATACACACTTAGAATTAAAGGTTTAGATTTGCACCCTAAATGCAACACTGGCAGCACCTTTTTGGGTGCAGTTTTGCACCCTACATGAAAAAGGTGCAAAGATGCACCCTGTTGTACTTGTTTGCACCCGAAAATGCCCGTCTGCACCCTTTTAAGGGTGCAGAAAAATTTGCTTTCAAAAGGGTGCAAATTTGCACCTTCCCTAAATGGTACAACTCTGCACCCTTAAGGGTACAAAATGTAGCTCACTGCACCCATAAAGGTGCAAAATGCTTCTTAGGGTGCAAAGTTGTACCCATAAAGGAGCTCCCAGTGTTGCATTTGTCGGAAGGGTGAAAAACTGAACCTTTTTTTTTTCTCAGTGTGTATCCGTGAATAGCCCAATTTGTCATTTTTTAAAATAACAATTAGGTAGTGTCAGTTCCTCAGTGTTGCAGTGATACCATAATAATAGTACCACCCGTCATCACGGTTCTTTACAAATCAACGTTATTTCAGCCTAAAGTCGGATCCTCGAACTTCTTAGCCTCCTGAGAAGTTATATGCTTCACTGTGCATTCTTTTGAACTAAAAAGTAGATGCTGCTCATATCAGCAAAATACCGTATGTTTACTAGCCCCGGCATGGTTTGAACGAAACAATTAAAACACAAAACACAATTAAAAAATTAGCAGAAAAGCCGATAAGTACCAGAAAGCAAAAGTTACTTTAATAATAATCGTTCAAATCTGTCACTGTATCAGTGTAGCATATCGAGGAATTAGCCGTAAACAATTTTCGTACAAGTGGCAAATGTGAATAGGGCATAAGGGCTGCAAAAGATGTCTTTCCGCGGAAGTGATTAATAGCAAGAGAGAGATCGCCCAGGGATTTCAAAGTTCGCGCGCCAAAGATAAAACGGATAGTCGAATTAAGATCGCAGAAGTTTGACCACGGCGTAGGAAGCAAATTTATAACATGTTCCAAATGCCTGGCATTAAGCGAAAACAGAATGAACAAATTTATCTAATATGCTGACATTGCGTGTTCGCATCGTTTAACTTGTTTTCTGTATTTTCAATCAAATCTTGTTTTAATCTTGCGGTTAGGGATAATTCAGATGAAGAAGAACCGTTTGTAGTGATAACGAAAACAAGAAAGCAAATTTGTCGTATAACTCCGATTTCTTTATCTTTCATTATCTTACTGTCTCTCCCTCTCTTCCTCTCGCTCTTTTCCTCACTCCCCAACCCCTCTCTTTCCCTCTCTCACACACACGTACACACGTACACACAGTCCTGTTTGGTCTTCCCTCTCTTCCATTCATTTCCTTTTTGCGATTTCTTTTTTATGTTGATTTTACCCAATAAAAGAATATGCGATAAAAAAGAACAATAGGCGTAATAGGTGGTTGAAATAATAATAACGCCCTTCCAACAAAGCGGAATTACGAGCAAACAAAAGAAGGACCCGCAGACTGTGCAGAGGTACAGAGAGATATAATTTACCCGATTGCATGAACTACTGTGCAAGAGATCATTGAAAGTATAGAACAGTATACTATCGTTACATGTTAAGCTGTTGGGTGCGATTTGATTTAAGTATAATATGCAATTTCCATAGATCCTATAGCCCTAGTTATCTCGGGCTTAGTTTTCAACGGGCTGGCAACTTCCCTAACTAGGAAAATGAAAAGGCCTCATAGAAGCTTGCATTTTCTACACCACAACTTTAAGCATCCCAAAGTTACCCTTTTCGCAAATAATTATGCGACATGCCCGTGTGTTCACTGTTTAGGTCTAACTTTACATGATGTAATTGGCTCGGATGAAACTTGAAATTTGTTGGATATGGTCCAAAAATTGCTTCTGAAGCTTGCGATTTGATAAGTTAAATGTCTTTCTTAAAAGTATTTGGCCTTATGTGTTTTAGTGGACTAGCATTATTTCATCATCGTGTTTCTAGATAAAACGTGCACCCCCCCCCCCCCACACACACACAAACAAGCAACATGAACGATTATATTTTAAGTTATTTTTAATCTAAAACATTGAAAACAGCTAAAAATTTGCAAATCAAAAAATTACAATGGAAATCAAAGTAGCAACACTTCCTTATTCTTTAGTAGTATCGTTAAATCAGCAAAAGTACCTTTTGACAAGTTTTGTACTATTTTGTTCATTTTGAGGGATTCCTAAATTTGTGGTTTGCCTAAATACATGAACTACCTATGACACAAAATTACGAAGACATGTAGATAGGGACATAATGTCTTACTGAACTTGAGTATTTCATGTTCTTTATGAGCACTCACATGTACCAAATTTCAAATGAAGAATGTTCTTAAAGAATGTGCTGTATGAACATTTTTGATGTGAAAGTTGCTACATGTGAGTGAACCCAAATCGCAATCGGTGAAATTTCAAAGAAAACAGTCTGCCATAAAGGAGATGAACTTGATTTAAATATGCTTCAAGAAGCAAATCTTTCTTTGTGCCTATCGGGGTAAACAAAGCTTCAAAGTTTTGTCTGACATAACTACCTATTAAGGAAGATTAGGCATACTCCTCTATTACTTAAGTTTATGACGTTTTCAAAGCATCTGGAGTAGTAAAGATTTGTTCGAAGATATCTACTGAAAGGTTTTAGATTATTTTTGCAAACCTTATGAAACCCCTAGTCGTCAGGAAAATAAAAACACCTCCGTATTGATCCACGGGATTATTTAAAATAAAAAAATAATATATGTTTTATTACATCAAGATACCTTTAACCCTCCAGAGAAGTAGTCTTTCGATAGATTGCTAGACCGGGGGCAACTGTGGGAGGCTAACGTGTCCTACTCCTCCCTCATAGATCTACATCGCCAAAGGCCAAACACCTTTTAAAGCTTGTAAAGAACAAGACCGCACTGTCACTTTAGTTCATACTGAGGTGTTGTGGATCAGTGGATAAGTCTCCGGACTTTGAACCACAGGGTCCGGGGTTCAAATCCCACCGCAGCACTCGCGTCCTTTGGCAAGACGTTTATCTACATTTGTCACTCTCCACCCAGGTGTAGTAAATGGGTACCCGGTAGGAAGAAATTCCTTGAATGCTCGAGCGCCTGATCACGGCAGCCGTGCTAAAGCCGGGGTAATGATATGCAGCGCTTAGAAACATCTGTATTAAGCGCTATATAAATGTTGCATATTATTATTATTATTATATGCAAAGTGTATTTAAAAATACCCACTGGCTAGTGGAATCTGGTGTCCCAGGTATTAAAGACATTCAGTCGTGGGCTTTCATGGGGAGTGAATCATAATTTGCTGACACTAGACTTTGTGAAAAGTACTGGAAATACCTGTAATAGAGCTACATTTCTGGAGCACAGCAAAACAAGCTGTCCCAACATAAACATTCTTCGGCCTGCTTCGGGCATTCTCGGGCCAGAGAATGTGAGATAATGACTTTGCAATATGGGGCAAAGGGTGGAATATACAGAGCATTACATAAGGTCTGTTGGTCATAAATCTCATAGTGATGGACAACACCTGTAACTGGGTAAGCACCCATGGTGTCAAATTCCCCATGAAAGCCCACGACTGAGCGTCTTTAAGCCTATGGCAATGATACAATTCACTAGTGTACAGGCTAAGTCATGTTTATTTCAATCAGTATAAAAGAAAGATGCCAGGATAACATATGCATGGACATACTTTAGTTCTCTGGTAAAGAAGAGAAAGATTCCTTCCGGCTGGTCTGGATTGACAAGAGGCAATTTATATAACATACGAAGAAAAATCCCCAATGCATCTAATTATTTATTGTAATTTGAAGAAAGGGCAAAGGGTGGAATATACAGAACATTACATAAGGTCTGTTGGTCATAAAACTCACAGTGATGGACAACACCTGTTACTAGGTAAGCACCCATGGTGTCAAATTCCCCGTGAAAGCCCACGACCTTGCGTCTTTAAATATGCTTCAAGAAGCAAATCTTTCTTTGTGCCTATTGGGGTAAACAAAGCTTCAAAGTTATGTCTGTCGTAACTACCTATTATGGAAGATTAGGCATACTCCTCTATTACTTAAGTTTATGACGTTTTCAAAGCATCTTGAGTAGTAAAGATTTGTTCGAAGATATCTACTGAAAGGTTTTAGATTATTTTTGCCAACCTTACGAAACCCCTAGTCGTCAGGAAAATGAAAACACCTCCGTATTGATCCACGGGATTATTTAAAATCAAGAAAATAATATATGCTTTATTACACCAAGATACCTTTAACCCTCCAGAGAAGTAGTCTTTCGATAGATGGCTAGACCGGGGGCAACTGTGGGAGGCTAACGTGTCCTACTCCTCCCTCATAGATCTACATCGCCAAAGGCCAAACACCTTTTAAAGTTTGTAAAGAACAAGACCGCACTGTCACTTTAGTTCATACTGAGTATATGCAAAGTGTATTTAAAAATACCCACTGGCTAGTGGAATCTGGTGTCCCAGGTATTAAAGACATTCAGTCGTGGGCTTTCATGGGGAGTGAATCATAATTTGCTGACACCAGACTTTGTGAAAAGCACTGGAAATACCTGTAATAGAGCTACATTTCGGGAGCACAGCAAAACAAGCTGTCCCACCATAAACATTCTTCGGCCTGCTTCGGGCATTCTCGGGCCAGAGAATGTGAGATAATGACTTTGCAACGTGGGGCAAAGGGTGGAATATACAGAGCATTACATAAGGTCTGTTGGTCATAAAAACTCATAGTGATGGACAACACCTGTAACTGGGTAAGCACCCATGGTGTCAAATTCCCCATGAAAGCCCACAACTGAGCGTCTTTAAGCCTATGGTATTGATACAATTCACTAGTGTACGAGCTAAGTCATATTTACGTCAATCAGTATAAAAGAAAGATGCCAAGATAAAATATGCATGGACGTACTTTAGTTCTCTGGTAAAGAAGAGAAAGATTCCTTCTGGCTGATCTGGATTGACAAGAGGCAATGTATATAACATACGAAGAACCCCCCCCCCCCCAAAAAAAAAAAAAAAAAAAAAAAAAAACTAAACAAAACAAAAAAAAACAACAATGCATCTAATTATTTATTGTAATTTGAAGAAAGAAGGAGAGTCCATAATCAAGCTAAAATTGGATGAAAAAAATTGGTCCATTCAAATGCCATCACCAACATGACCAATACAAGTACACATTCCAGCATACTAAGTGTTTTCATAGTTCAGTTAAATATTCGAAATCATACGAAGACACCTCGAAGCATCACATTTTCAGTTCAGAAGGATTGGAATTCTTACATGGTTAACTCTCCTCACTTCAAGTACTTGTCAATTAAATTTTACCATACGATCAATTATATTCCACGAACAAGTAATACTCCGCCCGACGTATTGAGTTACGTGTTGGTTTTCCTTAATTCAATACGCAGATACTATTTACATCCCCGACCAAAGATATCGATTTTGGGGGTAGTCAGGAGAACGATCTCAGCTACATGCCTCGTTCCCTTCGTCTAGATATAGGCTATTTCGTTTCACTGTTTCTCGTCCATGATGGATTTTTGACTTCTGGCTCAACAAACGGGAGTGTGTCCTTGAGAAAGAAATCCAAGTTTGATGGTAAATTACGCAGTATTTATCGAACCAAATTTTGGTACTGATGTAGTGACCACTTTAGAGCCTTTTTTATGGTGGCCCTGAAGTATGCTCGACAACAGGTCATGTGCGATATGAATTTCGCGGCCAACTTTGCGTCCCAGTCGCGAAATTCGCGACCCGTGACGCGAAATTCATGACTCGGGATGCGAAATTCATGACCCAGGATGTAAAATTCATGAGCCGGAATGCGAAATTCATGACCAGGGACGCGCAATTCGCGACTGAGACGCAAAGTTGGCTGCGAAATTCACGTCGCACATGACCTGTTATCAAGCGTACTTCAGGGCCACCATACTTTTTTTCAATGTGAACTGTAAACAGGCTTAAAGAATCAAATATGACCGATTTCACAGTTAGAAACCACATTACCAATGGTTGGCATGAAATTCCTAATTGCCAACGATTTTGTTCTAATGCAGTTGTCGCTCCCTCCTGCAGACAACTGTATCTGGAAAGAATGTGAAAGAACTGACCTAAAAGAAACGCTGAATATAGTAGAAGGTTAACAGTGATAATGACATATCGATAAAAGGGTTTAATGGGGGAAAAAAAATCGTCTATGAAGTGTGCGTCTCTCTGTTTAAGAATAAGTTTTAAAAATCGGGTTTTGACTAAAATACACTTGAAGAGGTTTTGAATTATCAATGGATAGGGTGCGGAATGTCGTTGAAATATTTCGTGTAATGATTACATCATGAAACATATCACTAGTTTTCAATCGTCAGATATAATTGATTTATTGCAAACCGAAATGTAAAGTATAAATAGCATTCCGTGCTAAAGACTTGTAACACCTTATACAAATGCCATTAAGTACTTGTCGTAAATGGAGTTACAGACTGTCAAAATCGGACTGTCTTGACGAGACAGAGGTGTACTCTGTTGCTGCAGACGAACACCTCAAAACCTGGCCTATTTATAGCAGGTAAGGGACTTTCCATCATTGCTAAACCATGTGGTGAGGAAATATGTCATTAGCTAGTTCTCAAAGTTAGTATGGTACGGATGTTATTGTCCGGAGAGAGCTACTTGGCTTCTTGGTGGAAAGAAAGAGCCCATTCTGACGGATGTTTTGGGAGAATCCTTGTCAAGGTCTTGAACATTAGGGTCAATACATTTCCAGTCGGGGAGGAAATGCTATTCACTAGTACATTCTGAAGGAGGGGTAAGGGGGCATTTTGCTCCTGTTGAAAGTTTTGCAATCATAGCACAATGCAAAAAACCAGTAATAATACATACATTAATAAATACATAAAAACATAAATAAAAATGATAATAAAATGAGTAAGTAAATCTTTAAAAATATGCAAACATATATACGTCAAGCACTGTAAGTCCGGGAAGAAAAACGCACTTGAAACTATTTCTAAGCACTAAGCATTCCTTAACAAGGACGGCACCCCTCAAGAAAATTGCTTCTTTGCAATGGATCATCGTATGACACGCATTTGTCCCTCCTGAAGCTTCATACGTGACTGAAGATGTTTCAGTGTAACTTGGCCAAATTCCAGTATTGACACATTTCAGGAAGTTTCTCGCGTTACTTTACACATTACTCTAATTTTTCAACATGTGGAAAAAAGCTGAAGAATCCTCAAAATAAGCATAACAGACATCTTCATGACAAAATTTCTGCTGTTACCCGAGACTTGATAGTGAGTACTAAACATGCCAAATTGCCAATTTTTTGTTCCAAGCAGACTGAACAAAATGTCTATCAATAACATTTAGCACATACATTTATAAAACGATTCGTTTATTTCTCTCGCTCCTTAATCTTCTATTCTTGCTCTCTTCTCTCGCCCTTGTGTAAAATGAACAATTTTGTTTTCTCGTTACAATATTCAACCTTACATTCAGCCTCTGTGAAATGTATGATTTCTTCATGCATGATTGCTGTATGGGAAATTTGAAATTCTAATTAACAATGTAGTTGAAACAAGTATTGGCTGCTCAAAGGGGCTTAGCTGAAAGTATATAGCCCAAAGTGATGTCGAAACTGTCCTGTGCCCTGAGACGAATTCATGGGGCATAGGGCAGTCTGGAGATCACTGAGGAGCTATTCTAGTTTGAACCGTGACCCGAAAATAAGCAGGCTATGTTTGTTTTATATACCCCATCCTGGGTGTGGATTCCCAGAAGTGAATTATTTCAACAAAATAAGCTTGTCGAAATGTCATCATTTGAAGGGTACACACTAGGAATACTGCCATTATTAACTTTAGTTACAGCTTTTGTGTCACGTGCTTTTCACCTCCAAGTAGAAATATTCTCGGTCAATATTTTTCGCTCTATACTGCCCGTAGTGAATTTTCATGCCTTCAGATCTGACCAGTCAGATGCCGAGAATCTATACGCGCAGTATATAATTCTAACCACCCTAGAACCGGTATTATCTACCTATGTATTTGTAAAATTGTCTATGCTGTCCTGTAATTCTAATTTTCTAAGCAAATATATTCTTGGACGTAAGCATCGAGGAGCTAAGGGGCAGATGGAATCAAATCCGGACACTACATGGATTAGTTCCAGTGATCATAAGGATTAAAGCGTTACGCTGTAGGCTAGGTGATAGTGATAACTGAGGACTAGAGCGAACAAAGTTTGTCTATAATGGGGATCTCTTGTTTCCCAGCTACTACAGAACTATGTGGCATATTCTTGGGTTGCAATTTAAACTTAGGGCAAGTTTACGACCAATGGCAAAGAAATGGACATTAAATTATGCATGCCACATTGCCACGAGCAGAACTGTAGAGGAAAAACAAGCTTTCATCTTTTTTTTTTTTTTGCATTAGTGAAATCACATTAAGTTCAGGATCCTTATAATGCATTCCTGCCATAGTTGCCTTCTTTGAGTTCTTTATCAGCATAATCATTTCACTGTATTTCATTAGGCAAGCGCAATAGTTTGTTGAAAGTAAAAGGCTAACATTATGAGAATTAAAAAAAAATCTCATTTTGCTACTTGACAATGGTATAAACACAAGAATTATAGTTTAGAAATACCAGTCTGAAAGTTTCAAAGTATGATATCGACGGAAAGTATTTTTAAATATTAAAAATGTAAACCAATGTTTGAAGAAAATATAATGGTCGGTTGCACAGACTGGACATAAGGAGCGTGCATGTGCACAGAGTTCACCTGAACAGTGTATGTGTGTGTATGCATATCATTTATAGTACAGGGAGAGAGGTGCAGCCAACGGTTTCTTTGAACTGGTTGCACCTCTCCTCTAGTTATTTGTCTCATGAGACCAAAACTAATAAAATCGGCGTTTGCGTCTTATTAACAGTTTTCATTTCAAATTATGGTTGGTTTCAGGGTTTCTGAGTACAAATACAAGTACTCATACACATGTTTCATCTTAGTTTGAGAATTTTTTAAATCAGCTGCTCACAAAGTTAGCCAATGCCTTTAAGATATTGGGTCCTCTTTCCTTATAAATATGTATTAACCGACGCATTTTAAGACTTCCCAGTAATGTTGCGTTTCACTGACATGACTGAGGAAATACAATTCCACGACGGAATTTCTTAATGTAACTTTGAATGTAAACGATAATAAGCATGTAGTATTCATTCATTTTGTAAGAATGAGATTGTTTGCCATCTCAGCTGTTACTTCTTCCGAGGTGATTTCCATTGTCATTCAGATTACCCTTCTAGTCAAAATGTTTATAGCCAAAACAATTCAAACTGTGAATTCGCAATTCAGTACATTCAAATTCAAATTCAAATTCAAATTCGAATTCGTATTTCTTCATTCTCAACAGAAAGAAAAGAAATACAATGGAATTACATAGGTATAATTACAGAAAAGACAGAACAATATAATATACATATTAATTTTGTTTTCTTGGTAAGTATGTACACATAATATAAATCATTAAAAGAATTTTGAAATTCTGTTGAAATGGACAGATCCACTAAAAAGCAGTGCCTGTAATTTGTGGATCCCCCAGAAACAATAAAATTGCTTCAGATTGTGCCAACGAGGACTTTTGGAAAACACGAAACAATAACAAACAAGATTCTGCAGGATCATGAGGATATTGCTGATGATGCACACACCTAAAAAGAAAGAAAGAAAGAAAAAAATAAACCTTGATACATGATTTGATACCTTTTAGTAACAGATCGGCCTAAACCATGTGGTTGTTTTGCACTCCTGGCTTCTGCGCTGCGTTATTCAATACAAAAGACAAGGTAGGAGTGGGATTGACATTTGGTTGTGCAGCTGTGCTATGATCGGTCCTCTTGCCCAAATTAATCAACCCTCAGACCTCATATCAACCGGCCTACGTGCATTCCCTTCCTATGGCCAGTCCTACGCTGTTTAGTGAGGACTTTCGCCATCTTCCATCATGTCCATGGGAATCTCTTGGTCTTTTGCACTAACCTCACATTACGAGGAAAATAAAAGGTCGTGCTGTAGCCTACTTGAGAGATCCGAGGTAAACAGTCGGAACTTTATGAACAGTGACGTCACGGGAACTAATCAATGAAATCGAATCATTGAAGGACGAAAGTTAATAAAATCTAGTTTTGAATGGAATCACTTAACATGTTGAGAGAAGCTTCGCACGATGCAAACCACAGGCAAGCATATGCCGAAATATTTTGCGAGTCCGTTTCAAATAATAATAGAGAGATGGTTCTGCTTCATCAGGTCTTCCGTTACCTTCCCTTTCATCCATTTTCAGGGTTATGAATAATAGTAATAATGATATTGATTTTTTTAGAGTAAGGAAAATAATGTTATTATTAGAAATACTGATGATAAGAATTATAACAATAATAATAATAATAATAAGAAAAATGATAAAACTTTTTATTATCATTTTAATGGATGGAAATAATCTTGATAATGATAATATAAATCATAATGATAGTCATAAGAATAGTGATGATATCATAAATACGCAGTCGTGATAATAACAATAATAATAATAATAATAATAATAATAATAATAATAATAATAATAATAATGATAGAAATAATAATAAACCCGTATGGCGCATATCATATTACTTCTCCATGCGCTTTATACGACTCTGGATGTGGGGAGATGTTGTTAATGTATGTATTGTTTATACCTCATTTTCTTTTTCTCCCTCTCCTTCCCATTTTCTGCATTCTTTTGTACCCATTCATGAAGGAGCATGCGAGAATTAATTCCTCATTTTATTATTTATGAAACAAAAGTAAATCTTGGAAAGAACTATTGGATTTTTTTATGTCACAGGTGCATTTCTATAAACGCACCTCCGGCAATACATCCATAAATTGTCACTTACAAAAGAGTCAAAGTGTCGAATGCCAGCATATTCGTAGTCACGCGTGTTTTGGCGTTCTAATCGAATCAATGAAAAGTGTTCGGGCAAAGTCATGCAGCTTCTGTTCTTTCGCGTCGGTAATTGTTCCCGGGTCTTGTGATCAACTAGGGGAAAATTGGGGTCACAAACGACAATGCTGCTCCACTTTTACACACGACCAAGCACGAAATGGATCATAATTTATAGATGGAAAGTAGGTGTGACTGCCCAGTATTCTCATATACCTGTGCCACTACCACAAAATTATGGCTATTTGAGCGGTCATTTTCGTTATCAACTATTTATACTGATTGATTTTCCCGGGGTGGACTGCAGGAAGACGCAAATGGTGTGGAAATGAAGCTTATAATAAATATAAAGTGAACTATTCAAATTGCAAATGAAATTGAAATGTTATTACATCGCAACTTGTACACCAAAATATGTTAACAATCTTTACGTGTTAGTCCTTAAACAATTTACTCAAATGTCTTCCCAAGAACAGAAAACTGAAGGCATTTTTAGCTGACCGCCTCAGTATTTCTTCGGAACATATTTTACAGTTACCAAATCATGAAGGTAACAGTCTCACCTGAAAATCAGTTTTCTTCGAATGCGCCCATATTTAATATTGTGAATTTCCCAACATTTTGATCAGTCCTAAACCTGCTTAACTCACATTTCTATGCTACGACTATACAAAATTGTCGATCTTTCCCGATTGCTTCCCGACAGCCTGAAGAGGCAATGGCAATATGGCATGACCAGGGGATGTTTCACAAAGCTTCTCTTAAAGTTACGCATGACTTTACGAACAAATTGAATATGAAATGCCACATCAGATGCCCAGTTTTTTCTGACATTTTAACAAAGTTAGACCGCATTATCCATAATCTCAATCAAAATTGTGCATAAATATACTTCGCAATAAAAAGTGTTTGTAAACAGTAGCATGTTAATTTTCCTCTGCATATTTCACCTTTAGCTGATGCGATTTATACTGATGGAGAATCCCATTTGGCTTGCCATATTCAAGTCATTCGTAACTTTACGAACAACTTTATGAAACACCCCCAGCACTCTGTTTGATTTTTAAGACGTTATACAACAAACGCAGTCATACATTCTCATTAGGTTGATGCCTTTTTAATTATGATGCACGTTAGGTCGCCGGCGGCTTATCACACCATTAACGCCCCTCTATGAGAAAATAAAGAATAATGACTATAGACAGTACTTATTATGCCAGGACAGTGTTTCTTCAAGGAGAGTGGCGTAGCTGGAGGCGGGCATGGGGACATGGTCTCACCCCTCTCGCAGTCATTAGAAGGCGAAAAGGGGGAAATTTGGAGGTAAAAAGGCAATTGAAAAGAAAGGGAAGGTAAAATCCAAAGAATTAGTTTCTGCGACGTTAAACTTCTAATTGACTGCCTAGTTGATTCTTATTTCATCCATCGTATGGGACTGATCAAGGAGTTTATTGGACTGATGCCACACCACTGCCCCCCTCCCCCCGAATTTATGGACCCACTCTATGCCATTGTACAGAGAGGTAATACGTATGCTAACCTCTGTAATTCCTGAACGATCGTCCATGCCCAGGAGTGTTTCATTGGGTAATGAGCAGCTACAATATGGCCACAGGGTAGTGCAGGAATTCTAAAAATGATCGTAATTGACAGATATCACAGATGCCACAAAATCTTGTTTTAGGGGGAACATATGATATAAAACAGTGTGGTTTGGAATCAAATTTTACTCTCCTTACAAACTCGACTGACATAATGCCTGGGATGAGTGACAGTAGAGTGAAAATTCCATTTCTTTCTAGAAAGAAAAAATCATCAAAAACAATGAAAGCCTTGAAAGCATGTTTATAGCCATACTTTAATTGGTTTCCCCACAGAATGTAAAGATGAATATAATGAGCGTTACTTTGTATAAGGTACTTCTATCATTTCTGTATGATCTCAAAATTAGTTACATGTTACGAAAATGCTATTTTCCAGGAATTTCCATTTAAACAGTTTTCAGATAATAAACAACAACAACACTTACGGTACATTTTGTAGAGATTGAAATCATTCCAAGTATGTGCCAATAACTATAGCTGTTAGCATGAAAGGGTGTTGGGCTACTTGAATGCTTTAAATTATAATCGGAATGGAACTAGAAATATTGATGTGTAGCCTATCATGTTGACAGTCAGGGATACTTGACCGAATTATTGTTGCACCCCCGGTGAAGTGATACCCCAAGCCAGTAGTGCACTTATTGCTATCATTCACAACATGTACCTATTTATCCAGTGATGTGTCCATACTGTTATTTTCCCTCCTCCGAAGAGCCTTTCACGACATCAAAGATGAGCCTTTGCAAAGCTATCATGAATTAAAGTTTTAAACATAACGTACCACTGACATCACAATTTAAAAAAAAAATCAGAGATGAATTGTCTTTCCCTGGCAGGGTAATCTCATTATGGACATAAGCAATGCTATGTTTATTTGGGCTGAAGGATTTAATCTTAAGAAATAATGACAATAACAATAACGATGACGACGACGATGATGATGATGCCTGGATTTATTAAAGTAATAAAGGTTGCTTTAGGTTAAGAACAAGGAAATTCAACCATATACATTAACATTAGGTGAGTTTTTAACCTGATTTTAAAAATGCAACATGAAAGAAATTTGATTCCCCCCCCCCCCCGAATAAGGCTCAAATCTTTTTTTTTTTTGGTAGAAATTTATTCGACGTAATAAGAATTCAATGTGTCCTTAACCATGAACAATTCGTATGGATGCATTCCACTTCTCCCCACTGAGCTGAACCCCCCGCTGAAATCCCCCAATATGAGACCTTCTAATCACGAGACGTGTAAGTTATGATTAAAGTAGCCAAGAGCATGACAGTGCGCGAATAACTTCTCTCTCGCCCATAGCCCAGTACCAAACATATTCATTCACAAGCCCACAATAAGTGGCAAAGCGGATCCGACCATGAGAGGGGGAGGGGGATATACTCCCTTGCATAACGGAAGGGAGGGGTGCACCGGATATATTTGGTGTATGAAAATGGGGAGAACAAGTTCAAAGATATGGGAAATGGAGTAATCTGACATACATCATTGCATCATTAGCGGGAACGGAAAAGGAGACAAGTCTGAACAGTTTGGGAGTTGAAAGGCCTAGAAACCTCCATGTTCCAGGTTGCCTTCCCGCCTCCTTATTTGCCCTCTCTATTTTTGCCTGTCACGACCATCACCCCCATCTCTCCCTCATGCCCTCTCCCTCGCACCATTTCTCATGTGTTGCCCTTTCCCCTTTTGACTGAGCGTCCCCTTGGCCCCTTGGCCCTGCTCATGTCCCAATGCAACCCCCCCCCCCCTCTCCCCTTCCCCCGTAGCTAGGTCATGCATTGCACAGAACCATGGCTTGATGATAAAGCAGCATGACTTCCAACAAGTGGGACTATTAATTCAACAACTCAAGATGTCCTGCCCAAGATCAGGATCAACTTGGAGCATAATCATTCATGACCACGCGAGGCACGGTGCTTTGCACCCACATTCCGTCAAACCCATCAATTGCAATTCGGCGCCATAATTTCCTGCTGTCACTGTACATACAGTTAATCGCGAATCATGACTTCCGCCCATCGTACTCTAATCCATATTTTCAATTAAACGGGGAAAAATGAGGCAGGTTGAAAGCGAGTTAGAAAAGGGAGAGAGAGGGAGGATAAATGGAGACGTTTGGAGAAACGAAAAAAGAATCATTTCCTTAATTCGTGTTTTTATTTCTAAAAATGATGTTTTTTTTTCAATGTGTTACCATGTGTAACTGTTTCATAAAATGGGAAGGAAGTGATGAGAGAAAGAGAGAGAGACAGAGAGAGAAGGGCGGGGGGGGGGGGGGGACGAAGAAAAGGACAAAACTTACCAAAAGTCTGATCAGTTCCTGTTGAATTTTTTTCTTCATTATCAAAAAAACGTGTTTCCAAACATTTCCTTGATTTCATACAGCAACGAGTGCAGAAGTCGTTTAGACTTAAAGAAACGGAAGAAGGAAGAGGGCACGAGAAGGGGGAAAAAAGAGGTGATCGGGAAAGGAATAGAAAACATTATATACGCGTAATTCTTCTGTGTACTTGTTTTTTCTTTTTCCCTTAAAAATGCAACTGTATCAATGTTAAACCTTGTCTCTGTCAGATCTAAACACTGTATTTGCTATGTCTGACGATAGATACAATTCTGTATAGTGTAGTAATTGTTCACACCAAATTAAACCATCATGACACTAAATTCTACGATTCCATTAAAGTAATCTTTATTATTAAATCAAATTCCTTCTCTCAATTCTATTTGAGGCATTTGAAAACCATCAACAAACATAGAATCATCTTCATAACCCAACAATAGATTTCATCTTTCCTTCTCAGAGAGCATGTATATATAACAAAGTTTCCAAATTGGCCATGTGCACTAGTAACTTGGCCCTGTGTACCAGTAGCAATTACAATTCCAAATATTACAATTCCAATTCCAAATATTACCACTCTACATGCTATAATTTTCAAGGAACAAAACTTGAGCGTTTAATGCTCCAAAACAATAAACCCGGGTAAAATTATAACTAAATATTTTACCAAAATCTGTGGTTTACTGAAATTATAATGGGCTGCCCATACTTATCACAAGTTCATTCATAGGCCTGTCATCGCGTAAAGTTCAAACTGTGATGCGATGCTAAATCATACAGAACTAAGTTGACGTTCGCGATCGCGATGATCCCCAAATCATGTGATGCCCTTGTCAAGGTTTATGTAGAGACGATGCCCATGTCAGGTAGCACTATAGAGTCCACGAAAACGAAGAAGACGTTGGCCTAGCAAGTCACTAGGAATCCCCTAGCAAGCCATTATACGAGAATATGACTTGGAGTCATCGGACGGCCTCTAAGAGCCCGGCTCGTCCATGTCGACAGAAAATAATCCCAAAAGAAAGGTGAGTTGCAGAGGAGCCTTCTCCTGGCCTGAGTGCCCGGAATCAGGAAGATGCCACCAGAATTGCAGCGCATCCTAGCCCTTTTTCTCCCACTCCTCTCACAAGCACAGGTACCACATAGGTCTTGCCTTGACCAGTACTTAATTGCAACTGACTCCACCCAAACTCAATCATCCCTCACACTCAACACTATTACACATTCTTCTTATTGGACCTGACTAACATAGTTCCCCTATTCACAGTGTGCACCCTAGGTTTGCTGGTCATTGTTACCCTATCCAAGTGAAGTTAATTCCTATCCCTGTTATGCTTAAGTAGTTTTAAATAGTTCTCATCAGGTCTGAATTCCAGTCACATTGTGACAGTCTCAACTAGCTTCCTTTTGTACATATACATTATGTTTAAATATTTTCAGCGTGGACAGGAGAAAGGGAGGGAAAGTTGAACGAGGAGGATATAAGATTAAGGAAAACCTTTAAATCTGTACATTTTTTCTTCAAAGTGATGCATTCCATGGACGTGCCGCTGCATATTTGCGAATAGTCCAAAAGCCACAGTTGCTACCACTGACGTCGTGGTTATCAGTGAAATGACATTTCGTCGACTTCGATTAACCGCCTGCTCCTCATAAGATTTAGTTGAAATGCAGAATTCGGAACATCACCAGACATGTCCATGAAGTTCATGGAACATCTTCTTAAACAGAAGTTACACCGCTCGACGGACTCCAAGCCGATCAAGCCAATTTACTCCTCCCCATGTAGTGTCATCATGGCAATGTAATTTTTTTTTCGTGCGGTCTGGTGTCAGTCTACAGTCGGTATCGGTGTGACATAGTTCCGTCATACAGCCAAACCGTCCCCAAACCAACCAATTCCTGACCAGTTGCGGTCATGACTTATATATGCAGACTATTCTATATGCGGACTGCTGATGGTCTGAAATCGGACCAGGGCCTCTGAGGTATGAGTCACAAAGTCAAATAGACCCGGCACCGACTCCTTGCCGACGACATCTTTGCCATTTTGAGTAACAACAGAAACATTTCTATGACAAATTTGCTCTAAGCCAGTCAGATGCAAGGATTTCAGTAGCTTATGACAGTTATTGCAACTTGTTATTGATTACAAGTTTCATGAAACGGGGCAATGTTGTCGGTCTGTGTGTGACTTAGGCACTGCATGTGGTAAAACCGGAACTGCAGCTTGAAACAGTATGGGCATATCTGGTGATCGTATATTGAATATTGAAGAAAATGATCATTCCTTAATTGCAATTTAAGGTCACCACTCCTCAATATTATTGTAACAAAAAGTTAATGATATCTAGTGCATACTTTGACTTACCAAAAAAATAACATATTAATCAGCTGACTAATTTTTGAATAAATGTGTAGGATCGGAATTCAGTATTTAATTATACTATATTTTATACTACCATTATATTAATGACAAATAAACGAGATTCATAATAAGAAACGTAAGGGATGTTTGAATCCCCTGTTGCTGGTCCTTCCGTCATATGCATTCCTCAAAAGGAAATCAACGCAATAGAGGCTGGCGGAACTACAAGGGCGCACTATCAGGGACTATGTTTTGTACATGGTTTTATCACCAAACGTCCACGATACCAACAAACTTAAGGGGAAAAATAACTTCAGAAATGCTTTTACGTCTTAAGGCCGAAAAGAAGACAAAAATAAGCATACCGTAAAATCTGCGCCTATGGCCGGACTGGGTTCCTTTCCTGTGCGCGCGTGTACTGGTATGTCAAGCAATCATCTCTCGAATTCTCCTTTCCTTCATTTAAACTTAAAATTCCTCATTTGCTTATAAATTTTGCTTTTCAGAATTACTATATGAAGCTCGTATTTTGAATATCGAATACCTGCACAAGTCCCAAAACAGTCAAAGCAAATTTCACTTTTATGATTTGCCCCTTTTAATCAGCAAGACATGCAAGATAAACGGTTGGACTCGCCAGATCAACGTAGGTATTGATGCGGTCATTAACATGTAATGGTGAGAAGCGGAAAATTGGAGTTTGGAATTCCTGAAATTATCCTATAACCCGCATCCTGCATCTTTCTAGTGATGCGATTGACTGACGCGGTTACACTCTAACACCATGGTCTGGTTATACCGTTTTTAAAGAACCCTTCCAAGTTTACAAGAGTGCATAACAGCTACTTTTAAATTGTTAATTTTATATAAGTAAATGTAAATATGAGGAGCCAAATCAGTACGAACCGAATTGACATATTCAACAAGTTATTGTGTTGTGCTTCTTTTTTGTTGTTTTTTAAGTCATTTTCAAAATATTTGGGATTTCTTTGCAAAAGGAGATACTTTTGCTTTGCAGCCAGATATTACAAAATCTTGATCACGATAGTCAGATAGTCTGTTCTTTAAAAACGAGCCTGCCAGACTTTTCAGTGAAACATAGTACAAGGGTATGTTGATGAAGAGAGGCCTTTATGAACGACTTCTTTCATGACACACTGATGAATCATTCATGTTCACATATTTCTATGCCCTGCAGCACATTATTGGCAAATGTAACGTTACGACCTTAGGGGAAATGTTATACCTTCTCAATTGTACGACTGAAATGCGCGTCCTCATATTGTAAAAGTGCGGGGCAAAGGGGCGGACGAGCATTAAAATTCAGTTGGGATATTTTAATGTGTCGGACCCATCAACAGGCCCTCAAGCGAAAATATCATGCGGCATGTAGACTGCATGTAGGGGAAACTCTCCCAAATCCCCAACAACCATCGCCCCCGGTATAAAAACAACGTCAACAACAACAAAACGAAACAATAAATTATGTAAAGTGGATGTTTAGTTAAACAGTATGGGTGAAGAGTACTGTATGGTGTCTTACTCCACTATTCTGTGCGATTTGAGTAAATGTTTATAATGCCCTTTCCAGAATACAGGTAAAAAGCTCTTTCAAGTATAGTTTTATTGTTGTTGTTGTTGTTGTTGTAGGTTAAGACTATAAAGACGTATTAATCCCGCTTATCATGCTTATTTGTGCTACCCCCCACCCCCCGCACAAAAAAAAAAAGAAAGAAGAAAGAAAAAGGAAGAAATACCTTAAATGGATTTCCTAGGTACTGGACAATAGAAACTGAAAAAAAAAGCTTTTTTCAAAAAGTCAAGTACATGTAGCATTAGGAACTGTTATATTTCTAATAAAAATGAAGTAAAACATCTTGGGACAAAAGTTTGATGCCCTCTCTTCATGTAAGCCCTATGTTCCCCATAAATGTTCCATAACTTTTTATTAACTGTCATATCCTGAAGAAAAAATCTACTAATTCCTAAGCTTATAATGTTTACCTGTTTCTACGTATAACACAAGTAACCTTTTCAGAAAGACTCCCTACTGCACAATTTTCTTCAACCTACTTTAAAAAACAAACAAACAAACAAAACTGAAGTGAACAGCAACATTATCTTTAAGCCAGGCTCGCACGAAGTGTTGTTTCAATACTTTTGAAGCGAAGTGCATTGTTCTCCATTGTTCATGACATACTGCTTCACAATTCTTTTGAACTAAAAAGTGCAGTTCCCATCATGACGTACTGTCAAAGTTTCCTGAGAGCTGGGCTTTTAATAAACATTTGTTTACCCACAGACATGATAGAGGGAAATAATAAATACGAATTAACTTCAAAGAAATTCGCAAGAAATCGTAGCCAATGTTTTTTTTTTTTCTCTCAGTCACATGAGTTAGAATTTAGTTCCTTTAAATATTTTAAGTTCTTATATGTATCTTGCGGAAAAAAAAGTGCATTTACATTGTATGGAGTAATTATGTAATAAACGCAAAAGTGGCATCCATATTTCACACCACATAAAGTCGGCACGCGATGAACCTATTAATGACTAATGATTGCAAAATTATTCTAAAGACAAACTGGCAATTAACTTGATGAGGTTTGTAGGCCTCTGCTGTGTTCGGGTCATGTATAAATTTACAAGCACTGATCCATGATCCTGTTATTAATGGTTGTAATTTCTTCTTCATTGCTAATTCCCAAAAGCCAAATGCACTGTACATCGATCACTTTGTGTGAATGTCTCGTACCAAAGAAAATAAGCGGAAAATACATTACTAAAATACAGTGGCGTAATGAGCAATTTTTCATGGGGGGGGGGGGGGAGTTGGAAAAAATAAGGAAAAATCCCCGGAAAGTCGTGTCATTTCAGCAACATTTGTAAATCACTTATATCGAACTAGAAATAAACCCCGTTTGAATTTCAGTGGGGGGGGGGGGGGGCAACTGCCCCCATGTTCCCCTACCCTACCCACCCATTAAAAACCTACCCCACATCAGCTTGCCAGTGATGAAATGTTCAGATGTTAATGATTAAAAGAGATTATTACATTTGGCAATATGAACTTTGGATGTTGTAAACAATGAATTAGCAGGACTTCGAGTTTTTGGGGCGCTTTATGTTTTTCTTTTTTTTTTCCTTTTCTTTTGCTGTTTCCAGAGTTTGACCATCAAAATACCATTGAAATTATAATTATTATCATTCACAAGTGTGGCTTGAAATCTTTTGAAATTGAAAGGAATAACTTAAAATGAGGTTGTCTTTAGATTTATTTAAATTTGTGCAATCACAATAGTGTCGTTTGATCTTTTTTGAATACTGATGCAAATTTTATATTTCTGATGTTATGTTGTATGGTTTGTTTATTTTGTTGTTTTGAAGTTGTTTTACATTTTAGTTGAACCATGGAGAGCCCAAGAATTGCGATAATGGAACTAATTCTATTGAAATTTTCAATAATAAGTCTATAGGTAACCATTATTTCTTTCGATTTTCCTCATTAGGCATGTTAGGTGGGTCTAGATATTCTTGGTGTTATCCTAAATTTCATGTATGCGTTTTTCTCGGGTTTTCTATAACTACTGAATTAAATTAAATTGAATTGAATTGAATTGAAAAGGACTTTATTGATCTAGCGACCAACGATCAAATTGCGCAGATTTACATTCAAATTCAAATACATATACAACAGTTGTCAAAATATTCATGTAAATGAACATAGAAAAATGAGACAAATTCGACGACAAGATATGAAAGTGCAATTTAAAAGAGATATTCACAAAAATAATACTACATATATCAGTCATCATACAAGTAAGAATGGGTACCTAATTGACTTGATTTAATTATTTTCTTCTGCATTCATATATGTACAAAAATATTGGTTAACACAATAAAATAAAATACAAAGTACTTTAACAAAAAATCATAACACGAAGTATTTTTAACAATCATTTTTCAGAAGCAAACAACTAATATATTGTTATTTTTTGGCGATTCATTAAACGTTAAAGGTCGGTCCCAGACGTAAATGATCATACTTGATTGATACATGTCTGTAAAAACCCAATTCAACAACAACAACAATAACAACAGGGAATCAAGATTAAGAATTAAAGAGCAATGTTTTTTTTCTATTAATAAAATCCCCTTATGTTTTATATTTCATTGATCGACTGATGATTTAGGTATATTCATTAATAAACCAACAAATTAACACCCGTTGAACGAAACTCAAATTACAAATTCAATCAGTTGAAATTAGCAATTCGAATAAAATGCATGAAAATATTTGAAAATGTTTGAATTCTTAAAAAAAAATAGTGTCATCAAAATTCATGTTTTTTTCCCAAAAGCATCAATACTAATTTGTTGATTAATGGATTATTCGTGCTCATTCATTTAAAAATCCAAAAAGCAGCTGTATGGCTTATCAAATTGATTTCGCTATTAAGACATGGTATTTAAAGTATTAAAATTCGTGAAAATACATTCACATGTCATATTTTGTTTATTGATTATTTTATCATTTATTTATAAAAGATATCCTAAGTAACACCCGTATGGCTAACTGGAACTCCATTTACAAGATTAATCAAAATGACTTCCCAATCATGGTAAAAAAATACAGGTTTAAATGTTATTTTCGTTTTGGTTTTTAATGATATTTTCTTTTTATGCAAATATAAAGGGGAAACTTAACAACCTTTATTCATATTCAAGCGTTTTCAGCTTCTCTGTATGACATAAACATTTGATCTTGTTATTGTTGTTACTCCTAGTTACAATACAAAAAACAACACAAATAAAAAAACCGTTAGTACAGATTATCTCCACTTAGAATTGAAATAATCATTGAACATTTTAGTCATGGTTCAAAAAAAAAATTCTGCCATGGCCGCGGGCAAGATACTGAAAAAAGAAAATCCCACCTAACACTACTGCCGGAATTAAGCGAGAGTTTAATTGTCCTCTTGAGTCACATACAAGATTGAATTTGCGATTTATGACTTCCATACCTCAGGGAAGGAATGTTCAATGAGCTCGGAATCTCAGCTGTGCTTGAATTTTATCCGATGAAAAGAAATTAATTGGATTCGATCCGATTTCGCTCAAGTCCAGAGCTATCTGTTAGTCATGGTATGTCTATTTGTATTGGTTTGTAAATGATGCCGATTTGTCATTCCCTGGCGTTGCTATGTTATTTCCGATTAGTGGTGTGAACTTGCCCACATTTTGATAGTTATATTATTAATTCAATTGCATTAGATGTTTCCAGGTATACGAGTAGGCCAGTAGCGAATTTAATAGGTCATATTTCTTTATTTATCGTGTGTGTGTGTTGGGGTGCGTGTGTTCGTGTTTGTGTTGCACGCGCGCTCGTATAAACATTCTGCAAAATTGAAGAAGAAGGGGAAGGAAAAGAAATAAGGAGAAATGGAAGTTTTGGTGGTGGTGGTGGTAGTAGTAGTAGTAGTAGTAGTACTACTACTACTACGACTACTAATAGTAGTAATAGCATGTATGTTAGAAGAACTAGAATTTATTTATTTATTTTTTTTTGGGGGGGGGGTAAAAGTAAGGGTAGCAGCAGCAATAGCAGTAGTAGTAGTAGTAGAAGTAGCAGTAGTAGCAGTAGTAGTAGCAGTAGTAGTGGTAGTAAAGTAGTAACAGTAGTCGGGATGTAAATAGAAATATTGGTGAAGTAGAAGAAGAAGTAGTAGCATTTACAGGAGTGTATACTAGTAGTAGAAGCAGTATTTCTCGGAGCAGCAGCGCTATTATTGTTAAAACAGGGCCCCGTTTCATAAAACTTGTTATCAATAACAAGTTGCAATAACTGTTATAACCTACTGAAATCCTTAATTCTGATTGGCTGAGAGCAAATTTGTCGTGGAATGTGGCAGTTGCTACCGATTACAAGTTTCATAAAACGGGACCCAGTAGTAGTCGGAACAGAAGAATCAGCATAAGGTTGTATTCACGGAATCTTCCCTTGCCTCTTATAATCCAGGTTGATTTGTTTCCATTCAACTAAAACTCTAACGTTTCAGAAACATAAATATTTATACTTCCAATGATACGATGGAATCACCTTCGCTCTTTCTGCAAAATTTCTTCAATTTCTCCATTCTGTTTTAGCAACCATACATCGGCATTATTGTGAACAATGCCTAGAATATTGCCCTATGACGTCAACCTGATATCCGAAATTCGCTACATGTTTAAAGACTCTATTCAATAAGTCTCAAATAGTTGCAAAGGTCTCGTCATTGTACTCTGCAGCGTGTGTATCTGTCCGCTTATGTAGATTTGATAGATATATTTGCAGCGGCATTGTCATTGCGAATTTTCCTCTTAATTTTAGATTAACGCATTAAACATGTAAGACACCCTTTATATGCAGTATATAAATAGATATTCAAAGACTTGCCAATGTCGGAACAACAGGAAAAGACGTCACGAAAATTCCACTATAGACCAAATCATGACATCGAATCTATTCTAAAATTGAAAATTATGAAAAATAATAGGAATCCGAACCAATGATATTTAATCATATATATACATGTATATATATGAAAAAAGAAATCTGACTTAATCATAATAAATATAGACGTTTAAACGAAAGTCTTAAGCTTTGAAAAGGCATTTGTCCTGCCATAATTCACCACAGATTGTTTTCCGCTACTTATTGATTTTATGGGGCAAGGAATTCTATCAGAAAAAAAAAACCTTTTTTAGTCATTGTTTTACCCAAAAGACGGTGAGTGCTAAATAACATCTGCCTGTCATATTATTAATTTATGTCCCTAGAGAAATTAAAACAAATGGGAAGGTATATCTTTTTTCATTACACTGTATATCTCTCTCTGTCTCTCCCTCTTTAACTCACCTTTTCTGCATCTTACTCGCTGTCCATGCTATAACTTGCATCTGTTTCTTTCTCTTTCTCCTCTATCTCTCTCTCTCTCTCTCTCTCTATCGCTCTCGCTTTCTATCACTCTCCTCCTTCTGTCTCTGTCATTTCTCTTTAGTTTGCGTTCATGTGTCTCCTCTCCCCATCTCTCTCGCGTTTTCTCTAATTCACCCACTTTTCAAAAATTTTAGCATATCTCAGTCTGTAAAACTCTCAGGCTTTCTCTCGCTCTCTTACTCTCTATCTCCCCATAATTTATCAATATTATTGAATCACCTCTGTTAGAAAAAACAAACCCTTTTTTAGTCAATGCTTTACCCAAAAGACTTTGAGTGCTAAATACCATCTGCCTGTCATATTATCAATTTATGTCCCTAGAGAAATTAAAACCAGTGGGAAGGTATATCTTTTTTATTATACTATATCTCTCTCTCTGTCTCTCCCTCTCTAACTCACCTTTTCTGTATCACTCCCCATCTGTCTCGCGTTTTCTCTAATTCACTCACTTTTATTTTTTTTTTTAGCATATCTCAGTCTGTAAAACTCTCAGGCTTTTGCTCGCTCTCTTACTCTCTATCTCCCCATATCTATCAATATTATTGAATCCTTTATGTTGTTTATGAAATATTTAAATGCGTTTCTAATGAATCATATTGTTTTAGAATTGAGCTTTTTGAAAAGAACGGAATTACTTTACAAAATTTTACCAGGTCAAACAAAGTGAAGAGACGTGTGAAGCACCGGTAAAAAGATAAAGTTTATGTAGATATCCTAGGTAAAGGCACAATGAAGAAAAGTAATCTGATGTCTTAAAATACAGTAGATAGACTTGTATATTGATCGGATATTTGAGTGTATTACACACACACACACACACACACAAATCTCCGTTATCTATTTTCAGGCACTGAAAACTAAATCAATTCAAAATAAACTCGCCTTTTCAAATAATTCCTCGCCAGAATGTTTCTTTAGTCAACATGGTCATTGCTCTATCTACACATTCCAACAAACATTACAAAACATACTACGTGCAGTTAATGTCAAGTTAAGTGTATTAAGTGGGTGAGGGCGGGGGGCATGACATGATTTTCCGTTTTTTTCCCTCGCTTTTTGCCAACTTGCCCCCCCCCCCCAAAAAAAAAAAAAAAAAAAAAAGAGAGAGAGAAAAAGGAGGTTTTGCTGGCTCATTACGCCACTGGTTAATGCTTTCCCCAAACATGCCAAACGTTGTTTTTTGGTGGTTTTTTTTTCTCATTTTTCGGTGATTATGCTGCTTCTCCTCAGTCACATCAACGAACCGACGGAAAAATGAAGGCATTTCGTATTAATGTTTATTTCTGATCGGTCTACTTTCGGTATTGTGTCTGTCTGGTCGGTGTGACTGCGGTATGCAAGCGCAATCGCATTGGCAGCTGTCAAGCGGAAAAATCACTTTACCAAAGAAATGTCATTAGACAAACGTATCAATTCTGTCAGCACGGTAGTGAGACTGTTGCATTAAATTACAGTCCGGAGCCTAATCGTTTTGTGAATTTCTTGTCATCTGTATATAGCATTAGAGCTGTAAGTTGTTCCAGCATAGCATATGTATTCGTGGAAGAAATGTGCATTTCATAGCTCAACATATGTATATAGCATTTAGAAATGTGCATTTCATAGCTCAACACCGTTAAAAAAAACCACTACCACCCTCCTTAAAAAACATTGTCCTCATTTGATCATGCTTATCATTAAAGATAGTGTTTGAATAAAGAAAAAAATGGGAAAGGAACCGGAAAGTGTAAATATATATCGCCATATTTTAAACCGGACAATTTATCTTTGCAAAGTGATTCAATTACCAAAAATAGATTACTTTAAGCCACAGAAAAACACTCGTAAAGTTTTAGATCCCAGTACCATTTAGGACTGAGAAGGAAATATTTAACACAGATTTTCTTTTATTTTCTTTCTTTTGTAAAGGCGTCCACCGGGCACTTTAAGAATAAAACCATTCATTTTTTTTTCACTTATTCTTTGGAATATTGTTGTAAATTTGATAACATGGTAGTTTTACATAAATATCTGTCATTTAGAATTGAAATTGGCTTATTTCTCTTCAAATTCTGAACCAATGTTTTGCAGATGTGGTATACTACCTTTAATCGTCCAGGGAGAGCTATCTTTGATACGCGAGGAATATATGAGAGGAAGAAGACTCGCATCATGATGTCTCGAAGATTGTCTGAAGGTTGTTAAAAGTGTTATTGTTGTAGATCTATCACGCGATCTTTGTGGATCTAAGGAAGAAAGATATTTCGTTGTTGAAACTTAAATCATGGTTTTCCTTTCAGAAAATTAAGGACATAATTGTGATTTCCACTGGAAAGTTTAAGTTTCCAGATAAAGATATTGAAAATATTGAAGATGAAATGGAGAGTAAGAAATAACAAGAAAAACACCTTTGTTGAATCCACTGATCGCTAAACTCTGTCATACTCCAAGACACAAGCAGAGGTTAGTACAGGAACCACCATTCTTCGGCAGCAGTCGGTTAAATTCATTTTACAAATCGGGTACACAATCTTTTTTGTACTCTAATTTTTCCGATTTTATTTATGCTTTATCTTTGTTTCCCCACAATTCGTAGCTTTTTACATCACTTTTTCCTGAAGAAGGAGGCGGCGGGACGTTGCTAGTATGTTCACTCTGCCTTTATTAAGTATTGTTATGATTATACTCTTTGAGTTATATGATTTACACTTTCCGTTCGTCTCTTCACATTGATTTAACACTTTGATTTTAATTTAACTGTAACTTTAAAAGGCTGTGCAATTGCTAACACCGTTTTCTGTTATTTACGTTTGTATTTGTGTTATAATGCTGTTTTCATTTCGTTGTTTTGTTGCATGCTTGCAATTGGTTAATTTTTGTTTTGTATCTCAAGCCCTGAGGAAGACCTGTCACAGGGTCGAAAGCTCGGCTTAATAAAGGCAGAGTGAACATACTAGCAACGTCCCGCCGCCTCCTTCTTCAGTCATAACTATAATGTTCACATACGATGCAGCACCCATCACGTACGTGGCCGAAGCACTTTCACATTATATATATATATATATATATGTACTGATGTTTATATATGATATGGATTATAGTCGTCATGAGCATCATCATCACCATCATCATAAAAATCATTTCATGAAGATAATTATTACCCCGTTCTGTCTTTATGTCAGCTTGTCGTTCTTAGAATTTTCTTATCATGGTTTGCGCATTCTATACCCTTTCATAATTTCAGATCCTTAAAGACGTTGTTGACACACAACTCGACATGCTCGAGGAGAAGTGAAAAGGAACATTCTACCTTGACTTACAGCTCAACTTTTCGATTCTTCTCCCTTTCTCTTTTGCATATTCGTTCATTTTTCTGTTTTATCTACATTTATGTAGTATGCATATAGCAATGCTCTAGCTGATCATACACAGTTTTATTTTTGGCTATGGAAACTCATAATTGAATGAATTTGTCGTTCCAGCAGCTGTTGGTTTTGGCTTTCGGGCAATGGACTTTATTTATCTCGTTACCAAATTGAAATACATACCTTGGCAAGCATCTCGTAATTGAAAAAATGCTTCCGGTAGCTTTGCTCATTATTTCCCAAGGCTACCTACGCGATGCTTATTAATACCATGGAGTAGAAATAAAACATCTTACCAGTAGGAACATTAGTGTGATTATTTTCATTGGACGATAATGAGCTCAGGGTCGCGGCAAAGCTGCAGCATTCTTTTAACCCGTTAGCGAAAGATTAGATATAGCGCTCATGCATGCCATAAGAACTTAACCCTCTCACAATGATATTTGATGTACTTTCCCAGGAAAGTTGATTTCATTCATTTTTATACATAAAGAGGGTTACATTCTGAATGAATGAAACGTGCACCACAGATACGATTTCCTCTGAAATTTTTCTTGTACCACAGACGCATCCACTGTACTTCTTGAGACAAATGAAGTATCAAAATATTAAGACACCGTAATTCATGAATTCTAAGAATTCAAGAATGAGTAATAATATCTCTTTAACTCAAGTTGAAGGGATTACTTATTCCCGTATAAGTTGCACATGAGTCACTTTTTGAATGTTTTACCTTCTATGATCAAACCTACACACACCAGAAATTCGGCGCAATGTGTTCACTTTCCACTTATGAATTCCCCTTTTCCATGATATTCTCTGTCACTGTGCTCTTCAAAAGCTACGCCAATCGTTGACGCAGCCCTCCGCCAGGCAAAGCATTCCTCATTTGCTAAACGTATTCCTTTTCGTACCGTATATGTGTTTGTCATGTATGTAATTATGCACCTTTACTGCTGGCATGGTGGTTAGGACTACTTGATCCTTTTCCATGGTCCTTAGCCAACCATCTATATCTTCACTAAGGTTAAGAAGTGCGGATTAGGACAGCGAGGATACTGAGATTCCGTCAGTAGATTGATATCAAGGTACATTGAGAAAAACCACAACAGCTATTCAGGGATCTCATCGACCTATATAAGAACTGTATGCATAATTACAGACAAGAAAAGCATGCAAGGTAGGAAAAGGAATTATATGCTTAGCCAATGAGAGATCATTTGCTTGACGGAGGCCTGCGTCAACCATTGACGTAGCTTTTAAAGAGCAATGTGGGAGAGCAATATCATGGAAAAGGTGAAATCGTAACTGAAAAGTACACACACTGCGTCGAATTACTGGTGTATGTCCATGTTGCTGTAAAAGGCTTTATCATTGAAGGTAAAGCGTTAAAAAAAATGCCCCATGTGCATTTTATACGGGCATAAGAAATCAATTCAATTGCTAAGCATATAGTTCCTTTTCTTATCATGCATGTTTGTCGTGTCTGTAACTATGCACATTTATTTCAGCTGACATGGTTAGAAAGGTCCTACTTGATCCTTTTCCATGGTCACTGACCAACCATCTCCATCTTTGGTAAGGTTGAAAAGTGTGGATTTGGACATCGAGGATACTGATATGTCAGTGGATTAATATCAGAGAACATTGAGAAAAACCGCAGCGGCCTCAGGGATCTTATCCACCGATAGGGCGTATAAGCATGAGAGCTTTGTCATAGTGGTGACGCCTTTTCCTCCCATATGGGAGATGTTGAGCTCGGGACGTCTCGCCTGGACTTCACGTCCTAGGACATGTTGCTCCCGAACTAGGTGAATACCTGGCAATCATGGCAATGATCGGCTAATGATAACTACATGACCCGCATGAAGAGTGGTGACTTGTCTATCATGCCTAAATCTCAAGTACTCAATAACCATGGTCGTCTTTACAGAGGATAATACCCCAACTCTTTCTTAGCATGGTGCAATTTTTGTTTTCCCAATAATGCCATGTACATCTAGGTCACTGAGGAAAAGAATTGCGTAACTCCACAAGTTACATCAATGTTCTGTAAACCCCAAAGATTAAAGCAGGTAACATAAGTGTTTGTGACTTAATGATGAGAAAACCGCACTTGCCTGTATCTCCTTCAGTTCTCAAACAATTGTTGTTGTTTTTTCCACCCATAATCCTTGCTTTTCTTAGGTCAGATATATCAATGTCCACGGATACAATGCTACAAGGGGTTTACCTTAATGACATTAATCTCTGTGATTTAGCCACTTCTCGCCGCGAAAAGACCAATGCTAAAAGATGGGCGAGGTGTTTCTGCTCAGAGATATTCCTATTCGGAAATCAGCTAAAAACAGTTGATTCTTCATGTTCACACAGGGTTTCAGACACTCTGTATCATAGAAAAAAAGATACTACGCCTTTAAAAAATAATTTTGCTTATTCATTTATTAATTTTCGTTTAAAGTTGCCTCGGAGTAGTAGCCTGGATAACCAAACAGATAATATGTCAAAGAGAAGATTGGGCTCTTTGAAAGGTAAACAAATAATTTGTTTGTATGATTCTCTTTCACGTTCGGAAGAATATCCCAAAACAGAATGTTCTCTGGATTCCTCTTCAAGTGTCGTCATATTAAAAATTTGACAAGAAAGTGGTGACGTGTTCGGGCCAAATGTTCATTCCACATGCATGTATGGCTCCAATTAGGTATGCTGATATTGGAATGTAGTACGTGTGCTTTTCGTTAAAGTCGAGCCCGTTTCTTATTATTTTAGTGATTTTTAATAACCTCAAATCAGACAGTTGCTTTGATGCCATAGTATCACAATTTTCCAGTTGTTTGGGAGATTTTTTTTCTTCACATTATAGTCTAAAAGCCAGACTCAACCATGTCAGCCTTATCCTTAAACGCCGTGCTGCCCATGCAGTGCCATGCGGAATCATTCTCTTTAATACGATGCTTTCTCTTTGACCACTTCCTTGAATAATTCATGACACGTCTCGTTGCGGATGAGATGCCATTGACACTTCTCTTTGAAGAGTGAGGGTGATCTCGTGTCAGGAAGCCGTGACTCTTGAACTACACCTCGATCACTTTTAACACTCAACGACACCGCAAACACTAAAGTGTCCAATTTATCTAGTGAGATCTCACTTCTCGCTACATTGCGTATTATTATGGCGTGCACAGAGAGCCGAATGTTTTAGCACTTCTGTAATTCGGATGAACTAAAGGAATGCTATGAGTCTTGAACTAATTCTCGTTAACTTTGAACTTTGGACACTGGATGACACCACATTCTCTGCAA
>CM057163.1:17887640-18037475 GCA_029962745.1 Echinometra lucunter
CTTATCCTCTTCTCTCTTTCTTTCTTTTCTCATGATCATTTTTCTTTCAATAAAAATGATTTTTACTGACCCTTAACCCCCCCCCCCCCCCTTGTAGCTGCGCCGTCATATTTATCGATCGGCCATATAGCTTCTGGAAGCCGTTAATCGTTCAAATAAAGAACGCTTGACTTGTGTTCTTGTTCGATGCTCAATATGCGATGAGAATGGGATGACTTTCAATTAAGTCTCACTCATTCACTGTCTAACTGTGTCTTCGCAGAATATGTAGATGCACAAATATCCAAAGGAGGGAAAAGGGGCAGTTAGCCCTTTCTACCAAATTGTCAACCGCTGGAATAGGCAGTCTAAACTTGGTCGATTTCCCTAAATGTCAGTAGGCCTAATGGTAAGATGGCTCGTAGAAGTGCACGTGTTATACATTTCTCAGGTGTCTAAGGGCCAGTTTCCTTGCCATGGATTGTCCTAAAGATGACGTGTGTCGCCCTTCCTGGGGCTACGGTCTACATATGCCCTTAAATGATGGTTTTCTTATTTCCTCTCTAGGTCATGCATTGAAGGGGAAACCCTTTCCTTCATATTTGTCATTACACTGATCTCTATCTATTATTAACAGCTATTTGATGAATCCAAATTTTAAAGGATTTTTAATGCTTTTGAAGTAAAGTTGTCCTTGCAGAGGAAATCATTCAATGTGGTACAAAATAGTTTACTTGAATCACTAAATATAAAGTAAGGTAATAAATTCTTACTAAATATAACATTCGCCGAGAATCACAACTCCAACTTCATGAAGACTTTAGTGTTGAGCACATAGAAAAAGATTTACTTCGATTCTCTTATTTTTACCTCAGTTATGCATATCATTCGTCATTAACCTTGATATGCGAATTTAGTAAGCGGCCTATTGACATTTCCAAATGTCACGAGTATACAGCAACCATCTAAATAACACAAAAAGTCTTGTTCATACCGAAAATATGGAACGAATCGGTTGATTACAAGGCTACACTATGTATTCAGTATGAATCTTATGATACAGTTTTATTTCTAACACTTAACCCATTAGTATATGGGCAATTGATAAATTAACTGAATATTTGCTAAGCTTAATATATTCGATGCTGACACGTCATTTGTACGAATGTTAACGCAGAGTGTTGTTAGTTTGCACAGTGAAGTCATATCTGGTGGCATAATTGATCAGAGTGGCTAGTGATTTTTACTGGATCTTGCGCAAATTAAATGTGGGCGCCTCTGTGGCTATATCTATACTGATCAAAAGTTACACTCTAATTAACATTTTAACAAATTATTACTTTTGCTTAAGTTTTCTTTATTGGTGTCACTTTTTACACACAATATTTCTAGTTTCCTAGTTTCTGAACTATACGCGCATGTAATAAACGATGTGGACTCCAACAAGACGAACTAAAACAATCACTTTATATCTGGAAGTCAAAATGGCCGACGGAACAAGATTGTCCACTGCAGTATACATTTGAAAAACACGTCAACAGTGGTCAAAGGGCAAATCGTGGGCTTTTACTCACGCGCCTCATTCACCCACACACTCACAAGAACTCTTACAATGTTAAACATGGACGGATACTTTGACGTATTCGCCACCTTCTCAGTATTTCGTTCACTTTTTTTCTTGGGTTCATTGTTTGTTTTACCTTTTATGCAAAATGATTATTACCTCATTATTACCACGGTCAGTTTAAATTTCATAATTTAAAGTATAAAGAATTTTTAAAGAATGTTCTTAGGATTCCAAATAGCATAAGTGACATGAAGTTGAAATTAAACCATTCATTATTAAACATGCTAAACCATGTTATTAGTAAACAGGCCTTAGTCATGATTTAAGATTAACCTTATTTGCTGATAATACACGAAAATTTAGACACTGATTTGAGGATAAAGATGGTTAGTGATTCCCCCCGATGTCCCCCGTGTGACACAAACACAAACACACACACACACACACACACCCTCGCACGCCACCCTCACACAAAGATTGCCCTTATGTTTGTTACGTTAGAAGTTATAGGTATCGCCTTTTACTCTCGGTATAGATTGATGGTTGCAGTGGTCAGTGGTCATGCGAACTGCGACAAAGATGACTTCCAGGCGACTCGATATTCTTAAGTCCATTTGGAGATGAATCTAAGTGCTTACTTGGATTGACACGACGCGCTCTACGAACTTTCTCTACTCATGCTGTTGGACATTCACCTTGAATTGGCGGACATCCGATATCTTATTCCTCCTTATATTTGTCATGGAATGGAGTAAAATATCGATCCAGCTTTTTTCCTTATAAAGTGAAAATTTATCATTCTCTTCCAGGATATATCTCTCAAACCCTGTTGATGTTTGTATAATCTTTGATTTGTCGTTTCGACTCAGGTTTATATAAACATGGTTAATGTATTTCTATCCATCAGAATTTTCCTTTGCCATATCTACGACCTCGAATTATGTCTTATCTATTTATCAGTCCTATGAAATTACTATTCAGCATCGCTGTACCAGTATTAAAGTGACCAGAAATAAATCCCAAATGCAAGGAGAGATGAAATATCAAAAAAGAAATCATGGAAATTTTGCACATGAGCTTTAGGGAAACTTTTGTTTAAACATGCTATGGATATTTCGCAATAAGAATACAAGACACAGTGAATACAGTTCTGGTAGAACTCTTTTGCCCGAAACTTCTAACTGAAGAAGAACAGAGAGGAAAATAAAAGATAAACATTCCTATAATAACACCCCATCACTCCCAAGAAATGTCAGAAATACTCTCCACTTCGGAAGTAGGATGAGATCTTTCTCGCTAATGCGTACCTTATCTCTTTTGTTCTTCGTTCTAGTCAGTCTCACTCTGTCTCACTGTGCATCAAGCTTTTCAAAGTTTTGTTTTGTCGTTGTTGATTTTGTTTTGTTTGGCTATCGTGTGAGCATGTGTATGTGTCTGTGAGGGTGTAGCAAATGCATGAAAATGACGCAACAAGGAATTACGCATGTTTATTATCTGCTTGTATGGTAAGATATAAAAAAAAATTGAAGAGAGAGAGAGAGAGAGAGAGAGAGAGAGAAATACAGTACGTTTGGAAAAGTATGAGATATTTTGAAGCGGTTTAAGGGGCTTTCACATATCCACTCCGGGGCCCATGCCTCTATCTGTTCCCGAGTGTATCCTACTGAAAAGTCGCATTACTTGCCAATTACACAGCCATTGTGACACAAAGAGGGTTCCACGGCGTTTTGCAAGTGCAAGATAACTCAATTTAGTTGATTGGATGTCCTTGCTACAGTCTATCGCTCTCTCGCTTCGCTGCTTTCATCATGGTCAAAATATGGACCTCTTTCCTTTACTGTAAAAATGACAGGTTGAAGTCGGCATACACTATCAATACAGCCCCAACCAACCAAAGACAATTAATAAATTTGTCTTTTGATGGAAAGCTAGATTTTATCACGAAGTGATACTTTCCATTATGATATGTATTATTTGATTCGCATTTGCAATTGCCAACCTGAGCTCGTTAATATAGCGCCCAAAATTGATTAGAGTAATTTACAACGTATATTAACTTGATATATTGCATTGCACGAAATTCCCTCATAGAAATACCTTTTTCATGTATCGAGTCTAGTGTGATATAAGGAAATAGTGATATTTGATCTTTTACACCTGGCGACGTTTGTGTTCATGTTTTTGGTTGTTGTATTTTTTTCTAAATCGCATGTATCAACTTTCTATTCTCGACAGGCCATATTTCAAGGAAATACTGCAAAATTTGTTGATAACCAAACGAAGAGCTTTAATATGCATTTGCCACTCACAACTCGGATGCAATGAGTGAACACCTGGGGAGTGTTTCATGAAGATTTTTGTCGGTGATTTTCACCGACAAATGTTATAAGGTACTGAAAATCCTCGCATCTGATTGGCCGAAAGCAAATTTGTCAGTGAAAATCACCGACAAAACTCTTCATGAAACGCTCCCCTGGTCGATATTACTACTTGAATGATTTAGGTGCCATTAGTAACTCAGTTTCAAGTAACATAATAGCGATCCTACAGAGGCCCTGAACATTGTCTTCAGTAGATGTTTGTATATATCTTGCTGTAAATCATGACTATTCTTCTTCTTCTTATTGTCATCATTATTATCATTATTATTATCATCATTATTACTATTATTATTATTATCATTATTATTATCATCATTATTACTATTATTATTATTATCATTATTATTATTATTCATTTTCTTTTTATCATTATTTTCTTAGTACTTATTAATCATTGTTCTAAATTTCATTGTCTTTTTGATCATTCATTCTCTGATTATCATGACACTCTGGACTTTCAAAAGTGGCCTTTAACCATGATCACTGACATTACTGGCCACTGTTTTCCCAAGGTCGACCTGATCATATAAATGGCAGGAATTTAATTAAGCTAATAAACCATCACATCTCAAAGGGAGACCGATCTTTTTTATTGCATGACTTCTGGGGCCTGTAGTTAGTTCTATTTTAGTCGTGTCGTGCACTGCTTCGGTATATCATGTTATTCTAAATTGCTTGTTATCCCGAAAACTAAGAAATCATTGGGGGATCGTTCATTGGCACGTGCTGGACCTTATCTGTGTAAATCAATTGCCACTAGAAATTCGTTATATTACAAGGATAGATTGTTTTTAAAATGCACTCAAAACTCACTTATTCAATATTGCTTTCCAGTAGATCTACTTTCACACTGTTGTTGTTCCCTTTTTTTCTTCTTCTTCTTCCTATTTCATGTACTTTTGCTCTATATAGTGTAAGTTTTTCTTCTCCATTGCGCCTTGAGCACATTAGTCATGTGGAATTGGCGCATTGTAAATACGCTGTATTATTATTATTATTATTATTATTATTATTGCTATTATCATCATTATTATTATTATTATTATTATTATTATTATTATTGCTATTATATGGTCTAGTCACAATCATCATTCGGGATGTACGTGTTAAAAAATATACGTATATAGGGTTGCGATTGGGATAAAGGCTGGTTTTCATGCATTAAAAAGATGAGTATTGAAAGGGAATAAACTTGAATTCAAAAGTTTCACCGAGAGGAAAATAGAAAAATGAAGCGGCAGGCTGCGTGAATGCAATACAACCAAACCGGGACTGAATTCTCTCTGCAGTTGCATGTTGCATACAGAAATATTTAAGCTGGAAATATGTTAGCGAAGAGACTGGAAGAGCGACCCCCCCCCCCCCCCCGACAGTAGTATTCTATTTCCCGTATTTTGAAGATCTGTATTTGCTTTAAAATTAGACCCGGTAGGTCCTATATTTGACGAGTTCTTCACACAACCACTGCAAGGCTGCTTTAACTGTCCGTTATTTATACATGGAGACTTTAAATGCTGAACCACTTGTCTGGGCGTTAAGGTAGAGGCCACTAAGCACACTTACTGCTCAAGATACAAAACATCAGAATAATTATTTTTCTCTCTCTTTGCTGTAACTCTGTAACACGTATTGTCTCTATTGTCTCTAATTAGACAAGGATTGAATGCAAAGTGATCTCCGATCTAAAGTTTTTGTAATTGGAATTGAAAAGTAAGATTTATTGATAGTATACACCTTCCTCTAAAGGATTAAATTAACAACTTTTTAGGTGGTCTGTCGTCTTTGACGGATCACCTTTTAATTTCTTCAGAATTTTCTTTCTTTATTATTTTTATTCCTTCCACCCACTTTTTTGTGGAGTCGATATCTCAGAATTGGCAAGTTCAAATTGCATGAAATTTTGGTCACTTATTATTCCAAAAAAGGTCTAGCTTTTTCAGTCATTTTCATGTCCATCGGGTCATCGTGACGTCATCCAGGCGCCATTTTGTGAAAATCGCCTTAAGGCCATATCTTCATAACGGATGGTCATTTCCCATTCATATTTGGCATGATCAAAGTTAATTTCAGATACCTAAACGCTCGCTTACGTCCGCGCGTCAGCGCACGCGCAAAAATAAAAAATGCTTAGAATCTACTTAAAATGAATTTGCATACTTTTCAGGCCATTTCAAGCATTTCAAAAATTTGTGCGCGTCCGCGCGCATGTCGTAAAAAGCGTAAAAATGCTATTTTTCCACACGATTTGCACCCCTGAAACTGTTTTTGACAATTGAAAAAAATTTACAATCAATTTTAGGTTACCATAAGGTCGCGCGCGCGCGCGCCACAGTTCAAAATCAGCGCGCACGTTTATGTGCAAAATAACGCAGAAATGCGCAAAAAAAAAAAAAAAAAAAAATGCCCCTTGATTTTCCGTCATAGCTCCTTAGAATGGGTGAAGACATCCCCATTTTTTTTATTTTTTACATATTCTGAAAAGTTATGACTTCTAGATTTGAATTCATGAAGAAAGAAATGGCCTTTTCATGGTGAGAAAGTCATGATATTCTCATCTCAAGTCAAAAATTCGATTTTAAATTCATGAAGTCATATTTCCTGTATTCCATTGACGATATTTTGCTTATGGTTGGTCGATTTTCTCCAGGATTTCGATATGTTGCAGCTGAGACAAATCCCTACAAAAGGTGTATACCCAGTTGTTGGGTGTCCGGACAGGTTGTGTATCCGGACAGTCGATTTTAAACAACCAATTGAAAAAGTTCACAAGCAAATCTCTTAAATGTTTTAGCACAAAATGTTAGACAATATTATAGAGAACAAATTTTGATGATGATTTGAACAAATCAATGCATAGTTTTTGTTTAATCCAAAGACAAAAAAGAAGGCTTCATTTTTGTTACGTGTCCGGACACCCAACCCCCCATCCTACGTTTTTTTATTTTGACAACGGCATCATGGTTTTGCAATAAGTGGATGAATGTAAACTTGTCCCATTTGTGTATTCTCTATGGGACGGCACTCTTGCAAATCTTGATTCTACATTCTAGTCTTCCTCAAGCAATGCATCCCTTATTTCTCCTCGATTTTCGCGGAGCTTCGAATATGTTCTAGCTGATAAAATTTTCTACAAGGAGGTAGACATTGATTTTTAATCAAACTTTGACAGACCACCTAATTCTTCCCCAGTGACGAATTCAAGTGTCTCGTCATTGTTTTCATGACGTTTTGATGGATTTTTTTTTTTCTGTGCTGTGCGCTGAAGCACCTAAAGCTGAACTGATATGAATTATACAAAGCAAACTCATTTAATGCGCAAATTACATTAATTATATAAAGCTGGATAAATCTTAAGAAGGCGCGATCTCGTGTGAAATGCCAGCTATTTCATCTATTTCGAATGTGTCCACCTATGTACATTTATTCGGACTGCTGGTGGGGATGAGCGAAACTGCGTAAAGATGACACTGGCGTGACAGGTATCCCACAGGGGCCTATACTAAGACCTCTTCTTGTCATTACTGTTAGTAATCTCCTTGAGGTCGTTTCATTATCATTTCATGTTTGCATTCTTTTTCCTGTACTCTTTTTATTTTTCTCTTTTCTCATTGATTTTCTTTATTGTTATTCTGTCTCCTTGGCTTCTTTCTATCTGCTTCGTTCTTGTTGTCCTCAAATTCCCCTCTCACTCTTATTGTTTTCGCATTCTCCCATATTATTGTAATATGTCTCGATTCGTTATAGCAACGTTCTTATTCGTATTGGCAATTGTCTACGAAATTGCTTGGACGTTTTTGCTTTGATCAACGTGATGAATATGATAAAGAATCACTATTAAAGGTAAAGAGCTTTTGAGTTTGGAGTAAGAAATAATAACCATTTTCCCCCATAGTCCTTTTCCTTTGCTTTCTAGGTGACACATATTTTCTATAGCCAGATTCACCCCACTCGTATCCCACATGCGGGTTGGCTCGATGTGTGTGATGGATGAAAACTGATGGGTGCAGAGGCGATTAAAGGCGAGGGTATCATTCCTAAGCATTCCCCCCCCCCCAAAGAAAAAAAAATGAAAAGAAAAGAAAAGCGCAATTCTTTCAATCATGTCAATGGAATGTCAGGCATGAAGGTACTTTTTAGTCAAAGGAGATGGTATTTTTCTAGATTTTTTCTTTTTAACTATGTGCAGTGATGATGTAATGATATTATCTCGCCCGTTTGTGGGTTTGGCAGCTCGATGTTGCTCGAATGATGAATCTTTCTGCTACCCATTCTCTTTGAAAATACGAGGAAAAAACCAACGACCAACACAACATCAGTGACAAGAAAACCAAGATAAAAAAGACAGTATCAGCAAGAACAACATATAAATAAAATAATCTTACTTCTAGCATATGTATAGATCTGTGCATAACTGAAAGTGAAAAGATTATGTTAGTTGTATGGCAACCGTTATACTGGATGCCTTTAATACGATGTATACGTCCCCACATTATGCCGGTAAGGCAGGCATCTATCTATACAGTGGCCCTGTTTTACTTAAATGCTTGCAACTGTCGTCAGTCACAAACAGTAATTCCTCAGTTGTACGATCCAATTTGGAAGGGAATGTGATTATTCTGTGTTGGTGTAAGCTTTAGACCCCTTTATGTCAGAACATTATAGTCTAATAACCTTTAATGGCCTAATGTTCAGTATTATCTTATGAATAGAATCCATTACTATATACACGTATATCATAAACCAGAGATGGACGCAGAAAGTTCCAGTGGTAGGGGGGCAAATTCAAGAAAATTTTGACAGTTAAACAAGGTTTTTGTTTAAGGGTCATCATTATAATTATCAGTATTTGTAATTGCACAAATTCATAGCTTCCTTATTTCCTATCTAATTATCGTCGAATTTTGACTGTTTTGTTTGGAAATTCTTCTTTATTAATGAACTTTATCTCACGTGGACTGGCCCTTTGACCTGTTGAATGTTGGTTCATGCAACTTTTGTTGCTTGTTCTGTTGTTACTTGCTTCTATTTTCTGTCACTTATCTCTGGAGACCGATGCAACTCTACTTGTACACTTGAAAGTCTTCCTCTTTACATCTTGAAGCGTCGAACGGGAATCAGGAATGGAAAAACGCGCCTTGTTTTTCTCGCCCTCGACCCAGGACGGGATTGTTAACGCACTAGGATCGCGTTTGAACGCACAAAGAACGACATGAGGACGAGTTAAACTGTCTCAGAACGGGGTGGTCTGGTTACAAACTAGTTAGAACATGTAGAACAAGTTGCGAACTAGTTAAGAAGGGATTTAAACTGTCTGTGGAGGGTTTGGACTGCTTGTAAAATAATGGCAAATTTACCCGAGCAGAACTTGATATACTGACTGTGGACGGGGTAGAGAAGAGATGGATGTGTTGAGAACTGTTCATGAATGAGCAAGGATCATATCATTGGGCCAAAGTTAAACATTCTACCCGACCACAACCCTTTTACGATTTGCTATGTAGTATGTGGTAGGTGATTTCAGAACGTGGTGAGAACTAGTTTGGTGCAATGGGGGCCGTATAAAGATGTAGTAATCCCATCTGTCTGTGTATACACACCTGTGCAAAAATATGTCAGTATGAATATTTCGTCTCGTATCTTTTGCACCCGACCCATCTGTCATCCTACGTCGTGCTTGACCCCTCCAGCCTTGTGTAGTATCATCATTAGCAACGGACGACTGCTTTTACAAATTGATCAGTAAGAGGATTATTCCTTCTCAGTCTATAGATTTGTTTGGTCGGACAGGGTATTTCTACCGATACACTGGATGGAAAAAAAAGGCCACGGTCATTTTGTTGTCGTTCAGTGAAGTCTGTGGTTTACCAGTGTTACTTCTGCTGTTCTGATTAGTGTCTTTTTTGGGGCACATTTTGCATATTTTAAAAGAGTCCTGCAGCGAGGTATCCCATACCTGTTGGCTTGCATACACTACTTTAAAGTTTTTCCTTGACCTTACTCTATTTTCTTCCACTTGCTCGCCCTTTTCGATCCCCCACTTTGTTTTCTACACCCTCCCCCTTTCACCCACTGTCTTTGTTCCCCTCTCCATTTCTATATTCCCTCGGGGGGGGGGGGGGGGGGGGCGTTTCATCAACATTTGTTGTCTGACAAGTTGTCAGATCTGACATCTTTCCTTGATTTTGATTGGCTGAGAAGCATCGTTACTATGGCAACTGTCGGATAAAACAGTCTTTGTCGGATAAAACATCCGACAAGTCCTTTCATGAAACGCTCCCCTGTTTATCTAGTTGTCTCACTCTTCCTCATTCTAATCTGCCCTTTCGTTTGCCTTTTACTTCTCTTTCCTCCTTCATTTGTCCCCTTTCTTTCCGCTAATCCCCTTAATTTTTCACTCGTCCCGTCTCCCCCCTCAGTAACATCTCTTCCTGTTCCCGTCTCCCGCTTTCATTTCTCCCTCTATATTTTTCGCTTTCACTCTTCTTTCCTTTCCACCCTTCCTTTTTCTCTCTCCTCGTGCACATTTCCTACCCAGTCTTGTTCTTTCACGCTTTACCTCTTTTCCACATTTTAGGGGGAACTGTATTCTGCAACTCATTATTAGACTATCTGTGGTTTTGATGGAGTCTTATTCTCAGAAAATTCTCCCGCTAATCTTAATTTCATCGTCTTTGCGACTGTCTTCATTTACAAGGATGACTCGATTCAATTCAATGATGATACCAGATGCAATATCCTTTCTTTTGGTGGTCACGGTAAACGTTATCAAGGAACTCATTGCATAATGGTTCATTGTTCACGTTTCATCTATTTTGTTTCACAAGCATTTGTACTTAGGATATGAAATAAATAACAAGAGTATCAGATTATCAACATAACAAACATAATTTGAAGTGCAGTAATTGGCAAAAGGTTGCCAAGGCACGAAATTTCATTAGGCAATCAGTCAAAAATGATCAAGCAACGAAACGTGATTGATCAATAAGCTGTTATGAAAGAGACTGGTTCAATGACCGATTTTGAAAATAATGACATCCACGTTTATGTTTGGTATAGTGATATCAGGCGTTACCCACTTAGTAAGTATACGTACTACCATTGGTGTAAATCCCGGGGGGATGGGGGATATACCCCCCCCCCCCCACTGTTTTGAGAGAGGGGGGGGGGGGAGATGGCGTGTACAAATATTCCCCACTCTTTAAGGAAGAAATGCAATTTCAATTTATCAGTTAATAATTTTTTTTAATAATCTGTCATAAACAACCATCATATTTTAGAATTTCTATATAAAAATGTGATTGGAAACCAGTGGCGTAATGAGCCAAAATATTTGGGGGGGGCTCAATCTTTGCGAGGAGCGAAGCGACCAACCCTGAGGGAGTGTAGCGACCGAGCCGGGGTACCCCCCCCCCCCCTTCACGATACGGAGCTTTTTCATTTTTTCGACTTAAAGTCCAGCTTGAGTTCAGTTCAATTTTTATTTTCTCTCATTTCCAACAAAAGGATTTCATTTTAGTTTGGGCGGTAGTGAGCACGCACAGCGTGTGAATCACTTAATGAGCGCGCGAAGCGCGCTCCCTAGGGGGGAGGGTGCAGGGAGGGGGGAGTTTCCCCCCTCCCGCGCGAAGCGCGGAAGCGCCGACGTTTGATGACATGTTTGATGACATGTACTGTTATGGATAAACGTGTCATGAATCTACCGACCGGAAAAAGGTATTTTTTCATGAACTTGGAAACATGATTATGAAAACATGCAGCCCAAATAATCTTCTTAAGTTTCAAACAAATGCCAGCGTTATACACAAAATACTTTATTACTTATGATAATAATACAAACAAAGACACTAGGAAATAAAAAGGACGAGCATGGAGAGGGTGTGATGCGGTGGGGTACGAGGGTTTCACTCCCACAGTGGCGTAGCTAGGATTTCATTTTAGTGACGCGGTTGTGGGCGCGCGAAGCGCGCTCCCTAGGGGAGAGGGTCCAATATGGGGGGAGTTTTCCCCCTCCCGCGCGAAGCGCGGAAGCTCCGACGTTTCTTTGAATTGTTCCTTGTCTGCTCCCGCTCTTCTTACGTTCTCTTACCTTTTTTCTTTTGTCGCTTCTGCTTTTCTTTCCTTCTACTTTTTCTTTCGTTTTTGTTGCTGTTTTGGAGGGGTGACCGCCCCCATCGTCCCCCCTCCTGGCTACGCAAGTGCACTCCCAAGGTAAAGGAGTTTTTTGCAGTATTGATGGTTTGCAAATTTCCAAAAGAACACTATTTGGGACTGCAAACTTAAAGCCCGTGTCTAGTTTTGGTAAATCTAAGAATATTCATTATCAAAGTTTGAATCCAATGTCAGATAAACAGATAAAACCAAGTGTTATATCATAAAACACATTAGTATTGATATTATGGGTGTTTTATGCCTTGCTATGCATGCTATTTGGGAAATTGTGAATGCGTTACTTAACAGTAGAAAGGGAGTCTGGGGAGAAGTAATGAAATTCGTGTGATAACACTTATATAAAATTGAAAATAAACCATGGTTGAAATTTATTTGGGGGGGCTGGAGCCCCCCCAAGCCCCCCCTCCAGTACGCCAGTGTTGGAAACCAGAAAAGCGGTTATTTTTGGCTCGCTCGCTTCGCTCACTCATCATATTTCAAAATTTCTATTTGAAAATGCGATTGAAAACCAGAAAAGTGATAAATTTTGGCTCGCTAGCTCGCAAGATAAGAATTGAAATGTGTGTAAGGGGGTATGTGCAGATGGGTGAGGGCGTGTATTTATACGTAAGTATGAGTTCGACAGAAAAAAAAAAATCGGCAAAAAAGTCGACCATCTCTCCCCCCCCCCCCCCCCCCCCACTCCTCAAAGTGGATTTACGCCGGTGCGTACTACAATATTGGTTCAAGGACCGATATTTAAGACATATTTTGATGACATCCACGCTCATGTCACGTAAATGATTATCAATCTATACTTATTTCTGTGATATTTTGTATAAGTTTATTCAACGATATTTTAATGCGGATCTCGAAGATGGCTACTCCCAAGGAAACAAAAAAGTTTTAAGAATTTCCAAACTAACAATTAACTTCTGAAAATTTACAAGGAGACCAACTGTCATCTCATTTTTGTTCATTACGTAATTGCTTCCATGCTCCCCTTCATGGGTTCATGGGATCCCTCTGTAAAACAGTGTTGATATGGCAACACCGCTGAGTAGGACCGTCCCTCAGTCTTTTGTATATCAGTTCGTATTATGAATGTATTATTGTTTGTTATGTTTCAGTTTGACGGAAAATAAACACAATACAAATGCAGTACAATACAATACAAATTAAAAGTATCATTTTTTTGTTGAGCAATTACTCATAATGATTAGATTTTAAAAATAGCACTTCAAATCAACTGATTTGTTTTTGTTTTTGTTTTTGTTTTTTCATTGTTGGCGCACTCAAGTAACGCACACGGGCAGAAAAGTTGGTTTCTGGTAAACTTGGACCTTTTTCAACCAGTCAGTCCCTTCCTTGCTATGCAGTCCTTAGTCTTTAAGCCAGATTGCTTTGTTTCTTCATTCATCATTTGTTTCCTTTTTTGTAATTTATTTTTTCTGTGTGTTTTTAGTGATTTGTAAATTCAACTATACATTTTTCTATATAATTTTGCGTATTCCCTCTCTCTCTCTCTCTCTCTCTTGAGGGGGAGGGGGCTTTATTTTTCATTGATGAAGTCATTACAGTAGACTGGATGTATTAACACTCCATGAATCATCGTGGAATTATCAAACTTTCTTTGCGATTATTTTGGCACCGTGTACAATGGAAAAATGTTATGTTGTGGTAAGAAACTCAAGCATCAATGAATTCATGGTATCATATTCCACGAAAACTGACGTAAATGTCTTATACCAAAAAAGTTGAATCAACTCCCTGTCTGTCTGCTTGTCTAGCTCTGTCCTTAAAAAAGGGGGTCAATTTGCAACAAAGTGGTGGCACAGCACAGGGTAAATTGGAGGTTCTTTCACTGAATGCATGTCTAACGTGCGTGCACGTGCATTCATTACGTCATAGGATTACCGGTAATTTTTATTTTTCTTCTTCTTCATCTTCTTTCTGTTTTTTTTTTTTTCTCCCGGTTTTCTTTGTCACGGTCGAGAGTTCACAAAGCGTACTTTTCGCTGAACGTGGTTTCCAAATCGATGGCGCACATATTGCATGTTGTCCCAGCCGCGTGCTCTGTGAATGGCTACTATATATATCGTACATGCGGGACCACTTAGTCGCTAGAAATCATTAATTAGGCCTTTTTACGGTAAATTATTGATTTCTCTCGGGGTCACTGCACCCGTCGACGGCAAACAGGGACCCGTCTGGAAGAAGGACAAATACACCGAATTTGTGCCGTGTCAGTTTTCTGGCTTCTTTACATGTTTTAAAATCTGTCAACCCGTTGCCTAGCGGAACCTAATTTTCCCGGCATCAAGCCCACGGGGGTTTGAGAATTCACTTGTCAGTGGGTTTAATCAATTTTGCGAGTGAATGTGTGTGCGTCTGTGTGAAGGGGAGGGGGTGTTTCCAATGCCTGATTGACAAATTTGAATAAATTTGTGTGTAATTCTGTGTTTAGGTGACCGTAGAATTGAATAATTGAAAGAAAACAGGGTGACCAGGGGAGCGTTTCATGAAGAGTTTTGTCGGTGATTTTCACCGACTAATTTGCTTTCAGCCAATCAGATACGAGGAATTTCAGTAGCTTATTTGTCGGTGATTTTCACCGACAAAACTCTTCATGAAAGGCTCCGCTGGAAAACACGGGATAGATGGAGCGTCCAGCATAGATTACTTTTAAATTAACCCGTTGACTACTGACTTCTCAAATTCCCTAATAGATTTAGTACAGGGGATAACCGGTTCCGGATGCCAGCGGGTTAACAATGGGAAATGAATAGAATAGTGGCATACACTAGCCGAAGCAATGGCTTGGTAAAAGAATGAAAATCTTTATCACTTTTTATGCATATTCTATAAATTCAGTTCAACTGTCAAAATCATAGCATGTGATGATAATGACAAAACCAGCAATGAATGCCCAAGAAAGATTTTAACATAAGGATTCGCAGTTTCTCTCATATTTCACCACTTTGATGTATAATTTCTTCTTCTGTTTGTTTTGTTTTTAATCTGTGTTTTTTTAAAGAGTAGGACCTTTTTAATTCTTTACTCAATCCAAATTCCAATCTTTAATGCAATCTGTACAAATGCCATTAGCAGAGGCTGTCAAATCAATTTAGCTCAAAGTGAAATCCAAATTACTGAAAAATTCAACGCCATAATCATTTGGACTGCGTTATTATTACCTCACCTCCCCTCGGCAGGTTTGTAATTTAACATTTTATGTCCTTTCATTTGTCAAGATTTGAGATATTTAATTTAAGAAATCGGTCAATGTAGTCATAATCATATCAGTGGGACTTTAAATTGATTGTCAAATACTAAGATTTCCACCATTTAGATTTTCTATTAAAACAAAAGTAACCGAAACCCTAATATGCTATTTCTTCATCTTCTTTGTTCAGTTGCATCAACTCTGACCTGCTTTTTCTTAAAGAAAGTTATTAAGCACAAACGTCAGATTGAACGACTTATACTTTCTACTTCAAGAGGTCGCGCGATCCCGGGACATTCTCATCATAAAGGTATATTAACAACCATGACAACGTCGTTGATGCCCTTTTCAGTGTGTTTTACACATCATCTTTAGAACGAGGTAGACACGAAGTGACGAGAAAGGCGTTTCTCTCAATGTAAATGAAAGGCAGACATTACTGTTCATCCTATATGATAATTTGCTTTTCGAGAATGGATGATATTAAACTGAATGAATTTTATTAAGTGTTGTGAGAAAGTGTTAACAGCCTAGATAATGCAAATATTAATTACCTCATATTCATAATGTTCAAAGCTTCGCAAGGACCATGGGATAAGTTTCTTCCATTGCTGTCACAAATAATACTTCTTGATAGCTTCTTGAACGACCAGTGAGCCCTTTTTGGTCATTTTGGGTAAAGGGATTAACCTTTCTATCTACAGCAATATTATAAACTAAATGAATTGGACAGTTTGATCCACTAAATGACCTAAAATAGTGACGACACTGCAATTCTGAGGCGTACTGTTCGAAATGTACAAAATGATCGTAACATCATATTGAGCTTTTATTCTACATTGATTTACGACTAATTTTACAATCTACCACTTTTTTTTTTCAAACTCATGCAAGTCAACAGGTGGACACCCATCTCTAAGCCCCTTGAGTAACATTTCTTGATATAGTGGTACAAGTCAGATTGGCGGTATAACCTAGATGTAAACCACATCCGATCTCAGTCTTTAGTTGGCGGGTATTTGAGATACTGTTATGTGATAATAAGACCAATTTCACATTTTCTATAATTTATCAATACTTAATCAGTACTTCTACAGGAAGTAAAACAGGAAGTTAAATGTTTACAAACTTCACTCTTCTTCAGAAAGTATTACTCATACATCTTCCAACTAAAGCTATGACGCACTGGTCACTTTATGGTCTTCTTATCCACTACATCACTCCTTCCAGATAACTGACCCACTCCCCCAATACTGAGTAAAAGTTATTACGTACATTAGGCCTTTGGTCAAGAGCTCAAGGTTGACCAACTCCCAGTAGAGGGTTTACCCATTATAAAAGGGGTTCACTTCAGGACTCCAATCAGAGAGAGAGAGAGAGACAGAGAACCAGAATACTTCAGAATACTTCAGACTACATCAGAGTACAGTCACCATCAGACTTACTCTTAGACTTCTGTTTGTAATTCTTATGTTCGAGTTATACATCACCTAAATAAATGTTACACCTTATCCATGTTATCCTTTAACTTTGAGTATTCGTGTCTTCAATGTACATGTTCTCTGTTGCTGGACGGTTGAACTAAACACTAAAATCCGATCCCTACACGACATGGTGGAGAACCCGTTTTCAATTTCATCCAGCTAATTAAAGGAGAACCCGGTTTTGACCAGCTCAAGTACAGACAGTGTTGATAATTGATATCATCATGGCGAACTTATTTGACAAGAGATTGAGGATAGCTCTCATTTTAGCACTCTAACGAACACACCTTCTCCTGAACTGCGACTCCTGAATTTTTACATTATATTATCTTGATCTGATCGACTACTAAACCATACATGATGACAACGAAGACAACGAATACAACATGACAGACGGAAGAAACAGACTGACGAACCAACACATTGCAACGAAGACGACGATGAGGACAGCGATGAAAGCAGAGACAACTTGAAAGACAAGGACCACGACAACAGTGACAAGAAAGAGGCTACAGAGCTGAGATCCACAAAAAAAACCCAACTTTGACATCTAATTTCATCCCAAGACTGACCAGATGGAGGATCATGACAGATTGACGAAATAACTGACACTAAATCTGGAAGACATACGTTTGAGAGGACTGCTTCTATACTAATAAGTTTTTTGTTGTTGTTTGATTATCTGTGTCTTTTGATGTTTTCAGTAATTTTCTACATTTCTCTGATTTGGATGACTGTGGTAAGTCAAACCGCTTTACTTAATTAACCAATTTTCTCTTTGCTTTGAATTACACTTAATTTACCACTAGTATTTTTTATTCTGAATTGATATTTTCATTCAAGAGTTTGCTTAGATAGTTTTTTTGTTAGTGTATTACTGTAAGAATGTAGGATAAGTGATTGATTAATGTCTCCATGCATTGTTATTACTGGTTTGATAAGCCCCTCTATTACCGCTGACAATTAATTTTTAAAGGAATAAAACAATGAATATTTCACCCCAATTAAAGGCTACCAACAAAAACAAGACTGAACTATTTCATTTCTCATATTTTTTCTCAAAAATCTAAGATATGTAATCATTGAACATCGCACATGTATCCAAAAGTTCCTAGGAAAGTATTACAGGAATATTGATCAAGTGATGTAAGCGTGAAATCCCCTATGGGAAACTTTAAATGCATTCATGGAAATGATGCTAACACGTAAAAGCTTGATTTGAATCATGTTGCGTATGTTTCACCCGCAATGCTGAACAAATCACATTATGATATAATCAAAGTACATACTACAAAGCAATAATTTATGTATTTCAGTCTAAACTTTATAATGTCATATACGGTTAACATGTAAAGCGAAGCAATTTTCCAGTTTGAATTATACTGGACTACACTATAATGTGTCAAGGAATACCAATAAAGGCATTGTGTGCTCCAATGTTAGAGTATTTCAACGCTCTGTGTATAGCATGAATAAAAATCAAGTTTGAAAGTACTTGAAAAAACCGTCAGTGAGACGTAATCCGAGCAATTTGGAGTAAAATTCATATAGGATGATTTGGTTAGTGCGAAATTCTATGTTTTATATGCTTCAGAAGAGGAAGTACAAAATGATTTAAATTTTGGCATAGATGCACATCTCCCTGTGATGAGAATGCCCGCAGCTCGAAACTGATTGATTTATATGATGTTATTGTGAAGTAAGGCAACTATTTTGATCACATCATAATTTGTTATACTACCCCAACTTCAATTCGTCAAAGTTATCATTCATCCTGTCTTAGTTCAAGGAGGTAAACAATAGCGGGAAACTGACAACAGTATGTTTCAGTTTTGGATTTATTGTTTACCCCAACTTCAGTTTTATTGCTTTCTATAATGACTTTCAAATGATGCTGATTTGGTATTGTATTGCAGGATTTCTGTATAACTTCATGGTATTAGTAACTCATTAATCTTCAAAGTATAATGAAGAATAGTTGAAATGTCATTATTTCTTAAAGCGACTAGTAAGTTTGGTTTAAGTTACAATTATTATCTTCATTAACAAATCAAAGTGAATTTAGAAGTTAGATTGATAATTGTTTGGAATAGATTTTGATTGAATATTCTTTAAAATCCTTTTTTTTCTTTTCTTTCTGATTTTCTTTCTTTTTCTCCTCTTCTTATGTTGTAAAAATATTGTTTGAGATAAAGTTTTGATAATTTGATGTATTGTGTGGTAAATGGTTTGTTAGGATATAATAGATAGTAGAATAGAATGTTGCTTATCTTATACAGTGAATTTCTATCTTTTTCTGTTGATTATCCATTTAAGTTGATTGAGAAGTAATTTACTTTAAATAAATGTGGGAAAGCCACATTTTCTAACAAAAGGGGATGTTATGTGATAATAAGACCAATTTCACATTTTCTATAATTTATCAATACTTAATCAGTACTTCTACAGGAAGTAAAACAGGAAGTTAAATGTTTACAAACTTCACTCTTCTTCAGAAAGTATTACTCATACATCTTCCAACTAAAGCTATGACGCACTGGTCACTTTATGGTCTTCTTATCCACTACATCACTCCTTCCAGATAACTGACCCACTCCCCCAATACTGAGTAAAAGTTATTACGTACATTAGGCCTTTGGTCAAGAGCTCAAGGTTGACCAACTCCCAGTAGAGGGTTTACCCATTATAAAAGGGGTTCACTTCAGGACTCCAATCAGAGAGAGAGAGAGAGACAGAGAACCAGAATACTTCAGAATACTTCAGACTACATCAGAGTACAGTCACCATCAGACTTACTCTTAGACTTCTGTTTGTAATTCTTATGTTCGAGTTATACATCACCTAAATAAATGTTACACCTTATCCATGTTATCCTTTAACTTTGAGTATTCGTGTCTTCAATGTACATGTTCTCTGTTGCTGGACGGTTGAACTAAACACTAAAATCCGATCCCTACACGACAATACATCAAAAATATATGACTTATTCAAACACCAACACATTTCCATATTGACCTTTGTCGGAGTAAATCGGCCACTGAGCCGTAGGCTGTTTAAATGTTTAATGTCGCCTTTCCCCTGAAACTACCCAATTGACAAATATATACATCTCCATTGAGCACGTATCTTGAGGCATTGTCGTCACCGTGTCCAGGAATTGCATGCTTTCAAGAATTAAACATGTCAGAAGGTCTGTAACTCGGTCATGCCTTACTGGTCACGCTCTGCGTATATTCATTTACATATGAGTTAGCCTAAGTGATTTTTAGCGAAAGGTTTTCTTTCACCGGTCTGATGAATTGAAAAGAAAATTGTGGACAACTGAGATTTACACTAAATGTATTAAACATCCTTGAGCTACATCAATACATCAATAGTTTGTTTAAACTAGGAAAATGAGACCGTGTGAATTAACAGAATACGCACAACATAATACGAAAATATGTAAAAATGCAATTGCGATACCCAACCCTCCCCCCCCCCCCCCAACACATGCCGGGACAACCGTATTTGCAGCTGGGCCGAGTTGTTCCCGGGTCCGAGTTAGCCCGGATCCGTATAAGTGCATGAATGTGATTTGAGAAGTATCCTCTTAATCTCGGTAATCTTGAACATTTACTATGTTAAATGTTCTTCTCCTCCTGTCCGTAGAGAGAATAAAAATTAAATGCCTATGTGAGATTTCTCTAACCTGAGTGGATTTATATAACGTGTATAACTGAGAGAAAGATATCCGGTGAAATATCCTTAAACATGTTAAACCAACTATTATTTACGAATCATCACTTAAATGTCTGTGGTGTGATTACAGCAAAATTTGATGTCTCTCACACACTTTTCCACCTTTCTAATGAATCGTAATTTAGGGGGTAAAAGACGAAAGTTGAGAAGTGTTTTTCACATGATGAAATTCTTCGCTATCCTGTTGTATATCCTCTTGGCCTATATTTATTGTGTTGTGTGGTAATGAACGTATGGTGAAGAAGTACGAGGAAAGTTATCGATTAGAACTGATTGCTCGAGCTGCATCTGACATTGCATAACCGTCATTTAAGTGGTGCATTGTTGGTTTATTGTCGAATGCAGTATGATACATACACGTTTACTGGCATGAAGAGGACAATGAATCTGAACAACCAGAGATGACCGTCTTTCCATCATCACCGTGATCACTGTTCTTTCTCTCTTAAAAAATATACCCCCCCCCGCCCCACCAAACAGCAGCAACAACGACAACAGAAAACGCCTGCATTCCCATTTTCTCTTTTTCTTTCTGTAAGAAGGAAGGGGATGGAAACGTAATTCAGATTTTTTTTCATATTGTGTTGAAATGAATAACTAGTTCAAAGTCCCAGCGTATCTAATGTATTATCACTTTTTGTATCGTAATGAGCTTCCTCTTAGAAAACCTTAAATTCATTATGAGTTATATTAATTAAAATTAATGACCAGAATTCCTATGTTGTATTTTGGGGTCACTTTCATTAGCAAGATCCCCCCCCCCCACACACACACACATACATCGGGAAAACAAAGGGACAGTTACATGGTTTGATGGTTTGATGAGTGCCTGACTATTACAACTGTTAGTATGGGTATATATATACTCAACCAGAGAACCGACGTGTCGCGACGGCTTTAGGTCCTCTGCGATGGACATTTGGTTTTGAAGCCTGGACCTCTCAGTTTAAGAGACTATGACTGAACTATTTCACCTCCTTTGATCAGACTTCTCTAAAAATGAATAAAAGAATAAACTAAAAAATAATACAAAACACACAAACCCTCTCACCGCCCCCCCCCCTCTCTCTCTCTTTATTCTGTAATCATTTTTTTTGATATAGCTGTGAAACGTGTAGTTCGTATAATGAACGCGGAGTTCTTTTATTGTGCTTTTCTTGCACGATTCGGTGTCATATGAGACGTGAATGAATGAACACGTTTCCATCATTTATGATTTTGACAGCTGAGCTTTCTTGAGGCTAAGTTGAATCGAGCTCATGTAATTAGTGACTGTCAAACGTCTCGCACTAACTCATGAGCTAAACTTTCCCTCCCTAGCTCCTTCCCTCCACCCACCCACCCATATCACTATCTCCTTTTCCCTCCTTCTCCTTTTCTCTGTATTTCTATCTTTTTCACAACGTTTGCAAGCTTTGTACTAAGTTTTTTTTTTGGCTCAAAAAACAGTCACATTTTATTTTATTTTCTTTCTTTAAAATTACTTTCTCTAGTTATTTTAAGCAGCCCTTTCTAAAAAAAAAATAAGAGGTTTTCAATTTTTCTCGCTTTGTCTTTCTTTTGCCTTATCTCTCTCTCTCCTTCCATCAGGCCTCATTGGAAAGTTTCCGATCATACAAAAAGCAGTATCATAGGGAATAATAAATGAACTATTTTCTTCTTATCTTGGGTTGATAAAGAAGGGAATGTCTTCCATTGTTCATCTCCTATGTCATCCAATACGCACATGAAATCAATGACCAAATTTATTTGTTCTTTCCTAGTTTTAATGCAATTAAATCATTGCAATTAATCCACTTACAGCTAACACCCAGGCTGTAGTATTATTGGGAAATTTCAATAACGCATAGTCCTGGTCAATCTAAGCCATTTTGGTCGACATATTCTTCATACCTGATGCCCTACGTTTTCTCCAAATCACAAGTCACCCAGAGAAAGAAAAGCATAGTTGTCAACATTTGTGTACAGACAAGCCAGTCATAGAACGCTACGTGACGAAAAAAGGGTGGAAAGCTCAAAACCACGAAGAACAGAAAAATTTGACAACAATTTTCTGTCGGCAATTCTTTCAAACTCAAACTTGTGTTTTGCTCATCAAACAAGGATAAGGCAAAGTCAACGTCACACGTAATCTCTGAAAAGTCCCGAAGGTGCTAAGACCTAATTGTAGAAGAAAAATCCCCTTTGGGAAAACTCTTACCATGTCATGACGATTGTTGTAATACTTTTTCTTTTACATCGGATTTTCTATTCTACTTGTCTGTTTGTTCTCATACTTCCGTATGATGTCCAGGAGATTCGACAATTGGAGTTCGAGAAATACATCATACGTTTTAACCAACCTCTCCCAGCCGTCTTTCTGATGGTGCGTGGGAAATGGTTGTAGCCTCATTATCTGATTCTTGTCCTTCACACTAATACTTCACAGGATGAATAGCAGACCTATTCACTTTTTGAGAGCAAATGATAGAATTAGTTAAGTGTTAATGGAACAATATTATGACGTCTCCCCTCTTCTGAGTCACAAACGTGTTGAGATTTTTTTTTCGTCTTCTGCTTCTTCTTGGGATCATTCGTGTAACTTTCCTCGATAATAGAGTTTCCAACCCGTTTTCTTAAATAACAGTGTACATCAATGGCATTTGATCATAATCCTTGCCAAGAGGGCATTCTTTTCGTACGAGAATATTCATCTGCAGACTTTGGCAATTATATTGTTCCAAAACCCCAGGCCTGCTCCCTGCCATCTCTATCAGCAACACACCCTCGGTCTTCACTTCTGCTTCATCTGACCATATCCGCTTAGTGTTCATCCAAGAAATTCTTCTCTTCCCCAGGCCGTTCATGCAGTCATAAAGAAGGCTTGGGAAAAATTACCTCTTGAAAAAAAAAAGATCATTAAAAGGTTGAGTCGAACTTCCCTTCAATCTTTCTACAAGAGGTATGTTTTTTAAACAATTGTTTTATGTATGAATGGCCCAATGAATTCACCTGTATGATCATGAGCTAACATGCTTCCCTTTTTCACTCCAGCTTTCTTCGAAACTTCATCTAAGCTCACTTTGTCGGTCCTACTGATGCTCATAATTCTTTTTCTTATAACACTGTATAAAAAAGAGTGGTACACCTGGGCCCCGTCTTACAAAGAGTTGCGACTGATTCAAATTGATCACAATTTTGATACTGATCTCAATTCCTATCTCTAAAGTACCCAGTTGAGATCGATCTCAAAGTTGCGATTGATTTTAATCCATCGCAACTCTTTGTAAGACGGGGTCCATGTAGCATTTAGTCCTTCAATGTCTGCCGTGCTAGCTAGGGTTACAATTTGATTGAGCACTCTTAGAAAAAAACTGGTGCTGATTAAAACCTTTACTTGTCCCACATTTGGAACCTTTAAAGGTTCTTCAAAGAACCATTGCTAGCCTATAACGGTTATCAAAAGGGTTCTAAAGGGGTTTCTAGAACCATTATTGGTTGTAAAAGGAACCTTTTAGGGTTCTTGAAAATATAAAGAGCCCTTCATAGAACCCCCTTTTTTCAGGAGGTTCTAAATACGGGACAAAAAAAAATGGTTTTAACTGGCACATTTTTCTAGGAGTGCATGGTCATCTGGAAGAACACTACATAGTACTAATGAGGCTACCCTGGGTAAACTAGACATATTGCAGGTGTTACTATCATTATTTTTTTTTATTTATTTCATTATTCCTTAATCTTGAGTTTCATGTAGTATTTTGTTGTTGTATGTTGTTGTTTTTGTTTATTATTCACTTCTCTCGGAGAATGAATATAGAAGTGTGCCCTATACAGGCAAGAGCAACCCATATTATTTCCATAGAATGTATGACCGCAGCAGAATAGCAATTTTTTGTTTGAAATGACTAGCCTTTTGGTATATTCTTTTTCATAATCTACGGTACTTGAAGTATTAGAAGGAAAAGGGTTCCCCAATTATATTAAGTCAAAAGTAAAAGTAAACAGTAAAAGCAGGTCCTGATGTTTTATCCTCTTTTTTGTCTAAATGCTAAAAATAGAAAGTCGGAGTTCACTATCCTTCTGGTCATGATCCAACTCTGCCTTCCTTGTCCAAGCTAATCCTATTGCATACTGAAACTTGATATTTGCTCTGACTCTACTCACTGAAATAGTTTTTTATAAAAATGGCGCGGAGAAAAAATAGGTCAGACGTTCAGTGAGGTAGGCATCTACCTATAACTTTCGCCAGGCAATTACCGAAGAGTATCGCATGATTTCTTGATTGACATGCCGGTATTGCTAGACCATGTTTTCTTCCTATTTTCCTCCTTTAATCTTATACTTTTTTTTAGATTTCTTAATTCGAATGAAGTTGCACGTGGGTTGCCTCTTTTAATTGCAATGATGATAAACTAGCTAATTGACCTTTTTAAAGTGAGGAATGACAAGCGCGGTTTAAGTTTGCTGGCCATCAATCGTCGAAGGTTTCCATGTTTGGTAAATTCGATTTCATGTTTCCGTCGTCTCCTCTTAACATTGGAAGTTGGGGGGAATTGACCTTGGAATCCAATTGAGGGTGGATCAGATCATTATTATTTTTTAATTTTTTTTTACGAAAGGGGATAACAAAATTTTTTTATAAGCAGAAAAACGTTAAACACAATTTTAGTAATAAAGAAAGATCTTGGACAAGCAAAATGAATGAGCGAAGGAATATGTAAATATGTCGAAAATATACAAAGGAATGAATGAATAACAGAAAATGGATTATTGAGAAGTTTATCACATCTTTCAATTTGTGTCGTTCATTGCAAGTGGGAGAGGGGGGCACAGTTTGTGTATGGGACAAGGCTATTTTCATGGTTTTGCTAAATAACCGCCCCTTCCGACATTTATAGAAGTTGTCAAAGTCGAAGATTCCCTAGAGAAAGGTTAGTAGGCACATCCAAGTAGGTTATTAAGTCGATCTTTAGGGAGACTAGGAGAGACTGATTAGCCAAAACATTTGATCCAACAATTAATGAAATAATTTCCCAGAAGAATAGGTTTGACATTATGCATGTTGAGGAGATTTAAGGAAGTCAGCTTATTTGCAAATATAGAAAAAGGCTTGAGCAATTTCGTACAATCTAAAAAAAACAAGACAAGACGCGTTCATTTGGCATGTTTTGCGTTGATATTGATATTAATCAGTATACGCACACACACCCACACACAAACGCACATAAGTGGATTTTCATCATCAGAGCATAGTTGTATACAGTCTCTCTCTCTTGAAACTATTTCAGGATTGAAATTTACTTTTCTTTCGCCATCTTTTACTTAAGGTTTTTTAAAAACAAAGTCAAAAAATGTTTGAGGATATTAATCTTTGAACCAATTGAAAATGCAGCCGCGATATACAAGTACCTGCATAACAGTTTTGTTGACTTGCAGTTCTGCCTGTCCAAACATACCAGTCATGGCCTAGTTTCGTGGGTAATCATATGTAGGAATTCCAGTAATGCAGACTTATTGTTTTCCCAGGTGTTAACGAGCGTTAAATTAAATTACATTTTCGCTGTTCTTCATAGCAGCCCTAATTACTACCCAATTGACCATCGAAGAGGGGTTAATTTGCAAATAACGTAGTCTACGTTAAGGACTACTTTGACGTGTAAAACGTGTATTTCTTTCTTCTTGCATGTCAAATATATCAATGATATCGTGAATAAATGTTTGTACGAACATGACGAATGCGTATTTATATAAAATACGCGTTGGTAAGTGTTGCGGACGAGAGTTACACTCTAAGAAAAATCACTTGTTAAAAAGTTGGTTAAAACTCACCAGTTTGGTTAAAACGTGAACCGACCAACTGCATTTTTGGTTTAAAAATGGAATGTAAAACAGAAGGGGATTTTTTTTAAAACATGATTTTTAATCAACTTTTCTGAGAGTATATGGATCAACGCAATAAACGTTTCTAGCAATGAGCCTCTCTTTGCCTTCTTTTGCTTAGACAGACAGGGGGGGGGGGGGGTGGGGAAGGACCGTGGCGATCGATATGGAATCTTATTTCTTATCAAAACTGCAAAAAAGTCGGCGAATGCAAGAGCACAACCATGACAATTAAATATTACCTATCATGTTTTGCATTATTTTTTAGTTTATTGCGTTTTAGTGTACTCAGAGGTGATTACATGATTCATTACGTGGTGTGCGCAAACTACCTTTTACATTTCTCAGTTACCGTTTGTATTAACTGCCTGGCAAAAGAGAATAAAACAAAATGTATATCTGTTAAGAAAACCTACCCTCAATTATATCCCCTTTTCTTGATTACGTTATATTTAACCTTTTTAATGTACCGAGGATTCGTTTTGACGTTATTGATCTATTTATTCATTCAACTTTAATCTTATTCAAGTTCACCCCATACCTAGCGGTATCATCGTGATCATCCCTGCAAATAAAAATGGAGACAAAAATTAATTTGGCGCCAAAGCTTGCCGATTCTTGCTCTAGAGAAGCACGTCTTATACCTAACGAATATTAATTCTGCCAAATCTTTATTGAAGGATTAGATAATACACAGGGATAGAAGGTTAACCCTCTGGCTACTAGAGCATGGTGCCTCCTGTATTAAGCCTATGGGAATGAGAGATTTCAGTAGTCAACAAGTTAAGTCATTTTCTCCTTGTTTCACAACCTGAAGTGTATTGTAGTGACAGTAGTGTGCAAGAAGAAACAACAAAAACTTTTTTTCGAAAGAAATCTCAGCAGATAGAGATATTGCCTCAGACGAATTAGGGGATTTTACGACATACGTTTTGATTCATCCGTACAATATATGTTCTAGTGTTTGTCTTCTTCTCCCATTGCAATAATCCGGGTACAACTTCATTATCAAAACCAGCTAGAGGAATAGACATTGTGACGACATAATATTTTTCCTCCTCCTCCTCCCCCCAATGATTGCTAATACATGTACCAAGCTCGAGCATGTCGAGTGGAAAGCATACAGCGCGCCAGATTCTCCTTAATTGAAGTCTTTCAATTGTCGAAACGTCAACTTGGTGATTAAGAACAAAGATGTTCCTACTAGGCAGTCACAAGGCTATTTTCTTTCTATCTCACATCTTCCTCACTTAAGAACAAGAGCACAAAGCAATTAATCATGTTCAATTTTTTCTTACCAGAGAGTTAATACAAATATTCTTACGAGAAGCTCTTAATGACTTCCATAAATGTCTAGTGTCTGTTGTATTATGCATTGGCAAAATATTCTTCCATTTTTGTAATATGCAATTGTAATGGTAATGAAAAAGAAAGAAAATTGCATTTTCTTTGTGAGCTGATTTATATATGTCTTGTATATTAGTGAGTGTTCTTTATATAAAGTAGGACGATAGTGTAGTTGTTAGGAAAAAAAAAGATTTAAACTTACGTTTTTAATAACGTACGTTTGTCATGCTTGTTGTAAGGCATTTTTGTAGAGAGTAGGCTTTCAAGGTTCCCCTTAGCTATGATTTAACTTATGTTTGTTTATGTTATTGTTGGTATTGCCCCTTTTACTTTACTATGTATTGTTCTGCGCAGTTGAGTATATTCCTATAGAAATAGCGCAATATAAATTTACAATTATTATTATAACTATAGAAGAAAATGACTAAATAGGTAGAAATATATGTATATATATCATTACTGCAGTTATTACTGTTATTGTTAGTAGTAGAAGTAATATTGTTATTACTATTATCATTATCATTATTATCATTATCATCACCATGATTATTATCATTATTATTTCCTTTTTTTCACAACTTGCTGTTCTGTTGGTATATTAAACAGCAACCGGAATTCTTCCAGAAATCTATGGTTATCTGTTCTCTATTCTATTATCATTATTATAATTACTATTATCATTATTATTATTATCATCATTATTATTATTATTATTATCATCATCTTCATCATCATAATCATTATTATTACTGTTATTAATCTTTTCATTATCATCATCATTATCATTATTATCATTATTAATATAGTTAGCATTGTCAACATCACCATCACCCAAATACTATCATTACGAACATTATTATCGTTTTTATCTAATAGCTCCCTTCATTGAGTCCCTCCTTCCATATATATATATAAAAGTTTTTCTTTTTTTCATTCAGGTACAGTTTATAATAAAACTTAACGCTAGGATACCTTACTCCGGACTTCCTGAGGGATTTATTTTTGTCAATACTGTACTTCTTTATCATGCTTAATACTTCTGCTCTTTCACGCTCTGCCGGGTTGCATTGAAAGCTTTAACATGGGTATGTTGTCGTGTGATTCTTAATCAACGATATTTTGAGGTGTGAACGGTTTCCCCGACAGCCAGTATCCGTTATAAGGATTTTATTTGCCTGATGTCTCTGATCAAGGGCGGATGGAGGATTTTATTGTTTTTTTTTTATTTTTATTTTTTTTTATTTTAAGGATGTGAGTGTGCGCGTGGGGATGTGTGAGTGTGTGTTTTCCGGGCGTATGGTAATGGGGTATACATTTCCGAAATTTGCTCAGCTGATGAGGGGAAACGCTTTTTGCTGCATACCTAGGAGATGTCAATCGGGTTCAAGAGTTGACGGGGGGGGGGGGGCAGTTGCTCCCCTCCCCACTGACCCTGATTGTCTGTCGTGTATTCTCGTGAAATCGTTTCTTGATAATTTGTCTCTCTTCTGACATTGTTTGTGTTTCTCTTTTTCCTTGACGTTTGTGAATTAACTTCATAGATTGGATTTGAAGTTTCAGTGCCTAATGTGGAACTCACGCATCTTATTGAGCAAAGCATGCTTGTGGCATAATCCACAGTTTTCATCCAGATTCCTCTTCAAACAATCTTGCTGAATGCCTCTACGAATGATAAGCAATGCTAATAAAATGTTTATATTTCATTAAAGCAAAGAGCCCACCACGGCGTTATTTTGAGATTAATTCCAGGATTTAGGAAATCAATAGAGTAGTTTAGTGCTATAACTTGGTTGTGGTGTAGTTATACGGCAAAAAAGGGGGAAACGATGGGAAATTATTGCATCAAACTCGAACGTCGTCAAAATGTAGTTTTAAATGCTATACCTCTGTTGTGCTTTGGTTACCTTACTGCAAAAAGGAATCGTGATCAGATGGGAGATTGTTTCATTATACTTTGAAAACCGTTACAATAAGAGCAGCGATGTATCAACTAGCTACCTCAAGATGAGAAAAAAACAGGATTGACAAAGAGATACAAAGAGAGAAAAGGAGAGAGAGGGAGAGAGAGTTTGTAAAAAGGAAAGGAGCAAAAGAGGAGAAGAGAAATATGGAGAGAGGAATAAGGCGAAGAGAGAGAGAGAGAGGAATAAGGCGAAGAGAGAGAGAGAGAGAGAGAGAGAGAGAGAGAGTAGGCTAACAATCATCCATTTATCTTTTACACAAACATGGTTGAGAGTTGATTTGAAAATTGATACCACCATTGGAAGTTATGTTGCGTTTTTTACATTGCGCTCAATTTTATTACAGATCAGGCCTATCTAAAAAAAAAGTGGAGAAGCTTTGCTTTTTTTTTATTGTCAAGAGAAAGAAAAAAAACTCGTGGTCTTTCTCATATCACAGATATTGGTGTTTCCGGTTTGACATTTTGCACATAGCACAATTCGATAGCTTTGATTGAATTGAATGGAAGATTTCACTGAAAGCGTCCATAATCACTTTAAGATCAATAAATAAAAAGTACAAACTGAAAAAAACTCAGAATACATCTCCGAAATGGCTTCCATAGCATAAGCATTTTCGGAAACCAACGATAACTTAATCCACCGTAAAATGCTCTTTGCCACATATTATATCCTTAGTGACTCGTCAAAAAATGGAATTTAAATTTCAGCGTTTCAAAGGGCAGACATGGTGAATCCTCTAGAAGAATCCTTATCGGTAACTGACTGTAATTGTTTGAAAAATATCATTTCATTTTGGAGTGACAATGTATCGGAACATATGCCTTTAAAGCTAACGACAGGACAACCGTATATTCACATTAATATCGACATCTTTTATGAAACCTAATACGGGTAAAGAGAATTGATATGTCTTTGTCGGAAATGAAAATTGATTCAGTGCATATGCTCTTTAAAAGATAATTTGATTTTGTTCGACAAATCAACAGATCAAAGTGATGGTAACTGTCCGGTTCCCAATATTATTGGGCAACAGTAACAGAGCAACAGTTGCCATGGTTGCACACGTGCCATCGATTCCATTGCGGCAGTGGGACACATTTGGGCACATGTGCAGATTCACGGGAAAGGCCCACGTGAAATTTCTTGTCACTGGCATACCATATACTGGGTGTTTAAAAAAAAATCCCACTTTTGATCTGTAATATCCCCCAAACCATACATCAGATCATACTGAAATTGACGAGTGTTAAAGCTGAATGGTGTACAGTTTGTTGGATGTGATTTAATTATGGTATCATAAATCATTTTTATGAAATTCACGTTTATTTTTGAAGTTAGGGTTCTGATTTTTGCTAATTTTCCAACCTTTTAAACAAATCAAAACATTGTACAGGACTCAGTGGGTGTGTGTGAGAGTGTGTGCTCAATTCCCACACAAGAGCCTTGGGCTTGGATGAGAGGCTCGGTCAATAGAGCTTGCAAGGCGGTATTCTATGGTGGCCCTGAAGTACGCTCGACAAAAGGTCATCTGCGACGTGAATTTCGCAGCAAACTTTGCGTCCCAGTCGCGAAATTCGCGACCCGTGACGTGAACCTTGCTTCCCAGTCGCGAAATTCATGACCCGGGATGCGAAATTCACGACCCGTGACGCGAGATTCACAACCCTGGATGCGAAATTCATGACTCACATGACCTGATGTAGAGCGTACTTCAGGGCCACCATCTTATGACCATAGTATTCACAACCTTTGCCAATGACAATTGTGTGGGGATCGAGGCCCACTCTCTTACATATGGTGGCCCTGAAGTACGCTCGACAACCGGTCACAGTGTGCGACTCCTGTACAAAGCGTTGATTTGTGCATAAGGTTGGATATTGAACAAAATCCGAACCCTAACTTCAACAAAAAATAAACATGAATTTCATTAAAAATTTGATTTATGATATCATATTCTAATCACCTCCAACAAAATCGTACACTATGCAGCTTCAACCCATATCAGTATTATCTGATCTATAGTTTTGGGGATATTACAGATCAAAAGTGGGAAATGTTTTTTAAACACCTAGTAAAAAGGTTTCGGATTTGACGAAACACTTCATTATGGACAATCAATGTTTACAGACCAGTGATGGTACTGCAGGCTTGAATGTAGGCTTGACTCCTCAGAAAGCAGTCAGCCTTTACATGGTATACGTTGTGTACTTTTACATTTTTTTTATTGAAACAGCGTAGAGGAGTAACATAAACATCATGCATTGTTTTTCGTGAGTTTGTCATCAGTTTATGAAAGTGATGTTTCTTTTTCTCAAAACATAAAGGTATGCACTCGTACCTCTTCTATATTTTGAATATAACAAAGTCTACATGAAATACTTTCAGCAACTACACATGTATCGCTTTTTTCATTTTTGTCTTTGGCACAGTGTACATTTTGTCTTCCATGATATTTGTATTTCTTGAGGGAATAAAAACATAACATTCAACAATTGAAGATCCCTGTTATGACAGAAAACGGAAACTTGTAAGATCAATATTACTAAATCTTGGTTTCGACGATTTTGAATATGAAGTTTGTCCTTTTTTCTTGATCACTTTCTCTGTTGTGTGGAAGGGTTTTACGTTCATGCAAGTTTATTTCTAAAGTATTCTTATACATGAATTCTTTTAAAACCCACGACCCACCATGAGTCATTAACTTGACAAAGAAATGCGTCAACGATTCCGGCAAGGCTTAGGCACGCCATTTGAGATCGACTTCATACAAAACATAAATGTAAACCGGACAATGTAAACATGCTTTTGCTTTACTAGCGTTTACATGAATGACCTCCACAGACTTGATTAGCGCAGGTAATAACGCAATTAAAATAGCGCCCCAAGCCCAACGGTCATAAGAAGTGGGGCGCTGATTGCCATGATTGCACCAAGGGTAAGACTTGGGAAGATATGCAAAAGAGCTATTAGACTTCGTTAGGCCTATAATAATGCTGCCGGAGGTAACACATAAAACGAGACGTATTTTTCGAAAGAAATTCTGATTAGATTTCGTCTATTTGTTATTTCAGAAATCTTAACGAGAGAGATAAGTGCTTTTCTAAGGGGCGTCTTTGTCGAACATTCAGATTGATTTATGGATGTCAAATTGCTGTTGTGAATAGACTTTGCCGTAGGCTAGAAACAATTACAGAACGTTTTCATTTTTTTTTCCTCCACGTTTTTCCGTTCTCCATGTACCATGTATTGTGCGCGTTCCCATTTAGCTTGCGTTTATTTCATGCTTTTTAAATATGTTTGGTAGTGTCGCTTCGTATAACTCACATAGCATTGTTAAAATTCGTTCTTATATTGTTGGACCTACCTTTCTTTTAGTTGTATTTATTCATAGCATAGATTCATACATTAACATATGTTGATTTACATCCTTTGTTGGTTTGCCAACAGTATCCAGTCCACAGAAAAAATATTTTTCCTATACTCTATATCCGATATATATATATATATATATATATATATATATATATATATATATAAACAAGACCTTCTCGAAATATATTTCGCTTTTTCTTTTTTTAAAGGTATGAGTATGTGGTTGTACTGGGACTTAATGGAGTGTATCATTGTTACGATAGGCCAGATCAAATAAAGACCAAGAAGTAATAACATTTAAAAATAGAAGTAAAGTGTATTATAGATTTACTGAAAGCATAAAATATATAAAGATTAATACAATTGAGTATCGAGACTTAAAGTAAACTACTCTTGGAAGACAAATCACATCTTGTGATTCCAGAATGTTCCTGAAGAGCAAAATTCAAAGATCACACTATAAGTCCAAGAGTTTGTTGTTCCAATGATGAAAATATGTGTATCGTATCCAGTATGAAATTCCACTGTAATTACGGTTTTTATGAAAGTCCATGACGATCTCAAAAACGATGTGGAAACGATTTCAGAGATTAAGTTTGGAAATGATGTCCAGGACGATTTTGACGATGGCGATGATGAAGTTGGAAACGAAGTCAAAACGAAGTAAAAAATGATGCCCAAGATGATGTCCAAAATGTGTTTGATGATGTTCTCCAAAGGTTGATAATTATCTGGTGGTGATAAGTGAGAACTCCTAGGCCCCGTTTCATAAAACTTGTTATCAGTAAAAACTGTCACATTTCTCAGCCAGGATTTCAGAAGCTTATAACAGTTATTGCAACTTGTTATTGATAACAAGTTTTATGAAACGGGGCCCAGGCCAGCCGCGGATCTGATGAGGGGGGGGGGGGGGGGGGGGCATGGAATTTTCTTTTAAACTAAGCGACTTAAAAAAAAAAAAGTTGTACATTACATTCCGGCAGTGGACTCCCGGTCGCGGAGAGCTGATAAGCAGGGGGGGGGGGGATTGTGTCGTAAAAAACCGTACTAGGGGAATAGGCGTGTCCTATTACAGGTCCAAAAAGAAAAATCTAAATTTAACGACAAGCAATTTAAAAAAAAAAGGTCGTACATTACATTTGCCATTTCGGCGTTCTTTTTTTTTTGGGGGGGGGGGCCTTGTTCTCATTCCTTGTTCATGAGTGCAGTACAAGGTCAAGTACATCTACAATAAGGCGTTCCATCTGACCTTACAGAAGAAGAATGAATCACAGGTATCTGAGAGCCTCCACACAGCCAATGTTTATTATCTGATTAATTCGGCATCTTTTAGCAGGGGTCGTTTCAAATTATATCCACACAATATCACACGGCATTGTAGAATGATCGAGAACGTTCCTCTTCTTTTAGATGTTTAATAATGACTATGATCTTCGTGTGCTAGTTGTTACATCTAACAATAATCATGATAATCATGATCCTGATGATAGATCATCACTTCCTCTCGGCATTTTTGTGGTTCTGAGTGCAATAATAAACCAGTACCGGCCGCACAGAAACGCTGTTGTTAGCAGGTTTGTTAGCGCTAACAAGTCACTAACAAATCAGCCACTAACAGCACGGGTAAAATGACCGCACAGAAAGCGCTGTTAGAGCGCTGTTAGACACCCGCGCTGTTAGAGTGCTGTTATTGGATTTGAGCCATAGAGTTAGGTAAAATCAACAAACGTAGAGGGCGTCAACACTGAAAAGTGTTGACGCCCTCTACGTTCGTTGGGTAAAATCTATGATTTGTGCGTAGTAATCACAGAAATAGAAGACGTCTTCTATTTCTGTGGTAGTAATCTATTTATAGATTGATGGATCTTGTTGATACAGCACTACACAGTGCATTGTTGTCTTCGTGAGTGACGGATTAACGAACCTTCGGAATAGCGAACCTTCGGAATAACGAGCTGTAACCTACATAAAGTAGAGGATGGGAGGTGGGGGGGGGGGGGGGGTATTGTGATCATGCATTACAAGTCACCGACCCCCGTTATATCCTCTGGAAATTTAGAAAAATATTGTTGAATATGGAGACATTAAAATAATTATATTAGATTTAAAAAGTTAAATCAAAATAATTTGCATCTAAGAAAATATAGGCATGCTCTAGAATCTAAATGAAGTATGATACATTGTAGTCTGACCCCCCCCCCCCCCCGAAGTATAGTTCGTCACCCGTAATTAATCCCACTTGTGTCGGCCGTGACCGCATTTGTGTAAGAGGGGTCGTAGAGAACATGCACCACGTCCCGCTGTCGCGGAGGTCCAACCCTCTCTGCCCCAGTGGCAGAATGTTTATATTCAAGTCAGATTAACTTAGATAGATACTTTCAAATTAGAGCTAGACTAATAAGATTCAAAGAAATCCAATTCGACGTTAAATCAAGTTTAACTTTAGATCTATTAAGTTGGGTTTATTTTCACTTCATATACGAGTTTAAAATCATAATCTAATGCAAGTTAGAGGAATGTAATTTATGAATATATACAACGGAATATCATTTCATGAACAATATTCATATTACGTTGTAAGAAATGACATGGCATGCAAGTATGTCGGTATATTTTGTGCTAAATCCTATTACTTTTCATAGATTATAAGTCTAGTAATGATAAATTTCCCAATTTTCAACAATTTATCCAATAAGCATGAAGAAGAACAAGAAAATTATCATCATATTAAGATTAAGATACACAAAACAATTTTGCAAGCCCACTTCTCTCTTTTTTTTTAGTTGGAAAGGGCTCTTCCCAGAGCTCTTCACTCATGATAGAGTATTTGCCAATGATGATTTTCATCATCAGTGGCTTTAATGCTTATTATGTAGCCTATTACACTATTAAGTTACATTGACTGTACTTAAAGGTACACGGTTACTAACATAGGCGTCAGAAGCGGGGGGGGGGGGGGGGCAATTGCCTCCCATCATTCGAAAGGGGGGGGGTCGCTTTTTGCCCTCAAAGGGCCCCCTCGGAAGAAAAAAGGAAAATAAAATGGGATCACAACCATGTAAAATGAGCATGCTGGCATGATTAGTGCTCTAAAATGGAAACTTTCATTCAAAAATCAAAATTTTCTTACTTGGTCACTACGCAGCCTCGTATAGTAATTAGAAGCAACGTTTCTCAGTATTTAGAAATTCTTTCTATCATCTGTGAAAAAGGGGCAGGTGATTGCTTTATTCGGGGGATTATCCCCCCCCCCCTTCCTACTCAGTATCCTCATATATTGGCATAAGGGGGCCCGTATTTTTTTTTTTTTTTTTCATATTTGGGCAATGCCGGAATATGAAATTTCTGTAAATTTTCACCACCAAAATTGTAAAAAATTTGCGCGCTCGTTTCGCTCGCGCGAAAGTTGTGAAATTGAATAGTTGATTTTTGGGCAGAGGGTGTCAGCCCCAACGCCAAAATTTAACAGTATGGCATGCATAATCCTCCCATTGCCATGCCCGATCTCCTGAGTCTCTTACGCCATCCTAACATGCTAGAAGCGGTGAAAATAATCATGTTTCAAGTACGTATGATGAGAGAAAGCTGGGACCCTTCCGGCGCGCCTGGTTACTCACCGTAGTGTTCTTTCCAATGCAGGGCCTACATGTCAAAAAGGTCTTCAAACACTGCTTTGGAAAACCGATATTTCCTGAAAAAGTCATTTTCATTTTCTTCTTGAAAGCATCATATTCAAGCTGTGAAGTGCTCTAAATTACCATTTTCCGCTCTTCAAAACTTGAAAATTTTCTCACTCAGTCGCTGTTGGTTTCCTAGCACACTATTAGTTTGTAATGTAAATGTTCACTTCATGATCTAGTTTTAATCAATATCTTTGCTCCATTAAGCATTACCTGATTTTACAAAGATTTCTCTCTATATCAAGTGTAACAGAAAAATGTATTGGGGCCACTAAAAGCATTGGCGTAAATCCCGGGGGGGGGGGGGTGGGGGATATATCCCCCCACTTTTTGGAGAGGGGGGATATATGGCATTTACAAATATCCCCCCTCACTTTTTAAGGAGGAAAATATATTTTGATTTATCAGTTAGTAAAAATTTGAATATCTATCATAAACGACCATCATATTTTAGAATTTCTATTTGGAAATGCGATTGAAAACCAGAAAAAGTGGTTATTTTTGGCCCGCTCACTTCGCTCGCTCATATTTTATAATTTTTCTAAAATGAAAAAAAAAAGTGGCCATTTTTGGCTGGCTCGCTTCGCTCGCTCGTCATATTTCAGAATATTTATTCGAAAATGCAATTAAAACCAAATAAGCGAAGCGGTTATTTTTTGTTCGCTAGCTCGCAACATTGACATTAAAATGTGTGTAAGAGGGAAAAAAAATCGTCCAAAAATTCAATTACACCCCCCCCCCCCCCCCACTCCTCAAACTCAAAGTGGATTTACGCCGGCGACTAAAACTCGAGCTTCACACTCGGATTTTCCATACACGCAAAAAAAAAAATGCCCCCAACATTTTCTTTTGCCCTCCATTCCCCCCCCCCCCACTTTATAGTGGTGCCGCCACTGCTCCTCGTGGCTTTATCAGCTAAATCTATGTCGTCCCCTATACCCGCCACATTCTTAATTAGGTCTAGGTCTATTTTGAACCATTTTGAAGTACTTCGTACAAAAAAGTGGGAGACAAGTTATAGCGCACGATAAGAAATTATTCACTAACATTGCCACTATAGGCGCCCCTAGCACTGTTAGTGAGTTGTTAAAACATTACCACTACTTTTAGCTTCTGTGCGGCCTTGAAATATTAGGCTAACAGCGCTGTTAGTGAATTCGACTAACATTACGCTTCTGTGCGGCCAAACCATCGCTATCGGTACTGTTAGTGCGCTGTTAGCGCTAACAACGTTTCTGTGCGGCCAGTACTGGTCATTAAATACTTCTAGACGGTTCTACAAAACCGTCATACAGAACTAAAACACTATAGTAAAATACATTTCCCGCGGGAAAAAGGGAGAAAACGGGAAATGGAAGAAAAACAATAGCTACAGCAAAGAGTTATTATGCATCTTGCTGATTTCAAGGATTATTTCTGTCAATGGAATATTTAACTTTACCCATCATATGAAACCAGGCTCTTGTAAGAGGAAAAATATGTATTGGACATTGATACTGTACATCGAAACCGATCCCACCGCCGGAAAACATCTACGTATTTGAACTGAAATTGAGCATTGATTTGTCCGCCTACTCGGGTTGTTAAGAGATTGGACAAGACGAGCGATCAAACGCGGATTAGAGAGTCCAGGTCAAAGGAGAATCTTCTCAAGTTCCCTTGGCCAAAGCTTAAGACAAGCTGCAGTTCTAGTTGGCTATTACTTTGCAAATAGGGAGCATCTCTCTCTCTCTCTCTCTCTCTCTCTCTCTCTCTTTCTCTATCTCTCTCTGTCTAGGCATTTGGGACCGACTGATTATATTTTTTGTATACGTTAATGTTTTGAAATCATCGAAGTGATAAGAAATTAATTCTGTCTTGGAGAAGTGCTTGTGCCTTTCTGACTGAAATGGGTATGATACTTCACAACCATTTGCATGAAAGGTTGATACAAATCCTTTTTTTTTCATTTATATTCATATTTTGCTATACTTTTTGATAGAAATGAATAAGCTCAGCACTTGTTTCATTGGCATTAACAATGCACTGCATTTATTTGGCAGAGTTCAGCATTTCCCATTATAGTATTACAATGTAACATGTAGAGTGGAGAGACAACAAGAAATATATGTTGGTCAGTTGATGCTTAAAAATCAAGTTCTGAGAAACTCCACTCTCGGGGAAGTTTGGGGGAGTGAAAAAATCTAGAATGTCTTTAGTAACCTCAACATGTTTGTGATTGTCTCTAGTTGAATGTCACTCAGGGTCGTATGGAGGGGGGGGGGGGGGGAGTTGATGGAGAGTGCTAGTGACTGCGGTTGGTCATCATAAAACCGATCCCAAGACGGATATCCTTTCATCCTTTTTCGCTACGAAATCTTCAGTCTTGCAATCTTGACGTATAGGCAGATAGGTGTGGTTAGCATTTCATTCTACAGGCGCTCCGTAATTCATACTCGAAGCAAAGCGAGATTAAGGATGGAGCTTTAACAAATACGTGCTCAGTGAAGGCCTGTAACTAATTTTAATCATTTTTTTCTCACATATCTCTTCAGCTTGGCATGTTTCTCAATGGTTGTTGATCTGTTTGAAGTTACGCAAAGACAACACGTTGCAGGCAATGTTTGGGTTACAAGGCTGATGTTACAAAATCCCCAATCCAAAGGCACCTCATGTGATGTGATTAAATCCTCGGTCCCTCTGCCACCTGAGACCATTCAGGATTAAATTGTCAACATGGTCAAGTACAGGCGTAATCTTCTATTGCCTGACAGCCCCCTCCACTGAATGGTTTCCCTTTGGACTTTGCTGAGTGACTGGGCGACTTTATTACCCTTTGAAAATGTCTTCTGCTCTTTCCAGAAGTAGATCACGATTTCTAAGAAGTCATTAATCTATATTTAGATCTTTAGGAGACAATTTCAAGTGTGGCGTAATAGGTTTCCAACCGGAATGAATAATATAACTTAGTTTGGAGCTTATAATCAATTTGATTCTTGTAGACGTTTTAGTCCCTTCATCATTATTATTGAGTAGGGCTTGACAGGTACGTGGAATAGGATATGACAGTCTACTTATCAAAGTGATTGAATCACTTATACTTCCTAATTGTATCTTATTCGTTTTTGGTCATTTCTGGATACGAGTATCTTTGCAACCACTTTATTCTTAAAGAATATTATATACATATCATTTGTGTAAAATTGAAAGGTGATAGTGCGCTGTACTCACAGGTGGGTCTTTGTGAAATCGTATTTTAGAGAACAATGGAGGGTATTCCAATGACTCAGAATAGAGAACGTAATATCTACAAGTTTGAATCTTTTTTATGAATCATTATCTTGTATTATATAGGACTATTATTATTGATTAATATCATTATTATCATTTTTTATTCATTTTATATTATTATTATTATTATTATTATTATTATTATTATTATTATTATTATTATTATTATTATTGATATTATTACTGTTATCATGGACGTACCAAAAGAAGGACGCTCATCGTAACGTTAATTAATTCATGCAATTATGACTGTCAAAGCCATCTCAATAACATTCTGTACATATTTCTCCACTTTGATCTTACGAGGTCCGCCGCTAATTAGTTGGGAGAAAATAGAGACAGTGATTTGATATAAGCTGTAGCTACATGCGCAGAAAATAATAAATCGCTTAAATCATGGAAAATCAATGTGCAGTTCTTCTTAACAGTTTGAATTCACTAATCTATGTGTTTCATTTGGAAAATTGTATGAATATTACAAGATAGAGGTAATATTTCAATTGAACGTTTGAGATTTATAATCCTGTTTTTCCCCATTTTTCTCTTAGTTTTCTAGAAGTATAATGCACGGATCTTATGAAGATCATGTCTTTCTCGTTCTTAAATAAGGTCATAAGCGTGTGCGAAAGCGTGCGAATGAGTAATAATAAATTTTATATCACAAAAAATCAACATGTTCTTAGGTTTGCAGCTCCCCCAGCAGTGTTCTGAATCAAAGGCATATTCTGCAAGGGCACACCAGCCAAATAAAACCGAAATGAGAGTATCTGCGCCTTTGTCAATGACTGAACATGCTTACAAAATCATTATTGTCAAAACATCTGTTTTCATTAAGCTGCACATGGTCCGAAGGCAGTGACAATTATTGTACTTATGTAAACTCAACCTCGCAGCGGAACTGGTACTTCAAAGGGCCCATGACCGTCGGTATTCCATTCATAATAATTCTGTGCCGTTATTATCAGTCTTATTACTATCATCATCATCAACAACAACATCCTCCTCATCATAATTATTTATCTAAAAATATATATTGAGGAACCCCTTCCAGCACCAACTTCCTAATGAAATATTTGTTAACTGGTTAAGACTGATACCCATCCCATCTCGCCAATTCCCACATGATACACAGCCCTCTTACCATTGTGGATTAGTCCCCGTTACGCCATATACGTTCTTGTCATAACGTTTCACAGTTTCAGTACTATGCCAGTGATCTACATTTGTTTTGAGGAGTGGGGGATGCTCGAAAATTTTTGCCGAAATTTACAGCGCGAACTCACAAACGAGAACACACCCATACTCCCCCTCACACACACACACACCCCCCGACGCACATACTCTCTCATCCTGGTTTGTGTTATAGCATTTCAAATAGAAATTTTATTAACTATAGCAGTCGTTCGTGATAGATTTAATCAAACATTTCAACAACTCATTGATTAAAATCTTATTTCTCTCTCTCTCTCTTTTGAAAATGTGTTGGAATATTTTGTACACACCATACCCCCTTCTCTAAAAAGTGGGAAGGGATATATACCTCCCCATCCCCCGGGATTTACGCCAACGTAGTATGATGAGGAACTTGTTACAAAGTAATTGTGCCCAATATCCTACGGGATTGAATTGTGAACGACAATAACAAGGTAATAATATAGATATATCTATCCCTTTTGTCGTCACAGGATCTATTTTCGTTACAGTGATCTAGTATTGTTATTAGCTAATGATCTATTTTTGCTTCTTAAGCATCGATATCAAAATGGCCGAAATCTCAGTTGGCAAAGAACTCTTTATGACGTCAATGGCAAACTAATCCCGTGATAATTAACTCTACGATAGATCAAAGTTCTTTAGTGAGTGAATGTTTAATTGATCGCGGAAGACAAATCATCATTAGGTGAACTGCGAGGGAGGCGCTTTGCAAATATCAACCATTTAAACACAGTAAATCATAAATCCAATTTCATTGTTTTTTTATGTACGATTGGGGAGGGGGGGGGGGGGGGGGCTACTGGGGGCTTGGAGGATATGTGTCAGAGCTAGAGCAAAGCGACTAAGAGGTGAGAGAGGGATAAACCCCCTCCCCCCTCCACACACACACGCACACAAGCGCGCTAGGGACTTCGAAAACACACATCCGCTTTTTTTTTTTATTTGCGAGCGAGCGAAGCGAGCGAGCAAAAACTCCCACTTCTTGCTGTAATTGTCATCAAAATACACCCTGGACCGATATATTTAAATTGTCTATTTGGCCACCTCGCTAGATATACCTCGCTGGCAGTTTTTTGCTGTCCAAAACCACCCTGTTCCCAAAGAGCGAACGAAGTGAGCAAGGAAATATAGACTCCACAGGCCTGCAAAATATTATACAGATATTGCCTACCTGGAAGTTTAAGACTAAACAGATATTGCCTACCTAGAGGTTTAATATAACATTTCATTTCCCCGACGGAATTACATTTCAGCCAAGTGAATTATATTTTCCCGAAGCGCGCAGCGCTGAAGGAAAATATTGTTCCGAGGGGAAAATATAGCTTTGGAGGGGAGATGAAATGTTATTAATTAAAGAGATAGAAAAGGAAATATCTGTTATATTATTATAGTCTATACAGATTCGCCATAAGAGTATTGCACTGACTGCATTAACTCGCACTGCTTGCTGCAGCTCCACTGTAAAATAACATGCCTACTTAATACTAGTAATTTAAAAATACAGCTAGCGCGCGCAGCATGCAAACTACGCGTACACGCACCTGACTACGCAGCTTGTACGCAGTGAGTGACGTCACCTGGGTCAATATAACGGCGTTATATCGACCAAGGTGACGTCAGAAAAAAATATAACAATTGCGATCCTTGCAGCTCTAGTTACATGATGGTATTTTGACCAATCACTGATTCGAATCTATATAGCCTATGTAATATAACATTTTATTTCCCCGACCGAGTTATATTTTGCCCAAGGGGTTATATTTTCCCCGGAGCGCGCAGCGCTGAGGGAAAATATTTTCCCGAGGGAAAAATATAGCTTCTGAGGGGAGATGAAATGTTGTTTATTAAAAAGGTAGACCAGGCAATATCTGTTATATTATATAGCATATATAGATTCGCCATCAGAGTACTGTCTGCTCACTCTGCTGCAGCTCCGATGTAAAACATAACAGGCCTACGTAAAATACAGCTAGCGCGTGCAGCGTGCATTCTAGGCGTACATACATTGCAGTTATATAGGCCTAACTAACAATTAATTAGGAGAAGAATAGCATAAACTTTGGATAGCGAGACAAGATGCAAACCTATTTCCTTTCTTAAGAACCGGTATTGGTTAAGATCATTAAAATGCGAGTGAGCAAAGCGAGCGAGCGCTTCGAGGTTTGCCTTTATCTTTTTTCCTCTTTATCCTTTCTTTTTTTCCCTCTCTTTTCTTCATATGCGGGTTTAAAACAAGGACATTATATTAGAATCTATATAAGATTAAAATTTGCACTTATGTCGTCAATTTGTTTTGGAGGGAGGGGGCTTAGCCCCCAAAGGTCCCCCCCCCCTTAGAACCGCTCCTGCATAGTCCCTCCAAATTTCATTACGTTAAACTTTTCTTCCCTTCTATCATGTGTAACAGTTAATCCTATAAGCCCTCCATATTTCAGCTCTCTCTCTCTCTCTCTCTCTCTCTCTTTCAATCTTTCCTACCACTTCCCTCTTCATGTTAATTTGAACAAAAACTTCTATATCTTCTTCCCTCTGCAGCATTGTTACACCGTTAAACTTTATAGTATTCTCTAATGATTCGGTTGGGAAAATCGCGTAGAACGTCCATTCATTTGAATATATTAATGAGAATACACATATGACCATGTAAAAATTGCCAAAAATAGTAACGGGGCTTTTCGTGTGTCTATCCTGTCGTCGCTGCATGCTCCACATCCTTAATTCGCCACATTTATTGATCAGATTCAGTGCACTTCTTGAAAAATGGGGCGTGCACGGCGTCCCTGCAGTAATACAGCCCAAGGAAATGCGAGAGGAGGAGGGGACTTGATTTAATACTCGAAAAAAATGAGGATGCATGGTATTTGACTGCGTCCTGCCATACCGCCAAGAGTAAGGGGGTCTTTCTTTAATGCTAAAATTGATTTCATAACTACATTTACGTAATGAGATACTTAATCGATCGACTGCAGGGAAGAGGTCGACCAGGTAACTAAAATGCCATCATGCAGCAAGGAACGTTATGACGTATTCTCAGATTATTTCATTCCCCCCTCTCTTTATTTCTCTTTCTCTCCCCCGCCATCTCTCCTTCTCTCTTCCCCTCTTCTTCCCTTTCTTTCTCATTTCCTCCATGTATCTTTTTTCTACCTTTATTGCTTTGTTTTCTCTATTTTTGAAACAGATTCGTGAGGTAGAAAGTAAAACTTAACAATACAATTTTTGAACATTACAATACAGTCGACACCTTCATCTCGGATCATTACATGATGTGTTTCTCGCTGGCTAATCAGAAAAGAGAGCGAATCCCTATTACTTCTTCCTATCACAAGATTCATAAATAGATAAAGTTCGATTCGCCAGTGGTTTACATGATTTAGTGTCATCTCAACCTGCAAGATTAGATAATGAATCCGTGTTTGATTGGTATGTTTTGGGGGGCACTATTGGTACTTGATACTCATGCTCCTTCGAAAACCAAGTCTCGCCGTCCATTGAAGTAACGTAGACCTTTTTGACTTGCCAACATCAGGAAAAAATAATTTCGACGTGAAGGCACAGGCGTTAATAATATTATATGCAAATAAGTCTCTCTCTAGTAGTCTAGCTATAATGTTTCTCTCACCTCGCATAGGGTCAACACACATGAAAGGACACATATAGGCCTACTAAAGTATGTGCTTCAGAGTCATATTAAAGCAACTATTGATTCAGTACTCAGTAATTTTTACATTAAGGGAGGGAATCAATAAATGGAATTATTACTCCGCCCATGAAGGGTCATACTCGTTAGACTAATGTCAAATGCTACACTGGGACGAACGATTTGCTACGAATGTAATGGCGTTTATAGTCACCTCTCTTCATCTTTAATATTTCCCTCTTCTGTACCTTTTTGGATCTGTCTGCCTCGTAGCTCTATATGTTTATGAATCACTTTACTTCAAATATTTGCCTCACATGACTTTATTTTCTATGGCAAAAATCAGCGTTTAATATAAACCTTAAGCTCAAAACACTAATGTGTCCGGAGATCTTTGCTTTCCAGAAAGTATGACTTAAAAGTGGCACGTTTCAAACATGGTTTTGTGAAAAGAAAAGGCCTGTGAGCAGGGAACAGTGAAACAGCGCTTAAATTTTTTTTTTTTTTAATGCCTGTGTCTCAAAACGCTGATTCTGCCCCAGCAGTTAAGGTATAAACACGCTCTAACAATGCCACGTGCAGGCAAACACACAGGTATGTTGTCATGAGCTAGTTACAGCAATCATTGATTTCCTACTAGGTAATTTGTACATTATGGGAAGGAATCGATAAGCGTAATTACTATTTCAGCCTTATAAAGGTCACAATCGTTAAACTTATGTCGAGTGTAATACCGGGACAGATAGGAAAACTTGTTATAAATTGAATACGTTGTCACCTATTATTCTTCATTTCCTTTTCATTTGTGATGATTTGAAATCAATGAATCGATTTTTTTTTCCTCTCGTCAAAGTTCCATTCTGAACACATGGATTGACTGCAAATAAAAACTAGAGAAAATGTGTATATGCACAATTGACATGATTGAAATTTTAAAAAGGAACACCCGACGCCCGAGACTTTAGCGATATGCATCCGATACAGAGTTTTTGGACATAACATGCAATGCTTAAACGATATGGACTAAATTCTGTTCTTGCTGCAAATTCTATCCTTCAGATTGGATCATTCGGGTTAAATATCTTAACTAAGCTTACTGACTTGGTCTCGAACCCTGGCAACACCTGTTCAAGGTCATTTGCTCTATCTACTGCGTCATTACACCGAGCAAATATGCCTAACATGCCTAAAGTACTAGGCGTGAAAAGTTAGCGATTTCTTCTTAAATATTTTCTTAATCCTTCAAAATGGTTTGAACAAACCCGGAGATCTAAAAAAAAAGAAAGAAGGAAAAGCAACAAAGATGCATTGTTTCTAGCTTGATGTAAAAATTTTCTGCTCATAATTTATTCTCACCCGAATTTATGATGTAATAGATGACTTCTTTTCCGCTCTCTCTCTCTCTCTCTCTAAATATTTTTTACGTTTAAAGCCATTTATAAGACATTTACTAGACATACGACCTTAAACAATAAGACTGCTGTTACAAGTTTAATTGTTTTATGCAAGACGATTCCGGGTAGAATATGTGAATGACATTTCTACAGCCGACCGAATTGTTATGTCATGTTTTATCCCAACCACCCAATGTCATAAACATAACGACACCATAAAGAATATTTGTAATTGAAATTCAGGGCAGAGGTTCTTTTTTTCTATTATCAGTGGAGTGAATTGCGTTGCAATAACGCAATGAATGTTGAGCTGTGTCCAATAAATTACCCTGCTCATTGCTACACGTTTGATGAAGTTCTAAAATTGGAAGTCGCAAATTATCTGCGGGGGTAAATTGGTGTAGTCTGTCCATCAACACAATACAGGTGATTTAGGGCATTGAGAAGGAAATGAAATATCGGTTGACAATCATTTTTATTTTTACTTGTCTACAAGGCTAACATGGCCACCGCCGCTATCAGTTGACATATCGCCTGTTAAGAGGGAATAAGTGTTATGCATTTTCATAGAGGTTTCCCTATTCCATTATTTAAAAAAGATTAAAATTCCCAATTTTGATCTTTAATAACTCAAAAGCTATACATGAGATAATGCTGACATCGATGTGGGTTATAGCTAAATAGTGTACAGTTTTGTTGGAGGTGATTTGAATATGATATCATAAATCAGTTCTTTGAAATTCATGCTCATTTTTAAAGTAAGGTTTCAGATTTTGCTCAATTTCCGACCCCCTGTACAAATTTGAAACTTAGTACAGGTGTCAATGGGTGTGCATGTGAGTGTGTGCTTGATCCCCGCACAATAGCCACGGAGGAATCATCCTATTACTGCTAGTCTTTATTCACCCTTTTTTTTCTAAAATCACTAATAGTGTACTAAACAAATGCCCTTAAGATGTCCTTAATGAATTTGAAGCAGTCAAGGTACTGTAGCCATGATAGCACGAATTCTATTTGATTGGACAATGAAGTTCGCGCCACCAGTTGTCACGACATAGAGAAATAATGCATCAAGTGGAAAGGGATTTAAAACATACTCGAACTCATTCCCGTAATATTCTTCATTTGATATATTTAATCTGTGTTTCATATCGTTCATCTAAAGTATGTAGTTTGATACTACCATTTCAAAAGCAATTTGTGAGTCATTCATGCCGCTATCTGCGGTTAACATTGGGGGAAAAATGTGGTGGCCTAGACATATCATGCGATGATTGTGCGGGAAATAGGCAATCCAGTTTATGAGATCGAGTAGGAGTTTGGGCTTCCAACAGAACCTGCTAAGGAAATAGTTCGTCTTTAAAGATGAAAATTGAGCATATGCCATGTTATCGATTTTATGTCGTTAAATTATTCTGAACTATTGATGACTATGTTAAAGGGGGGGGGGGGGACTTTTTTATAGGAGTTTTTCTCATCATCAAAGCAAGAGCCATTTGCCTATAAATCCGTGCTGGAAAAAAAAAATATATATATATATATATAAAGCAGAAAGAAGAAAGTTCATGCTTAAATCCAAATTTTTATTATTTTGTCACGAATTTTCGACGGTCCATACCATCTTTCCCAAGTGAATGAATGTCTGCTTTATTTTATACCTACGCGTCTCACATACATGTACACTCGACTGCACTAACATGCTCATCAGCAATGTAACAATGTAAAACGTTTTTAATCATATCTGAAATACACCTGTATTAGAGCACCTCAAGAGAAATCCTTTTTTATGGGCCATTAGCACCATGATATTCTGCTACATAGTAACGAAGTTGATGCTTTTGCCAGAACGCTACCTTAAACGCTCAAGCAGGCATCGTGAATCACCTATTAGAGTCTCCTTTGCCCTCCCCCTCCTTAAAATTTTAGTGGTATGCATCTAATTTCCTACTCAGAGTTTTCGCAAGACTAACATCATTTCATTAAAAGACATTGAGAAGGAATCGACGAAGGATGCGAAGAACCATTATAAATCATACGCGACTCAGGATGCGTTTATATTTCCATTTTCAGGCAAGAATCACCATCTTGAAACGAGTGAAGTTTCAAAAAAATTGTTCTGTCAAAGAGTTCTTTGGGGGGGGGGCTATATATATATATATATATATATATATATATATATATATATATTTTTTTTTTCAGAAACGGGGTTTTGAAGGAGGATTACATTCCTCCTCTCAAAAAATGGCTGTGTTCCAGTGTTAGATTTAGTGGACAAAAGAGCTGTTAACTGATTACCATGTAGCAGAATTTCAAAACTGTGTTTCCTAATTGTGTTTCAAAAACAATGCTTTTGCTGGATTTGCATTTGAGATATGAATGCAACCTTATTACATCTCAAGCGCGGTTGTCAGAGCATGACAATAAATAAACGATTTTTGTCATTTATCGCTACGTGATATTTTTTGCTAATACAGAAATCCGCCTGGGTAATCTTCATTTCCATGACATGGATGAAGCCTAAACTGAAAACACCCTCATATTATATACTAGATTGTAAAAATGTCCCGAAATTAAGGCGGGGCGAAATGATTATGATGCTAGATAGAGACGATTATGCAGAAATAACATTTTAAGAACTACAGTCGAATGCCTACAATATATTTATAGACTTTGTGCGATTCGAAGTTTTGTCATGGAAAATTGTAAATCTCCCATTTCCTGTTCAATAGAGGAATCAGTTAAAGGCATCGTAATAACACTTTTATAATAAAAAAATAGATAAATAAAAAACACACTCATTTTGCTACTTGAAAATGGGATAACCATAAGGGTTGCAGGTGTAAACATACCAGTCTGAAAGTTTCAAAATATTACATCCACAGGAAGTATTTTTAAATATTAGAAATTTGAACCAATGCTTGAAAAATATATTGGGTCGGTTGCACAGAATAGGCGTAAGGAGTGCGCATGCGCACATGGCTTACCGGACGCGCGTTTCCGTTTTACACCGTAGCCTAGGCAGTTTTTCTATTAATTGCATCAAACGTGCTGGTTTCAAAGTCTAGGTTTCATTTCAGCCAGAGATTCAGCTCTCCTACCACTTACAGCGGTGCACGCGGCGATGGTGTATGTGTACAGAGAGAATAGATGAAAGAAAATACAGAAGGAAAAGGGGCCTTCAAGGAACTGAAGGCGAAGAAACAGACGAGAGGATTGCCCAAAGAAATGTAAAAAGAAAGATAGGCCTAGAAGTCCATAAAGAAAAGGGAAAGGTATAGATAAAAGAAAAAACACGAAGAAATAGTGAATTCTGTATCCTTTGTTCTTTCTTCATGTATTCTTTTATTCTTCCTCTCATCTATCCTCTCCCATGTCCTATGTTTTTATTTGTTCTTCCTTCCATCTAGCTTCTTCTCTCTCCTGATGTATTTCATTGTGATCAGGCTCAGCCATAGAACTCTATGGGCTCAGCTCGGTCGCGCACATTTACCATGTATGATGTGCATGCATGCAGTGGCTATCTTGGCAGTCGTCTATGTGCGCTGAGGACTTAGACTCTTTCACCAGAGCACTTGTAGGATTTTTTCGCGAAAATGCCTAGGCAACGGTGTAAGACGGAAACGCGCTTACCGGACCTTACTGTGTGTATTGGCGTATCACGCGGAGGGAAGCAGATAACGTCTTTTGTTTTGTTTTGTTTTGTTTTTTGACTCGAGCAAAACGGTCCTCTTATTTATTGTCTCAAAGACCAAAAATAATAAAATCACGGTTTGTGTCTTACTAACAGTTTTTTCATTCCAAATTATGGTTGGTTTCAGGGTTTTTTATTACAAATACAAGTACTCATACACATGCTTCATCTTAGTTTGAGAATTTTTTTAATGGGCTGCTCACAAAGTTAGCCAATGCCTTTAAATGTGCCAAACAGACCAATGAAGATTTGCATGGACGGGCAACAATAATCACTTCGCATTTGATACAAATGATCATTCTTTTACTTTAATACTGTGGCCATTCTAATTCGTTGCCTTTCTCCCTTTTAATTCACCATTCATGAATATTTTCATTCTCTGCAACCTTGTTCAAATGTTTATCTTATGTGGTTCTGGTGACCATAATTATGTGCATCGTTGTATAGAATAAGATGATAGAAAATAAAAGTATCATCTCCAAAGAGTAGCCGTTAAATCTCTCTGCGGAAAAAACTTCGAAATTGTCCCAGGGAACGTATGATATGCTAGTTTGTATGGTCAAGTCGGTTTTGGCAAGCTATAAAGTGACTTCGTTACCCGTTTTTCTATTCAATAACCGCTATGAAATACAGTAGAAGCTACCAAATTTATCATGTATGAAGGTTTTCTACACAATCGCTGGACCATTCTGACATACATTCACGAAAAGTGAAACCCAATAATCTTCCCTCTTGTCTTTCTTTCATATAGGGTTTATTGAGATAACTGATTTTTCGAGAGTTCAGTTAGCTTTTTTAAAATGTTTGATGGAACTAAAGGGGCTTAAAACAGATACTGACCGAGATAGCGTTGTTCGAAATTTAGAGGTTAAAAAAAAAAGGTTAACTAAAACAGCGGGTATTTCTTAAGTAGTCTAATATGGTAATATTGATAATAATTGTCCTAATAATTAGAAAAGGATTTGCTTTACTTTGGTTTTGCCAGACAATTATGCAAATCGACCAAGCCCTATTGTATTTCAGTCTTATTTTGTGTCAGATTTCAAGGATACTTTTACAATAGTATCATAACCTAAAATAGACACATTAGATCATAGAGATAGTAATAACGACCTTATTCTGCAAACATTTTGGTTGGTGTTTGTTGTATTTCACATTAATCATTTTTGTGCGACCTTAGAAACATGCAGGTCCTGTTCTATTTACTGAAATGTCACTGGTAATGTCAATATATATATATATATATATATACTGAAAGAAATGAAAATGGAAGAATAATAATTGCGTAGCTCCCTCAATGTTCCCCAGAGCTGTCATCCATTTTGAATCAAGGGTTGAAAAAATGCCTCCGCCGGGAATCGAACCCGGGTCACTGGCTTAGAACGCCAATGCCTTACCACTAGACCACAGAGGCGGGCCAGCAGTTAGGCGTGACCGAATCCAATTGACCGACAGACAGATTTCCAACCCTTTTTGATCCTTTATTTTGGTGCAGATGAGTTAATGAACAATGAGAAGCCGCATGCCGCAGTTGGATCTCAGCTAGAAGCCTGGATACATGCATAAGTCAGAATAAGGGGGACAATACATTGAAAGAAATTTGACAAATGCAAACAACTTTGGCAACTCCCTTGTAAATAATAAACACTGAAAGAAATGAAAATGGAAGAATAATAATTGCGTAGCTCCCTCAATGTTCCCCAGAGCTGTCATCCATTTTGAATCAAGGGTTGAAAAAATGCCTCCGCCGGGAATCGAACACCGCCTAACTGCTGGCCCGCCTCTGTGGTCTAGTGGTAAGGCATTGGCGTTCCAAGCCAGTGACCCGGGTTCGATTCCCGGCGGAGGCATTTTTTCAACCCTTGATTCAAAATGGATGACAGCTCTGGGGAACATTGAGGGAGCTACGCAATTATTATTCTTCCATTTTCATTTCTTTCAGTGTTTATTATTTACAAGGGAGTTGCCAAAGTTGTTTGCATTTGTCAAATTTCTTTCAATGTATTGTCCCCCTTATTCTGACTTATGCATGTATCCAGGCTTCTAGCTGAGATCCAACTGCGGCATGCGGCTTCTCATTGTTCATTAACTCATCTGCACCAAAATAAAGGATCAAAAAGGGTTGGAAATCTGTCTGTCGGTCAATTGGATTCGGTCACGCCTAACTGCTGGCCCGCCTCTGTGGTCTAGTGGTAAGGCATTGGCGTTCTAAGCCAGTGACCCGGGTTCGATTCCCGGCGGAGGCATTTTTTCAACCCTTGATTCAAAATGGATGACAGCTCTGGGGAACATTGAGGGAGCTACGCAATTATTATTCTTCCATTTTCATTTCTTTCAGTGTTTATTATTTACAAGGGAGTTGCCAAAGTTGTTTGCATTTGTCAAATTTCTTTCAATATATATATATATATATATATATATATATATATATATATTGACATTACCAGTGATTACTGTGTACATATCATGTACATTTATATAACAATATATTCATGAAAAAAAAATCTGGGATACATTATTGTTTACTTCGCACTTCAGTGGAGATATTTATATCAAAGCACCGTTTTTCTATTTGTTTTCGACTGTTAAAGCACATTGTGTATGGTGTAGTTCTCGTTTTCTCTTTTTTCCTCGTATCCCGTTACCTTAATGTCAATCCTTCCTATTCTCAAAATTCTAATTGTGGGTTATGGTACTTGTATCAGGAGTGGACAGACCACTCTGCCAATTGATATCTTGTCTTGGACACCGGCTCAATTACACCCATAAGGGCTTCCTTTGAAGAGACCAACTCGATAGTGGAAACAACTGTCGATTTGCCAGCGGTATATCATCTTACGGAAAAAAGCGGCACTTTCCATATTGGTACTCGATAAATTCAAGTCGAACCGTCACCCAAGAGGAAGGAGGAATTGACCATTCGACTGTAATTTGCTGTCATTGCGTTTTGCTCATCCGGTGACCTCCGGAAAAAGCTGTAAGGATTCCGACTAAGCAACTAATGTTCATTTGCGCTCCTCGAGCATATCGAGTAAAGGTTCTACCATACATGCTCCGGAGGTATGTGCTCGTTGTCAAAATCCTACACCAACAAAATTCCACTCTTAATTCGGTACCAAAATCTACAAGTAGCAGTTGCCATGGGGCTATCGCCTATTAACATGATTAACACAATTGCCTAGGTAATTTTATTTTTGATAGCACAGAGGCAGAAGAAACTGCAAGTGAAGTAATTGTCGGAGTATAACCGAAAATTATGGTGGGAAGACTCTTTTTGGTTTCTTTATTTTACTTGATATGTCAGTAATAAGGATTTACACATTTATCCTTGCCACGGATGCTAATTTTTCCTAAAGACACCATCATATAGATTTGTATTTAAAGTCATTTCAAAAGAGAAAACGGACAGAGGTGTTTTAGGTAACCGTCCACACACTCACCACTCACCCACACTCTACAAAAACTCTTCTTAACTTTTTGTTTTATGCGATTAACTCTACAGCCTTTGGTTAAACCTTCTGTAGTCCCGATCCGATTTACTTCCGCGCGTCTGATGATCCAACCTATAATTGATATTAGCTTTTAAACAGCTACTGAAATAATAGTGACAATAGCAACAGTAAACAAATTTGAAAGTCGCTACAGAGCGTGTAGGCAAAGCCTGAAGTTACGATTATCCCCGGATAGATTTTTACAGGGGACTATCCGAAGCCATAAACAATAGCAGATGAAATTAAATATTGTTCCAGATTCTAGGTCATTCTTATCTTTCAAGAGAATGAGTACATTGCTACAAAACTTAAGAAATCCATTAAGCAAAGCCCACACATGCCAATCAATCTAAGCTCTTAAATTTTACATTTTCATTGTTCTACATATAACGGCAAAATCCACGGCAAACTCCAAATGCGTGGAAGCATGACGAGAATCTTTGACAATCTTTGGGAAGATAAGGAATCAACAAAATCCCCAAATATTGGCATGTTTATTTTATCCATTGTCTTTAAAAAATAATCAAGTTCATCTTATATTTTCTTCAGAGTATCAGATGACTGATTAAGCCCTTCTTTACTGGGGACTATTTCAATTTTTCCCCTCGTTTTCTTTTTATTCTCATGATCTGTCTACTCATTTTGTTTCTTTTAAATCTGTACCATTTTCTTTTTAAAAATAATTTAGTTTAAGTACATTTCAATATTATCTGACAGTACTGACAGTTTTCATGGGACGTGGAACGATTCATGGAGGATGCAAAATAATGTCGAAAACATGAAAAGTCCAAAACTTGTAATTTAGGCTCCAAAAGTTCGCCAAACATTCGCGGGGACTCAGGAGCCTCGCCAGTCTTTGGTTTTTTAGTTCCACAGAAGTTTCACATATTTCCGTCAACATTTCCGGCATCCCGCGAACAATTGACAGCGCTTCCGAATCCCAGCGCTTGCGAACCCCAGCCCATGTTTGCCGAACTGTTGGAACCTAAAATACGAACTTTGAAATTTCAATACTTTCGACATTCGCATCCTTTGAAAATCGGCCTTAAAGAAAGCACTTTTTCTGCACATTGTTTCCGTTGACTTAAAGGTAGCAAATGGTAATCTTGCCGATTGTATTTCTTTAAATGGAGTTAGAACTGATGCTTCACACAAAAAGCGTTGTGATCGCTTTATTTGTCTTTTAAAAATACAACATCAACTATTTCAATAGCCTTTTCCATCCCATCACCGTCTAAAATGTTCGAAAGTAACAGTGACATGTCAGGTATTCCAAACATGATTTCCATGGCCGAATGAAAGTATTTTCGGTTGATTGCTTAAAAGTCTTTGCGATCGTGTTTTATCAGCGTGAGTATGATTTGTACTGTTGAAGATTCACACCTCTTCCTGTAGCTTTCATAACTTGGAGACGCTATTCCCTTCTTGAATTAGACTCGGTCTAATTGCGCTTGGGAAAACTGATCACGGGTTTTATGACTCGTTTTGCCTGCTTCTTTCAGTGACGTAGTGATGGTAGTAGGGCTTGGAAAATAATAGTAGTATTACCTGCCCTCAGGAAAATGAAATAAGATATAAAAAATGCATTATACTTGTCAATATTCCACCAAATAAAAGTCATTTTGCATTTTAAGTCTAGTGGCATTTCGAAGGAACGTTTCTGTAGGCAATTTAAGTTATAAATTTCTTAACAGGTTGTTTGGGAATTGCGCAAGAAGGTGAAAATAGCGCAGGACTTAACTAAGCTTTTGGAGAAAAGGCGATTTGATTGCCAGTGACTTCATTTTAATGAGATAGTGCCACAGATATTTTCATTGTGCACATTGCTTGCACACTTCAATTATATATCCAGTTTGGACTGGATGATTCAACTGAGCACGTAAAGATTGTTTTCCAAAAATCTTTCGCTGCTAATTGATTAATGCATTATTCTTACAGGAGAAGTTGTTTTGTTTTGCTATTATCTTCTCGGTAATAAATGAAGCCTCAGTCCTTTAAACAGAATTAATGGGGATGATATTTCATCGCATATTGGTGAACTTACTCTATGTAAATGAATATTCTATTGCGATAAATTGAGTGTTTAAAAACATTGATGAATTATACGTTAACCTAAAGTGGTAAGCTTGGCCTCATGGTGTTGTAATTCACTGCAAGTCGCATAGTTTTTACTCGAGGTCCATGCATGTCAATAACTATGATTGTAATGCAATGCCTACCTATTTAATGTACTTTCTTGATACCAATACAGTTCCTTGAAAAAGAAATAACGTAGAGTCAGATAGCGGCCTCTTCATACCGACAAATTAATTTAAATGACATCTTTGAACAAAGTTTGAACTATACAAAAGAATAGCTGTGGCTTAATATTTGAATAAGCATTCCTTTTCTCTTTTACTCTATTTACTGTCATGCTCCAGACCTTTATGGTTTGTTTTTTTTATAGGGGGTTCAAGTTGTAAACACGGTAGAAGTAAGTTAGCTCACTTAAGATGGAACATAACTCATTATTTTAGCAGGTTAATAGGTGTAGGTTAATACAGACATACGTAACTGAACACATGAAATACTTTGAGGTCATGTACAATTACATTGTGATTAAATGAAAAAGAGGAGAAGGAGAAAATAATGAATGACAAGTTTTATCAGGTACGTTTTTCGAATAAGACGTTATACAAAAGTAATTTAGACCGCATTTAATCATATGATGTAAATCACTTTTGACGTGTTGCGTCAAAATCTATCCGTTTGACTCAGAATCATAGTTACTTTAAAGAACAGTTAAAAAAAATGAAAACCATTTTCCGTAGTTCAAGGAACACCATTAGCATTTCGTATAGCTTATGATATTCATATGAGACATACGGTTCCTTTTAGAACCACTACCTCCATAGAACTTTTTTTCCTACAGGTTTACCTTCTCCTGTCTTACGTGTTATTATATGAATAAATCAATTCAATAAGTTCTACTATTTCATTCTATTTTTTTAATTGGAGTACGTGACTCAACATAAAGGCCAGTCACTGCCACGTAGGCTAATCGATTCAGTCATTTTTCGTGAAGCAACGAGGATCTCCTTGTCAGCATGGGTTGTGTCACACGAACATAAACATGTCACGATTTGACCGGAGGCTTTATCGATACCTGTCTTCTGATGATCTCGTGTTTAACATGTTTAATCTGCTTTTCAGAATGAGAGGCATTAGGTTTGGATTCGGCCACAAAGACTTCAATCCACAAGTATAGCCGTCAGAATGCGCAGTGTACACATCTTAAGTTCCTAGGATCCCTTCTCATGGAGAAGACATAGCGGGTCTTTCAAAAAGCTATGCGTAAAGTTAAGCTTGTCTCTAAGAACGACTTAACTGTGAACGGAATGCCCAATTTTTCCCCTTTTGTATTAACAAAGTGCAGCAGATATTAATCACGTTAACCTGCATAGATATTTCAACTTCAGCTTATGCAAATGAATTTGAATGTGAATCCCATCTGTTTTTCCATATTTGATATTACTACTACTACTACTACTACTACTACTACTACTACCACTACTCACTTGTTTCATTAATAAGTTCATCGTAAAGCACATTTGAACATGCTATATGGAAAATGTGCTATATAAATGCATTATCATTATTATTATTATTACTACCACTACAGTACTACCACCACTACTACTACTACTACCACTACTACCACCACTACTACCACTACCACTACTGCCACTACTATTACTACTACCACTACTACTACTACCACTACTACTTCTGCTACTACTACTACTACTACTAATAATAATGATAATAATGATAATAATAATAATAACATAATAATAATGATAAGAAGAAGAAGAACTGGATTCACTTAGCGCCTTTTCCAGAGGATAAAAGACGATATCACTTAATTAAAGTCTTAGAGCAAATTAAGAATTCTACACGTATGCTTTCAAGTATGTTTTAAATATTTTTTAAAGTCATGCACAACTTTGCGCACGGTCTTGTGCAACACCCCTTCCCCCTTTGATGTATAATGAATTTCGAAAATCGAATGTGCTTTGAGCATGAAAGCACGTCATTTAGAGTGCGAAGAAGTATCGATGAGAGGGTGGGTGAGTAATGTTCTTTTTCTTTATATTCTACTATGTGGTAAAATAATAGTGGGAGCTAAAGTGTAGGATTAAAGCTTGTACGTTCCCACAATTTTGCGATCGATAAAACGATTTCCTAGAAAATGCTAACAACGTAAATAATGGATAGTGACCTCGATTCCAAAGCAAAGGGCAAAATCAATTACTCTCAAATTTTCATTGTAATATCATGTTTTGCGACAATTTTGTTTATGTAGAAGATATTTAGGTCTATAGTTTGTAAGCACGTGGGGGGGGGGAATTGGCGGCATATAGGAATTCCATAGGGAATACTGCTCAGACGATTGAAATTTACATTTTTCAACAGCATGTAAGTGTATGGTCATTTTGTTAATATGCGTTTCTTTTTTTCCCCATAATTTTTTATCAAGTACTTTATTCATTCATACATCAGTACATATAAAGCAATACAAATAGCAATAACAAACATACACCTAACATCAAACCAAAAGACGTCCCGACCCCATGACTTTTTCTTTCATAATTTTGTTATTATATTTACCTCCCCCTCCCCCTAAAAAAGAACAACAGAAGAAGTTTCGCAAAATTTATAGTATCTTTTCTGTTCTTTTTTCCAGTCATTTGTAGTGAGAGTTTACTTCTAGCTTTTTCTCATTTTGTTCAATCCTGTTATTTTCTCTTTAAGTATTTACTGCATTCTCTCATTCTCATGCAGTGAACACTCCTCAAGTTCACTCACCTTCCACGTCTCCGTAAAATGGAGTAGTCGTACCGAGCCAGAAAGTGGAAACTGAAAAATTGATCTTTTAGATATGGAAATTCGTCTTATTCATGTTACTGCACTATTTCCTGTTGCAAACATATTCCGATCGCATCTTGTGGATTCTTGTGCCCCTCCCTTTCTTAAAAAGAATTAGTGTAGAACATATGCCGAGGATTTTTATGAAAGATATGTCCTTTCCGATTGTTATTGAACAAATGAACCATGCTCCTGTAAGTTTTTTGTGATGTCAGCACAGCCAGTTCTTGGAAAGAAGTTTGATGTGCGTTTCAATCACGTTTGAAAGCAATATCAAAGTCTAAGACATAAAAGAGAACTTACATAATTGCATCAAAGATTCGGTTTAGATGAAATGCTTAACCCATAAGAAAAGGGTCAATTATGTTAAAGTAGTGTATTGATAAAGAACTTCGCATTTTTTAATATACTTTTTGCTTTGTTTTGTTTTGTTCTTTTTAACTATTATTTTTTGTTCCTTACCAATCCCAAGTAAGTTTCCTTGTTAAAAAAAACACACACACAAAACAAAAACAGCTTTCCCTCTGAAAACGAAACAATATACGCTATTGGTGCTTTTGCATTTGAAAAGAATTCTTTCCTTTTTGTTTCATTTTTTTCTTGTGAAGTTCTTGAGGTTTGGTTTTTGACCATTTTCATCTTCTAGATGCTCCCATCAGGCCCGAAGCATCCATTGAGAAAATGTAGTGCATGCTGTCAATCATTCCATTCATTCATAACAGTTATGGATCAAGATAAAAGAAGTCAGTACAGCCTGAGTGGTGTTAGGGAGTGAGAACGTGAGAACTGAATAGAATGGAAGTGTTTGATACAGCATTCATAAAAAGTAGTACAGGTGACAAGATGGTGCCTTGGGTGCAATACTTATGAAAAGACAGTTGACATGAAATCTAAACGTTCGCATTTCGCCACAGTCGCACTACCAAACCCTGAGGGGAAATCCAGCAGTGCACCGGCCGTTCGTGTCAAATACATTTTTCCTTCTCTTCCCTTAAGTCTGTCATCGGTTGTGGACCTTCCCACTTTCTGGAAAGGGCTGTGATAATGAATAACCAGCACACGTTAATTATGATAGAAGCAGAAAAGGTCAACATTTTGAAATTATTTCATGCACATTGATCAATCCAGCTAAAACTCTCACACTATGAGTAAATATTTTTCTCACCGCAGGTGGTAAAGATACCTCCCATGTTTATACATCTATAATGGTGTCAAATAGAATCAGCTGAGTGGCAGGTGCTTCCATCTTTGGGGTGAGTGACTAGTTGAAAAAGGATTTTCAGAGTAATCACACAGTATCATTCAGAAAATTGTTTATTAACAATTGCAGACTTTGCCTGCTCATTTAAATGACATTTTAGCTTTCGCCTGTAAGGTGCAGTGCTGTTGTGTGGAGGCCTTCTGGGATAAAAACTATGGAAAACAAAGAATATCAAATCGTATGATCAGACAATATCCTGATGGGTGTCCCTTTCTTGGCATTTGCTTGGCTTTTTTTTTCATTCAAAACTAATCGTTTCTCTAAATTTCCTTATCAGTATACAATCGTACGCATGCCCAAAGACATCATGAATTGGCGGACCAAACGTTGACATAGTCATCCTGTGTTTGATTTTCTCCTGAAGAAGCGTGACCCTGCATATAAATTGATGGCATTAAGGAATACAGACTATATTCTTCATTGAAGTCAGATGAAAACTTCGGTACAGTAACCGCATTAAACAAAAGACAACAAAATAGAATCTACAGCGAGTTTTAGAAGATTACCAAACGATCGGATGTCAATTTCAGAAGATTTGAGCAGTTTTGTATCAAAACTATCCGGCTTTCTCTGCTGTCAACAACTTAATTATCTTGTACTAGAGCGCCCCCCAACTACCCTGTTCGTAATATTGTTTATAGATGATATTCAGTTATGCAACAGTTATGTCTAATTCACCTAACCCCGGGTGTCTATACAGAATTATACAAATATTTTTGCTTTGATGCACAGTGACGTCATGATATTGACGACAAACTGAGTTCATATCTAAGACTGATAATCCGTACCGCGTCTCAATTGACACGACAGGTACCTGGTCGGCTAGTCTGTTGTAATTTACCAGTCTAATGGTCAGCAACTGGGGTTAATATGGAAGTAATGGTGTGAATAAGCAAAGGACATGGTCAGTTGGACAGATATGTGTAATCGTTATTCAAAAGTGTGGCTTTTATTGTGCCCTTGGGGGTTATTTTGGCTGCAATAAAGTATGCGGTTTCGTTTGGTATGCTGAGGTTGATCAAACGTGCAAGATGATGTGTTTTAATGTCAAAATCAAAGGACCGAGGGCAACCATACAAAATGAAGACAGACCGAATTTTCATTTCAAAGAAAAACAACATTTCCTTAATTTCAGAATTTCGTCGAGGATCTTTTTATTTTATTATGATACACATATAGTCCTCCACTCGAAAGATCGTTCCTTTTCTTTATATAGGTCCAATCCAAATGGGAGAATTACGTTTATAGATCCCTAACCTCATAATTCAGAAATTTGAATGGCTATTTTAGAAGAGTAACCTTTCTGTGGCTTTCGAATGGGTAAATATCCATGATTTAAATTCATGTGCTCTTGAAGCTTATTTAGAGTAGTAGATCACCTCTTTCGTGCTTGGATGCATGCTGGATGACCATGTTTATTGCTATTTAACCTAACATACGGGAAAATGATATCTTTATTTGAAATGGGTTGTTTTAAGAGTTTGGCCTCCGCATTTCATGTGTGAGCTAGCTACGATGTTATCTTAAGCCCTTGTGTAGAACTGTGTACTTAATCTGAAATAAGCAGACATTGACATTATCCTAACATAATACCGCTGGTACGAACACCAGACTCATAAGAGGAGACGTTCGTGTGTTGCCGTTGGATATGCCGAGGGCAGTTTCCAATCACCTTAGCACACGGTGTTTTCATTTGCCTACCCGGCTTAGGTCACGGGTGACAGTTTCACTGGTCAAACAGGAGAACTTGAGTGCATGGCGTTTCAATGCAGCCCCGATCGGCATTGAGCGGGGCACACGCCCGTGATATTCGATCTTTCATTGCTTTTTTGTTCACCGATAAGGGGCACCTTTCCACTGCCCGGTTTTCATGCACATTTCTCGTCACACCTGGCCAACAGCGGTTACTACGCTTACGCCCTACTCTGTTGAGTGTATATGACGAACTTATTTCCAAAGGCACTAAAACAACTTTGAGTGATGTTGAACAAATCAAGGATTTTAGTTTAAAACAGTTTCCTCCTTCGAAATATCAAAACTTTTTCACAGTTAGAAGTACCAACATTAGACCCAAAAAAAAAAAAAAATGATGATAAAGAAATCTTGCATGATTGGTAATTTTTCTAGAATTCTTTATATTTTTCATGCAAGACTTCCTATGTTGTGACAAAAATAATTTCCAAAAGGCGCTAAACCCCGTAGAAATGATAGATATGTTTTTGAAAAATTCTAGAAAAATTCCTGCTCATGTAGTCATTCTTTCATTCTGATTGTTGGATTCTCAGGTTGGCACTTAAACTGTAAAACAAGTTGTTTGATTTGATGAGAAATAAGGTTCGAATAAAAGTCCTTTATTTACTCTAAATCCCTCGAAGTGGATTTAGTGCATTTGATAGTACACATGTATTAAGCTCTTCGCATGTGACTATGGTCCCTTGAGTCCGTTGAGGCGCCATTTGGTGATTTCAGATCACCAGTCATATGTGCAGTGTGACTGCATTATTTTTCATGCGTGCCATGAGGGTCATTATATGGGAGAGTGACGATGTAATACAACAAGTAAATGCTTTTTCATTTAACTGTTAAGGCAAGCCTTAGGGCAAAGGAGTGGCACGAAAAGACTGTTAAAGAACGTAAAAAAAATATCAAAAACACAACAATATACATTTTGCGTTAGTAACGCATTCTTACGTGCCACTAAGTTTCGCAAAGGTACCTTACAAATAATACTATAAATTGTAATGAATGAGACATGACTTGAAGAGTAACTCTTTCCAATTATTTACATACAACTTTGTGCACCATTTTTTGTATGGCTGAATAAACAGGGGACAAATAACAGGACCACGTCCGTCAAAACCACCTGCGCCAATTGAACATAGCCTTGTCATTTACATACTTGCCATGACAAACCAATCTCCATCTTGGTGATTTTCTCGTTATTTCACTCTAAATTTTGTAAACTTGAATTCAAAATTCGATTTAAAACTTTAAAAGATTTATAAATAAGTCTTATAAATTGTAATGATATTTCTTAATCTAATTTTGAAGCTGTCCCTAATGACGATCGACTTGGATTAATTCATAATCTAAGAGTGCAGTCAATCGATTATTCACCCATGAAAAGATGGTTCCCAAAAAGTGTCAAAGTAATCAGAAATAGTAACTCTGCCAAATTATCTAACATACACACTCTCTAAGTGTGAATAATGGAAAATGGAAGTATTACATCTATTGACTGAGCTTTCAATTTCACGCTCAGTGTGGACGCTTATTTATCGTCCTGGGGATACCTTCTATTTTACTCCAGGGACACATGAGGGAGGAGAGAAGAATAATAGTGAGGGGTTGAAAAGTAAAGATGTGCTTAGAAATAAAAGCTGTCTTGAAATTGATCTCTTTGCATTTTCGCAAAAGCCAGACATCCAGTGGAGTACCAGATCGTGTTCGCATAATTTTCATTCCGTCACTCATTTTGTGTTGTGGCCTGCCTCCGACAGCTTTGAGACAGTGAACAAAAAGACGTACATATAACTTTCTTATGTATGAATGTGTGATTGCACAGATATTTGCCCAATTTTAGAAATTGAAACATTAATCTTGTAATAAAGCATGAAAGAGCTAGAATATCAACTTACTGGGAACTTGAAGTTACAAAACTAGTACTTTTTTCCTTAAGAAGCATTGACGGCTTGATCTTTATCGTAAAAAAAAAATCTTTTCATCATTTTAGAACTGTGTTTTCTAGTTGAAGTTAATACTTAGCTTATACGCCAAAGCGAGTTCTTTCTCTTGATTTTCTAAATTAATGGATGGACTAGGAAACCAAAAATGGATGATGATTTCTTAGAAATGGAGAATGATGACAGGGAAATGAAAACAAAAAAATTATGTCTTTTTTAACCTGAGTTGATCCCAATTAAGGAGGGAGCTGATTTCCCTTTTTAGAAGACTTTTGTCGTGGAAAACAGGACTACCCAACTTACGCTGCTTGACTCCTGCAGTTTCTAGTAGCCATCTTTACCTTGTGTGCTGGACTGCAATCAAGCCTCACGGTGATTAATGGTCTAATAATCTTCCCAATGAATTCTCCCATTCCGATTCAAATCGAACCCATCGCTCTCTTTCACCACCGAGCGGTTATCATGAAACAACGCAAACATCAAATAGTTGGAATCAATCACAATACCGTATGTTTTTCAACGTTGGCATTTAGGTGAATGATACTTGGTTTTCGGACATTCATTCGAATAAAAAAAGCAATTCAAGGGCGATACTCAATGGTATGACGATGTGTATCCTCTTGGAAACTCTAAATTAAAGTTCTCGACACGAAATTATTGTTCAGAATGATCCATGTTTTCTCATATTTTCAAGAATTTCTCTTCTCAATTAACAGTGAAGTAACTCCTACCCCATTTCCATTTTCGAAGACTGATAAAGGAATTCAAGAATAAATTGCTGTAAAGGTCGATCACGTATGACGTAGGGCTGTGTTAGTTGCTGTAAGGATCTACTAGTAAATACGTCTACGATGGCTCCTTGCGGAGGAAATTCACACTTTTCTGTCTTTGACTCTTCCTACTACACGGGTTATCCTTAAACATTAAAAGTCACGCAAACCTGTAAGGAATATCACCATAAATTTTACATTCAATACGTTCAAGCTCCAGAAAAACTGTCCACCAAATTATCAGTGGCGTCCGTGACAAACTAATTTTCCTTTCCTTATCATTTCTGAGTTCATGAATCTTATCAATACTGAATGGATGATACATTTTTTCAAATCATTCTGAGAATATCATAGTTATTTCATCAGCTATTCCAATAGAAATTGGGTGTCTCTCTGTTCATCTATATTTATTTCAGCAACATGAATTTTTAGACAAAAAATTAAAGTTTAAAGTTTGCATGATAGAATGAATAAAGTTGGTAAGGTTTACAGATCACCATGTAATTTTTTGTTAATTGGCTGTAATAACTTGGAAAAGGAGGAAAGGTGATTAACGAGAGGAAGGGATGCATAATATATACATAAAGAGAGAGCGAGAGAGAGCGAGAGAACATGAGAGGTATCATTTCGAGTGGGTAGTAGCATGGCTGTAAGTTCGTTGTAATATCGAAAATTTCGTCAATATGACGTCAGATTTTCCTTTTGGAAAGGGTCATCATACAGTGCCTTTCTAGAGGCCTTTTAGAATATAGTTCTCTTTTAACCTGGCAGTTAATAACTGAATTCTGTATTTCCCATAATAATAATAACTCGTATTTACCCAGGGTAGCCACTGCAGCTATCAGCTGATCTTCCAGCGGGCCCTGCATAACATAATATGTAATCCCTGTATATCTGTATACTAATAAGATTACTACAGGGATCACTCGTTTTCGGTCGGGAAAGGGTTAAATGAAATTGTTAAGTATGATAAACAAACAATGGATGTACGATTAACGGCTCACCTTAGCATTGGCAAATTGAAGAATAACCAATTTTATGGATAGCTTCATTGGAGTCTGATCCCGAGTCCTGAAAATATACCGAAATTTCAGTTGAAATGTATCCACCATGAGAGTTTCTAACTTTTACCTCATAAGTGGTTGAGAAGAAAAAAAAATCTTGTTCATAGTTGAAAGATCGACTAGAATACTTCAGACAGCATTTGCCGACGTCACGTTTAGCATATCAATTCATTATATAGAGAGCTTCGTTTCATTGATTTAATTTCGGATTCTGGAATTTGATAATGGTTCATTAGTGTATTTCCTGGAAATTCTTAGAGGCTAATCGAATATTCATTGAGACTAAAGTAAAAACACGGTATACCTAAGATCCTCCTTTGGAAATTGATTAATATCATTATTATTGCAAAATTAGATTCCTTTATTAAACTCTAACAAGTCTAATGCGCACCTATCCCTGAACGTGTCGCCTTCCATGTCAGACAATGTTCATCTTAATAGTTAAGACTAAAAAACAGCAATAATTGTAGGATATGAAAATTTTGTGTTACAAAATATGCTACTTCCATAAAACCAAATACTGGGGAACGGGGGCCTTTCATTCAAATTTTCTGTGTATTTCAATTAAACTTTGCCCTTACTACACTACTAAGAAATTGGATATTTTTCACATGTTTTAAAAAAATCATTTCGTCTGGCATTTATAGTGTATTTTTTTTATAGAGCCGTATTGCTAGCAAGACTAGAGTGTTAAAAATATCAAGGACTTCAGTATGATTGCAAAGAAGAGAATTAGATAAAATGAACCAACGAAGACCTACTTCTTCTTAAGATAAAAAGTAAGGTAAATTATGGTTTCGATTAGAATTTTTTTTTTCCATGAAAACAATTTCCCTTCGTTTTTTTCTGTCCTTTTTTTTAAATAACGGCTACGATAACCTATAGAGAATAGTTTCGATTTAATCGGAGGAGGACACCTGTGTATAAGAAGCCTCTGGAGACGTCGGGTATTAACCTTTGTCATATAGCTTAATTGTGTGTCAGTAGCATCAATTATGGCTGACATGGTGAATTATATATTTATCGCTCATGGATATTAGCAGCTGCGATTTAATTATTGCCGTTAAAGGGCTGGGATGGGGGAGTTCAAAGAATCGAATGCGGAAGTTCAATATTCGATGCATTTATCTGTCGATATGGCATGAAATCGAAATTTGTATGATCCGTGCTGATATACATTAGAAAATGATAGAACGTTAGTATATCACTGGAGGTGCTTGCCTCTTGTGCGAGAGGTCCTGGGTTCGACCCTTTTTCGCTGCTCACATCCTTGGACAAGGTGTTTTGCCCCCAGGTGTCCCTGCCGCGTCGACCTAGGTGTATCAAACAGGTACGTGACCTGCTTGCGTGCAATTGCAGGGGCGTAGATAGCACGGGGGGGGGGGGGATGCATCCCCCACACTTTTTTTGAAGTTTGGGTATATACATGTTTATGCATATGGGCCTGCAGGAAGAGCAGTGATAGTACTGATTTGCATTTCCGAGGGTAAAGAAAGCCCATAACAATTATTCTGTGGTCATAGCTGTGCACAGGATTGAGTCAATATGAACATGGTGGACAAAGAAAGCGGACAAAATAAACAACCCTTCATTCTACCCTTCACAATGGTTCTGGTAGTCAAAAGAACATCCCTTCGCAGCTATTATGTTTAATCATGTAGTTCCAGGTGAATATGCATGTGACACCTGTTTCACATATTTTAGACAATAGCAGTGAAAGGATGTTCTTTTGACTACAAGAACTATCGTGAAGGGTAGAATGAGGGTTTGTTTATCTTGTCCGCCTTCTTTGTCCGTCATGTTCATAGTGAGTACAAGTGAATGGTCAACCTATCTAGAGTAGCATCGTGTCTCTAGATCTATTGAATCCAGCATTACAGACGAGCGGAAAGAGCTAAAGTCACAGACTATATTTGAGTTCAGTACGTTGCAATGTTTACAAATCACAGTGATTTGATTGTAGATGACCATCAAACTCTTCAAATAGGCAATGCACTGTAAAATATACAACCGCTATTTTTTAAATGCAAATCATTTGACTGTTGAATTTTGACATTTTCAAACGTCTTATTTTTCGGACTAAGTTGGAGTGGAAAATAATTATAATTGTTGTCATTTGGAGAAGGGAAAGCTGATTTGCTTAGATCTTGGGAAAACTCTATATTGAATAATATGGATTAATTTATAATGGGAAAAAGCCGATAGCATGACTGTAATTATAAAAATGGTTGCAGGAAAAAAAATAGTCCTGACTTTAGCAAAAGGAATAATTATGCCAAGGCCTTATGACGTGCAAATGCAGATAGCGGTGCAGATATGAAGTGTTTATGCCTGTATAATCGATAATTTTGTTCACATTTTGGTGAAACCGTTGTGTCGAAGATTATTATCGAATTGTATTAAAATTAATCTTTTAAATTCTCTTGTATTTGTACTATATATACTTTTTTTCAAAAGAGTGAATGTATAGAACGAATAGAATGTTATGTTAGGAAAGAATGCAGGGGGGAACAGGTCTTGGCTGACCCTCACAGGTTATGTAGGTGAAAGGGATTTTCAATACGCAGGATATTATCGTTGAACAGTATATTTCTTTATCCCTAGAATATGAATATTACCTTACATTTCAGGCACAAAGTCATCTGAATTCTAAATCCATTAAGAGCAGTTTCTAGCAAGGCCTTGGGCTGTCCGTATTACAATGATTTCTCAATTGCTCTATTTCGCTACACCAAATCACCTCCATTGACTTCATCATCTATCAGACCATTTGCTATTTAGGGAAACAGAATAGTTACAGGTGCATTGCAAGCTAAAAGCGTAGCGATATACATTTTGGGGAAATGGGAGTAAAGTTAGCTAAGAGAAATGTCGAACAAGAGACATGTAGCTTGAAATATAGTCATGGACACGCAAAACATACAAAGTGCTCGCCCTTTATGAGATAAATAGATGAGTTTAATATCAGACGGAAGGGCGCTTGGGACATTTTCATTGATTTTTGAAGGTCAGACCTGATTGGGAATGCGACAAACGTAGAGATGGAATCTAAACAAAGAGGCTCTGGGCCAGAAGAGTATCTCGTTTTCGGACATGCCTTGGTAAGTGTACTATGGAGAACCTGACTGGGAGTGACCTTTAAAGTGAGAGTCAGGGCTATGGGGACAACCGACTGGGAAAGTCTTCAAAAAAGCACTGGACTTGATAAAAGATTCTGCTTCAGTCGTGGTCAGGAAACTGCATTAGAGGAGAATGTAAAATTAGAAGGATAATAATTCCATTTTGGTTTGGACAATAATAGATTTGACATTTTCGTCCCTTTTTTCTTATTTCCTTTTTCATGCAGTACATTTAGTGCCATTTTCTTTCAAAAATTCCGATTGACTCAGGGTTGTCAACATTGCACCGAGTTAAGAGCTTCTCAAGGGTGTTGCTTCGGTTCTAAAGAAGATCGGTTCTGAAGAAGATGCTTTTTTTTTAAACTCTCAACATAACAGACACACTTCTTGTTAATTTCTTCGCACAACATACCCCCCATTCTACATTCTCAATATCTCTCCTTTCATCTCCTACAGATTTCTTCTCTTCTTTGCTCCTCCGCTTCCTCCTTGTTCATTGCCTGATTATTCATTGCCAAGATTTTTCCAACTTGTGCTAGTATTCTCTGAGGAGGATTCCCGATAATATAGGATCTATCCCCAGGGCAATCATTGCGAATATTGCCTAATCTTGATGCTCAACCTGTTTTTAATGTTGACGGATGTTTAATGAGGTTTCTTGTATTGTATGCACATATTTGATCAGTCAAAGACAATTTGAATTCTAGGGGGAACATCATGATTGAGGCACGAAAGCCACGAATACATATATAGCAACATTTTAAAACCATATCACTTTACCTTAATCAGGTTAATAACTAATTTCTCTGTAGCTATAAGAGAATTTGTAGTCCATTTAATCATTAACTCGGATTCAGATTCGAATCAATGTGTTTCCTTTTTTTAGTCAATGGATAAAAATGTAATGAATACATTTGGCAGTCTAATAAACTGGATTCAAACGAGAAACTGTAGACCTACATTAACTCGATCCTCTTGCCTAGGAAAATGCAAACTAAACTATATATATCGAAAGGAATTTGACTTTCAACCAATCGAGCTTGCGTATTTAAGACTTGGGTTTCAGTTTTTAAATTTCCATTGATGATGGTATGCCCGCTATAACATTTATCATGCCCATATGTATATACGGGAAAGCATGAAACAGTACATTATCTTGTACTGGAAGGAATATTCCATTTTGATCATTTTCATTATTGTTAAAAACGACCTCTAAAAAACTATGAAATCATTTTATTTATAAAGTGGTCATTCTATGGTAAGGACGATAATAGTGATGCGAATAATGGTAATAGATACGATTTATGCAGTGATTAATAAACAAAAGAGATCTTGTGCTTTACAAAGTAAATTGCATATAATTTGTAGTCCGTTTAGTCATCAACTCGAAATCAGATTTATTTTTTAAATATTTCCTTTCCGGACATGACAGACGAAAAACGACAGTCATGACAGTAGAGAAACTCGAATTGATTCATCCTTTAATTTCCTATTTATTTTCATTTCTTTTGTGCTTTGTTTCTTCTAACTCTGCATTTTTCGGGTGGTTTAAGTCCAAATGTGCTCACCATAACATCTGGTCGATGAATAAACTGTAAAAACGGTTGTTTAAAAATCATTAGGTCGTTTAAAATATGAACCTATCAACTTTGGTTTAAAACGTATGTAAAACATATGGGGATCTTTTTTAAACAACTGTTGGTAGGTTCATATTTTAAACAACCTAATGATTTTAAAACAGCTGCTCTAACAGCGCAGATACTGGAAAACATGAAATAAGTTATTATATTCATATAAAGGAATATTCGGTTTGGAAAACTTTCCTTGTTGTTGACTAAGAAAAAAGGAACTTCCACAAAACCACGAAAAAGGATCATCTTAATGTAAGTATAATAACATGAATAATGATAATGTAAATGATCAGAACAAGAAGAACAACAAAAATTGATTTATGCATTTAGCGCTTAATAAACAAACGTTTCTCTTTGCGGTTTACTAAAGATGAACAACAACAACAGCAACAACAAAAGAAGCCCGTATTCATTCATACATTTATTTGTTGTTTATTTTTATTTCATTTGTCGGGTTTCTTTTTTTCTACCTCTCCCTTTTCCAGGAGTATGAGTCCTTGTGCACCTTTAATATGAAAATATAGCGGATCAAACCCAATCAAAATGGAAAATTATGTTTCAGTTACAATAAATTTCTTGTTAGGATAATGGAAAATGCAAATTATTGGAAAGACCAACACGCGAATCCCCCGGTTAGAATTGCAAAGTGCATTGTTGCTCACTGATTTGACTCAGTTCGAAAATGGTCCCCTCCCTTCTCCCGCCTTTGTGCTTTTAAAGAGAAAATTGAGTTCTGGTAAAGAAGTAAAAACATGAAAAAGGAGTTTTCCAAATTTTATGTTACTATTATAACTACGATGGAGAATATCAAAGGGGAATAAAACACTACAACGATTGTTAACACTTTGACTACTTAATTTTCAAATTTCCGTATAGACTACAGAGACCACAAAGTTTTCGTATGCAATTGGTTAAATGTTCTTGTTATATATTGTGCCTTGCCTATTTTGTGTAAAACACTGTAGAACAGGAGATCCAAGAATGTCATTCTAAATTAGATGAGTCTGCGTATCTGAAGGACCTATCGTGTCTTCTCAGTATTTGAAACGAATGAATGAATAATTGCGTATTCATTTTTTAAATAAGGATACAAATTACTCTTGAATTGGCTTAATTCTCTCTTGTTAAAATGCTGGAAGTGGTTTCGAACTTTTGATTGAATTGTACGCGACAACAGAGTGTAGTCCTATATATATCAATTTCCTTTGCAGCGCTCTCATTTCTGTGTGATATTCAGCAAGATGGAGTCAGTTTGATATCATCTTGATGCAATAAAAACCTCAATGGTCTATTATTTTTCTTCACTATTTTACTGCATAGGCCAGTATCAGTATACTTATTTCCATACATTTTTCTATGAGTTTGGAAAAGGTATGGTGTCTTCACAAGTATGAATATTTAATAAAATCATTTGGTAATATTTCTATATCATATATAATATTTAATCTCAAATTTAGTATCGAATATTACAGATTAAATCGTCGGTCTCTCGAGTTGCATCTTGAACGGAAATCAGACCTAAACCTGGGTTTAATCAAACCCTGCTTTTAGAAAGAACTTGGACAACACTTTAATAGGCATGCGGGTTAAGTGCAGTTCAGTTTAATAACCCGGAGTTAATTTTAGTCTAGGGTAAAGTTAAACATGCTATCAGTATACGGGCCATAGGTTGTTCCGTATCCTGATTATCTATGCACCGTTTTGATGGTGTAATTCTTCCGCTCTTGATCTTACGTTGCGCTACACTGACTCTTTAAGAGCTCTTTTACGTCTCATTGGGGATTCAATTGAGTGAAGTGCTACTTACAACTCCATAACCCTCTATATTTTAAAGAGAGAATTCAACCATTGCGGCCCTCTTCTATTTTGAAGCAATATGCATTTTACAACACGGGGAAAATATTCCAACGCTGTTGCTCCAATCAGAATATGGATAATAAAGGATTTGATGTCAAAGAAAATTGCTCTCTCCTCTTTTTTTTTTTTTTTTTTGGCGGGGGGGGGGTCTCATTTGAAATGCATTGGGCTAAAATTCAATTTAAAACTCGGTATTATTTAAAGGGGAGTGCAATGTAGGCATATTTGAAACTATGGACCAATGTATTTTAGTATAAGTGTATTACTGACGGCGTCTAGTGGATATGTTTTCCGATAGCAAATTACAGGGTAAGGGGTTCAAATCCAAGCCCGACACTAATGTCTTTAGCAAGACATTATAGTCTACATTTACCACTCTCCACCCAGGTGGGAACCTGATATGCTCAAACTCTTATCACTTTTGCGGCTCGGCTATATTATGCCCAGGGTAATAATGCTTAAACGCCATGAGCCATGACGGCCATGAGCCATGACGGATACGACCACTTTACAAAATAGCCATTATCATCATTATGATCACTATTTACTTCATTTTCCGTCTAATTTACGGTCGAATGGAATGAGGTGCAAGTTATTACAACTACGTAACCTTCCACTTTAAAGAGATAATCCATCATATTCTTTCTTTACGTATTCTACATCCAAGGAATAGGCTTTACAATCAAAGTACATTAACTGAATCTTCGTATAAAACTCGAAAAAGAAAAAAACTAACTTGACGAAAGTTTTTTTTTCTTCTTCTTCTTCTTCTTCTTCTTCACTCCAGTTTCTGTTAAATCTGAAATGTAATGAGATGATGATGATGGTGATGATGATGATGATGATTATGATGATGACGATACTTTGGTTTGCTGTAGCGCCTAATACATCTCCAATGTAAGCGTTTACGTAAATATCATAAACCTGTTCGTGGGATTCTTCCGCACACAATGCATGCACCTTCTCCACTCGATTGGGAGCATTATAGCCAGGCCGCAGACGCTATTTGCAGCCTACTCCCATAGTGCTGAACAAACCTTACCTTACAGAGTATCCACTTAACACTTGGATGGAGAGTGAAAAATGCAAATTAATGTCTTGCAAAAGGATCCTTGAGCGCGCCGGGCTTCGAACCCACGGCCTTTGCATCTACAGTCAAAAGCAACTCCTGAAATTTCTGATTTCCAGGTAAAGTTGATCAAATAATCGTATCCCCTTGCTCAAAATCTTATACCTTTACAATATATTTCAGCGACCAAAACTTTATTGAATTTGAGGGAATACGAATTTGATTACGGCGAATATTTGCTGATTGTATATGACAAATTGGCAACTCGACAATGCGAGGTGCGAATACATTGTTATACAGGTATCTTGTTTCATGCATAACACCAACAAATAAGTGGATTTCATGTTTCAACTAATGTCACAGATGAAACACTTTTCGTACAGTAGGGCATTGTTTTTTTTTTAAATGTATTAAAAGGTTGCATAACATTACCTGTTATAAATAGTGTGTCTCGCAAATAATAATTAGGTTAAAGCTTTATCGCTTAAGGAGAAAGCCTCCAAGTTTTACGTCATTATTTTCTTTTCTTTTCTTTTCTTTTTAAAATTCATTTTGTCCTATAAGGGCAACACTAAAAGAAAGAGGTAGTTGATTTTTTTTATAACGGTAAATAATACCGAATAATAAAGATAATGACGATGACGATGATGATGATAATAATAATGATAATAATAATAATAATAATAATAATAATAATAATAATAATAATAATAATAATGATAATAATAATAATAATAATAATAATAATAATAATAATAATGATAATAATAATAATAATAATATAATAATAATGATAATAATAATATAATAAGAATAATGACAATGACATACGATGTGTGATGACCTCAATACATTTGAATTCATATGCTGAAGTGAAAATGAGTATTATTATCGTCATAATTCACCTCTTTCTAAAAGGAAATATTGGGTACAGCTTTTATCAGCTTGACCCTTAATACTGTCCACAGGCCTATGAACATAATCAAATATAGTTTAGAGTACCTCTCCATAGAATACGATTATCATATGATGCTCTCCCAGCCTATATGCGTGCAAAATACTCCATTCCTTCCTTGCAATGATGTGAAGAAGCGTGTAAGCATTTCCTTCCGCTACGATGCTTTCATTGTCGATTCAATTCAAAATCAAGTTGACCTCAATCATGTTGACCTTTGTTTCGGCCTTTGAAGTCATCGTGTTTATAGTTTATTTGGAAGGGATATCAGGCATACAGTGCAAAGCTCATTGCATGCGTCATTTTGCTGACGGAACAATGAGTCAGCTTGAGCTTGATGAGATATTAGCGTATGTAATATGGCGCAAGGGAAATGATGTATTATGTGAAAAGGCAGAAATTTGGGTTCTCTTGAAACAATAGTTAAAAAAAAAAAAAGAAAGAAGACACCCTCTTTATTCATGTTATTTCAAACTATGTGCTTTGTCGTGGTATCTTAAAAGAAAATCTAGTTTTACAAGAAGTTAATTGATAAAACAAAATTCGCACGTTCATTGAGCTGAGATTTCCAGTACAATTGGTTTATATAATATTATCATTATTATTTTTCACTATGATCATTATTACTATTATGATTATTGTTATTGTTATTATCATTATTCTTCTTATTATCATTATCATCGCTATCATTGTCATTATCATTATCATTATCATCAGCTGTATTTTCTCTACATGATTTATAGTGTTGAAAGGATATCAGCATATCTAAACGGAAGTGCGTAAAATGTACCAAATTTTACCTTAAAATATCAAATAGGAAATCTAAAAATAAACGATAGATTCGTGAAATGAATAGAATTTCTCACAGAAGCAAAAAATGGTGTAAAAAATCTAACAAAATACTAATGCTGGCCGGGTGAATTACTGTTTTCTCCCCCCCCCCCCCCCCCTCCCCGAAAAAGGATTTTTTTTTTTCTTCCTGTTTCTGTTTTTAATCGCTATTCCCTCTATTAGAAGCTTATGCTCAACCAGGGGGTGTTTCACAAAGACTAAGATTGACTGAAATCGCACTTAACTATGGCAGGCCATTGATGCCACTGTTTTGCTTTCACCATCGGTCTCTCAAGGCATATGCAAATCATGGTCCTAAATCTATAGAATTAGAAATTTCTGTTTTCTTCATCAATGAACTATAAAGAATGTAAATTTTGCGGATTTTTAAACGTGATTTGCACATCCCTTGAGAGACCGATGGTGAAAGCAAACAGTGGCATGAATGGCCTGCCGTACATAGTTGTGTTCAAGTTTAGCAGTCAGTCTTAGTTTTTGTGAAACACTCTCCAGAACTCATGCAATGATATTATATGGAGTCCAACTTGATTATTGACTGGTGCACTGAGGTTGCATAGTGTTCAGGGGGTCAATCCATTTTATATGTTGGGGCACTCTCAAACATTTGGGGAGGGGGCATAAAATGGGGGGAGGGGGGCAAACACGCAAAATCTAAAACCAAATCAATATTGACTAGATTCTAGTGGAAATGACGGGAATTCTAGGACAAGTTTTGTTCATTTTTAGAGTCTGGTTATTTTCACTAGAATGGAGTCGGATTTGATTAGAATATAGTAAGTGCACGTCTGATCCGGTAATGTAGACAAATCTGACTAGAATGATTTTAGAGTGTACGCGCACACACACATGCACACGCACACACAAAGCTTTTCAGCTTAAAATTTGAGTGCGACATACCCTTCCGCGTATCCCACCCTAATATTTTGGGGGATGCCCTCCAGTCTCCCCCCCCCCCCCCTCCCCCTCCGGCCTCCTCCGATGGACTTCCACGCTAGTGTTACGTCTTCCAGAGGGGTAAATGGAATCGCATTCATGGTATGATCTGATTATAATTCCAAGCAATTTCATGTTATTTTATTTAATAAGTGACATTTGAATTCTCTCCTCGGCGTCTACTAAAAAGGGGAAGCCGCCATGGCATGAATTATATTGCTGTGTACGAAAATGCTTTTCCCTTGGCGTTGTCATGTGATTCTTTGCATAATAAACATCTTGTAGAAGAGATGTGATTTTTTTAATGTAGGTATTTCGGAAGTACAAAATATTTCACAATTTTTTGTCGTCAAATTCCAACAGAGAAAACGGTCGTATCAATTCAGCTTACTAGTAACCTATACCATTTGTACATTGCCCGCAAATTACTGCATTTTGCGACAAAATTAGTTTATGATTTCTTCTTTTTTTCCTCTTCTTTTTCTCCTTGTTCTTTTTCTTCTTCTTCTTCTTCTTCTTCTTCTTCTTCTTCTTCTTCTTTCCACAAATTGTCTTCCCTCTTTTCACTCTCAATATCCGTAAATGATAATTTTAAAACATATTTATCGGTTTATGTTTGAGCGAACGGATAGCCAGAAATGATGTATTGTTTTGTTTGTTTTTTTTTTCAAAAAATATCAGAGTGCAGACAAGGGAAGAGGAATTCTCAATTTTTCATGGAACTTGATTCCTAATGAAAAAATGCCTGAGGGACTATCAAGTGAATGGTTGCCCTTATTAACACATTGCTAGTCAAATCGATAAAAGCTGTGGGTATTTCGTCATGTACATGTATGTACGTGTTTTGGGGGTTTTATTTTCAAAAATGTGTTTAGTGAACCATGGAATTATGGTTGACAATACAAGATTTGCCTCGCCAATCTCTTCAGTGATTCTCCGAGCAATTATTAAACCAAACGATTATTCAGTAATGGAAACATTTTCAATATTCCAGCTGGAAGTAGTCATAAAGATTATTTTCATTGAATGATCATCTTCTAGTCTTCACCACCTGTTCAACGTCTCGTTCCCATGACAACTGATGTATTCATTTTGAGGGGATATCTTCTGCCCGGGTGATAAGAGTCACTAACCCACAGAAATAAGGTTAATTTCTATATCAGTAGGGCTGATAACTTTTTCCCTTTCCTACATTTTATTCTGTTCTTCTGTACCTCGATGGCTTTGAAATATTGTAGGGTCGTAGTGTTTAAAGGTATAATCAAAGATCAGCAATAGTGACTTTCGCTTTTTAAATTTCTTATTTATTCATATTCGATATTCCATTTTTAAAACAACAACATACAGGTATAATATGCTCAGATCTTTCTTTCTTTATTAAAGTGAAAAACACCAGAGATAAACAATGTCTTTGAACATTTCCCTGAGTCATGGTAGTGTACCTGCTATTTTTTTTTTTTTTTTTTTTTTTTGCTAAATTCTTACCAACAATGCTCACAACGTCCGGCAGTCGGCAGAAATACTCAACATACTTTTAACGGCATAAGACGGGGAAAAAATAATGCTTTCTATCATGTCTATTGTTTGACTGTCTTCCTGCAAGATTTATTATGCAACTTTAACTACTGCACAAGTCATTTATTTTCATTAATATGAAACGTGTATGTAAAAACTCTGCAGGGATGAATGCAAAGGTGAAGCATGATTTACTTATGACTTTCAGGGAACACAGGGCATGTCATCTAGACGAGAATTTATGTAGGGTGTTGGTGATCCTGTCTTAAACTTCAGGAAGATTAACATCCATTACTATGGAATGATGAGTTCTGACAATCACATTGAGACTGTCACAGAGTTGTGTCAAAGATATGTTTCATTACACCGTGCGTGCGGCGCTTCAGCTCTCATAAAGAGTAATGTTAGAGGTCACAAAAATAAGGAATTATAGTGTGATCCCTATCATCCAACTGATATAATTTTCGAACGGCCATCGCAGCAGCAATGATGGATTCCCTTTTCCCTATTCCCTTTATGGGCCACCACACAAATTGTTTCCTGCGCCACACTGTGTTTCTCATGGGAGAGATGAAAATACTTAAAGCCCGCCAAACACTTTACGATCCGTCTGCGATCCGAATTTTGGAAAAAAAATGTTATGCATTTGATATGAACATTTAAACATGTAAAATTTTAATGACCAAAATTTCGAATAGTCGTATGAATACAAAAATCGAAATTCCGGGCTATTGCGAGTCTCCCTTTAGGAATAAAACCGAACTCAGATCCCAATCATAGCAATCTTGCGATCGGCTACGATTTAAAGCCGATTTCGCCTTTACTTGGTTCACAGTGTTTGCAGTTATCCAAAATTTAGACTTAGTATCTGAGTATTCCTATCATTATTCTGAACTTCAAATGAGATAATTTTACTTGTTTAAACTTTCATATTCAATGCTAAATGCTTTTTTTTTTTCAAAAATCGGATCGCAGACGGATCGTGCAGTGTGCGCCGGGCATAGCATGCTTAACGTTCCGGTTATCACAGTGTTTCGAGTGCAAAATTAAATCTCTAGAGATTGTTTAAATGGTTGTCATGCGGTAAATCAAGCCTCATACTTTGGGTGATATCACGCTAAACTAACGAGACAACCACTGAAAGGTTTTCATTAAAAAGGAGCAAGCAAGCAAACAACAACAAAGCTGTATTTCCATTTGTATTCTGCACTTTAAATTGGGTTATGGTTACGCTACTATCAATGAGTGAATGACAGGTTATCAAACATCGCATTTTATTTTTTTCTTAAAGACTCTTCGTGTTAATCCGTTCGCAAAATGCCAACGTATGTTGCATTGTTAGCTGCTGTAAGTGACGAACAAATCGTTTAGACAAAAAATCTAAATGTGCATTCAGACGTTTCATTTTTTCTCGAATTTCCATACTATTGATAAGCTTTCTTGAAAGTTCTTTACAGTGAATACGTTGAAATAGGGAGAGCCCATATGATGAAATAATGCTTTAATTTGACAAAAGGAATCAAGTGGCATATCAACCAAAGTTGAGTTATTGATATTTTCATATTTTACCTAGACGTGTGCTCTTCTTCTGGGCCAAATTTTATGCATGAATACTCATCCTGGTAAGAGATATGTTAGGCAAGACATCATGGTATTGTTGACGTCAGTGTAAATGACAGATATAATTTCCTCTTTTGCAGGAAATGTCACTTTTGTCATTATGCTTCCTTCTGCCAAAGTAGGGCAGAATACTATCATGGTTGAAATATAGTTACCATTTGACTGTTGGGGAATTTTTCCGCTCTTGTGTGTTACATTAAATCCCCATCTTCCTGTCAATATTGCATAATGCTGTCCGCTTGTACTTTCCTTCCCCCAATCTATTACAGCGCAGCTCATGCAAATTCAATTTTGTCTCCAAAGAAATGGGTCAAAACCCATATCTACGAAGAACGAACACTTACACTTGGAGTTGGCAAGTGAGAATTGATATACTTTATTTTCTTAAAACGAAGTCACTGAGTCGGGGGCTTTGATTTCAGCCCATTGCAAAGAAAAGGAAAGGGAAATGATTTGAGGAAATAAGATATTAGATCAGCTAAAAGCTTCTTTCTAAGATTGCTAGGGTGTAACATTTAGGTCGCTGGATATCTGCAGGCTGTATAAGCCCACAGTTCTAATGTATAGATTGTATTTTATATTTCTTGCATTTTTGGTACAAATCTATGTTTGCTTTTAACTGATAAACATGGTGTTAACAGCTTTATAGTTATAGAACCTTCTCCTTCTGTTTGACAGTTTGCCATTGGCACTATTGATCCTTGATATTACAGAACTGCAAAAGACGATGAAACACAAGAAACGAGCCATTAATGTCGCCATTGCACAATCACGCCTGTTGTCACGTTAGAACCGGGCAAAGCGTAAGGGGTTAGACCTAAGGGAGTAATGGTCCAACTCGAAAAGTAGTAGAAGAAGAAGAAGAAGAAGAAGATGATGGTGATTATGAAGGAGAACGAAGGGAAGAGGAACCAGCTGTATCATCATCATTGTCATCCTTTTTTTTTTATTTTTTGTTTGCTTGTTTAATTCTTAATTGTATTATGATATATTGATTTGTATTATACTTGCCTGCTTATTTATATGTAATTGAAATTTCCATACGGACGTGCTGAAAAACAGCTTGATAGCTGATAGCTTTTTTTTTTAATCTCTACCGTATTCAAATAAATAAATTGGAAAAAAATGAAACTGAAATTCTCATGTTCATTAATCTTCATCATCACAAGGATCATTACCTTCCAAACCTTTGTTTGAAACTCGCACAGATATCAAACAAACTCAAATTTTCTGTTGCCAGAAAAACCAGCTTCCTGAATCATGTGAATTCTTGCTCCTTACCGTCCTAGTCAATGACATTCATGATTATCCACACTGTGCAGAGTGTTTGCATTAAACCTATCGAAAGCACGAGAGTGATATCAATTAGGCACGTGTTGGTCAAAGGCACATTGCACTTCAAATTCTTACGTTGTGTTTATGAGAGCATTTCCTGTCATTTCGTCAACAGCTCAGCCGTAAATGCGATGACAGAAATCCACTAATGCATTAGCCTACTTTGAAAACTGATACTAGCATTGGACTTAATGCCAGGGGCGGATGTTAAGGGGGCACATTTCTAGTCAGACTCTTGGCAAAGCAAATAAGAATTACAGTAACATTTTAAGATGCTGCTAATTCTTAAGAAAATTCTCTGACATGTGAAAAATTTGAAATAACATTTGCAAAGGGGGCATTCTCGTTGTGTTACTGTATACGCCCATTTGGTTTTTAAGGGAAGCCAATGTATCCATCCTCTCCCCCCCCCCCCCCCTCCTGGAATCAGCCGCAGATCTCATGCAAAAATGAGTACGTAGACATCTGCAAATAAATTAACCTACTTTTTATATTGATGTCAGCATTGCAATTGCTGAGACACCTGATAAACTTCAATCCTGTATAACCTTGTGAGGCTTCCATACTTTCTGGGATTGAAAATGAGTTTTGAACGATTTGATGACCCAGTGACGACTGATTTATCAAAAGCACAGTTATGAAGACCCTCTGTCGAAATCGATTGAATATTCTTCATTATGCATCAGCTTAATTATGATTAACCATTTATCAGAATATCAGAAGACCAAATGATGCCAAAGGCACAATATTTCACCCCTACCCCAAGATGGCATACCTTAGAAACACAACAGAACATAATTACCCCCTTCGTTCTATTCAGTATCTTATCTCTCTCTATTCCTTTAAAAACAAAAGAACAAAAACAAAAACACCGATCAACCCTAGCCCTGCACATGCTGCCTTACACTCAATATCCTAGAGAATTATCAGCCAGAATACAGGTTTGGGATGGAAACAAATAAATTTAACATGGTTCATCGAATATAATTTACAAATAGACATGATGTTAAGCTGTAGAGCTCATCAGTGATTGTTATAGCTACTACTTCATCTACTGTGCAGTTTGTGGTGAAGATGCGATGACTAAACTTTCCGTCGGGGTTTGAGGCTGAGAACTGCTCTTATACCCTCGTTGACGTTCTCCTTTATGTTTGTATATGAAAAGGTCGTAAAGCACTTTCGTCAATGTTCTTCAAATTTTGATGATGGCAACAACGATGAATAAAACGTTTACACTAAAAAGTATTTATGAATGGGTGTGTATCTGTAATGTAGATTTTTTGAGCAATGGATGCATAAGTATTTGAGGAATCACCATACCCTGTAAACAGCACCCCGTTGTTGATAAAAATATGGGAAATATGAATGGTCCAGCGAGAACTTTGAACAAAAGGTGAAAAGTAAGAAATTTCATGTATTGATAGTCAGCATTACATGAAATATAGTAAAATTCTATAATATCTAATAACATTTCGAGTCAAACCAACACCAGGTAAACAAGATAACAAGGAAAGAAACGACATCACCTTAAATATCGAAGCAACCATCAGTTTGAAAATTGGTTTGACGGTGTGACATATGATATGGAAGATATTTTCAATTCAGAAAATGCACTGTAGTGCATGTTGGCCGTCGTTTTCTTTCATTGAGTCATAAATGCCAGGTATCATTACTCATTCATCACCAATAGTAGAAAGATCATCATCGAAATACGGTCGCACCAACGAGACCGGTACATGCACACCGAGTGAAAACTTCATTACCCACAATGGGCACGAATCGGTCCCTTTGGAATATCGGTGTGGAAACGGTTGGTGGTGTGACGCGAGTATTACTCGTAGCGATTAATTTCACGGTTGATCAACTGATGAGGGCGTTTTGTCACACGTGACCTTGAGGTTTATTTGTCTCTCTTGCTGAAAATTTAATTCTACTACGGGCTTGTTCATACCTCAAAAGAAGTGGCATAGCTTCATCGGTGTGCCCCCAAACTCTACATCTATAAGCCAACCATGCCAATAGGGTGGTGGAACGGAAAGGGTAAAGGGGGATAATAGTATCCCTCCAGCAGCAGCAGTTTCCCCTGAATGTTAGTCTGGTTGATTCCCATTGACAAGCCATATCTTTTTCACTGCCATTTACCCCCCCCCCCCCCCCCCACCCCCACCCCCCCCCCCCCATGATTAAACCCACGCTACGCCAATCCCTAAGAATATCAAGCTATCTCAGATGATAGGGAGAACAAAAAGCCTTTTGTAAACGCCACGATGCTGCATGCTGTTAATTCAAAGTAATATTCAATGGCAGTATGCTATTTGGCCAAGGATGTAAAATTTTAACGAGTGAAAAGTTCCAACTTTTGAAGATCCTAAATCAAAAAGAAAAATTAATGCTCTATACTTTTGTGATATTCACATCATTTATTTCAAATTTTACGCAAGTTCTGCTATTCGTAATGTCATGAATGTGTGGAAATGATGTAAACCAACTTCAGACATGACATTTTCCAAGATACTGCCAAATTGAAATCGCGTGTGACATAAATGCTTGGCGCATTTTATTATATCAATTACATTCAATTTACTGGAAACATTATTTATTTCCGCTCGGAATCGGATAAACTTTGAATGGCGGAACTGAGTCAACAGTTTTTAAGGGGCAGCGTGGGCCAATCAAATCGACTGCACATTGTACAGCTATAAGTTGGGGCAAGTTCAAAGTGATTTGTCCCATACATTAGGGAACATTTCTCAGGATCTAGTACACCTAATGATTACATCAAGTTGACAGCCATACAAGAGGTTTAATCAGATGAAATCTGAAGTTTTGGGACACGTTGGATATCCATATACCCCAGACTTGCCCATTAGTTGTATAAAAAAGTTTAAAGTCAGTTGATTCAGGAGGTAGAAAGTCTTAATCTTAATAATACTGTTGAATTCCGACATATTTTGAATTGGGGTTATAATTTTTCACAGCTAAAATATCCCCTTAGATATTTTGCAACAAATCTTAAAACCTATCGTGCGTCGTTTGTCCTCCTATTCAGCCTCTAAACCCTGAGTTATAAAACAGAACAAACAGTTACAGACAAATTTTTGCAGGGTTTCAAGAAGTCTTCTTGCAAGGGATAGAATCCCTGAAAATGGTTGGTGAGCTCTTCCCTACAGAGAGAACTGATTGTGGACGTTTCCATCAATATGCTCATTGTCAGGAGATTCAGAAACCAATGAACAGTAGTCATTAGTATCAGAGTCTTGACAGTTTGAACATCAAGCCATCATTACCATGATGATACTACTACTACTACTACTACTACTACTACTAATAATAATAATAATAATAATTGTGAAAACTAATAGAGCGCACACACCGTCCAGGGACGCTCATGGTGCTTAATGATAACGATTTCAACTGAGTCGAATTACACTGTAAAAAACAGCAACGGTATTTTATAAGTCAAATCATTTTTATACTTCATCTTCATTTCTCAAAATGCTAATTACAATAAAAGTGAAATCGTTAGATGAGTTCTGTATTCACTGGTATTATTTTTAATATGATTACATCATTATTGTGTCTTTTATCCAGGGGGAGCACAACCCGTATACCCATGGCTTAAACGTAATAACGGAAACTCCAGGACAAATTTCTATGTAAGTATTCATTTTTTCGTTGTATTGTTTGTTTGTTTTCACGAAAATATATCAACTCAGTAAAAAGAAAATCCTTCATCATTCATGATGTTTGCGCAAACAAACTGATGCATTTCTCACTCTTTACGAACAGCGATGATGGCAGCGTCGTAAAGTGGTTTCAGACACGAAGAGGGTGGGGTGGGGTAAACATAAATGTGTTACCATGGTCAGATGGTACCTCCTTAGTCTTACTATACATTTCACTATTCTCCTACTAGGTACTAGGTGTGTCGTTTCTCTCAGTATTTCTGTATGTAGGGAGCTTCATCTTTTTTCTCCCTTTTCTGTCCCTTTTCTCTCTTTCACAGCCTCACGCACACACGCACACATGCGCGCGCACACGTCCTTACCCTTTCATCCCCCCTTTCTCGTCCCTCCCAAACATCATGAACATCTCTCTCTGCCTTTCTATCTCTCTCCTTTCTATCTCCCTCACACACAGCCACACGCTCTCTTTTTTCTCTCTATTCATTGTCTTTTTCCTGGTGAAATAATTAAACGGCACACTGATGAGAGCAAATGTCGCCTACGTTGTTGCTAGCTGCCACTGCAGAATAGTATAATTACCCTGATAATGAAACGCTTTGAACACTACCAAGGAATTTTTGACAACGCCTATGATCATGAAGATCATAATGATGAGGACAAAGTGTATCTCATGCACTTTAGACCGAATTTTGAATTCTAGGGCGAAGTGAATTCGATTCCTAGTTTCTCCTCCACATGTTTTTACCAAAATAAGGTTGAGTGTTTCAATATGCCGTTTGGATCAATCATTTGGATCATTGTGTTTTTTTCTAATGGGTGCCATTGAATTCCATCACAGGGGCAAAATAAAGATGAAATAGCAGCAATTACATATATCAATTATTTTGTACCCACATTTTCTAGATGTGCTAAGATAGTTATTCTTATTCTTTCTGCATAAAATATTGCGGAAAAAACCTAAACAAAACGAAACAGCAGACGGAGGAAGGAAAGAGGAGAAGACGGGATACTAAAATCATTTTCATGTCATGATTGTATACTTGTTTAAACACATTGGCCATTTTTAAAGTGACGTTTTTTGTGACATATATATCTTTCATATTTTTCGATCTCTCAGGTTAGGGGAGAAGAAAATATACTTCCTATTTAAAACATAATTATAAAAGGTAAAAATTACGTTTCACTTTGGGATAAGCGATAATAATCTTCCGATTCTACAGTCCACACTGTAAGTTTAAATCAGTGGTTAACATTAACATTCATGGTCAGGCCTCAGGGATAAAGATAAGATACATATTTTGTTTGGTTTGTACGTATAGGAATGCAAGTGGCTATTAGCACCTGTAGGGCCAACCTTTAGTAAGAAAGTGTCCTTATTTTTAACGTAAATCGGTGATGTCTGCCTTTAAATTTAAGCTTTTAAAAAGGGAAATACCACACTGAGCGGCAAATGCTTGCGAACGTATTTGAGGTTTCGTCAGGATTCGTAAAAGGTGGTAAAAGCAAAAAAAAAAAGTTCGCCAACAGTTCAGCAGCAGCAGCAGTACCAAATACAGACGTCGCCTACGTTTCTGTATGTCTTGAATATTTTTTGGTTGCTTTATACTTTACTTTTCATCTGGCAAATGATTTCAGTGGGTCAGTTTTCACGTTGTCGCTAGGCATTTGCGAAACAAAAAGAATTTTACCAACGCATCTTACAACCGCTTGCAATGGCTTACGACTGTTTAGCAAACGCTGTTTGCACAAAGGTAATTTCAGCAAGAAATTTTTGAACATATAAAAAAAAAAATTGAGACAAGAAAAACTATATGCGGCGACAATTAAAACTGTTTTCGATCTATTTACCAACATTTTACGACCATTTGCGAACTCAGACGAAACCCCGAATTCGCTAGCATTTTAAAATTTTAGCGGTTTACAATGAAGTCGATCTAAGTTGATCCAATGCTATCATCGGGATAAGTCGTTTTCTGCATTTTAAAATGAATCATTGTTATATTTTAATTTAATGTGATCAGGATTTTATTTGGATTGCGTTGGAGCAATGACATACAACATTACTGATATTCTCTAAATCCCGTGGAATTGAGAGAGCACTTAAGTCCCCGCGATTGCAGATCCACATTAAATCCGTAAATGCACAAACAGGGATAATGATATCTTCCACTGATTTAGTAATCTCTTTTTCCAAAAATGTTTTAAGGGATATTTGTCTTTATCCTTATAAAAGGCCATTCACACGATATGTGAAAATTTTCTTCACCTACATCAAGCACGTGTTGAGAATATCATTCATTTTAGATGTTAGAAATTTGTACAATTTATTCATGGAAGCCACATGAATGCTAACAGGGATATTCCTGGAGGCATTGCTGTAACTATTACTAGAGATCTCACACGTATCCAGTTACAATGTTCACCCCTTAATCGAGAAGGGCTGGTATGGATAGAACACCTTTTCCAAAGATGTAAGCACCAAGGAACGTTGAACCCAGTGAGAGTCATGATCTCATACCAAAACTTCCGAGATCATTTCTTGACCAGGTTATTTTTTTTTTCCTTAAAATGCACTAAAAGTTAAGAGTATGCTTAGATCACGATATGGTAGTTCATTCGGCATGTCTAGCAATATTTAGAGTGTCAACTGTTAAAGGGATCCGAAAAATTATTAAGGTCTCTTGCGTCATGTTGAAATGAAAGGGGAAAATAATATAACCTTTTAAAATATCAATAATTATACAAATATCTCCCACCAACTAGCCTTCCAGAAAATTCCATACACTCACGCCCACACGCATGTCTCATCCCATAGGTAACAAACTGAATTAGTAAATACTCGTTCCTCAGTAGCACCGCCAGATCGATTCCTCACCACGGAAGTCAAACCGACTAATTCTCGGCAATTCAGGGTAATGTAGTGTATTGCTCGGTCTGTTCCAGATCTTATAGAAGTCTCAGTATGTGTGACTGGGGGTTTACAAAGTGTATCCCTTTCCTACCGCAACACTCTAAGAAACTCGATAGCTTACATGAGCCATGTAGTGTTAAGAACACTTCACTGGAGTGGCGGTTACCGTTTCTCTCTTCTACCTCACAATACTATCACCGCACTTAACTTTTGAAGAGGGGTGACATTCTCTAAGCCTGAGAGAGAAGGCGGATCATGTTCGATCAGTGAGTGCCCATGTATTTGCATAACATTTAAATGCAATGCAAACGTAAGATGTTGAAGGGCAACATACAATATCAACCACTACTTAGTATTTCAAATTTAGATTCAAACCCATCATTGCCCCTGGAAATACAAACGTTCGAAGACAGCTCAATAACACGCACTTACTTTTAACATCAAACTGTTTTAAGAATAGAGTTGTCTGGTGTTATGTTTGTAAGCCTTCCGAAATTCGTCAAAAAGATTACATGAAACGGGGATGAGAGAGGGAGAGAGCAAGGAGTGAGGGGGAAAGAGGGGAGAAATGGGCCCAGTGAAGTTGAATGCGGGTATAACATTGTGGGAAAGAGAGAGCGAGAGTTATACATGGATATTTCATTTTGCACAGCATCATTTCCTTCTTGATGAAAAATGTGACAGGTGTCTTACAATTTTAATGTGAATAGTGAAATGTATAAATATTTTCACTGACGACTTTATTATTAGATGTTGTTTAATGACAACATCCTAATGGCCAGGAATACAAGAAAAGCTAACTTCCTAACGTCTAAAATCTCGGCTTCCATTTCAAATTTGACCATATGATTACTTTTACCCTCAAGCGAAAACCTACTTATAATACCAAGATAACAATCGCGAAAGGTTTCAGAAGTGACTTCTGACGATTCCTCCTACAGAAGCAATAACTCTGCTTTCCAAGTGCTTGCACAAGAAGAGGAAGCTTCTTAGATTATCTGTAGGCATATTGCTTTTTACAATGTATTGATTAATTTAGGAGCACATACAATCATGACAATATTGTAAGAAAAGAATAAAATTAAATTTTAAAGAAATTTTTGACGAATTCATAGAAGAATTAAGATGGGGATCGAAAATCAGAAAGGATGTGTTCTGGAAAAAAATGTAAAAAAGGAAAATGAAAGAACTTTGATATTGAATATTATGTAAAACGAACTTCTGTTTGTAACTTTTTTTAAATGAATGTATATGTTACGTTTTGTTATGACATGTATCTGTATGAAGTTTAATTTGATAACTAGTAATAATAGTAATGATAATAGTAATAATAAAATCAATCATACTATTACTACTACTAATACTACTACTAATACTACTACTACTACTTACAATAATAATAATAATAATAATAATAATAATAATAATAATAATGATAATAAGTACTTTTAAAAAACGATTGGCATATCCTGCAGTGACATGCATTGGCCCTTTTTTCTTAGTAAAAGGCTAACATTGTGAGAATTTAAAAACAAATCTCATTTTGCTACTTGACAATGGTATAAACACAAGAGTTATAGTTTGAAAATACCAGTCTGAAAGTTTCAAAGTATAATGTCGACGGGAAGTATTTTTAAATATTAAAAATGTAAACCAATGTTTGAAGAAAATATAATGGTCGGTTGCACAGGCTGGACATAAGGAGCGTGCATGTGTAGAGTTCACCTGAACAGTGGATGTGTGTGTATGCATATCATGTATAGTACGGTGGTGTGTGGGTGTGTGTGTGTGTGTGTGTGTGTGCATATCATGTATAGTACAGGGAGAGAGGTGCAGCCAACGGTTTTTTTTTTTAACTGGTTGAAAATGCTCCTCTAGTTATTTGTCTCATGAGACCAAAACTAATAAAATCGTCGTTTGCGTCTTATTAACAGTCTTTCATTTCAAATTATGGTTGGTTTCAGGGTTTCTGAGTACAAATACAAGTACTCATTTTTTAAATCAGCTGCTCACAAGGTTAACCAATGCCTTTAAACAGAAAAGGCCGCTTTTTATACTAAGCTATGATAGCAGAGACCAAGACTTTTGCGGTTTTCAAACAGCCGTTCCCCTTCTGTGACAATCCTTTATCTGCCTTTCCTGCCCATGATATAATCAATTTACAGTCAGGAAAATATTACCATAAACAAAAACTGTCTCGTTTGACTGACAGTGTCTGTTTGAGATAATTATTGTAGCATCTTCTTTCTAATTTCGACTGGACGAAAATGACCCTCAGCAAACACCATTATCGGTTCTGACAATGGCGCCGTGTTACACGATCTGCAGTTATGAATAGATTTATTGTGAAGGATTTTTTTTCGCCTGAAAGTCTGTGTACACTTTTGTACTCAATTCTTGATCATTTTGATGCCATCGTTGATCATTAGGAAAGGACTTTAACCCACATTGCCTACTCTAATCTAACCAGAAACATTGGAATAGGCTTTCAAGTAGTAACATCTATTTGGTTTGGAGATTGTATGGTGCGTCGTCATAATTATGAAATATAAAGTTCTTCTATTGGCTTTCATGTAAAAAACAATGGCTTATTTTCTATTAATTTTCAAGGTGGGAAACATGCACAGAAATGTAATATGAAAATAGATGTTTGCCTAAGCGTTAACAGACATACATTTTCTAACGAAATCTTCGATTCCATTTGAAATGTTGTTATCTTGACTTGAACGTATTCATCAAGAATAATTACTTGTGCAGCTTGAGAAACGTATTGCATTGACAGGAGTTAAAGGAAAGCTTGAGTCTGAAAATAATTTGTGAACCCTCTCATTCTTTTATTGATTATAGAAGAAAAACAATCGAAATATCCCCTAAAAAGGATTACTTTTCAAAAAAGATTAATTCGAGATATGACTAGAAACAACTCAAGTATTCGGCCCGAACATTTGCGTGTAGTCCCAGGTATATACCAATGTTTATGCAAGGAGGTACCTCACTTGTTTGTGTACAGTGCATGTGATTTTTGAACAGGATCAAGTTAACCTCTCGGGCGTACTGGTGGGGGCTGGTGGGGCGGGGGGCCCCCCCCCCCCCGATAAAATTCACGACCAACTTTTTTTTAAAATTATTGTTTGTATCTTTTCAAAAATGCCTTGAATCGAATTTACTTGAATATCTACCCTATGGGATCTTTTTTTTTTTAATTCTTTTATTCTTCATTTTCCTTGAGGAAACTTTTTATTCATTCATTTATCTATTTCATTTTTTTAAATTTATTTGTTTCGCTTTTCAGCAGCAGCTGGACCCCTCCTCTCTTTTCTTTTTGCTAGTGCGGCCCCCTCCCCCCCCCCCCAAACCCCCCAACATTTGGCTCATTATTCCACTGACTCTTATCATTGTGTTGATTTCGATAGCTTTGCATGTATACACTAATTTGCATTCATGCACTGCTTAACCTTTCCCAGTCGTTTTAGAACGGTTTCTTTCAACATGAAATAGCATGACCAGAACTCAAGTTCATCTTTAAAGATTTTCCTTGAAAGGACAAGGAAACCTGATAATTAGATGTTTGTGTGTAAAATTGCACGCTAGCCCTCCAGAAATGGAGAATATGCTTTTCTGTTTCTCATTTTATCGCTCATTTCGATTGCGTGCTGTGATTTTAGAACGCTGCTTGTAAGAGTGACGCAGTCCAGATAAAAGGCAGAGTCATGCACTGCCCTGGGCAAAACACGACTCTATGGTCAGGGTGGGATGACGTCACATTCGTCATTACCTTCTCTCTCTCTATCCCTCCCCTCTCTCTTTCTCTCTTCTCTCTCTCTTCTCTCTCTCTCTCTCTCCCATTTCTTTCAATCTCTCTGAACCTGTTTTGCATCCTCCTCATTAAGTGTGTGTTTGTGGAAAGGAGAAGGGCACCATGAAAATGCCTTAATTTCCCCTTGTATCCATGGTACTTTTACCTTTACGAAGATGTGAATCTTAGAGTTTTGCTACATTTCCATTCCATCGTTCTGATTGTACTTTCCGTGTTTTTGAATAGAGATATTACCAGTTTCTCTTTTCGTGGGCTTCCCTTAATGCTCCTTGTCAATACGTTTTTTTTTAAATTATTATTAACTTCTCATTATTGAGTCTTTTCCATATCTGCGTCGCTTAGCGTATATTTTGTTGATGGGGAGGTTTCCTTGAATTTGCTGTAACTTATTGTTGTGCCCATTGTAATGGACGCTTGAAATGACTTGAAATTTGGGTTGTTTTCTTGCTCTCTCGCTTTCATTGTATTTTTTCTCCTCACTGATGTTTGAATACAGATTTTCCTGTTCCGTCTGTGCATGTAGCCTACCCCTCTTCCTTCTTCTTTCTCTCCCTCGCTCTCTCCCATTTACTCTCTTCTTTCCTAATGTGTTACCAATCTCATTTTTTTTTTTCATCTCCACGTGGTTATTCGGGGTTCACATTTCTTTTTCTTTTAGTTCTTTTAGATGTACCCTTTCGTCCAATTTCAACCTATTTTGCGGTGGCATATTGATTTATGGTGCTGAAACTGCAATTTCTTTCTTCAAAAGTTTCATATATACTGTTAGTATCTTACATCATGTACATAGGGTGTCATTCATCAGGGTACACCTGTGGCAATCTTTGTGGTTGTCCAGTGTCTTGTGGCATCTGAAATAGCAACTGAAATAAATTCAAGTCGAAGAACTTTTTTCAATATTTTTCTCACCTATTTAAGTCACACGTTGGAATGCAATATTGTCATAAAATTAAGAATATATATATATATATATATATGTTTATATAGTGTAAGAAATTTCCCAAGAACAAAACACTGGCGGTCACCCATAGTTGGTGAAATGAAATATACCGAAAGAAATTACTAACAGACGGTCGTAGCTTCTGAATCTTCCTTTACTGGTCAAGCTTTCGATCTATGATCTTCATCAGGATTTTGTGATTGTGTATTATATATATATATATATATATATATATATATATATATATATATCTTTAGAGTCCTGATGGAGATCATAGATCGAAAGCTTGACCAATAAAGGAAGATTCAGAAGCTACGACCGCCTCTCAGTAATTTCTTTCGGTATATGTATATATATATATATATATATATATATATAAAGAAAATTGACACTAAATGCAAACAACTTTGGCGACTCCCTTGTAAATAATAAACACAGAAAGAAATGAAAATGGGGGAATTATTCGCCCATTTTCATTTCTTTCCGTGTATATATATATATATATATATATTCGCGCAATACTTTTGCAAACAAGTATTTCTTTGTACAAATAAAACTACTAATATTCTTTAAGTTAAGGAAAGGGTCAATGGTCATATTTTGTGTAAATTGTTTTGAAAAGGATGGTAACTGTTTAGCATTCAATAGTATAAATTATCCAATATCATAAATTCTTTAAACTGTAATGATGCTTAAATCCTGAGCATAGTCAGTGGGATTTTTTTTTATATAATCATATCATGAATTATAAAGGAAAAGCTTCGGCCTCTGCGGTATGATGGAGTCTAATTTATGGAAGGTATATCGTAACAATTAGTACCGTACAATAATTATCCAGTATTTGTTGTCGTTGTTGAATTGGATTTTTACAGACGTGTCTCAATCAGATATGATTATTTACGCCTGGGACCGACCTTTTACGTCACCATCCGAAAGACGTGATTCAGACTCGAACCTGGGTGGTTGAATCAGTTTATAACTTCCACTGTTAGCTGGATTACAGGCGCATGCCACAACGCCCAGTTTTGATGTCAGATGAGAGAAAATACTTTTGAATGACATGTTTAAATCTTAAAAAGAGGACCTTTTTTTTTTTTTTTTACTCCTTTTAGAATCATATTGCATGCCTACCATTTCTAGTAAGAAATGGAGGGATTGGCCTAAAATAGATCAGATGATCATTGTCAAAAAAATTACAGTTTCATTTCTCCTTTGGTTTACCTTCCAACATTTTCCTGAGAAATCATGAGATTTGTTTTAATTTACGCCATTATTTTTTATATTTTTTCTTTCCATCTTGTTTATACAGGATTCGGCAAACCTTCGTGCAAAGAAAAATTTGGTAAGTATCACATTCATTTCTTTGAATTGGAGCATGACATTTGTACATTATGCTTACGAGGTTGATCATGGGTTACAAGAATTAAATCCTCTCATCAGCGCTTGAACGTATCACTACCCAAGGCATTCAGATTTGTCCAAATGTGTATTCCCAAAGGCTTTAGAGATAGTGACCTTGAATTGACATTGGAATAGATGATATCAAAGAATGAATACGTCATTTTTTTGTATGATATTCTGCATATTCAAGCCTGTCAACCACAATACTTTATTTTGTTTTCTGTATTTTCAATTGATTTTCTCCTGAATTTGAATTCTGATTTCTTAAATTCGGAAAATATTCATTTACTCGAAACGCTAAATAGATTGGAAAAAGTTGTAATCTGACCAGAAAATCGTATATTTACATAATACATTTATTAAGACCAAATTAATCTATAAAACAATTCATTTGGGGGGATGAATGAAAATTTAAGAGTGTCAAATATTTTAAAATTCATTTAAGCAAGGATAAAAGAATTTTGAAATTCACTTTATTCAAAGCAAATCAAAACTTGATATTTCAGGACAATTGTCAAACAATGTACTTTTTAAGATTCCACAATCAGTTATGTATAAAATTTGGAACCCGTTCAGTATTTCTCAAAATGAAGCGTTTCTGATATTTTCTGTTGGTGACTGAGGCAGATGATAATATTGGTTGAAATCAAGTTGAAATAGTGTCAGTAAATGTTGGTTTGGTACCATATTGACGTTCGTTTTTAATCATGCCATATTTTCTTCTTTGATTTATTGTTGTTATGTACGTTTATGTTTATTAAGTTTTTTATGCTTTATGTTAATTGAATTCAGTTTTATAGAATAAAAACTTTTTAAGCAAAAATAGGTTAATTCTCCTTTTTAAGAGAATTAATTTTGGAAATTTACAAAAAAAAAAATCCAAAATTACACATACAAGTGTATACCTGAAGAATGAAGGCAAAATGTTTCTTCTGTCTTATTGAGGAATTTCAACAAGATGTATTTCTTGCAGTGTACGGTTTAGGTTTGGTACTTATTTCAGCAGTATTGGATTGGGGTGAATTGCAAACAAAATTATGGATAAAGACACCGGAAAAGGAAAAGTCAGAAGTAAAGCTCAGGCTTGTTTACAATTTTACCGGTCTCCTAGTCTTGAAAGTCACATTTTAAACGTCTGCAGTGTTGTGAAAAATGAAGTTCAGTATGCCAACACATTTGAAATTAGAAATAATGCACTCTCATGATATTAGTTACGAATCAATTTATACACATTCCTTTTCCTTCCCCCCACATTGTTTGGTTCTGTTTTCATTGTCGCCTGAAAACAAACAGAGTACTCAAGAAAGTTGTGTCCATCCTCCGAAAGTTAACCCTCTTTTGCTATCTCCATCATAATACCAAATGTGTATTACTATTTTGTGAGACGTCAATGCGACCATTTGCACGAAGTCGATGTGAATGGCGTTTGGAAGAAATGCCTATAATTTGTAATTTGAGCTGTTTTGAAGCTTTCACGCCCGTCCTTCGTAGCCAAAATCAGTCCGTTCTAACAAGACATTAATGTGTCATTTGCAGGGCTACCTCAAAAATGAAAGAAAATGGATACGGTGGCACTTTCAGACGAAATGGAATCTTGACGTCGATTTTTTTTTTCGAACGCGATATGCGTCTCTCTCTCTCTCTCTCTCTCTCTCTCTCTCTTTAACTGTCTTTCTCCTAGAATAGTCCACTGGAAATAAGTGTCGATGTTTTAGAATTCCATTATACCCCCACTCCGAAAAGGAAAAATTTTTTTTTTTAATCTTTTGAGTCATCATACATTTTTTTGCAGCTGCTATTCATGCAAAAATATGATTTTAGGTTATTGGGCTAGTAGCTTGAAAATGTACATTTCATATTCATCATGTTCATAATTGTGTGTGTGTGTGGGGGGGGGGGGGTATAGCTATATGAGCGAGGACAGCGAGGACAGTAGAGGTGACGTAGTCGAGTGATTGAAGGCGCTTGACTGGAGACACGAGAATCGTGTATTCGATCCGCGGCACGCCACGTAGGCCCTTGAGGAAGACATTTTGCTCTTACATCGTACATCAAATAAATTAGCGTGCTATAGGCATATGATCATATTGATACCGTCATGTGCATGTGTGTTTAAAAAAAAAATAAAGAAAATTTCCTGAGAATAACGGTCCTCGGATGTTACACATTAGTCCTCGGATGTAAAGAAAATAGAGTTGAGCCTTATTCCGTCAGCCTTCCGTGGACAGAAGAAGAACAGTGGTTGTCATCGGGAGTAGAGTGATGTTGAGCTGGGTGTGTGTGGGTGAGTGTGTGTGTGGGGATGTGTGCGTGGGTGTTTTTGTGCGTAATGGGCAATGTGTATGTAGGGTGTGAAGTTCTCATGCTGTTACTTCCACTTTATTTTATTTTTTTTATTTTTTTATTTTTTAGGGGTTTCCCCAATTGCCAGTGCAAAAATAATTTGTTGAAATGAATGTCGATATTTAGCATCCAGAAAAAAGTCAAATACAATAATGATGATGACACTCGTTTGGATAGAAAAAGAATATGTACACAAAGTCATCAAACTGATAAGCACACACGCCATTAGACTCTAATTATTATTTTTGTACTGCATGGACGTAATCAAATTGAATATGATTATCTTACAAATAAATTTTCGAAACAAAGTATCAGATCTGACGAATTACGCAAGTATGATTACATGTTCCTTTAAATTTTGATAGCTTTTGTATTTTCATCCAGTCTATAATAGACTTAATAGCACTTCGACGACACAAGAAGACCTTTATGTATCTATGGATTTATTTGAAACCTCATTTTTATGTAACACGTACTTTGAAACAAATTGTACACGTTGCTTGAGAGAGAGAGAGAGAGTTGTAAAGTACGTGGATGTGATATATCGCAGATGTTAAGATTAAAGCCAGGGTAATCAGGTAATAATATCGAAAAGTCCTTTGGAAGCGTTTAGAGACGTTAGATAATAACTTGATATGCGCTATACAAGAACGGAATATTATTATTGTTATTAGTTTAACTGCATGTAGATTTGAAAATGACATATCCACAGACAGTAGTTGTCATACTCATCCATAGATTACTATCTTTTAAATCAAAACGATCACTGGACGGATTAAATGAATGGACGTAAAAGCACATTTTCCGCGGACTGATTAAACAGACTGCTCTTTCGTCACCGTTAGCACAGTCCCATGTGTGCATAACGACGTTTGTTCTCGATCCAGGTGAAACAGTTAAGGCTAATAGAAAGCGACGTCATTGATGTGTAACGGGTTTTTGTCGAGCGGTAGCTTTTGTTGGTTTAAAATCTCAAAACGTATTTATTTTTGGATTTGCAGGCGAACGATGGTATTGACCCTTGCCAGTATATCGTATTAATTTTATTCCCAAAAGAATTGACGCAATTGTGGTGAAAATAGATCATATTGGAACCCTGAATATGTGCTAAGGGGTGCATTCGGTACATCTGATGTGTGATCAGCGAAGGCAAACATAATTTCATGACACCATTTTCCCATGTGGTAATATCAGATTTTACGATTCACTAGCCAAATCTTATTACTTATATTTTTCGATGGGATTCATGTTTGTTTGTTTTCCATGTCTCTTATTTGTTCGGCTGTATTACATCATTGCTATTCGACTTTTGAATGTTATTTTTGATGACATTTGATGACATTCCATCCTTTTATTACACTCGTTGTCTCTATATACCCTTTACTCTCTCTCTTTCCCTCTCTCGATATCCCCGTCTTTCTCTCTCTCTCTCTTTCTCTTTCTCTTTCTTTTTTTTTCCTTTCTCGTCATTTTCTCTCTGATCGCTGAGTCTCTAAAATTAATGATCTTACTTTCCGTCCTTTTTCTTTGATGTTCAAGCTATAAGGAACACATCAATGTCGCATACATGACGTATCCTGTAAATCAGTTGGAAGATGGGTATCGCAGTCAGTACTTATATTGTTTTCTCTTGCAGATTGACATTAGCTCTTTTTTTAAACATTTTAATCAGATTTTGTTTTCTTTTGTTTGTTTTTCTTTATCTCTTTCTCGTCCATATTTTCACCTTCTAGGGAAGACAGGTAAGTTACTTTACACAAACTTTATATTTTTGTTCCTTTTTGTCTTCTGTGAAAAATGATAAGTTCAGAATTAGTTTTTGTATGAAAAGTAATGCATGGTTTTCTCTTTAACATGTTCTCCCATTATAAAGGGGGGGGGGGGGGCTATTTCCCTATAATGAAGGCAGTGGATATTTAAATTTCTATTCCTCGATGTTCGTAGCATAATTTGCAGTAATCGACAAGACAAGACAAAAGATATTTATTGAAATAAACATTGCTCCATTTTGTTGATTAAAGTATATTTCATTAATCGAAGTATTCTTTTTGTTGTTTCTGTTTTTCATACAACTTCATCACTTTCAGAGGGTAAGTGGAACTGCTGATTACGTGCATGAAAGGTTATTGCTTTGTTGGAAAAAAAAACACTTGTTTGTGACCCATGAGATTTGATTTCAATTAGAAAAAAAAAACGAGTTTGCAAAGCATGTAACTGGGTGAGGCATGTTTTGGAAAGGTTTATTTTCGAGACTTAACATCAATATCATGAATATGTTGTATGAAATGTATCTGTATATATCAGTTTTATATTTTTGTCATGGAATGAATCATTTTGGAGCCGAAGTGAGATTTAATACCTTCCGTATACATGGTATAGTAATGCAATATACTTTGGTTGGATTATCCATGTATGCAGTTAGCTATAATTGCATAAAATAATCTAAAACGCTTGCCGGGTGAGATTCAAAGCTTTATTCTCCAAAATCCCATGTCGAAATCGTGTTTTCCTAACGTGCAGTATTATGGTAATTTAACGTTAATAAATATCATTTCGAGAAATAACAAGTATCCCATGCCTCCTTACACTTTCTAGATTTTTTTTCATTGCATTACAAGTTTTTTATACAGATCAGGGACCTACTTTTACGTAATTGTTTACATTTATATCTATTTGAGGATATTCCGTGATAAATCAGAGGTATAGATCATCCAATCTGTACAAAATTTCCCTCTTAATACCTTCGGTGTTTGGGCAATTATTCTTTACCTTTATCAATTTTTTAATGTACTGGAATCACATATGCATGATTCCAGTATGTTGTTTTGCTTTCCATGATTAGCAGACGTTCCTATTGTCTAAAAATAGTGAATTTGTGTGAATCTGTAACGCCTGCTGAATATGGTTGTAAATCTTGATCCCCCTCCTCCCACAATAAACAGATAAAAAGCAGAAATCCATTTAGATATCATGTCCTTCTATTTTGCTTCGTTATAAATCATGAATCTGGTCGACCATCATTTTGAAGAAAAACAAACACATCCCATGACATTATTCGTTCCTAAATGTGTTTACATTTCATTACAGTTTCAAACAGATTATTTACACAATGTATGTTTTTTAAGAATTTCCTTGTCTCTGAGTGATTTTTCGGCAACTATAAATCAGAGAAAAGGAATGTCTAATGGGTACAAATTTTGTGTCTAAAAATACTAGCAAAGTAATTATTTTTCGTAAGACGGAGTTTCATGCTTAAACTCTTCCTTCAGCGTTTGTCTGTTATGGACCAATGTACTAATTCATCTCCGATTATTACGTTTATTGATTCGATACTGCACACCCATCTGTCTGCTATCCAGTTTGGGATAAAAACTTTTATAGCATTTGACATTAACTTTCAAACACGTAAATCTCAATACTTAAAGTTTTGAATAGTCCTGTGAATATAGAAATCTAATCTGCGGGCCATCACTAGTCTCCTTGCAGAAGAAAAGGCGAAATCAATGTCGACTTGAAGTGATGTAACAATATCTTGCAATTTCATGGTCTACAATAAGAAGTCAATTTATCCTTTAATCATGCTAAAATGATTAGAGTATGCCAAGATTTCGATTTTTGTATTTATTTAATTCCATGCCTCAATTAGGAGAATTTCATTAATTTGTTTAAACTTTCATATTTGATGCAAAATGTTATTTCTTCCAACATCTGATCGAGGACGGATGGCATAATGTAAGATAGACTTTGATAGGGATTTTTTTTCAAAAAGGCGGCAAATGACTACCGTGTGTGATTACGAGCTTAACGTAATATCCCGTAATGTGTTGAGAATTAGCTGATATCAAACTGACTTATTTTGGTCCCATGTTAAGACTTCTGCTTACCTGGATTTAAAACGCTGTCAACGGTAAAGATCACGGGATTTGTCATCTGTTCTAATTGTGACTATAGCACAAAATTAACCCAATTTTTTTATCGGAGTGCTGCTGCGAAAACCACCCAATCGTAGCGATAACATTGTGACCATTGTTCTAGCTCTTCATAAAATGAAAGAAGTACATGAATACGTTAGCAGCGCAGGTATTTTTAGATCCCAGCAAAAAAAGAATTGTTTTCGAAACATTTCTGTAAAGTTTCATTAAAAAATCACCCCTGTCCAAATGTCACATTTGTCCTTTAGTGAAACGATATTGCAAGATTCTAAATGTAGTTGCGATGACCCTGATAGGCATTCAGTAATTTTTATTTATTTTATTTTTTGTAAGGAAGAAAAGTAACTACGTCGTACAAAGCATTTTCAAAGCAATTTCAACAAATCTATTTACAAACAGAGAGCAAATAATTATGTTTTTCACTCTTACACATTATTTCTTCAACTTACAACCTCCCTCCCCCAGCACGGTTACTAGTCTTTTTTTTTTGGGGGGGGGGGGTGGTGAAGTTGGTAACTTTCCTTGAGTCGTTCGTCTGAATTTTTCAATTCAGAATTGCTACAGTTTCCTAACAAGACAGAATGGGAGTTATGTGGGGTATGAAAGCTAAACAGATTTATCAGGAACGAAGTTTAATATGGATCAAAAGGGTTTTGAGGGAGGCATACGGATCGATGTTCATCTTTTCTATTCGTTTTAAAGACGCGTCCCCCCCCCCCCACATCCCCATCACATGGAGAACAGGAGAAACGGAATATAACCTCTGTAAACATGTATTCAACTCCTGACCGTGGGTGTGAAACTGCCGCTTTTACTCATAACAGCCATATTTCACAATTAGTAATAGATCTGATATTTATTTATATTCCCTACAGGTAACTGGATTAGTTCTCTTTGCCCCCCCCCCCCACCCTCGTATTGACGCGTGTATTCACCTTCCTCTGTCTTATTCTATTTTATTTTATATTTTTTGTCATTACTGTATATATTATGTGTATATATATATATATATATATATATATATATATACAAATATTTTTCTCTCTTTTTCAGTCTTCATTTATTTTTTATGCAGATTTGTAATCTTCGTAATGTCTGTAATATTTCCTTTTTGCAAAGGTGATCTGTGCTAAACAAGCTGTGCTTCTATACAGACCACCTCTTTCCCATATTTTCAATGCCTTGTTCATGAATTTTATTCTTGTTGTTGATGAACGTTATTGATATTGCTGATGAATGTATTAAGTGGAAAGAAATAAATGAACTAGAACTTGAACCTGAAAGAGAGAGGAAATTATGGGGATATAGTTAGCATGGTTTTGAAGGCACAGGAAGAGAAAGACGATACGACGTAGTACGACCCCCTGCTGCATCCTCCCCTTATTCATCACGTCTATAGCCTCTTGAATTCGAGGGGGGGGGGGGGTGGAGAGGAGAAGGAAGAAAAGTTGTTAAGTTGAAAGGTATTATGCAATTTTATAGAAATGCTTATAGAATTTAGATCGGTAAACATATTAATTGAACTGAAAAGCCGTGGTCAGAAAATTCCTGTTTTCGGGATAAGCACAATGACAAATTTTAAAGAGCTTCTTTCTAGTTATTATACTATGATTGTCCTTATAGTAATTAAATTTCGGAATTCCGCCTAGATCAAAACAATTTTGACTTTGTCAATGACAGTTCAGGCTAAAGACATTAGCACTAATCTCCGACAAATGATAATTGTGAGATGCCAATTTGCAAATTGATATTTACCGCTTCCAAGGCAGTTGTAACCATGGTAACAAAATTAACCTACTATGCAGTGCATAATATATGTCATTAAAGGGAATTCAAAATTTTGAGAGCGTGGGGATAAAGCAAAGAGATCATGTCAGATAACATGAAGATTCGAATACATGATCAGAAAGTTACCTCTGTCTGAAAGAAGAATCACAAGGACATATAAATTTTCCACTGTTGATTAATACAGAACATGATTAGAAACTTTTATTTTGTAGTCTTTGTTTTTGGTTTGAATTGGAGATAACATTTCTTTATAAAAAGGAATATTCTTTCAACAGAGTAAAAGTAATGACGAGAAGAGAGGAAATTGCAAAAACTTGAAAATCTGAAATTTGAAGCTTAGAAAAAAAGTTTTTGAGCAAGAGCTTTCTTTGTAATAATTTCAGTATGGGAAAAAAAACCGTAGCATGATTGTATAAAACCATGTTTAAACGATTGATTATTTGTAATACAGTATAGACTTATTAGTTATTTTTTAATAAGGCATAAACAAATTATTTTAACAATCTGACGACTGAAACGCATTACCAGTTTTCAGCTAATTTACAATACATTGCCGTGGGCGTTGCCTAAGCAAGTTAAGTTGTAATGTAGAATTATATCCTTCAGCACCTCACACTGACACAGAATACTTACCGATTTGAAATTCTTAACATAGTTCTCAAGCTTTCGGCGAAATTGAATTTAGTACTTTCAGTGTTTTCCTATTTAATATCCGATTCTCAAAGCTTTCTCCAGTTTTGGTTTTCCTTTTTATGCTTCTTAGCTAAATCAGTGCACACAATTTATGTCAAAGTTTTAGTCAAAGTTGCGTCAAACATTCGCCCGATTATGGTGAAACTAAGCCTTTCATCCCCAAATATGTACTCGTCCCCAATATCTGCACAGTTGTCAAAGTATTTTATCCTCGTCTCCACTACGTGAAGTCATTTCCATTAATTCAACACCTTTAGCGATCTGCATGCAGAAAGTGAAGCTTTAAAAACTCGTCTACGTTATCCATTTTTAGGTTTTGATCGACACTTTTAATCAAAATATGCAAAACACCTTGTGAAATTAATAACTATTTCCTACGTTTCTGCCCCATAAGGCATTAAAATCCCTATCTCAACCTGCCAAATAAATACTGAAATTTAAAGAACAAAATCTTCGCAAAAATGTCTTTGACCCAGCTTAATAAACTAAGTTGATAAATCCCAGGAAAGGCAATTCTCGTTGAATAATAATTTGTTGTAGAATGCATAACTGGCAAGATTAGGAACCGGAAAGCAATAGTCTCTCTTTTGAGAGGTTTAATTTTAAAGCAAATTAATAGGTTATAACGAAGTATATCCGATATAGGAAGATATAGAAGGATTTCATGCACTTTCAGTAAGAGAAATGGGTAATAACCATAAATAAAGCAATCCGATTAGACCTGTTGCAAATTTAAGTTGGAAGGCTTGGGTCCCCAGTTTTCATGGTGTTGTTTGTGAAGGACGTAGCTGAATCCCACTTTTTATTTTCCCGAGCTTGCGGCTTCAAAGGTCTTTATCAAGGGTTATACTACAAAACAAACAGAAACAAACGAAATGACAAGCATGAATAAACGGTAAAGAACTTCAGGGAAACAATGAATAAAATTCAGAACTAATATACTCAAAATAAGAAAAAAATTATCTGCTGGAGTTGTGGGCTGTGGTTCAGTGATTTCTCCTGATATTTATTTATTTATTTATTTATATAAATATATAGATACATATATATATCCAAGTAAGAATATTTAAATGGCTAATTTTTAGATGGTCTACTTCATGATTTCCTTCTCTTTCTTTGTCTTTATATATATATCTCTCTCCATCATCGCTACTTCCACCACTTGCAGATGTGTCAGGTATGTATTTTTTTCTTTTATTCTTTTTTTTTTCATGTGTTGAAAATAACGAGGGCAGCGATTCACTCCTGGGAAAATATTAGCAAACTTTTAAAAAATTTAACGTGACTAATCCCACGAACCTATTGCCGTGCTATGCCAGCGTAGCTCACTTCGTGAAAACACCCACTTTTATTTTAGGGCGAATATACATGTATTTACTCCAAGTAAATAATACGTTCCAATACCTTGTCCTCTGTTTCTTGTACGATAATCAAGGCACGGATCTAAGCTTGAATAAATTTCGATGAACATGATAACAAAAATTCTGTTTATTTATTTGTTTATTTTCTATTTTTTATTTTTTATTTTGCTGTGACGGAAAAACAAAGAAGTGCTTGGTATTTTTTCAAGAATTTTGAATAACGTTTAAATGTATTCTTTGTCAATTAGCAAGGAACCCAACATATTGGAGTTAGATTACAAAAAACATTGGAGTGGATAAATGAAGAATAATTTTCGTTTACATAAGAGATTTCATGAAGTTTGAGAAACCCTTGGCGGCTAATCTTGACGACCATATTCCATTGCTAGCTCTTAGTTACCTAATAAAACGATCAACAGATCAATGTGATATGGAATATTATATTTCAAGTTCAATCTGGAAGCGGAACGGATATTTGATTGTGGCAGTGAGAACAATGATCACTTCGACATTTTCAGACACTGGGAATTTGCTTTAAGAACCCACATTCATGTGCAAGCCTGCAAACAGAAGTACAGCTGCTCGCAATGATACTCTTTTCATTTGTTTTCCCCTCTTGCCAATTTATTGGATCTGACTTCGTGTCCTTCCTATTCCAGATACACCCGTCGGTGAGTATCAAATGTTTAATCTTGTTATTTCGATGACCACCCCCCCCCCCCTCCTCCTGCGCATAGTGTTATGACGTCCGTCCCTAAAAGATTTCCAACCGGAGGGGGGGGGGAGGGAACCAACACAGTTGTGCATTCTTGGTCTTGAAAACGCAGTGAATACTCGACGTTCTGAAACAAGGATCATCTAGAATATGTTTTCTTGCCATTGGTCATCATAAGCTGAAAAATGTCTTGCCCATTGCAGGGCTTAATCTTTTGGCTACTGGAACAGGGTAACCCCCTGTATAAATTATGGGAAAGAGAGAAGTCAGCATTCAACGGGTAAAGGGGGTGTTTCATAAAGCTGTACGTACGCACGACTGGAACATGTTCTTGGGTGCTAACCAGATTCTCATTCATTTACAAGTCATGTAGCATAAGAAGGTATCACCAGTCGTGCGTAAAGTCGTTCGTAACTTACGAACAGCTTTATGAAACACCCCCTGGACTGACCCCTCCTCTTACATAGGGATACATTCATTTCACGCTTAAAATATTTAGCATATCCAATGATATGGGGGTAACAACAGGGGTTATGATAGAAGGGTGAGCTGTGACATTACTTACTCCCAGCCTCCAACTCCCCCCATTCAACGTTTTAAAGGCAACTTTGAATTTTTCCTAGTTTGATTTTGAATGCTGTAGCTAAATATTTAAAACCATTTTTTGTTTTAGATTAATACCAGCCATCTTTTTGGCGAAATCGATAGGACGCTCCCCCCCCCCCCCCCCCCCTCTACCGGCTTTCACTGGTGACGTCTCTGCAGAAGTACGCTACTTGTGCGTCATGTTTACCCTGTATAAGTTCTGGAATAGTAATGAAACGTTTTCACACACCACCATCGATGACCTGTACGACCTTTTAAGGTGTTACTTCATTAATACGGCGTTGTTCAAAAGAATAACGAATTCTGCTAACACTTTTAAAAAGAGCCGTGAAAATAACATGATTCATGCATATGCCATGAGATTGGTTGAAGGTGTGAAGGGCCCTATATTAAAGAGCGACTGTTTCCTTATGGGTGATGATGGTATAGTCATGCCAACGAACGATACCAAATTCATGGTTCTAAACATCTGAAAGGTATATGTACGAAAAAGGCCTTCATACTTTTCAGTGGACGACCCTTACATCTTTACACGTTTTCTTGATGTCTTGTAGACTATTGAATGCTTCACTGACTTCTTTAAATAATTATGAATACCAAATATTATATTTACATGTTTGAACAGATGGTAGAGCTTGTGAAATACGATCATATACAGCGTTGTTCAAGTAACATCGCTTATAACGTGTCGTTTTCGTTACGTTTTATCCCGCTAACTTTCTTTTTTTTTCGTATTTTCCCCCTTCTTCTCTTTTCTTCATTTTCCCCTTTTCAGAATTGCCAAAATGTGAGTATGAAAAGAAAATGCCTGTTTACATTACATTGTTTTATTTCATATGTAGTTCAACTGTGGCTTACATGATTATCATAATTCAACCTAGAAAAGAATTATTCTTTGCATTAGAGCACAAGCACGTGCAGCTAGTGAGCAGTAAAAAATACAGCAGACGGTGGAGATTCAAAGTGAGCGAATCATCATTACCCTTTCAGATAAAGAGCAGTGACAAGTTTAAGATTAGACTCTTATAGTCATAAAATCGTGGCTGCATTTTACTATTTTCTCCTAAAATACTTCGGACACATACCTTAGCTTGGCTAATATCATGGATGCATCAATAGTATACTGCCTGGAACAGTACTGTTTCATGTTTTGCTCACTATGGATATCAGCTGTCAGTTGCATGCTTACTGCTTACTCACTGGCCTACTGATGGGGGGGGGGGGGGGGGGTGCTAGGGGCAATTGCCTCCCCCCCCCCGAAATAGAATTGAAATGTGGTTAATTTCCCATTCGATACCACTGATTTACAAAATTAATGTTGCTGAAATGACATGATTTTTCCGGGTTTTTTCTTCACTTTTTATAACCCCCCCCCCCCAAGGTTTTGCTCATTATGCCACTGTTCTTACTGCACATGAATTGGTAATAGAACTGGGGCAAGAGCCGAATTTAAAAGAGCTGATATGATAAAAAAGAAATCCATCAGATCCCCATCTCATCATGCAGAATGGTGAGATGCTGGTTAATAAAAACCGCTATGAAGACAAGAAAGTGATTCTGGGCATCAGATGTTATGCAGTAGTTTGGTATAATACGTTTTTATATTCACTGCAAGTTTACATGCCCCGATTTTCATTGTTCTCAGATTTTCGTAATTGTCCTTAGTCTTCTCATCGTCAAAAATGCCATAATCATCCGTTTATATAATTACGCAAATAGACCACAGAATGAGATATATTCAACATGCCATTCCAAATAACATGATTTCTTCTCCCTTTTTCCCATTTCCTGCTTTTTCTTGTTCTCTTTATTCCAAAGCAATGGCAAGATGATGAGTTTGGACGTGTAAGTATAATTTTGCATTTTTACTTTTGAATTATTTGATGATTTACTACATACAATCTTAGCATCATTTGACAGTAAAAATTATGAAAGAGCTAGGAACTATAGCAAATTAGTCCTTTTACCATGTTAACGATTACTTCTGGACATGTTATAAAAAAAAATTGCGGCAAAAATATTTTTGTATACAGTTAAAGTGGAAGTACTACTAGTCAACATCGGCATTTTAAAATTAGCAGTTACAAAGATTTTGATAGCTTTTAAAGTCTCATTAAGTTTACTTGTTCTTAATTCCTAAGAATTCAACCTTCAGAAAAGCTCCTTGATCAATAATTCATTTCTAAAAGAATATTATACCACCACTTCGAATTACAAGCTCTTATTCAAACAGACGTATTATAGTTTTCTATTTCGGACTTCTGTTTTTTCATACTTCTGTTTTAAACCTGATTGGTGCTAGAAGGAAAGCTTCAGTATTATAATCCTAATTTAAATCTTGTCTTAGCTTTTTGTCGTTTGGTATGTTTTACCTGTGTCACTGAAGTTGCTGAAAAAACAATAACTTCATGTAAACTTGAAATTCGGGTATAATTCATCTCTTCATGTCTGTCTTCTGGTTGTTGTTTTTTTTCAGAAGCGACAAGCCATCGTTAGGAAACGAATAACCGATTTAATTCGACTCCCTGGCCCTAACGACCATGACTGATGTAACACCTACGAATCTGCCTTGGTTTAATTCTATTTATTTCGGGTAAGTGTATGGTGTAAGATTTATACCTGACCAAAAGGCGTAGCCAAGGGCGATGAAAATTCCCCCCCCCCCCCCCGCTGCTTCACGAAGAAATGGCAAAATAAAATTAAGAAATTGAGTAAACTCGAGGGGTGGGGGGGGGGGGGGACTTACTAACAGATAACCACCATTGTGTCTAGGATGAACAGGTGACAAGAAAATACACCCTCGCTCATTAAGTGTTCGATGTGAATTTTCCAAGAATCCGTTGACTCCTGAATTCTCGAATTCCCATAGACTTGATGCAGGGACCAGCCGGGTCCAGTAGCCATGGGTTAAGAATTAAAGAAACTCGCAGCGTTGCCTTATCAACATTTTGCACAGAGTGACAACAACCTGAAAAAAAAGAGGAAATATAAATTTTCTCCAGCACTGTCTCTTGATATAAACAAAGCTAAACATACAATGTATCATTAGAAAAATCAATTAGTTCTTCTTTTTTCATATCAAACCACATTTTGTGCTGAGAGCCATACACTCGTAGAAAAAATGGTGCTGATAAGAACCTTTTCTTGTCCCATATTAGGAACCCTGAAAGGCTCTTCTGAGAACCGTTAACAGGTTAAAAGTTCTCTTAACAGCTAAATGGTTCTAAAGGAGTCTTTAGAATCATTATTGGTTGTACATGGAACCTTTCTGGGTTCTTGAAAGTATAAAGAACCTTTTGCAGAACCCCCTTTCTGTAGGGTTCTAAATACAGGACAAAAATGGTTCTAAATGGTTCATTTTTTTAACAGTGTAGGGACAATCGCGCTATATAACAACAAAACAATGCCGAAAGTGATTTGCGCACGGGAGTGGTGTTTAATCTGGTGTTTAACACAATGAATAGCCATTAAGCAATTCAGTTTGAGCCATTATCTCATTTCAAAGTCCAAATTTGTTTAGTGATTATAGAAATGAAATGACGCAAAATCGCCTGTTTTTGCTCACTATTTGTCTCCAGCTTTGTTTTATTCTGATTTATTAAACGCAATTCAATGATTTCTGTGTGCAGACCACCATTACATTATTAAAGCCAGAGAGAATTGGCACCCTTGTAAGGGATTTTGAAATAGCGCCCTCTCAGTCCTAAACTACTGATTTTGTCCCCTTTTTGCTCCCAGCATGCCCCATACTGATCAATGAGAGCTTTATTTTTTGAGTAACATCTGTTAAAATGTATTTGTATTCATAAGGAAATTCACGAGAAGCCACAAAGGATATAATGTTTCTAAGAGTCTCTGGTTTTGAGTAGCCGTAAGTTGGCGCTGTTGTAAATACATCACAAAAAGGGTCAGTTCACTGTTGCTTTAATACCATTCATATTAGTTCATGGGTGCAATACTTGGTATGATATGAAAGAAGCAGATATTGTAGATTTCCAGCATGAATAATACCAAATTATCAAGATGTATCCATTTCTTGATTTATTGTTTGGAATAGTCAGGTTTCATTTTTAAGGAACATGCTGTATTTTTACCTGCCTGAAAGGCATGAACGCTGGAGATCAGGGGGACAAGACTTACAAATTGCCATACAACTACGATCTAGGCTATAGGACAAACAGATTTAAAGAATATAAAAACACCTCCGTTATTATAAAGGTGTTTGCCTTTCCACTTTCTAACGAAAATATAAAGACTGATTGAGACGCCATATTTTCAGGAGGGCTATCGCTGCATGCGTGGGTGAAATAAAAAGGAGATTAAAAATATCCACTGGGCGATTTTAATCGGTCTTCAGGCAGCCTTCGTTATAAATTGATATAATTACATAGCCAAATTGAGATTTAAAAAGCTTACTGAAAACTGGCCTTCAAATAGATATTCTTAAAGAAGCAGTTATTTACTAGGTTACCTTCGTGATTTTCAAAAAAAAAAATTAATAAACTGATTATGAAAACTAGATTCTCAGTTGATACGACCTTTCAAAAGACCCCAACATGCGCAGGTAGTGTTGCAGCATAGAAGGTCTACCAATCTGCTCACACTATAACCGCTAGAAAAATACTTTACGAATAAGTAAACTAAGTGATTGATAACTAAATGAATAAATAGATGTATGAATAAATGAATAGATAAAGCTGTAGATTAACAAAGATTCTTGAATAGTTTTGGGTCTTGTGTGTGCCTTTCCTTTTTCTTTACATTATCAGAAATACATATTTTATGACGATAATGTTGAAAAAAATATTCACAACTTGTGCAAAAGCATGACTACACAACTTCTCTTTTCATAATAATTAATCTAATATGCAAAAAAAAGAGTATTCAGTTAGAAAGAAAAAACATTGTGCAATGTATAATTTCCCATTTTACCTGTTAATTGTTGAGCGCGGTACTTGTGACCTTTGGCAGATTACCACGGTCCTCACGGGCGTAAATTGGGTGTCCGATGAGATTATATCTTTATCATTATCACCATTATTATCATTGATCTATAGGAAATGCAGATGTATTATTTTCGTGATGGTATTCTAGAAAAAAAAAATCCCCCTCTCTCTTTCTCTTTCTCTTTCTCTTTCATTCTATTTCTTATTTCTGAGTGACTCCTGACTCTAACACATAACTTTGTTCTTGCGTTCTCCTTGCAGGGAAACTATTGGGATACCTTCGCAGTTGATATCTTTCTCTAATTTTTCTTTACGAGCCAACCGACCGCATCTGTACCGTCGCCACGGGAACAGCATCCACACATCACGTGACTTCTACCATTATTGCACACTCACAATCATGTGGCGACATTGATTTCTGATCGTAGTCACGTGCCTGCGTAGCGGGGATCATTGTCTGACGAGATGACTAAAGCCTGTTGGTTACCAAGTCTGTAATTATGCTTGACACACCCCCCCCCCCCCCCAACATCGCCACCAAGACCATTCGACCACCCCGATCAGACCATCATCTTATCCCCTAAGACTAATGGTTGGAGAGTTGTGGTGCAAAATGTCATTGATCCCTTAGTTGACGTACTATATTATATAGCATTTTTCCAATCGACAGAGTAATTTAGTGACAGAAATTATTAGTGTATTTTCCTTAAGTCTTAGGTATGTTGTCAAGGTTCTAAAAAGCTTGCAAGGTTTCCAGTGGACTTTTACTGAATAACAGGCAATGATCCCCAGAGCACAGTTTTACGTGCTTCATTGATAACAATTTATTCAAAGCATAACATAGGAAATTTCTTGAAAGACTGCCCTCATTCGTCCATCTGATATTCATGTTCCATCCAGAATCGTTTGTGGTTACAGTATAAAGTCGCATGAAATTTCACTATCGAATTGTATTATAATTTACATTTTATTTAAGAGTAAATAAATATCCTTTTTGCTAAAATACAACATTTTTATTTCTTTATTTTAAGTGATGGTGACAGTGAAGCATACATGCACTTCAACAAGCCTGAACGAAGTAATTCAAATTTATGTAAAGGTGCATAAATATATTTTGGTCAGTTATAATTTATCATTTCAATAAATGCTTACTTTAAAGCATATTTAAAAATGCCTAAGTTAAAATTGTACAACCATGGGTTCTAATCTAAAAAATAATGCCAGCTAATTTGTTTGGTTGTTGGCACTCGGCATCATTCGTATTTGGATTTGACACTATTTGAAGTTCCAACGTAGGCCTCTTCTCTAATTCTGCTAAAGAAGGTGCATTTTTAGATGACAAGTAAAGTCATGTGCTGTTAAAATTTTCAGCTCATCTTCTGTGCTACCCTCCAACAATCTTGTGGTTCGGTCTCTTACAGAAAAATTTTCCTCTGGTGAGAAAAAAAAATCGTGCAATCAGCCTTTTCATAAATATGTTCATGGGAAAAAAAAACACTACCAGGATTGGACTGTGATTGAGACATTTTCAAAAGATGAATCCCCATTACTTAAAAATGGTAAGAAACTAATAATTTCACAGGGGAATGTTGAACTGCTTCAAGTACTAATTTCTAAATAGATGGTTCCTGACTGATGGGATATATAAAGTAATTTGATATATTACTGGCTCATTTTGAAATAAAAACATATTTGTGTGATTGATTAAATGTGCTAACTGAAAGAACGACGAAATGATTTTCAAAATGAAGAATAAGCGCATTGTGAACGAGGATGTATTCTTTGAAATTTGTGATGTTTCACTTTGTAAATTGATTATTCAAATTATGACTTGCTTCGCTACTTAACATCGTTAGATATTTAGAAATTCAATTTCATCCCATCATGAAGTAGTGCACTGAAGGAAATGATGTGACATTGGTGAAAATTTATCATGTTTATATGTTTACTGTACTCACATGCCGTTTTATCACTGGTTTATACTAGATCTCTAGGCTTCTGTATACGTGGAAATTAAAGAAATATGATGATGATGATGAGGATGAGATGATGATGATGATGATGATGATGATGATGATGATGATGAAAGTGAGAGAGATTGATGCTGATGAAGAAAATGGATGTTGGGCATGTTCATGGTGGTGCTGCTGCTGATGATGACGATGACGATGACGTTAGTGACGATGATATCATTTTTAGGAGATATAGGAGCTTGTAGACAAAAATGACATTCTTACTATTTACTTATTCCGACGGAATTCCATTGCCATTTCAAAGGAACATCAAAGTTCCATAATAAATTAAAACCGTCGTCTATAAAGCGTAAAAAGAGCGCATTGCTCCAACGCTTTCAATTTCAATCATTTCATGATTGTGCCCTTCATGAATTCAAAAGCAACAGTATCAGAATGAAACTCTTTTTTTTCTGTGATATGAACAATATAATAATTTGCACATAATTCAGTTGTATCATTTTCGTGCTAGACAAAAAAATTCTATTACGGTAAGCTAATCTACGTTATAGTCAGTCTGATTTAAAAAACTAGAAAAAAAAAAGAAGAGGGAGAAACATAATATATTTTTTCCAATCTGGCTAAAGCACCATAATGTAAAATGTTAAAATGGTTAAAGTGGTTTTCTCCATACGCTGGAGAGGCTTTACATATTGTAAAATATAAACCTTTATGTAGTACATGTTGGCATTGCAATCTGTTTCATTAAAAGCTATTTTAATATGACGTACGAATATAGCACTGCTTTTCATATAAGCAAATTATGCAAGCTAAATGCATGGTTTCTCGACGTGTTTCATGCCTACTCAATACACTCCTATTTTACACCTAAAGCTTGTGGTTTATTCATCATCAAGTCTTTATGGGATTATCTAAAATCGTTTAAATAGCATTGCCCTTCAAGAAAATCGTATTCATTTAAATCTCGTATACTTAAGTTAATGGATCTGTCTCCAGATTATTGACAAGGTTTTCATTCATTGATTCAATCAGCGTAATAAGAAATGGTCCCCAATGACTAAGTCCATATTTCAAGCACTACCGTGTTTCATGAATTGGAAATGTAGAAACTTATAAATGTGTAAAGTGGGCAAATGGTTGACGAAAAAAAAAAATAATAAATAAAACACTTTTCTCCGTGATAACGATTGCTTGCCAGAAATGTTTTACTATAATTTCTTTCATTTTGGACAAATCTAATATGACTGAAAGGATGAAAAGAAGGATCTTACTTTATAACATTATGTCAGTTGACTAAAAGCTTTTTCATAAAGTGAGCAAGGAAATAATTGGAATGGAATTCGTTATTCCATTAATACTCGTTGGCTTCATGATCAATGTTTTCTGAAATCTTAAATAGCGTGATAAGCCGGGTATGTATTAAGGCATAGTACTAGCATGATGTGTATCTTGCAGTTCACTGAATTAATGGTAAATTTAGAAATAATTATTTGAATCGTGTTTATGTTCAAGATGCATTTTAATAATATGCCCGTTAAAATAGTAATGCAGCATGTTCTGACACTTGATACGCTTAAAGATAGGTTTGTGATGAAGATTCATAACATAATTACTAATAACTACTTGAACACTTTGTGTCTTCTTAATGCACAGTCTTAAAAGGAAAAACGATAGTCGTTTTGTTTTTAAAAAGACACTTTGTAAAATATTGTATATTCTATCCCCATCATGATTTCAGGATAGTGCAATTTATTTTCCGCTTATTTTTTTTTCTCATGAAAAAGAAGAAAATTGTATATGATGTAAATAACATTACAGATGAATATCAAATCCGCGCTGTATCCTAAGGTTAGTATGGTAGCTTTTTTCCGTCTTAGAATTTTTCTCATGTTTCTGCAAAAATAAATTATTTATATATCCTTGTCAGCAGTACTATGAATACTTGTCTTGTGTCGTCTTCTTTTGGTCTGAAAGGTATAACTGATAATCGTAATGGAAAAAAAAAAGATATGTAAATGAGAATATATTTACATTAAGGATAGAGAGGGAGAGTGAGGGAGAGAGGGAGAGAGAAAGAGAGAGAGAGAGGAGGGGTTTAGAGAGGAAGAGAGATACGGGTAGAGAGATAAGGGGGTGAGGGAAGGATAGGTGAATTTTATAACGGCAATCTTAATAAAAAGTAAATAAAAATATGGGCAGCAACTCAAGGTTTCATACATCACAAACAATGTGATATGAAGTGCCAAATGGGATGCCCCAAATTTGTCCTGCTGATGTTTTAACAAAATGTGAATGCATTTCCCATATAATCTCAATGAAATTATGGCAAAAATTACCATCAGCAATAAAACTGTACACAAAAGTAATGTGAATTTACATCTTCGTATTTCACCTTTAGCTGGTGTGATTTATAATGAATGAGAATACCATTATTTGGGGTTGCCATATTCCATGCAGTCGTTCGTAAAGTCATTCGTAACTTTACGAACAGCTTTATGAAACACCCCCCAGATCAGATTATTTATGTATGGGTTACAACATTTGCATAAACCTGTATACTTCGTCGATCGGCATGATCGGGTTATTCATTTCATAATTTGCATCGAGACAAGTTAATCAATATACATGTATAATTGACGATTTCCTATAATGGTAGCCTATCTTTTTATCTTGAAAAGCTATGAAGAAAAGAGATACCGTTATCATATTAAAAATAAGTTTGAAAATAATGCTCAATAAGTAGATGGAAATGAAGAAATTAGAAAATATTGATAATAATGTTTTGTCAAGAAATTGTAAACATGAAAAAGGGGAAAAAAGAAAGAAAGCTTGTTTGTTTGCATAGTCAAAGAAAGGAAAAAGAGACAATGGGAACGAGAGAAAGATCGAGGCGGAAGGGCATGCATAGGGACAAGCAAGGATATAAGGAAAAGAGTATAGGATGGGAAAAACACAGTACATGGAAAGTAAATATTCCCGTTCGCCAAGGTTGTTTCTTTTCGTTTTCCTCCTCCCCTCTTCTTCTTCTTCTTCTTCTTCTTCTTCTTCTTCTTCTTCTTCTTCTCCTTCTTCTTCTTCTTCTTCTTTTTCTTCTTCCTCTTCTTCTTAATTCTCATCTTCCTCCTCCTCTTCTTCCCTTTCTTCTTTTTAAGTTCGGATTGTCCTACCGCATATTAGGGATATTGACACGGGGGTGTTGGGGCCGGGGGGGGGGGGAATAAATTTTATTGAAGGGAAACTGTTGGTATTAAAAGGGAAAAGCAGGGAGGAAACAAATTTGACGAAAAAATCGGAAGGAGGGAATGAAAGGGAGCACAAACGTATATAAAGTGAGGGAAAGGGACAGTTTAACTATCTTGACAGATTTCCAAGGAAGGAAAAAAAATTGTAGTCATTATTTCCTTTGCATTTACAAGTTAGCAGGCCAGAAAATTATTCTGTAAGTTACTTCTGCTCATAGAAATAATCCGTCCTCAAAGACCACTTCGAGATGGTGCCTAAAAATATTATTAAAAAAAAAAAAAAGATTAAAGGAAACTAACATCCTCAATCAAAGCTAAGATGGATAAAACAGATCAGGATAAACATCTGGATAAAACTTTTTTTTTTCGAAAACGCACACAAGATATATATTGTAGGAGTGTTTTCTCCACAACATATTTTGGATACAGACAATAAAAACATGTGCTCTTCATGATTAATAAGAATAATTATTATGTGAAAACCGTGCAATTATGAGTACAAAACATATTGAGAGTGCACAAACTGTATCACCAGTATATGTAGTGTTAAAAAAAAATCACCTTACAGGCACAACTTTCTTTTTCCGTGTCAAATTACATTCACATTTTGTTATTCTGTCTTTGCTTTAATTAAAAAAAACATATTAGGCCCTGCCCGGTACTTGACTTGTGGGCTGTGGTTTCCATTGAAGCGGGACATACAGGGAAAACACTGACATCTAGGGACAGAGAGAAAGAGTGAGGGAGGGGAGGGAGAGAGAGGAGAGAGAGAGAGAGAGAGAGGGAGGGAGGGGAAGAGAGAGAGAGAGAGAGGAGAGAGAGAGAGAGAGAGAGAGAGAGAGGGGGGGGGAGAGGTGGTACAAGGAGAAAGTAATTTTAGAGTAACCCCAAGGTGTCCCCATCCACTGGCGTAGCTAAGGGGGGACACAAGGAGGCCATACATGGCCCCCCTGTTGATCGGCATGCAAAAAAAGAAGAAAAAAAAAAAAAGAGACAAAACTTTCATCATATAACTTACCCAACCCTACCCTGTGAAATGAAAGTAAAAAGTAAATAGACTGAGTTACCCCTTATACTGAATTTTAGTGTGCAGAAAATGCCATTTTCATGCACGAATTTTCAAAAATCTCCCTATCGTGGGAGGAGGGATACCCTCTCCCACACCCTCCCCCACTCGGTCGCTTCTCTCCTTCGCCTTCCCCCCCCCCCCCCCCCCCCCATTCTCCCCATTCCCTCCCGCAGGCTGATCCGAGCCACAGAAATACTCGTAGAAGACGTGCTCCGAGCCCCCGCATATTTCCGTATAATATCTAGATCTACGGCTAGCTAGCTGTGATAAATCGGATATCTAATTATGCGTGCGCAATTTTTATTTTTTCCATGTCGACGAAGTATTCTTTGCCCGTTGACATTGCCCAACACTCGTTTCTATATCTCTTCTGTCAAGTTTGATTTCAAATTAAACTTCAAATCATTTTTCAGACCGATAAATGGCGGATAATTGGGCTAATTTTCCAGCCGGCGATACCCCAGCAGAGGTATGTTCTTTTGACATTGATTAATTCTTGTTGCCAAAGACAACATGAAATTCAAGGAGTGGGACTGTAGATTATATTTTGATTACATTCTTGTGCCCTGCATGCCCAGCCTAGGCTAGGTAGGCCTAACGTTAGATGGCGATGATGATTGGGTGCTGCAATTGGGCATGTTGGCTATTATATCAGCATTCTCGAGTGCATAGATCTAGGTCCTAGACTGGAATTGCGCATGTTGCGTCAGTGAATAATATGGCCTAGATCTAGATCTAGTTTAGCCTTAAGGGGGCTTCTTTGAGTTTGAGGGGGGGGGGGGGGGAATCGAGAGGGGATTTAGGGGGGCTTTTTTAAAACACGTGTGTGCACATGCATGCAGCATGGATCTAACGTTAGATCTGTTAAAGTTACACATTAACAAATAACGACGAACGAGATGAATGAGAGGGGGCACATGGCATGCATGGTATGCTGAGCAGTGCAAATTTATGTGACATGCTGCCCTCTGTAGTTGAAGATTGAAATCACTAAAATCAATATATTACAGCCCCACACGTGTCTTTACCTTACGGCCACACGCGTGTGGTTGTATCCACAGCATCGACATGACGATACAGCCACACTCGTCTGAATTCCCACTTGTACTCTGTGCCGCGACAGCTATCGCTGGCGTATGCACTGCACAAGCGATGTGTATTCATGCGACGGTATGTGTTGCAGCTTGCAAAACTTTGATCGTCACAAAGGTTTTATCTCTCGATTTCACTTATTGTATGGAAGTGTATCCTATTACCAAACACTTTTCATTAATTCAGTCATACCAAATAAAATAAACAGTGAATATTGATCAAACTCACACAATGAATAGTCAAAATCCTACAGAGAATAAAGATGTAAAAGTTTTTCAAAGACAAGTCGTCTTTGATCCGATATCACCTTCCGATAGCACCCCTTTCCGCATAGGGGCATTTTAGTGACCTGAAAAAGGAATTGTATTACAGAATGTGTATTTGCTATGGGAAAAAGTTGGACAATGTACCAAATCGACAATCAGCTAGTTTGACCATTTTTTGCTTTTTGAGAAAACAATTATATTACAAAAGTGTTTTTGCCTCGTTTTTGTCATCTTTTGAAATTTCTTGTGGGAGAATGGTGCATAGTTCTAAGCGTAGGAAATTATTTTTGGATGCGTAAATGCGTGCGTTCGGTAATACACTGCTGTTCGGTAATACAATCACTGACTATACAAACAATATTTCCACTTCATTCTCACCTGATCGGCAAGCAGGTGACAATAATGAAGTAAAAATATTGTTTGTATGTCAGTGAACTTCAAGAGATAAAAGTTACCTTTATGACGATCCAAGTTTTGGGGTTTTGCAACACACCTTCCCATGAATGTACACATCGCTTGTTGCAATACACTAGCGATAGCGCAGCGGCACAGAGTATGAGTGGGAATTCAGACAAGTGTGGCTGTATCCTCATGTAGATGCTGTGGCTACAGTGTGGCAGTAAGGTAAAGACTAAGCTTGTAGCCAATCTCTAAATCGGCGGCCGAATTCGATCCGATTTTTGTAAAATTTGGAGAGAAAGCCGATCACCAGTTTTTAGAAAAAAAAATCAAAAGATCGAATGGCTTTTGAAGACAAAAATAGATACCTGCAAAAAAAGGTTTGAATTATCCATTCTTGATCGCGAGGTTAGTACATGTATAACCGAGCACTAGTGTGAGTGGAGAGGGGGCTTATTTGATGCTTAGGTCAGTTAATAATATCTTACACTGCTTTTTAATTTGTAGATCAGAATTTATGTCTTTTATTATGTTATGTTAATCTGAGCTATACATATTGTGGTTTAGTCAGAGAAGTGAGATTTACATTGTGTTACTTTATGACTCTGAGAGCAGTGCACTAATAATAAATTCTGATGTTACGAGTTGGTGTTTGACATTTTTGTAGAGTTGGTCCTGCCCGGGATAGTTGTATCCACTGGCCACAGTAGGCCTTTTTATGATAAGTTCCCGCTTTAGTCTATCCCCCTCCATTCACTTTGCACGTGAAGAAAATGTAGGGATTTATTTTGAACTTCTTTGCTCTCTCTCTCTCTCTCTCTCTCTGCATCCATGATTCACCCCTTTCATACTAATCGGTCATCCCTCATTCATCTTCACCCTTTCATACTAACCTGCCATCCTTCACCCACAGCTCTCATGCACTCATACACATCACTTACACACAGCTTCCACTCATGTTCTCTTGTATTTAACCACTTCACCATCATCTATCATCTTCTGTTCCTCTCCTCCTGATTGGTTTAAACTTTCCCGCCTTTTCTCTTGTTTCTCATTGGTTGATATTTAATGAATATTTATTAGATGGTAGTCAAGCTTGACTGTCACTTTACATGTTCTTGAATAGTCAACATTTACCTATTGTTTGTATGTTTAAATATTCAATATACTTTGTCATGTTAATTTGGAATTACATGAATATACATGTAAGTTGTTAAGTGGTATAATTTGCATAGAATGTGGATGATTTGGAAGGACTCATTAAAAAGAACCCTGGTCACAAGCAGTTGACCAGCAGAGATCCATCCTAACAACATCTCTACTGTGTTGTCTCTGAGAAGAGTGTGCTAGGAATGATTTTGTACGAATCCAACTCCTACAACTGGTGCCAGCGGTGTTTTCTAGCCCTCTTCTACCCCAGAGCTTCAGGCAGCAGAGACCAGCAGCAGCTGATAGCCAAATTGTATGGTTATATTTTCATCCTGCTTCGATTGATACATTTACGCCCTTCTTCGAGTATTTTCATCACACTTCGAGCAATTAATTTCACCCTGCTTCAATAGATGCAGTTTAGCAATGCTTCTGCCAAAGCTTGTTATCATCCTACTTCAGTAGAATTCTTCCTTCATCGTGAATTGTTCTACATTGATGATCTGGAGTTGGTGAAATTAGCAAGTGAATTTGTGTACTCATAGCATCCATGTTTATCAGAGTGAAACCTGAATGGACTCTGCACATTTCACAGTGAGTTAGATGTGTTCTCCCTACTTCATTTTGTCAACACTTGCAATACAAGGCTGACTTTCAAGTACTGGTGAGTCACTTAGATTTAATTCCTGTTCACAAATTCGCCCTTCTTCATTTTGCAAGAGCTCTTCCTTCTTCAATTGTCAAGTATAATTGGGGACGTATCTTCCCTCCTCTTGCAAGACAGAGTATTTACCAGTCGCTATACTGCTGTAGCTAGTACTTCCTCCTTCATTATCCAGGAGTTACCACCTACAGCAAGCATTTCCATCCTTCTTCAATTTATTCATACTTCATTATGAGTACATTTCGACTCGATCTCCCTGAAGTCTTTAACGGAGAAGACGGAAGGAACTTCGGACAATGGGTACGCAGACTAGAAGTAGCAGCTGAAGTTCTTCCTGAGTCAGAACGCAAACTTCATTTAATTCTACCTTCCAGATTGGCTGGTTCCGCATTTACAGTGTGGGAAAGCATCCCTCGCTCAGAGCAACAAGATTATGATTTGGTTAAGAAGAAACTTTCAGCCGTCTTCGGCAACACCAATTACTTAACCACCTTCAAGTCATGCACTGATGCACGGAAACGACTTAGGAATGAGGCTCTAGAAGTTTTCGCAGCAGCGATAACAACCCTAGTGGAAGAAGCCTTCCCTGGCTATGACGCTGCAGGAAAAGATGGAGAAAAATTCCGCAGATTTTTGGCAGGCATCGACAAACCCCTGCAAATAAAAATCCATGAGATGGGTGCAAAGACTTTTGATGAAGCACTAGATATTGCTGTGAGGGTTGAAAGAGCAAACCAGATGGGACATTTGTCAGCAGCACCAGATCAAACAGTAGCTTCTACTTCACCAAAGAAAAATGATGCTACCTCAGTGACACTGGAAAAGGTCTTACAGCGTTTGGATGATCTGGAACTCAAACTGCAGAAAAACTCTAGATCAAAGCATCGATATTCTGATGATTGTTGGCACCAACCATCGAGATCACCCAGCTCCTTACGCACCCCATATGAACACCAATCTAGATCAAAGCACAGATATTCTGATGATCGATGGCGCCAACCATCTAGATCACCCAGTCCATACCAACCACGCCGACACTTCAGATCACCAAGCCCCCAACGTCACCACCGTACACAGAGCCCTGAGTCGAGTTCTTCAACTTATCGCACACCTCGCCGATCAAGTCCACCCAGACGTAGTACATACGATGTTGGCAGATCAGCTAGCCCAGAGCAGCAGCCTCGATACTCAAACCTACCTAACTGGCAGTCTACAAGGTCCGACAACCGCCATCCTTATGACACAAGAGTTTCACCCCATCATCAAATGACCAGTGCGATGTCAAGAAAAGTTCATTTTGACGACCAGGGAAACTTCTGGTAGTTGATGATGAGGGTCAGTCATCAACTATACCTCTCTTGACCAAACAGACCCAAACTGAAAATCAATCTCATCCTACATCTGCAATGACTGTCAATAACCAGTCTCATCCTTCATCTTCGACACCATACATTCCAGTGATAGTCGACAATACGTATATATTGGCCTATATTGACAGTGGTTCATTTATATCACTGATGAGTGCTGATTTCTACTACTCAATCCAAGAGAGCCAGCGAAGTCCTTTGCACAAGACTACAACCTTGGCTTCAACGATAACCAGAGAAGACATGGACATCATTGGTGCAACCTCACCTACCATACATCTTGGAAGCAAAACAACCAAACATATGTTCGGTGTTGCAAGGAACATCACTCATCCTTTCATCCTTGGTTGGGACTTCATGTTCAAACATGACGCTTCCTTATCCGCCCTTACTTCGACATTCTCAATGCCTGGTGTGAGTATTCCACTGGTCGACCGTCATCAACACCAAGTACCACTGAAGTGCAATGTTTCTCTGATAGGAAAGGCAACTCTCCCTAGAATGAGTGAGGTACATGTCCAAGGCCGACTTATACCACCACAGCCTGATGTGATCCCACAAGACTACGATGGGATATTTGAGCCTTCCATTCATGAGCATCTTCAAGTAGCAGGTGCAAGATCCCTATCTCGACCCCAAGATGGCATCATCTTACTCAGGCTGATAAATCCAACATCCGAGACTGTAGAATTGTCTGCAAATACCACCCTTGGGCAGTTCTATTCTACAACTGGAGACAGTGAAGAAGAGTATGAAATCCTTGACAGTGTTGTAGCTGGTACACAGCCTACTTCAACTTTTCAAGCTTCTTCTATGCTTCCTACTTCTGATCTGACCAAGACAGATTATGAAAAGGCTGAACGTCTACTCAATTCATACTCTGATGTTTTCAGCAGCACATCAGAAGATATTGGACAGACTAACTTCGCCTACCATGAAATCACTACAACAACAGAGACACCAGTTCGCCAAAGGGCATATAGAACTTCACCAACTATGAGAGTTGAAATACAGAACCAAATTGATGACCTACTTCGACGAGACATCATCGAGGAAAGCTTTAGTCCTTGGGCCAGCCCCATCGTGATGGTGAGAAAGAAGGACAAGACCTATAGGTTTTGTGTTGACTACAGAGCGTTAAATGCCGTCACAGTACAAGACTCCCATCCGATTCCACGACAGGATGACTCCATCGACGCTTTATCCTCCTCGTCCTACTTCAGCGTCATTGACCTATCTTCAGGCTATTGGCAAATCCCATTGGACCCTAAAGACAAGGAAAAGACAGCCTTCACAATGGGGACAGGTCTTTACCAGTTCAAAGTAATGCCGTTTGGTTTAGTCAACGCACCAATGACCTTCCAGCGTGTCATGGAAGCTGTCCTCCACGGTTTGCATTGGTCTACTTGTCTTATCTACTTGGATGATTGCATCGTCCTCGGGAAAACATTCGGAGATCACCTACACAATCTCCAGGAAGTCTTGCAACGATTCCGAGAAGCTAATCTCAAGCTTAAACCTTCGAAGTGCCAATTCTTTCAAAAGGAAGTGACCTATCTGGGACACGTGATCAGTCCTGCAGGAGTTCTTCCCGACCCATCCAACACCAAGAAAGTCTCATCTTGGCCCCGACCAATGAACCCAACTCAAGTGAGATCGTTTCTAGGACTTGCATCTTTCTACCGTCGATTTATACCCGGTTTCGCTCAAGTGGCATCCCCGCTCACAGACTTGACACACAAAGGCAGAAAATTCATCTGGACAGATGATTGCGAGAAAGCCTTCAACAAGCTGAAGTCATCCCTTACAAGCCCACCACTCCTTGCATACCCAAACTTCAACAACAAGTTCAGCTTAGCCACCGATGCTTCACAAGGCACTATTGGAGCTGTACTCTCCCAGACGCAAGATGGCAACGATCGAGTAGTTGCTTACTACAGCCAGAAGCTGACAGAGACACAGTGTAAATGGTCCACTTATGACAGGGAACTCTGGGCAATCGTCGCATCAATCCGCCACTTCAGACATTATCTCAGAGGCAAAGAGTTTACAATCTTGACAGACCATCGCCCCCTGTTGAGTTACAACAAAGTACCAATCCAAGATGATTCTACAGGTCGCAGAGCAAGATGGATTGTAGAACTGAATGCCTACTCGTTCACCATAACTCATCGGAAGGGTAGTTCACATCAAAATACTGACGCCATGTCACGTATACCAGATGATGCTCCACACCTTGTCAGTATGGTAAACACACGTTCATCCACAAGGAATTCATCTACTCCCCAACCAGACCAAGAATCGACAATGCCCAAGTCTAGTGATTCAACAGCCAACAAAGTTCCTGAGAACTTCATCCTCTCTAACCATTATGATGACCTATGGTACCATCAGCACCAAGACAAAGACATTCAAAGAATAATCAAGTACATCAAGGAAGTTCATCATCCGACAGTGAGAGAAGTCCGTCGACAAACACCTCGTCTACGACGTCTCCTATGGCAACTCCCTCGTCTCGTGCTTGAGAATGGTCTCTTATACCGGCAACGACAAGACAATTCAGGTTCCTCCTCACTTCAAGTAGTTGTACCAGAATCTCTTGTCCCTCAAGTTCTGGAAGAGATTCATGGTAATCCATCCTCTGGACACTTTGGAGTTCAGCGTACACTACACAGAGCAGAATCTATGTGTTTCTGGCCGTTCATGCACAAGGATATAACCAACTACTGCAGAACTTGCCCAGCCTGTGAGTCGATCAGATCTCCGAATCCAAAGCACCAAGCCCCTCTCCAGAGCATTACGACCGATCACCCCTTTCAAATGGTTTTTGCCGATATCGCAGAGCTCCCGACTTCAAGAACTGGGTACCACTATATTCTGGTCGTCGTTGATCACTTTAGTAAATACACCAACATTTACCCCATGCGAGACCAGACTGCCCAGACTGTGGCTAGACACTTATTTGAAGAATACATTAAGGAACATGGAGTTCCTGAGTCACTACATACAGACCAAGGAAGACAATTTGAATCCCGATTAGTTCAAGATCTCTGCAATAGGCTTGGCATCCGCAAATCACGGTCATCCCCATACCACCCCCAGGGAGCAGGCATCGTTGAACGAGCAAACAGAGTTATCAAAGAACAACTCGCCAAGTACATAGCCGACCAGGGAGGTGACTGGGATAAGCACATACATCAACTACAACTAGCCTACAACACCAGTGTACATGCGAGCACTGGAATGACACCCTATTTCATCATGCATGGTCGTGAAGCAAGGACCCCTGCAAGTATTACTTGTCCGGTCATGACCCAGTCATATGATTCTCCTCAGGAGTATGTTACTGATGTATGTTCCCGGCTGAGAAAGGCTTTCCAACACGCCCAACAGAAAGCAAAACAAGCTCAGCTGAGACAGAAAAAGGACTATGATGCCTCAACTAGGACCATCAGGTATACACCAGGAGATCTTGTTTGGTTACATGATCCCGTCAACGCTAGACACAAATTAGAACCCAACTGGAAGGGACCCTTCATCGTCATTTCATCATCTCCTGATGATCTGAACTACAAGATAGCCGACATCCATGATGAGAATGTAAAGAAACTAGTTCATCACAACAGACTCAAACTCTTCAGATCCAGAGAGTATCTACATGGGAAAGGACCTTCAACCTCACGTCCTTCCTCAGATGGTCAGAACAGATCTGAAATCATATCTCCCTCCTCACGTCCTACTTCAAGTAATCAGGCAAGGCCTGAAATGCCTCCTCCATCTCACTTTGCATCTCATTGCTCCATAGAGATGCCATGGTCAGCTAATACTCAAACACAAGCTGATCAGTTTCAGTTCCAGCAGCCAGAGGACCCCCAGGTTCCAGCAGCTCAACAACCAATCCATCCTACGAGGAATGAGACTGACCACCAGTCATGGTCAGACTCGCCATCTCAACATTCAGACCAATCTACTCAATGCCGAAGGGTAGACAATTCTGATCAACCATCATGGTCAGAGGAGTCTACGGGACAGTCGTCAACTCAATCCACCCAACAACAGACTATAGGGCAACAGACCCCTAACCAACCCCTTCAACATGTGGAACCAATCCAGAGTAACTCTCGAGAACAACAGGTTAACTCCAATAACCAATCCCAGAGACCAGGGCCCTCTAGAGAAGGCCCGGACATCGACCCTGAGGTCAACAAGCAGCAGTGCCCCACTTCCCAACTTTTACCTTCTCAACAATCAACTGGTGAATCAGCGAGCCAACGTACAACCCGTACACAAGAGGACATTCCTACTGCGCGTTTACCCCAAACTCGCTCTGGTAGACGTATCCACAAGCCACAAAAGTATAGTGATTATCAAATGTGACAATTTAGTAATATTGAGCCGAATTGAACATTCCATTAATCTGAAGTAGACATTTTCTTCAGGAAAAGGACATTTAACTAAAGTGCATGGACGCTTCAACTTTCAGTTATACTAGTAAATGACAAATTGTGATTGGACTGCAGTTATGAATGATAGAGACATTTCAGCTAAACTATTAATGAACTTTAATGTGGACTCTTCGACATATGCAACTTCACAAGAATTTCAAGTGATTTTTCTTTCAATGTTGAAATGGACTACTTTGCGAATTTCACCTCTATTTTGAAAGAACATTTTGAACTAGAAACTGTGAATTCTAAGCAACGAGTTAAACGTGAACAGAAATAGACTGTTATTTCTTCAACACTTCATGCGAACTGAAATGGACAGAAATTTTCTCAACACTCATTTTTTTTTAAATTTGTTGAAATACAGAAGTCTGAACTGAATTATATTATGATTCATACACTTTACAGCTCATAGACTGTTGAATGTTGAAAAATCAAAATCTGAAACAGATCTGAAACAATTTTTGTACATTTGCTCATGTACAAGGTATTGCTAAATACATTTTCTCAATTTTTATGAGGATTTTCAAAACTGTTTTTTTTTTTTTAAACATTAATATGTACAATATTTGTAATCGTTGAACTAATGATATGGATTTTCACCGAAACAGAACTTATTTTTGCTTAATGGATATGTACATGTGTATTGACATAGTCAATGGAAACTGGAAAGTTATTTTTTCAAAAGAAAATATTATCACTAGGTAATTATTGATGATTTGTCAAATGAAAATAGTATCAGTAAATTTACTGATGAAAAAAAATTATAGCCAAAGAAGAAAAGTGACAAGTGTTCATTTGGAAGTCAGTTAACATTTTTAAACAAAGGAAGTATATTTGTATTCGAATATAATCACTGATGTATACCGCATTCAAAAGTATAATATTATTGATGCAAGTATGATATTACATGTATTACAGTATGCAGATATATTATTGAAATTTGCAGATATGATTATTGAAGTACATGTATACATGCAAGATGTTATGACTGAACAAACTCTTCTAATTGCAAATTTGTTTTTTTTTAAATGACAATGCATACACTTAATTAAATTCAAATGAAAATACATTATATTTCATTGAATAATTTTTAAAAAAATAAAAAACAGCATACAGTTGAAAGCTAGAGGACTATATGTAAAAGTCACGGTTTTTGTTTTTGTATTTTTGTTTTTGTTTTTTTTTGTTTACAAAGGCAATACAGTATATACATGTATGTATATTTTTGACGTTATGATTATGCTTGATATATCGATAGACAGTTTACATGTCATGGTTATATGGTGAATTGTTTCACTAGGTGAATTTATATATTCACATGTTTGACACTTTTGAAAGTCATTCAAGTGATAGAATTATGTATTTCTCAAAAAGTACAAATATTGATGAATTTTGATTGATTGATGAACAAAAATGATTTTGATTTTCTTTAAATTAACTTTGGATAATTACAAAAGTCGCATATATAAAGGATGTACATAGGGACTCTATTTTGATGGAACAAAGGAAACAGTGTTGGAAAGTTTATACAATTTTGTTCAAACCAGTTATATTTATTTTGATATATACTATATAAAAAAAAAAGTATTTTGTTAGGATTGCTAGAACATCAGGTGATGTATTGTGTTTATCTTAAAAGAAGAGATATATACATGTATGTAGATGTTTGTTTTTGATATTGATACCTGGAAATTGTGATATGAGAAAAGAAGAAGAAATGTATATATGTTCATGGATATTTCAACTTATGATATTTTATGCCTGCTACGCATACCTGTATACCATGTTTGTAAAGTCATAATTGATTCATATACGAAAGGTTTATTCATTTATTTTGGAAACTTTAATGTATACAATTGCAAGTAGTATATTGATTTTGAAATGCTATTTAAGTCATGTTGAAGTTTTGTCGAAAAGAAATATACCTTATAAAATGAGGACATTTTATTTGTAAGAGGAAGACTAATTATGTAGGGATTTATTTTGAACTTCTTTGCTCTCTCTCTCTCTCTCTCTCTCTGCATCCATGATTCACCCCTTTCATACTAATCGGTCATCCCTCATTCATCTTCACCCTTTCATACTAACCTGCCATCCTTCACCCACAGCTCTCATGCACTCATACACATCACTTACACACAGCTTCCACTCTTGTTCTTTTGTATTTAACCACTTCACCATCATCTATCATCTTCTGTTCCTCTCCTCCTGATTGGTTTAAACTTTCCCGCCTTTTCTCTTGTTTCTCATTGGTTGATATTTAATGAATATTTATTAGATGGTAGTCAAGCTTGACTGTCACTTTACATGTTCATGAATAGTCAACATTTACCTATTGTTTGTATGTTTAAATATTCAATATACTTTGTCATGTTAATTTGGAATTACATGAATATACATGTAAGTTGTTAAGTGGTATAATTTGCATAGAATGTGAATGATTTGGAAGGACTCATTAAAAAGAACCCTGGTCACAAGCAGTTGACCAGCAGACAGCCATCCTAGAAACATCTCAGCTGCGTTATCTCTGAGAAGAGTGTGCTAGAAATGATTTTTGTACGAACCCAACTCCTACAAAAATAAGGAATTTCCTAAGGTGCTCTGTCATTTCTTCTTGTTCTTGTTCTTGTTCTGGTTCTTCTTCCTGGTTACTGCCCAGCACCCCAGTGCAGGAACCTACTGGGCATGGCAGGGGGTGCGCTGATGCTTGTGGCACAGAGAGAGAATTTCGACGAACTTTAGTTTTTGCTTTGCTTTTGGAAGATTTGGAGAACTGGGCTCAGTTTCTGGAAAAAAAAAGAGACGAGACAGCCATAACTTTGTCCCCCACTACGGAAATCTCTCTTATCTTCCTAAACCATCTCACAAAGAGGTTCCCAACTAAATTCTTTTGATATTGATACCATTAATGTGAATAATTTTGCTGGTTACTTTAGTAATTTGTACCTTCAACTTGCACGTCGACTCATAGAGAAATTTGCACAGCCCAACATACGAATGCTCCCCTTGGTGGGCATCGACGATAAAGTGATCATTTTCTAGTATGAGCAGTATTTGAAAAAAAAACCAAAACATACAACAACTTTGCATTCTCTCTCTTCGGTTAGGAACACAGTGATAATATGATGTCATGACCCCATATCGCTCACTTTACATCGATGTATCAATGTGTTTTTGTCCTTGAGTTTGCTAGAAATTTTACTGTTTTACAATGCAGTAAAAAGAAGCTCATCAGTCCTGAAAATAACTTTAAAAATGGGACTGGACTGGAACCTTTACAGAGTATTCCCCCAAACCAACATCAAATTATTTGAATTAATTGCACTGATTTACTGAAGCATTGTCGTTTTTATGCTGATGCCTATTTCATAAGAACTAGGATGACTTTGGAGAGCACACAACATGATTTTCTGAATGCCTGATATGCCATGATATTTAATACAAACTTTTATTCATTGATGGGTTCTCTTCATAGGGTAATGCCGATGCCCCCCAGGGGGCAGTAGGAGGGGGTGGAGATGAGGACTGGGATGACTTTGGAGGGTTTGAGGGAGCCACGCCCATACCACCAGAGCTCAGTCAACAAGCACCAGGATCTGGAGTGGAAGCTAGCCCATCTCCTTGGGCTGCGTTCTCCATGGGTGAGATACTGTATTATAGTAATTAAGGCTCTTTAGGAAAAAAATATTTGCAAGAAAATTTAAAATAAATATTATTTTGAAATAAGCTCATCTCGAGACAGAGTTACTAGCAGCAACTCAATCTTTTAAAATATTAATACGTACCCCTAAATTTAATTTATGAACGGTTACATGTAGCTTTCTCCCAAGGCAATGTTTAGTTTATACAGTGCATCCCAGAAAAAACAAAATTGAGATTGATTGATGTTTAATCATATCTTTATCACAGTTATGATTAATAAGTGGCACATATTTGTAAAACTTAGACCCTTTTCTTTCATCTGATGCCACTCATATGATACATATTTCATGATGAGTGAATAAAGACAATGTGAAGTAGGGCTACCCAAAAATTTTTGGCCAACGATGGAAACTTACACTCAAGAAGAAATATGGAAAAAGTTGGTTCAAATGCTAACAAGTATCCTTTTTCAGGCAAGGTCAAAAACATGACCGACTTACCTTGGTCTCAGAAAGGAAATTACATTTTAAAAAATATAATTATCTTTTATCTGTCAAGAGTAAGATCGTGATTTAAACTCCAAAATTAATTGTGATTTCAAACTCCAAAATGTGATACTTCTGCTACAATCTGAGGATTTTGGTACATTTTTGTACATTACGCCTGCATTGTCCTCGCCTAAAGTAAGGTGTTTGGCAATAATGAAGTTCACACCCCCTCCATATTTTCATCAGATTTAGGGTTAGGATTAGGGTTAGGATTAGGGTTAGGATTAGAATTAGGGTTGGTGGGGCGGTGACAACCCACTTCACCGAAGGCCAGCGAAGCCGAAAATAGCAAATTGTAATCTATAATATCACACTGCTCTGACGAATTCCTGTGGCAGAAGGAAGTTTAATAATTATTAAGGGGCAACGAGGACTAAACATGCTAAAGGAGACATAGTTATTTCATATACCGATAGCGCATTATTTGTGATGAAGGAAAATACGATACGAGAAAAGTCGGTCTCGCGAGGCCTTCGGTCAAGTGGGCGGACCCCGGTGGGGCTGTGAGCTTCTTCAGTATTACCTACATGTAGTGTTTGTGTTCTTAATACGATATGCTTCAGTCTCCTGTTTCAAGTGCCAGTATGTTTTAGTTTACAACATTTGACCTGACCTCTAAACTGCAGGTGCTGCCAGCCAACCAGATCTTGTGATTGCTCAGTCTCGTCAGCCACAACCTCAGCCTGATATTGATCCACCGTTTGCTGATCCGGTACCTAAGGCTCCACCACCGGAACTAGCTTCACAGGTATGTCATAGGAGGTTGATAGTAGCAGTAACTCACGTACAGTGGAGCAGTAGTTGAGTAGTAGTATAAGACGTATAGAGGTGTCGTGGTCTAGTGCAGCGCTTCTCAACCGGTGGTCCGCGGCCCACTGGTGGGCCGCAAAACTATCTCAGGTGGGCCGCGAGGTCAATCCAAAACATTTTGGAAAAAAATACTTGAATTCAACTTTCCTGTCAACATTAAATTGAACTGAATTTATTAAACATATTGAAATAACATAAACAGTTGTGAATTATCGTCAATGCAGTGTGCTGAAAATCTTCAAAGATTTCTGTACATTTGGGGTGGGGATATTGTAGCAATCTTTCATTTATTGCAACCATACATGTAGGGTGCATTTTGTAATGTAATGTAGGTACATGTAATGTAGTGGTCCAGATAATTACCACACAATTGTTCTCTATTTTCTTTTGTCATGTTTTACTGATTTTTTTTTCTCATTGAGATTCTGTGAGGTGGGCCTCAAAATCTTTTCAAGAATGAAGGTGGGCTTCGAAATAAATTTTAATAGCCAAAGTGGGCCTCGTGGTAAAAAAGGTTCAGAAGCACTGGTCTAGTGGATACATGTACATGTATGTCACTGGATTATGGATCTCGTCCGATTTCGAGTCCTGCCCTGGCACTTACGTCCTATGATAAGATATGAATCTACATTTGCCACATTCCACCCAAGTGTTAAATTGGTATCTGGTAGGATGCGAAAGTCATTAAATTTTTCTAATAGCATTGTGCGCATCAGGGAAAAAAATACACGGGGGCTCAGGGCGAATTCGCCCCCAAAAGTCCAAAACACCAAAAAGAGCCCTGGAAAACTAAAAAGAGCCCCTGAAATTCTCATATGGTTCAATGTAAACTGTAATACAATGTAGAAAATTTGGCTCAAAAAGTAGCCCTGGAAAAAAAAAATTATTTTTTCCCTGGTGCGCATCCGGAGAAGGTGCCTGGCTGGAATACTGCCCAGGAAATAGAGAGGGTGCATACATTGTGTGCAGGCCAGCCTGAATCTGATGAGCTGAGTAATAATGTTCTGTAAAGTGCCTAGAGACATGTAGATGTAGATATATTAGGCACTATAAAAATCCAGAATATTGTTTTCCTTATTATGATTATTAGTTGCAGAATTATGAAAATGTTAAATTGGTATTATGTGGTAGCAGAATAGTAGTGTCAGTGCATTAATAATTGTAGACATTGATCTTCCATTTGCCTATCTGTTAAACGAAATGGCTTCTCTACGTGAACTAGGCCTCACAGGATTGTAGGAGTGCTAAATTAGGATAATAGTGTAGCAGTAGTAGTGTGGTACATGTAGTGGTAAAATTTATACATTAACACATATTACTGTAATAATGTTTAAAAGTGCATGTAGCATAGTTTAATGAAGACACTGAAAGCTGATGTTAAAAGTGTATGTAGCATAGTGCATATAGCATAGTTTAATGAAGACACTGAAAGCTGATGTTTCTACTTCTGAACTAGCTTTACTGGTTTTTAGTAGGAGTAGAATAGTTTTATAACAGCAATAACTAGTAGTGCAGAGCTGCCAAGTAGTAGGATTTTATCCTATTTAGTAGGACTTTTTGGAGAGAATATGACAATAGGATTTTTCTTGTGAAAATAGGATTTTTGAAAGTTCTGACAATGATTCTTTATTACCTTTATTTTATCTTATTTTCATGTTATTTCATCAACATTTAAGTTTATCCCGATGCTCGGTGTACTCTATTTTGTACTGTAGATCATTTTCAATAAAAAAAAGTACAATGTAGAAGAGTTAGGATCAAAGTACATGTAAGTAAGTCATACGTATTATCAATATTGTATTTTCTTGAGGATATCATAGAGAGTGAAAGGGGAATCACACTGTTGTATTTTTTAAATTTTCATGCAAAAATAGGATTTTTGGCATGAAAATAGGATAAAAGGAAGTACAGAATAGGATTTTTTTTTCCAGTTGGGGTTGGCAGCTCTGGTAGTGGTGAGTAGAAGGATAATGACAGTACAGGAAGAAGTCTCATCAACCATAGCTGCAGCCTGACACTGATCCTCTATTTGCTGATCCTGTACCAAAGGCTCCTCCACGTGAACTAGCATCAGTGGTGTGTTGAAGAAGAAGAAGAAGAAGAAGAAGAAGAAGAAGAAGAAGAAGAAGAAGAAGAAGAAGAAGAAGAAGAAAAAGAAGAAGAAGAAGAAGAAGAATAAGAAGAAGAAGAGAAGAGAAGAAGCAAATAAGAAGAAGAAGACAGACGAAGACTAAGAAGAAGAAGAAGAAGAAGAAGAAGAAGAAGAAGAAGAAGAAGAAGCATGATTATGAAAATGAGAACAAAAAGAGCAAGTTCTCCCTCTCTGTGGTCTTTCTCTATTCATGGCTATGTTATTTGTCATCTATCTCTCTTTCCTCCCTCATTCCCTGTTTTTATTTTATTTTTTTTTTTGTCACTGCAGGCAGAGGCCTCCTTACAGGCCCAGCAACAAGCACAGCAAGCACAGCAGCAGGCCCAGCAGAATGGAACAGCAGCTGCCGATGCAGTCTCAGTTGAGGGCGCCCCATTCAATGAACCCAGAGAACGTTCATTAGGCCGAGGAGTTAACAGACTGGATGGCATTGATATCACTCTGGATGATGATGAGGTGAGTGCCAAAAACCTTTGTCAGCTTTAATATATTCTACAACCATGACAGAGGGTCCACATTATGTGGTTTGGTCTAATAACTTTTGATGCAGAGCTCTAAAAATCATATCAAATATATGAGCAGAAAGAGCAAAAAATTCTACCCTTACTGTGCCCATTTTTGTTGCATCAATATTTGTTGTTTGATGCTGAAATTTTTTTAAAGGAAAATAAGCATTAAAATCCTTAAATTGGCAATGCAATGAAAATGTTAAAATTACTGTTTTTCCCTGCAAATTGGCAACTTTATGACTTCTCATCACACATTCTGTCAATTTATATTTATTTCAGATACATGATGTTTTATAAGAAAAATGTAGCAATAAAAGAAAAATGTTGGTGTTGCCAATTTGAAGAATAAAAGCTGATCAAATTAGGCTTTAAATAATTCCTGTCACGAATGGGTTAAGACTGTTGCACTGAGGTGATGTTGAAACTGCACTCTGTTGCGAGCACCCCAGAATATGGTGTACAGCTTAGGTGGATAGTGCAGACATGAAATCATTGATGGGCTATGAATGGAACATTTATCCCCAAAGTAGATGGTTTATATACAAATAGCGAATAGAATGAGTGTGATGGTACGAGATTTCACATGAGGGGAAAGAGTGACCTCGTTGAATAGAAGTTAGGTCGCAATCTTTCACCGAATGCGAAATCTTGTACCATTGTACGAATTAGAATATTTGCTATTTGAATTGTACAATGCCTCGGAAGTCTGAGAAATTGATGAGAATCAATAAAAACATTAACATTTGGGTTTAGAAATCAAGGTTTGAAAGCAGGGAAAGAAGTTTGCCTGACTGCAAAATGCCTTGCTAAGCTAGCTGTGCTCGTGTCTGGAATCTGTTGTAGTGCGCGACTTGCTGCCCTGAACAACGATTGAATTCGCGTATATGACCTACTGCGCAAGCTAATTGTGACCTCACAAAAGAAATAAAACAAGTAATTTGTGGGAATGTACTGTGATGTCATAACCGTGCAATGGTACATTTTGGATGGTACGTGTGCAATGGTATGAATATTGCACATTTAGCTCCAATAGACTTGTGTACAACAAGCTGAGTAGGAATTGTACATTACTTTGTTGTATATCACTGCCCTTGAGTGTGCAGCACTCAGAGGGGTTTGATTGTTGTTTTGACTTTAGAGGTTATGGTCAGGGGTCCTAAAGCTACGCACCCTGCAAATGCCTGCAAAACAACGCATTCAGTGCGTGAAAATTCCATTGTGACCAAGCAACGAGACTATCATCAAGGTTTGCCAAAAGAATCATTAATTTTCCTTTATTCCTTGCAATATTATGATTAGTTAGAAATTGGGGTAAAATTCACACCAGTAAGTTTCAAAAACAAGATTTGCATTCACTTATATTACATGTGCATAGCTTTAGGACCCTTTCATTTTGCCAGTCGAAATTTGACATTCGCATTGATATTGACATGAAAATATGCGTTAATGACATTCGTCTGTCGTAATTTTCACAAAAAATAAACTTAGAATTTTTAGAACCAAGATATGTAAAAGAAATTTGCTCAAATTAATGATTTGTGTGACTTATTAGCTGCTGGAAACAAAGTGCGTAGCTTTAGGTCCCCCCCCCTCCCCCCCAATCATATAATGCATGCATATGATATCCTCAGTTTACCCTTTGCAAGGACTTGTCATCCACACTTTCTCAAAGGGAATTTTAGTTATTGGGGTTTTTTTTATCAGTGATCTTTTACAATATACCTGTGCCCTTTTAGAGCTTTCCATAGTCAAATTATTCACTTTTTCCAACATCTTTTTTTTTTTTTTTTTTTTTTCTAATGTGTACAGGAGAGTTCAAGGCCAGGTGACATGGTCCAACCCCATGAGAACGGTCGCATCAGTGAATCAGAGGCTGCCGCAGCATTGGATGGTCCCCATGGGGCCCCTGGTCCACATGGAGCCCCGGCCCCAGCGCCTCAGGTACCAGAGGGCCTGGATCTCAATGCTGGATCCAGGAGAGTGGAGGCAGAACTTGCTGAGAGGGTAACTCAGATGGAGCAGAGCCTATCAGTGGCAGAGAGGGAGACTCTACGCTTGCAAAGGGTAAGCCAGGCCCTGTTTCATAAACTTGTTATCCATATCAAGTTGCAATAACTGTTATAAGTTCCTGAAATCCTTGCATCTGATTGGCTGAGAGCAAATTTGTCATAGAAATGTGGCAAATGTTACTGATAATAAGTTTTATGAAACAGGGCCCACTGAACTTATACTGAAGGAGCTTGCACATATCGTCGATTTAGACTGCAGCGCCACATTCACATGATATATAGAACGTATTCACACTGCATTTAAAGGCTTTCCGCCATCGTTTGGACACTGTTCCTGGCAGTTTGAGATCTGCCATGAATCGTCAACTGTCATGAACTGCCATCTAAACCGGCGATGTGTGAAAGGACTTTCTTAATTTGCTGGTTGCTAAATCAGAATGTAGGATTGTGCAGTGGTGAGGTACATGTACGTGTACCTTTTTTGATTACCTTTACATTGTGCTGTCCTTTATGATTGTATTGAAGAATTATGTAAGTTATATCAGAGTGCATCATCTGAAAAATGTATTTGTTTACAGTTAGTATTTCAAACAGTGATTCTTCAAACCAGAAACTGTCTTTTGATGTACTTGAACTCTTTGTTGTAGATAAAGAATATTGTAGATTAAAAATGATGGCATTCGACATTGAATGGAATGCAAAATCACCTATAGAGATGTTTTATCTTCTCACCTCATAGGATAAAGAAGAGTTGCAGAGAAAGATCGTGGAGCTTGAGCAAGAGGTCGAAGGTCAGAGGTTAGAATCCGAGCAGCAGCAAGCCAGGTATAGAGAGATGCAAACAAGACATGAGAGAGAGCTTGAAGAAATGAGACAAGCAGGTCATCAGGCTCTGACGGTCATTGTAGAAGAATATAAGGTAAAGAACTCTCATGTGGAGATGGTTCAGAATATGCCAGCTAAATGTATCTATGAGAAAGCTGAAAATTTTGCTTTTATTTTATAGAAAATGCTGTAAATACCAGGAGGTGTGGACAAGTAAGACTAAATAATATGACAGTGATTTTGCAGTTTTTACCCTTTTAAGATAAAATATGGTCACAAACTTGATGAATGTGATTTAAATATTAGGAACATGTCAGTCAGAAAGATTATTCATAGTAATGTTTTATGTTAATAAAGTGAAAAAAGAGAATGTTTTATGTTGAATCATTAATGATTTTCTGTATTTATATATGATGTGAATTGTAATGTACAAACCACTGTAAAATCCTGAATGTTTTTTGTAGACAGTCAGATATGGATTGATTGAAAGGTTATGTCACATTTCTGACTTTTATCCTGGCCCCTGTTAGTGTATGAAGTATAAAAATTTGTATGATTTTTGGTATGTTTCTAGGAATTATGTAAATGTGCTGTTGCCGAGCAACAAGAATTGAGTGAAAAGCAGCTTCAAATGGCAGTCACGAAAGAGATGGAGAAATGTCAAGAATTATTACAAGAACAGGTAAGTTTTAAAAAATTTCAATTTATTCCAGGAGTTGTGCTGGTATAGTCAAGCTTTAGAGACACAGACAGAGAGGGTGGGAGGGAGGCGGAGAGAGTATGATCTATCTGACTAAATCTTGAAGTATTTGAAGCATATTTTATTTGGGAGCTGCAGAAAAGTAATGAATAGTACTTTAAATATGCAGGTATTGAATTTAAATGTATTCATCAAACTGTATCTTGTGGGCACATTTTTTGCTACAAGGTTTCATATTATATACCTGATAATTTGTAAATACGCCTCACTCATGGATCTTAGTTAAATCATTGGTTGGGTTCAGTAACATGTGATTCATTAATCAAATTTTCAGTAAAAATAAGTATGCAGAAGATTATACATGCTCATGTAATCCTATACAACAATTTTTAAGTACACACTGGGCCGCAGTGCACATAGAATTGAGTGTACTTATAAATACAATGCATGAGCTATGTCACATATGCGCAGCCAATACTCGGCACATGTAGAGGTTATTGCACGTATCCTATGTTTACATGCTAGAGTAAGTCTACTAAACTTGTGGTTTTCTTGTCATCCGTAATGAAGCAATCTTGAAAAGACCTTTTTGTGTAGAATTAAATACCAAGGATCTGTTAGTTTTGTTGCAAAAAAAAATGCATGTCTTCATTTGAAGATGTAAATTAAACACCAAGGATCTGTTAGATTTGTTGCATAAAACAAATGATGCATATCTTTGTTTTAAAAGACTCCTTTTGTAAATCAAATACCAAGGATCTGTTAGATTTGTTGCATAAAACAAATGATGTATGTCTTTGTTAGAAAAGACTCCTGTTAATAAAATCAAATACCAAGAATCTGTGAGTTTTGTTGCATAAAACACATGATGTATGTCTTTGTTTGAAAAGACTCCATTGAATAAAATCAAATACCAAGGATCTGTTAGATTTGGTGCATTAAACAAATGATGCGTGTCTTCATTTGTTCATTATAAGATCTAACTGCTGTAATTGAGGCTGTATATATGCATCTATCGTACTCAGCCTGACAGTGTCATGTGATAGTACAAACAACCTCAAGTATTAAAATGCGCTAAAGCTTAAATGTGAACTCACAGAAGTGAACCTATTCTCATGCATCATTTATATGCTAAAATGTTTTAATATCCAATCTTATTTTACCTGGTTCATTTGCAGCATCGGAGATTTGCAACTGCTCTGGAGGAAGAGAGAAGTAAGTCCGAGAGAAGAAGTGAAGAAGCACTGCAAGCCCAAGTAGAAACACAAAGGACACATATAGCTGAATGCTTACGGGAAGAACAAGAAAAGAGTAGAGCTGATGTGGATAAATTATTGAAGGTACATGTAGCATGTTAATAATAATACTAATAATAATGATAATGATAATAATAATGATAATAACTGTTATTGCGGCGTTAGGGCGAATCCTTTTGTCTTGGCCTGTTGTTCGGATTCGCCTTAACACATGCTCGATTCGGCTGAACACCCTCCTGCCCTATTGTGACAAAATAAACCCATTCATTGGATTTGCCCTATAGTAGCTTATTATACAGATATTGCCTGCCTAGAGGTTTAATATAACATTTCATTTCCCCAACGGAGTTATATTTTGCCCAAGGCGTTATATTTTCCCCGAAGCGCGCAGCGCTGAGGGAAAATATTGTCCCAAGGGAAAAATATAGCTTTGAAGGGGAGATGAAATGTTATTTATTAAAGAGATAGACCAGGCAATATCTATTATATTATATAGTCTATATAGATTCGCCATCAGAGTGCTGCATTGACTCGTACAGTCTGCTGCAGCTCCGATGTACAAAATAATAAGCCTACGTAATAATGAAAAAATACAGCTAGCGCGTGCAGCATGCACACTACGCGTACACACATGACTACACAGCATAGTTACGTAGTGAGTGACGTCATGTCGGTGAATATAACGGCGTTATATTGACCGAGGTGACATCAAAAATCAAAATATAACAATTGCGATCCTTGCAGCTCTAGTCACATGATGGTATTTTGACCAATCACTGATTCAAATCTATATAGCCTATGAAATATGATGTTATAAATAATGATAATAATAATAATGATGATAATAATAATCATCATCATAATAATCATAATAATCATAATAATCATAATAATCATAATCATCATAATCATCATAATCATCATAATAATCATGGTAACAACAATAATAATCATAATAATGATAATGATAAATAATGATAATGATAATGGCAATAATAATAATAATAATAATAATAATCATAATAATAATGATAATAATAATAATAATGATAATAATGATAATGATAAATAATGATAATGATAATGACAATAATAATGATAATAATAATGATGATAAGAATGATAATAATGATAATAATGATAATAATTCTATATTTATATAGCACTCAAATCTGCCTAAATAGGCACCTTAGGCATACAATAATCATATATCAGTAAAAGAATGACGATATATAATCAATAAAATATGACTTACAGTAGCAAGTAATCATATTATGATAAATACAATAACAAGGCATAAGACAAATATACAATAAGATCTGCCTACGTAGGCACCTTAGGCGTACAATAATCATAAATCAGTATAAGAATGACGATGTATAATCAATAAAATATAAGTAACAGCAGCAAGTAATCATATAATGATAAATACAATCACAGGTCATCTTGGGTATTTAGCATTATTTGGTGGAAGAGTTTTAGATGGTTTTCAGAAGAAAATTCAAATGAGAGGTGACAAAGTGCACATGTACTTCAGACTCATGAAGAAACACAAGTGATGCAGAAAGCTGAGTGTTTATGAGAAGAACAAGAAAGCAGTAGAGCTCACATTACTAAATTATTGAAGGTACTAACCACATATTTCATTTTTGCTATCCTGCTTTGAGAAAAGCAACATTGCAAGTTAGTGTTGAATTTCGGCTGTCTCCTGCTTAGCTCAAGATATATCATGGGAAAATGTATTTGGCACAACATATGTTGAGTTCGCATAGAGACAAGCAGCATCTTTAGAAATAATGGTGAAAATATGAACCTTTGTGTACAAAACATATTGAGAGTTGTCCTTCTAAACCTACCATTTTGAAGCAACATTGCCAATTCTAGGATTGCCTTAGAAAGTAAATTGAGACTTTTCAAACTTTAATAACTTTCTCATTTCTTAACCTACTTGATGGAATTTTAAAAAAAATTGCTTCTCTGTATCCTCTCTTTTCATTAAAACGGATATTTCCCTTGGGTTTCATTCTCCTTTGATGATTTATTATGCAATTCCATATGATCTGACTTTCAGGAGGCCCAAGCAGAGAGTCAGACAGCCATTCAAGCAGCTTTGAGGGAAGAAACTGCCAAATACTCAGGAATAATAGATGATAAACTAGGCAAAGTGAGGCAACAGATTGAGGAGCAGCAGAGGCTGCAGAGAGGAATGATAGAAAAGGCTTTGATGGAAGAGAGGCAGAAAAGCAGGGTAAGGACTGATTGATTGATTTGTTTTGATGGATGGATGTATGGATTGAAGGATGGATAAAGGAATAGATGATAGAAGGATGGACAGGTCACAGATTGATAATAGAGGATATAAAAGCAGGGTAAGGACTTCTTGACTGATTGATTGATTTGATTTGATTTGATGGATGGATGTATGGATTGAAGGATGGATAAAGGAATAGATGATAGAAGGATGGACAGATTGATAATAGAGGATAAAAAAAGCAGGGTGAGGACTTCTTGATTGATTGATTGATTTGATTTGATTTTATTTGATGGATGGATGGATTGGAAGGAGAAAGGAGTGGATGATAGAAGGATGGACAGATTGATAATAGAGGTAAAATGGCAGGGTGAGGACTTCTTGATCGAAGGATTGATGTGATTTGATTTAATGGATGGATGGATGGATTGACAGAGGAATGAAGGAATGGATGATAGAAGGATGGACAGACTGATAATAGAGAGATAAACTAGAGGAGGTCCAACAAAGAATTGACTTATTGATATGATGGATAAGTAGATTGATGGATGGGTGGATGGATTGATAAATGGATTGGTGGGATGCATGGATATGTGGACGTACACAATGTATGATGAAGGATAAAGCTTAGGGGGTCTGGTAGAGGAGTGAGGAACAGTGAGAGAGCAAGAGAAAGAGAGAGAGAGAGAAAGAGAGAGAGATTAAAAAGGGGGTATAGTAGAAAGGGTTGACTTACTGATGTGATGGATAAGTAGATAGATGGATGGGTGGATGGATTGATAAATGGCTTAGTGGGATGCATGGATATGTGGATGTATGATGAAGGATAAAGCTTAGGAGGTCTGGTAGAGGAGTGAGGGACAGTGAGAGAGCAAGAGTGAGAGAGCAAGAGAGAGAGAGAGAGAGATTAAAAAGGGGGGAATAGTAGAAAGGGTTGACTTACTGATGCGATGGATAAGTAGATAGATGGATGGGTGGATGGATTGATAAATGGATTGGTGGGATGCATGGATATGTGAACGTATGATGAAGGATAAAGCTTAGGGGGTCTGGTAGAGGAGTGAGGAACAGTGAGAGAGCAAGAGAGAGAGAGAAAGAGAAAGAGAGAGAGAGATTGAAAAAGGGGGGGGGGGGAATAGTAGAAAGGGTTGAACAGAAGGGAAACAAAAAGCAGTGTACAGAACTTTTGAGTGATTGATTAGATTCAATAGATGGATAAAGGAATAGATGGAATGGAATTTGTACGTTTCCCCAAAATTTCTTTCTGCAAAAACAGTCATTAAGAGGTCACAAAGAAATCAGTGTGCAGAATTTTCTTGATTTACAGTACATGTATGAATGCAGTGGGGTTTTTTGTGATAAGTTCAGGTTAGAGTTAGGGGTAGGGGTAGGGGTAGTGTTTGGTCAAGGGTTTATCTGAGAAATTCAGAAACAAAAGAAAATGAGAGTAGAGGAGTGGTCACTGGATGATGTGTCAATAAACTTCCTCTGAAGACTAATCTTTCGGTGAATGATGTTCTTCTTGTTTTTGTTTTATAGGAAGCATTGCAGCAGTCTTTAGAAGAGGAGAGAGCTCATCATCAACAACTGATCAAAAAAGCCATAGAGCAAACTAGAGAAGATTCCATCCAATTCTGCAAAGATCAACAAAAGGTTTGACCAAAAACTGCTTCTTTTTAAAGCAACTTGTAATCAAAAACTGTGGGGAAAGAAGAAGCAGACTATATGCAAACAATTTTGAAGTTATTTTAGAACAAAAATTTTTTTAAAAGGAGAAAAGTTTGTATGGCACAGAACGTTTTCCCTGAAGGGGATCTTCAATACATGAACATGCATGAGTACGAATTGATTTCAGTATAACATGCATTTTCCATAGACCCTAGTCAGAGTTATCTCAGAATTAGTGTTCAACAAGTTAATGCATAAAGATGAAAACATTATGTTTGTTAACCCATTCATGACAGAGGTCCACATTTTGTGGTTTGGCCTAATATCTTTTGACGCAAAGCCCTAAAAATCATACCAAATACATGAGCAGAAAGAGCAAAAAATTCTGCACAAACTGTGCCCATTTTGGTTGCGTCAATATTTGTTGTTTGATAATGAAAAATTTTAAAAGGAAAATAAGCATTAAAATCCTTAAATTGGCAATGTGACAGAAGGTTTAAAATCACCATTTTCCCCTGCAAATTAGCAACTTTTTGACTTCTCATCATAATTTCTGTCAATTTATATTCATTTCAGATACATGACGCTTTATAAGAAAAATGTAGCAATAAAATAAGAATGTTTGTGTTGCCAATTTGAAGAATGAAAGCTGATCAAATCAGGCTTTAAATAATTCCTGTCATGAATGAGTTAAACGTGTCATAGTGTGGATGTGTTTTCTGTAGCTCAAAGGTTTTTTGTTTTTTATTTTTAGTAGAAAAAAAATCAAGAGTTAAAGAAAAAGTTTCATCAAATTTTGACAAAATATAATTTGAATGAAATTCAACAAAAATAAATATCTATTTTCCTTTTTTGCAGGCTGATGAGGCCTTGAGGCAGCGATCCTTTGTCACAATGGATCTCTTCCTAGAGAGCATGCGGAAACAACTCCAGATCCTTCGTGAACAGGGAAGCTCGGAACCTGCCAAAAATAACCCATCTTCCTCATCACAGTCAAGCAATGCAACTGCAAATTCATTGTCATGATGATTACGTACATTGCAAAAAAATGTTCTCAAAGAGTGATTTTGAAAGATTACTGAATCTGTAAGAAAAATTCTGGAGATGTTCTTGGAGAGCACATTGTAAACAAAAAAAAAAAACCTTTGTGAAAATGGAAAACTGAGCTTATAAATAAAGTCAACCCATCATCGCAATCATCTTCTTCTTCCTTGTTGCAATCTGGCAACGTAGCTCCAGACTCATCTGCATGATCATTATAAGTAACGAAATTACAACTTTCTTGGAGACCATTTGTCAACAACTAAAGGAAACCTCTCTGAATAGTCTGTCATAATCATCATCAGCCTCTTCATCTTCTTTATTGCAACCAGGCAACCAGTCTACAAACTCGTCATCATGATGATGCCTGTGAACAATACACATGTTCCTTGAGAGTATTCAGGAAGAATCATAGATTCTCTCAAAACGGAACCCTGGAGAAAAAAAAAATCTTCTTCACTGCCGCAATCGAGCATGAAAGAAACTTACCATCATGATGACAGTCAAAAATAGAGAAGACATTCTCAGAAAGCATTTGCCATGGACCCGAAAGTAGCCAAATAGATTCATGAGAGTGGGGAAAAAATTAGCTCTGAAAATCTTCCAAAGGGGTCCAAATCATTAGGATGCTGGACATTTCATCTTTGAAGCCACGGATATTCGATGATGGTTAAACATTGGCAGTTTATTTAGATGTATGTCAGAGAAATTGTTCTCAGTTTTGTCATATCAGTTCACTGCATTTGATTCGCTGCGAGCTATGTGTATTCATCATGCTTTCTTCCTTCATCCAAGTCTTCTGTAGGAATGAGGTCCAAGAAAATCTATGGATGTCACCATGTTTTATGTTTAACCCATTCGTGACAGGAATTATTTGAAGCCTAATTTGATGAGCTTTTATTCTTCAAATTGGCAACACCAACATTTTTATTTTATTGCTACATTTTTCTTATAAAACATCATGTATCTGCAATGAATGTAAATTGACAGAAATTACGATGAGAAGTCAAAAAGTTGCCAATTTGCAGGGGAAAACGGTGATTTTAAACTTTCTATCACATTGCCAATTTAAGGATTTTAATGCTTATTTTCCTTTTTAAAAATTTCAGCATCAAACAACGAATATTGACGCAACCCAAATGGACACAGTTTGTGTAGAATTTTTTGCTCTTTCTGCTCATGTATGTGGTATGATTTTTAGGGCTTTGCATCAAAAGATATTAGGCCAAACCACAAAATGTGGACCTCTGTCATGAATGGGTTAATATGAATGGATGTCATCTACACCCATCTGTTGGAATTATTTTTTACTGGTACATGGAATATTCTTTTAGAACTGTTTGTGTACCTTACAATGCATGCTGAGTGAGGACTTCAGTGGGTACATACCATTATTAGACTTACCGTATTTGACAGGTGAAATGGAAATTAATGAGGTCATGATCTTACTGGAAGGGTGTGAGGGGGAATATGTGTCATCTTATTTTCATGTTATTTTCCTTCCCCTCTCCCCGGGGGGGGGGGGGGGGGGGGGGGGGGGGGGTGCTCCCTATATGTACCTTCCCCTTTATAGCTCTGTACATAAGGTTCTTTTTCATATCAGTTGATCAGTTTCTTTGGGGTAAAAAGTGTATAGAGATGACAGAGTTACTGATATTCATTTTCAATAACTACACTGTACTGCCAACTAGAACTGTACTGAAATGGAATGCAAAACAGTAACAATGAATGCATGCATTATTTTTTCATATATGCGCATTTCTCCTGACTTGCATTGTCATAAATAGTGCCCCAAATATACAGTGCAGGCGCTTTGGGGAAAATACATGAAACAAGCTATGTAACTGTATCTTTAAAAAAACAAAAAAACAAACATTTATATCATGAGTGTGTAATTAAACTTGGAACAGTTTAACAGATCAGATAACGAAAGTGCAATAAGTATTTAATCAGATGTATACGGCACCACTGCTTGTAATTATTAGAATGTGCACCTGTGTGTTAATCTACGAAAGCTAAAATCATATGAATATTATGGCAGTTTTCAAAACATTACGGTACAAGAATAATTATTTATGTACATGTGTATAAAATCTTGTAAAGTCAGACTGCAACCATATAGTGAATTTGTGATCACATCTTATGTTTTTATTTTTTTCTTGTCAGTAAAGGTTTGAAATTTCTTATTTTTCTTAGAAAAGTTTGCTCTCCTTATTACTTTAATACATTATATATTGGAAGGGAAAGTATAAGTTGTATATCACATTGTTGAGGACACTTAGAAAATAAGATCATTGACAGTTTGACAGAGAAAAAGAATAGAGAATATGAAAACTTTGATTTTTTTTTTCTGTGCTGTCCTTTTTTCCCCCAACAGATAAATTTATTAATTATCAAACTATTTGTCTTTTGATCTTGTGATTCCTGAAAGGAATTGATTTCTTGTTTTTCTTTCCTAGTCTGTGGGCACAGGTATTAAAAAAGGGATGGAAAGGGAGATTTCTGACATTTTTTTTTTTCAAAGATGAATGGAGAGCTGCAATTCTAGGGTAAAAAGATACCTTAATCGTAACCATGGAACAACCATGATTTTAGCGATGAATTGCCACTTGGTCTAATGCCACTTTGTCTAATGTCCGTTTAGTTTCATCCTACATGGTCTAATTCCATTTTGTCTACAACCAGTTCATCTATTAACCATTTCATCTAATTTCGAGTTAGGTCACGCACATTTCATCTAATACCTAATTGGTCTAACATCAATTAGTCTATCTGATTTGAAGAACTGGTAATTGAGTAAATGGTCAGAGGAAATGAGGAAAACTAAGTTGAAGCGGCAGTTACACCATTTGATAATTATACAAAATGACAGTTAGCCCAAGTGGGTATTAAACCACGTGATGATTGGACCAAACGGCAATTAGACCAAAATGATAGTAGACCAAACGGGTTTATCCATAGTGGTGTTAGACAATCTGGGAATTAGACCAACTGGTATTAGACCAAGTGGCTTTTTAAACCCACGCTACTCCATGGTAATTTGATGGTAAAGTTATCAAACTTCCATGGTTGTGCAGTGGGTACCATGGTACTTTCACAAGGGTCATCACCTAGTTGCCAATTTGGAAGAGGTTAATTTGGAAAAAAAAAACTCAGATCTTCATGCACTTTCTTAATGTATTATCCAAGTTTCTCTCAAGTATTTCTATGAACCCAATGAACACTAAACCAGCAATAATGTGGGCTGGAGTCGGCATGTGTGTTATTCTGAAATCAAATATTGTATCCAGTGACTTTAATCCATCTTTGATGAAATCTTGGGCTCTCCCTTTAAAGGTCTACATGTATGTTCAAGATGGGTGTGTATCTTTATTTACAATGTATTGTGAAAGCTAACTGGCAGTGCAAACTTTACCTGCTCAAAGTTCAGTCTTATTGTTAACCCAACGCTACATCTCATTTTATTCTCATTGTTTGATTTTTGATTTCACAATATCACCTGCCAGGCTTTTCATTAATGAATAAATTATCATATTTACCTACCAGTAGACTAATTTCTGATGAGAAAATGTTTGTGTAGCTTAGTGTATTCAATACATTCGAATAGTAGTGCAGGTATCAAGTGGAAGCAAATACTTGTTAATGAATACTTTATGACATTTTAAGTGCTAATATATTTCTCCATATTTTTCGTCATAAAGTGTTTAGTTTATAGAAAACCCCTCATGTGTACACATGTGACTGAATAGGCAAAACTTTTTAAAGAAACTGGTTGGCAAATTTTTTGCATCATTAAATAACATTTTTGTCTGAGACTGCAACCTATAATTGCAAAATTGAAATCATTTCATAAGTTGTAAAAATTATCACCCTTATTCTGTAGAGTTATGAAAGATACTATTAATTTAGGGTATATTTCAGTATTAAGTTATTTGTAATTATTTATTGATGATTTCATATGCAAAGCTGGTGTTAATTGGTTTAATGTAATCTGTAATGCATAATCTTCTGTTTCCTTTCCTATGAACTCTATTTTCTGTCTAAAACGGCTTAGAGTCAATTTGCAAGTTGCAGTATACAAATCCCCTATTATGTATTTTATTAACAAACAGACTTATACCATTCGGTCATACTTGTAACATATTTGAGGCTGCTCTCAATTGTTGCACTATAAATAACATTTAGTCTTTTTGCATATACATGTATCATTGGAACAAAAAAACTTGAATGACAAATAGTATTCTGATAAAAAAAAAAAATTACCTGGAATTACAAAGTAGGATTGTTCAATTGATATGTGGAATGAAAATGATAATTAATTAATTAATTTATTTACTTATTTATTTATACACTCATTTATTCATTTATATATTTTCAATTTATTTATTTATTTATGCATTTATTCAATTATTTATTCAGTTATTTATATATATCTTTCTTTGGTTATGAATGCCAGTATATAAATCCTCATCTCAGACTATATAGCAGAATTTAACTTTATTACAATTTTTTTTCCACTCTTACAAAGTTTGAAAAAAAAATAGATATGGATACAACATGAACCAAAATGAATTTAATTATGATTGTCAAATTTAATCAAAAATTTCAAATTTGAACGTGGTAAGAGGGATTACATAATATTCACTGCATTGCCAATGTAGAGAGTTTAATGATTAGTTAAAATTAAATTGCTCTAATTCAAGAATTCCACACTCGACTGCATTGAAAATGGACTCACAATTTTCAGTGAATTTTTCTCTTTCAGCTCATGTATAATGAGTAATACCCAGCATTCTGGACCAACAGATACTGCAAAAGTGTCTCCTAAAGGAGACACTGTACCGCTGTGGGTTAATATTGACCATGTACCCTTGTTAGATAGAAAGCTTCTGTCATATCAAAACCCTATTTTCCTGTCAGTTTGCATAAATATTAAAGTGTATTATGTATTTTCCTGAAATTGCAAATTAAATTTTCATGAGAATCATATATGCTCAGAGACCGGACAGTTTGCAGAAGTACAGTCATTATTTATTTTTCTGAAATTGCAGATGAAATTTTCAGTACAAATGCTTGAAAGAGACCAAGCAAAGAACTTGTCTCTCACACCTTAACTCTGTACAACTTAACTCTGGTACATGTTTTGGGTTTTTTTTTTAGATTTTCTGTTGTTGAGGTTACCCTTCCACATTTCTTATGACTTCCATGGTGTCTCTTTATGAATATTCGTCAACTCAGTGAATTCAAGAGTATGAATCCTCTCTGACTGCACTACTGAATGGTTTAGAATAGATTTTGTTTAGAAAATGTAAACAAGGATATTTGTGGATTATTTTTATCTTAAGTTAGGGTGGTAGGAAATAAATATAGAGAAAACAACATTTCATCTTTGTCTATTTGTTTTTAGTGTTTTTGTTGTTGTTGATGGTATGTTTTTTGTGTTCTTTTTTGTTTTTGTTTTTTGTATTGCCTGTGATTGAATTAAGTCCTTTTTTGTGTGTAATAATTCATTGTAACAGATCTATACATGTATGTATCTGGTTGGAAATATTATGAAGGAGAAGACTCATCAGAGGCCTTTGGTTTTTGTTTTGGTTTTTTTTCAAATGGTAAATACAACATTTTACTATATTGGGAGTACTACAGGTATTTTGTGGACATTGTTCAGTGGGAAAAAAATGTTTATATATTTATTGTGTTGATATGCCAATAAGGCCGGGGGGGGGGGGGGATTAACTGTTGTTGTTTTTTATTTGTTTGGTAGGGTAAGGTACATGTATAATATTTCTATCCATTTATACTGTACTTTTTCAGATACCTTCAAATACTTCGCCAAAAATGTATGCTTTTTCTGTATGCCATATGGTATTTGTTATGTCCCTCTATTTTATATTCTTATTCAACTGAGTCTGGTTTCAGAACGATTTCAAAATATATATTTGTAGGCTATTATGGCTACAATGCAGATTTGGGGTGATTTTTCATGGTAATTTTGGCATCTTGCTTCAGCTTTGCTCATATCACGTGACCATAGCACTCACGTCATCACGTGTACTTCGTGCTTCCTCGAATTCGTATGTACCCAGCAGCTCAGCGACTATAATTAAAGTTGTTAGAATGTTGCGTTAGAGGAGTCGGATCCAAAATCGGTGAGTAATTTTGAACTCATATGGATTTTTCTATATTCCATTTCGTAATGTTTGTGTAATTTTCTTAGCGATTGCAGAACAAACGCCAGCATTGCTACGCCGATAGTTCGGTGTTGAATTGGCCGGTTCCAGCGGCCCAGCTGGCCCAGGTTGCCATCGATTGGTACAACAAGCGGAGACGTCGCATTGGAATTTTGCTTTGTCCAAAATAGTAGTAGTAGATAGATAGAATAGCCATGGGCAGTTGCAGTTTCCGTCACCGGTAATCCTGGGTTTTAGGGGCGTAAAATATATGTATATATTAGCGGCCTCTAACTTCAGCCAAATCATCCCAGCTTACTATGGTCAGCTAAAAGGGCAAATATTCAAATTTGACTGAGCCCTTTTCATCATTTCTGTCTCGCCTGTTTTAGCTGAGCCTTGCATTGTGATCTTGAAAACGGCTCAGTCAAATTTGAATATTTGCCCTTTTAGCCGACCATAATAAGCTGGGATGATTTGGCTGAAGTTAGAGGCCGCTAATATATACATATATTTTACGCCCCTAAAACCCAGGATTACCCCGTCACCAATGAAAACTCGTGGAACAATATGGAATACTAAAGAAGTTCACCACACTCTTCTCCGGACTCCTCCAGCTCCAGCCAGGCTCCATAACCATGATAACTTGGCAGTGTAGGCCCTATAGATCTAACAGAGTCTAGACTCTACAGCCACACGCGCACTCATCCTGTACTGTGTGAGGCTGTGTAACGCTAGAGTCAGTGTGGCCAGCGTCCAAAATGAAATTATGCTAGGGAGGACTGCAAAATTATGCTAAAATTATGCCAAATGAAATAACAACATGGAGCAGCGAAAAATACTATTTTATGCCAAAATGGATGAGATGACTAAAAAAAAAGGCAGACACGCGTGTGTATTAACCTTACGGCCACACGCGTGTGGTTGTATCCACAGCATCGACATGAGGATACAGCCACACTCAACTGAATTTCCACTTATACTCTGTGCCGCTACAGCTATTGCTGGTGTGTATGTATGCACTGCACAAGCGATGTGTCTGTGTTGCCAAACCCCCAGGGCCAAACCCCAAAACTTGGATCGTCATGAAGGTGTTATCTCTTGAAATTCACTGAAATACAAACAATATTGTACTAGAGTCTATATTGTCACCTGCTTGCTGACCAGGTGAGAATGAAGTGAAAATATTGTTTGTATAATAAGTGAAATCGAGAGATAAAACCTTCGTGACGATCCAAGTTTTGCAAGTTGCAATACATACCATCGCATGAATACACATCCCTTGAGCTGCGCAGTGCAGTGCAGTGCAGTGCACACTAGCAATAGCTATCACGGCACAGACTTCAAGTGGGAATTCAGACAAGTGTGGATGTATCCTCATATCGATGCTGTGGATACAACCACACGCGTGTGGCCATAAGGTAA